>CM057459.1:823632500-824232500 GCA_016271365.2 Neoceratodus forsteri
TGTGCTTGCTTTAGAAGTCTAATCAAAGAAAAAGATGGAGAGACAACAGCACAATCTGCTATCTTCTGGCACATCATGGCACACTCTCAGGGGTGTGTGGCCAGATGGTGAACTCACCCCTCTTTTGAGATAATTGGACTGTAATGATTAGATGTCTATAACTGGAATGGAGCAGTTGGTAAAGAAATCACACACTAGAACTAAAAGTCCATGTATTCTTAAGTAAGAGAAAATCTGATTCTTATAATTAATTTAAAATTAGTCAGACTCAAAAGAGTGAGTGATCTGGCAAAGAAATATAAGAAAGTCAGTGTTACAAAAAATAAAAAACTTAAATGTTCAAAACAATCTCCTGTCCTGTAATAATGATTTATTGGGTATCTAAATTCAGATAGAACTTAAGAGTTTTACCAACAAACTAAATTGGAAGATGCCTGGAATATGTTACAAGTTACAAATACAGTGCATTCTGCTTGTGTGCACAACCTCAGGACAAGCCAAATTTGTGCATACAGCCATAAATACACTAAACCGAAAATCAAAGAAATAAGCACTGAGTTAAATGTGGTTGCATGAAAATTATTTTTATTACACTGGTACTGTATTAAGTTAAAAATAAACAGTAGGTTAACATAATAGTACAGTTACAATTTGTTTTCTTACCTTGGTTGTTTATTCATAGGTCCAGCTCTTACTGCCGCTGCTTTAAACTCTGTCATTTTCACACAAGACCAATTCTGCTATTCCACTCTCCATTCCTTGCCCCCCCAACTCCTTTAACCATGAACCACAGCAATGCAGAAGTCCTTATTTGAAACTGCAATGTTATCCAAAAAACTAGAAAGACTGTTTTATTTTACTCCCATAACTGCTGAGCTTTGAGAAACACTGCTGAGGGACATGCTCACTCCCTCATAAGCCAACCACTCAGTTTGTCCATGCTGTCTGATGGACTGAGTGGACTGGTATCCGGTAGAGGGTTAGAGTTTTAAAATTGCTGTGAGGTGTTAGATGTAACTGGGAGCAGGTAATGAGGTGATAATTGAGGTTTGTTACTCAGGATGGCATAAGGGAATGGAGCGCTAAAGAAAATCAAGTTTAAATTGCTTCATTTTACACCTTGCAGCAGCAGCATTTAATCAAGCTAAATGCAGCTAAATTTGTGCACACAACCAAAACTGAGTGTGCACACAACTGAATCATTTAACACAGAGAACTATAATGAATGAATCGGGACTAGGTGATTTTGTGCACTCAAATGAGAAGTGCACATAACTGAAATGCACACAAGTGGAATGCACTGTATATATCTATATGTATTATACAGGTGTAATAGTGCCACTATATTTAGGGCTGAGTTTCTGTTTAATGTTAAACCCCAAAGTTTGCACTTTAATAGATTTGCCACTGTTCAATGGATGGGCACAAAATTTTGCATGTGCAGCCTCAGGCGCAAGGTCTTTTGATTTGTCAAGTTTTGTTCCAGTCAGATGTGGGATTCTGAGATATGGATATAGAAAACAGTGAAAAATTGGGGATTTTGCAGTTTTTTTTCATCGCCTAACACTCCAAGTGATGCGAATTTAGGTCAGATATTTTCAGGGTAGAAAGGGCTTAGTCAGGGTGGTGCCTTTGGTAGGTTTCATGAACAAAATATTAATCCATTCCAGAGTTACAAAGATTTGAAATTTGGGTTCTGAGCATGCTCAGTATGGTATTTTGGATAGCTGTTTCCTGGAAGAAAAATTTGGCCCATGTGAAAAGGTTCTGTTTCATATATGGGTAATTTTGTTTCATGATACATTTTTCCATATGACCACTATCTTGTTTCCATTCTTTTAAACAAATTCAAAACCCATAAGAATCGTATCATCGAAACACTCCAACACATATATCTTTTTACTTATCACAAACAGATTCACACTCGGATTGGTGGTACCAATAGAAAAGTCCAGTATGTTAAATAAATGTTTCGGGTGTAATGTACCACAGAATGAAGGCATCTTAATTTTAAAACATTGAAGTGGTGAGCATTGGAATCTTGTGTAAATTATCCATCTTATTAACCTGGACCTCATTATATGGATTCTGCTGTTACTTTTCAGAAAAAAAACACCCAGAAATGTGTTTTTAACACAGTTTAAAATCTTGGTTTTTTATTAGATGATTTTCTTTTTTCATATAGCCATATAAAACAAGAATAGGCCATACAAAACAAGATTGCCTTCTTACAAAAATTGAATTTGGACATAATTTTTTTTCACATTCTTTTTCATATGAAAGCATCTTTTCTTGTGAGTATGACACAATCTCACAATAAGAAAAAGATTATTTCATATAAAAAAGGAATTTTAACTTATTTTTTCACATTATTTTTTTGTATGAAGGATTTTTTTTTCCGTGAGTACTACACAATCTTATGAAAAAAGATGCCTTCAGACGAAAAAAGAATTTGGACTTAGTTTTTTTCACATTTTTTTTTTTGCATGAAGGATTAATTTGTCATGAGGTTATGTCATTCTCATGAAAAAAAAATCCTTCGTACAAAAAAAAATTTGAACTTATTTGTTTTTTCCTCATTTCCACTTCAAAAAACCATAACTGTCAACATTTGCAGTTAAAGGTTGATCTATCTATGAAAAGAAAGCTCTTAATGAGTACTACAAGACAAACATATAGCAACCCCCCCCAAAAAAAAATCTGGGGGCCAAATAAGAAATGTAAATCTTAATAAAAAAATCAAAACTCACATAGGATAACATTGCAACTTTAACAAGCCACAACTCTGTCAATCATTGGAGTCAATGGGCTATATATATATATATATATATGTACACATACACACACACACATATATATATTCTATGCAAAAAACTTCATTAATGCATCAGTTAGGGTTATTCTACTGTGAAAAAAGCAAGGAAATTCGGGGTTAGGGTTGAAAGCCCCCCTTGGACCAGCCCACCCCCACTGGCATCATGGTGCCGCTTGGAGTCGTCAGCCTAACTTTCACCCCATCACATGTGTAAAGAAATGAGAGGAGAATGGAGTGAGAGTTAGGACTGAGGACCCCAACGCGCACACCAATGCTGGTTGGGGTGGGCTGTTCCATGGGGCTTTCAACCCTAACCCTGAATTTCACTTTTTGCTGTAGAATAACCCAACCAATGCATTAATGAAGTTTTTGCATAGAATTTCCTTACTTTTTAAGAAAGAATAGAAAAGTAGAAAGTTGCACAAGTTGGTGGGAGCATGGGGCACTTTGGGCCCCACTCTCCCACCAACATGTAAGTGTCAGGCCACATTACACACCCAATGACTACAAAGTACATTCACAACAGCAAGGCCAGCCACCAAACAAATGTTAATCTAGTAGAACTAAAAAAAACACTGTCCACAAAACGTAAACTGCATCATACAATGTGTCCACAAAAAATATATTGTCTGACATCTAAATACCTCTATTAACATCTACAGAACATGCTGTCAACACCCTCAAAATTTCAAGTAAAAAGACCAAGCTGTGTCCAAGATATGACATGTCAAAATTTGAAATCTTCACTCGTCAGAGTGGCACAGTTCTGCACCTGTTGATATTTAACACACACAATGACTGAAAACTACATCCATGACACCAAGGCTAGGTATCCTATCAATTTCAAGCCACCACCATAAGCAAAACATTGTCCGCAACACGTAAAGTGCATCACGCAATATCTCCACAAAAGAAAGTTTCTCGAACACGCAAACACCATATTTCACATCTACTGGACATGCCGTAAACACCCTCCACATTTCAAGTAAAAAGAGCAAAACCATTTCCAAGATATTCAATGTTAAAGATTGGTAAAATTTCCCCATCTATTTCATTATAAAAAATCTGGCCATCTTGTCCTTCCCTCGTGATCAAAGATGGCTATCAAAGAATCTCACTATCAAAGAATTTGCAGGCTCATGATCAAAGAATTTGCAGGCTCATGAACAAAGAATTTGCAGGCTCATGAACAAAGAATTAAAAATCTTATAAATCAAAAACTGAAGGAATTGCGGTATACCACCATCATGGTTCAACAGAACGAAGCCCCCTGAGTTAAACCCACCTTCATTTGACTTCCTAGGACACCCCTGTGCTGAGAAAATTGATTTTTAAATGGGCCATCTCGTCCCTCGCTCACAATGCACGATCGCAATCAAAGAATCTCCCGATCAATGGGGTCCACTAAGTAAAACCTATCGAAGTTTTACTTCAGAAGTGACCCCTGAGCCGAGATATTTGTGTTTATGCAATCAGAAAACTGAAAACAAGATGGTGGACCTCACTGTCAAAGAATTTTTGAAATTCCTCGGGATCAAAGATTCTTGAACCACGAGGCTGCAAATTCTTTGACCGCCTGGCGGGATGAGATGGCCAGATCCCCCATTCTTTGATCGCAAGATATACTTATAAATTTTTCCATTGACTTATAATGGGAACTTAAAACTGCCATAACTTTTGAATGCCTTAGTATTTTTTCACCAAACAAAAAGCAGCATGCTCAGCCACCAAATCTCTTTCAAATGAGCCATCTCATAGAGTGACACACCACATGATGGCTGTTCAGGACCACATTTAGAATGCCAAAAGGTGCCTCCAAAAATGCATACTTTTGCATTTTTCAGTGCTTTCATACATGAAGACTGGCACTCCAACGAAATGCAATTTAGCAAATCAAGAGATGTAATGTGCCAGCGCATGTACCAAATTTCAGGCAAATCCATTGAAATGGTCCAAAGTTATTAACATCAAACTTTTGACTTTAGTATGTGACTGTCCATTCAACCCTAACTATAGTGGCGCCACCACGCCAGTGTAAGATATATATATATATATATATATATATATATATATATATATATATATATATATATATTATATATTATATATTATATATTATGAGCAGTGGTTGCATCTTTATAGTTAGGATTGCGTTGCAGTTTAATGTTAAACCTCAAATTTTGCACCTTAATAACTTTGCAACTCTACAACGGATTTGTATGAAAGTTGGTATGTGCTGTCCTTGGGGCATATCTCTTGACCTGCCAAGTTTTGTTTTGATTGGATATGTGGATTTTGCACACATACAGAAAAAGTATGTTTTGCCTTTTTCTCAGTTTTCTTGAATTGTCCTCATCAACCTGCACCCACACTGTTTTAAGTTTAGCCTGAAATTTTCAGGCTAGAAAGAGTTACCCTAAGGAGCAAGCCAGCATTAGGTTGGTTAAAAATACTGTTTTGATCCAAGGTCATTCAATTTTGAAAATGAAGATTTTGAGCAAGCTCAGTTCATTCTTTTGGATAGATGCACAGCTACGAACATGGATTTCACCTCATGAGAGGATTTGACAGCTCATAAACGGGGTTCATTAAACCCCATTCATGAGAAAAATCCTGTTCATGTGCCATCATCTTGTTTTCACTTTTAGCCCAAAACGAAATGTTGTTACTTGCCCCAAAGATGCATTTTGTAAAAACAAATGCATGGACTTTGTTCAAGGTGATGCTCTCTACAAAGCAAGTGTTTGGTTTCCATCAGATAATTAAAAAAATGGCCATATTTATATTTGAAAATCCCCGTTCATGACTCGCTTCCGATCCCCGTTCATGAGGTGTCCAAATCCCTGTTCATGAGTTGTCAAAATCCCTGTTTGTGAAATAAGGACCAGATGGCCCTATCTCATGAATGGTGATCGGCTTGTGAATTGGGATTCTGACAGTTCATGAAAAGAGATTTGGCTCATGAATGGGGATTTTGACACTTCATGAACTGGGATCATAAAAACAAATCCTTGTTCATGAGCTGTCAGAATCCCTGTTCATGAAATGAGGACCAGATGGCCCTATCACTAACACATACTCTCCCCCTAAACATTCATGGAGTTCACAGTGCACCCCAAAATTACCTCCAATCTTCAGCATGGTGCCAAATCCACAGTGAAAGTCTGATCATCATCATAGAAGCACTAAAGGTGTATCAGATCTTCCACTACAATCCTGCCAAATTACAGACCAACCTAATAAAAGTATACTGACTTATGGGTAAACAAACGAGTAACATGTTTTGTCCATATACAATCAAGCACCAGGAGTTGAGAGGCACATTAATATATTTTTCCCTTTAAAGTAAGCCATGACAAAAAAACTGTTACAACCAAGCACATAAATTGCTTTTCAGTGCTCAGAGGGTCGTATGCTTCCACAGCCAGACTGTTGTGTGCCTAAATGGATGTGTTCATGTAGATCCCAAAGGCACCTGCATAATTGATAATGTGATTATATAATCTCAAAAGTAAGGACATTTTTTGCAAACAACTTTTTAATGTACCACTTAGGGTTCAAATTAAACCAACAAAATTAGGGAAAGGTGGTGTTAGGGTTCACCCCACCGCTGCCAAGCAGCAAAAGAAAAAAAACATTGTGGTTTTGCCTGTCCTGAGTTTTTACAAATCAGGCCTAGGGTCATTCTTGGGGTTATCAGCCATAACACTTACCCTATTCTGACATAGTCTGCACATTTCAGCTTATTTCCTGATGGAATAGTGGGAGCATTTGGGTTGATAATTCTAAGGAAGACCCCAGGCCTGATATGCAAGACTCTGGACAGGCAAAACTATATTTTTTTCCTTTGCTGCTGTGAGGTGGGGTGTGCTTCAAACTGTTTTCCTTTTGTTAGGGCTGTGCAAATACCTTTTACTAGGTATACTAAGTTTACTAGGTTTTTAATGGAGAACAGAAGGCCAAAGCCCATCTAGATTTCCCCAACACTGTGTAGGCACATTCAAGACAAAGGGTATCCACTTTAGCCAGTTATCAACTCCTTTTTAAAGATATCAACACTATTTGAATCAATCAATGTTTGGGGTAATTGATTCCAGAGTCTAGGTGCCCTAACCGGGAAGTAGTAGTTTCTAAAATTAGTTTGTGCATATGGGACAAAAAGTTGTTTATTATGGTTTCTTGGCACAATTCGATGATTTGTAAATTGAAGGCCGCACTTGTTCATAAGTTCAGTGTTTTGTATTAGTTTATAAATTAGTATTTGATCTCCCCTTATTCTTCTATTGCGCAGAGTATACAATCCTGTCATTTTTAATCTTTCCAAATATGGGCTTGTAGATAGTCTTGGAACCATCCATGTAGCTTTTTGCTGAATCTTCTCTAGCCACTTTATGTCACCTTTAAGATAGGGGCTCCAAAAAGGAGACCCGTAGTCAATCAGGGTTGAATACATGCCTTATAGAGAAGTATCAAGCACTGTTCACTTTCTGTAATGAAGGAATGCTGAATTTGCCTAAGTAGGCTGTTTGTGGTATTGGCTATTTTTAAACAATGATCCAAGGAGGTTAGTATAGAATTTACCAGGATACCTAGGTCTCTTTCTTTGTTTGTTGATTTAATCAAATTATTGTTTATATAGTAACTGTGTTTTGGATTTTCAGTATCATAATGTGAAACCACACATTTGTCTGAGTTAAATTCCATTTTAATTTTAATAGCCCAATTCTCAATTTTTAATAAGTCTAGTTTAAAGGGACACTATCAACTTGTTTTTCATCATATTATTTCTAGATGTAACCCCACATTTTATGATTGTTTACCCTCTCTAAGATTCACTGATGTTGCTGTTTGTTTTGTCTGCCTCCTTGTTTAGGAGAACTGAAATGCATGGCAATGTATATTTATAAACAACCTTGTTTTGTTTTTAATCCTGGTTCTGTTCTTACTGCATACTTCCTTTGTCATTAGAACAACACCCAAACAGTGCAATCACTCATAAGAAAGAAGCCTCTAAAACTCCCACTGCATCATGAGGGGCTAGACTGTTTTGTTGGTGTTCCAAAGTCCAGGAAAGATGCATTTTGGGTTGCTCAAGGGATGTAAACAAACTTGTTTTGGTGTGATAACACCAGTATGTTGGGCAGTCTGTTTTTCATTTTTTTAAAGAAAATAAGTGTCAGAATCAAACTACCAGCTACATCAGCAATCTTTACTGAAAGTTGGCAGTCATAAAATATGTTTTTTAAACTAGGGACACTTTGAAACCTAAAGGGGTTGACAGTGTTCCTTTAAGTGAATTATGATCATAATCATTGTCCACCATACCCCCAAGTTTGGAATCATTGGCAAATTTACATAGCCAATTTTTGTTACTTATTCCATGTCACTAATATAAATATTGAATAGAATATGGCCAAGTACTGATCCCAGCGGTAGCCTACTGGAGACTATGGCCAAATTTGAAGCACAACCATTTATAGAGACCTTTTGAGTTTTGTTTGTCAGCCATGTATTTGTTCAATTTACTAAGCCTTTATAAAATCCAAATGATTCTAGTTTTCTAATTAGAATACCATGGGGCACTTTGTCAAATGCTGTACTGAAATCCAATAATATGACATCCATATTTTGTTTATATTCTAAGCCTATGCTAATATTGTTGTAGAATGACAACAGATTAGTTCTACAGGAGTGGTCAACTTTGAAACCATATTGAGTGATATCTACTATGTTCAATTCTTCCATTTCTTTCACTAAGTATGTTTTTATTATTTTTTTCATAGTTTTACAGATAATTGATGTAAGACTAATGGGCCAGTAATTTTGAACAAAGGATCTACTACCCTTCTTATATATTGGGGTTACAATTGCTGATAGCCAAACTGTTGGAACTTCAGCTAAATGTAAAGATTTATTAAATAGAATAGTTGAAGGGATTGAAATTGCTTCTGCAGTGTCTATAAGAAATCTAGGACTAATTTGATCAGGTCCCAGGCTGGTAGACTTCTTTAAGGATTTAAGAAGAGGGAGAACCATAATGTTATAGTTACTTATGGAATTCTGACTTGCATTCATATAACTACTGGGCATGTGATGATCTTTTTTGGAAAAGATAGAACAAAAATAATAATTAAAGTGGTTTGCTATTTCAATATCCAAGTGAATTATTTTATTATTTAGTGTTAGAGACCCTGTCTTTCTTGATTTCCCTTTTTATTGTTTAAGCATCGAAAATAATGTTCTGTAGTCATCTTTGGTATGGGCTAATTTGATTATATTTTCTTTTTAGCCTTTTAATCATATGTTTTAAAGTTTGTAGGGTCTTTTGTATTTACTGTAAGTATCATCTAGTCTTTTACTAGATTTAAATTTTTTGAATAACTTTTTTATCTTCTTGATCTGTGATATAATGGATTTGTTTAACCAAATTGGGATTCTGCCTTTGTTGTTGTATTTATTTTTTATTTGTACATATTTCTTTTCTAGTGCAAAAATTACATCCTTTAGTTCTGTCCAAGCCTCATTTACCATCAGCTGGAGAAAAGTTGTGACCATTTAATATTATTTCGTTTATCGGTGATCACTCCAAAGTTAGCACTGTCATAATTCCTATAGACAGTTTTTTTAATTAATCTATGATATATGCTCATTAGTTCAAATATAATGGCATGATGATCACTATTACCTAAGGGGTCTGATATAATCTTTGTGAGTTTATGACTATGTTGGAGATGAGGAGATCAAGGATATTCCCTTCTCTAGTGGGAGAAGTAACTAGTTGGGATAGTCCATTCTCAGTTAGCATATTCAAAAATTCAACATCTTGCTTATTTTTACTAGAATTTGTGGCCCAGTTTATATGGGGCATATCAAAGTCTCCCATAATTACCACCTCTTTGTAATCTGAGAATGTTTCATTATCCTTTAGTAATGCATTTCTGTAGATGAAATCAGATGAAGGGGGGTTATAGCAAATTCCCACATTAATTTGGGGGGCAGCTTTGAATCTGAATAGCAACCCATATACTTTCTGTATTGGATATTGACTGTAATTCATAGGATGTAATATCGTCTGTAACATAAAGCCCCCGCCCCCACACCTTTTTTATTAATTCTGTTTTTATGGTAGAGTTTGCAACCTGAAATTTGCTGGTTCCAAACAGAGTTTGAGTCCCACCAAGTTTCTGTTATCCCTATAATATCTAAATTTAGTAATTTGCTTTTTTGCCTCTAGTTCTGCTAATTTAGTAATATTCAATGATCGAGCATTTAGTGACATAAATTTGTATCCTTTATGGGACTGGTTTGCAGGGTCTTTAAGAGATAGGGGAAGTACCCCTTTCTCCCCCTTTGACTTTAGTTTAAATAGTTTGTTATTATCCTCAGATAAGATTTCCCCAACATGGTGCTGCCCCATCAACTAAGATGTAGACCATCCCAACTATACAAAGGAGATTTATCTGCACAGTTTTCCCAGTGGGGTATATAAGCTGTATTTTGTGATATACACCATTTATGAAGCCATTTATTTGTTTGTTTGATCCTAGTGATTACAAAATAAGTAGCTCTAGGGACAGGTAAGATTTCAGGAGAGCACACCATGCAACCTTTCTCTACCAGCATATTGTTTAAAGCAATGATGTCCTGCTGTAAAGACTTAGGATTGGAACTTAAAATATTGTTTATTCCAGCATGTATGATGACCAACAGATTTTGTCCAGAGTCTTTCAAAATGTTAGGTATCATGTTGGTAATGTTAGATACCTTTGCCATCTAAAACTAGAACAGGTGCAATTTACCTTGTCCCAGCCATAGACAGTCCTGTCCATGTGTTTAGTTAAAGAGTCCCAGTACAAATATCTGTTTTGAGTTCACAGAAGAGTGTTGTAGTGTAATATCTGGGATAATGTGCTGAGGGGAGGGAAATTTTGTTACCAGGGGTACATTACAGTTAGATGGTGAAAAGGACCCCTTATTTGGAGTAGTACATGTTAATTTAATGCGTTAGACTTTGAAATTTTAACAAACTTTGGGTTTTCACAGTAAGTAGAGGTATTTGGTTCATTAATGAATCATAATCCTCATTGTCTGATAAGGTCTGGTATCTATTTTGTAAGGGAACCTGATAGGAATGATAGGTTTGACCTCCTCTACATTTAGTTTTTACTTTCTGAACTACAGCCCAGTCCTCTATATGGGGAGACGAGGAGTCTACAGTGTTTTCAGAAAGAGAACAATTGGGCTCGTCGTTTAATGATGGTGTCTGAGGGCTGTTTAAGGTGTACTGAGCAACTGCCTCCTTTATGAAGTTTTCCAAATGTGCAATGTCTGTGTTAGTGGACTGTCTGTATATTAAACTAGCTATTTCTTTTTGTAGAACGTCTATCAACAAACAGTTATCGCACATAAATTTGTTATCAGGTACTCCATAACAGAACATTGAACAAATTCCACACTGCTTAATACGACCTTCCATTATGTATAGTGTGAAAGCAGAATTGGTGTACAAACACTTATCCCACATATTCAATATTTGACAACCAAATATTTGGGTATTTAGGCATTCAGGAAAAAGGTATTTATCCACCAACTAGACACTGCTGGAATCAGTTCTCTAAACTTCTGCCACTGTGAATGAGATAACACATCAGCAATACCATTCTTGATGTCAGGAACATGTAGAGACATATACAGTATGTGAACATATGATTGGGCCAGCAGAGAAAGGCCTTGTGGTCTATCATGTCAGCTTTAGTTTGTAGACCACTCTGTGTCTACTAAGGCCCCCATTAACTGGCCCCTCCTCTAATGATTTCCTCCTCTCCTCACTCTCCTCTTGTACTTGCAACTTTCTCTTTACTCTGCCCAACCTCTCTTGGAGGGTTCCATGTCAATTCAGCAATTTAATTATAGCAACTGCAATTTCAGCGACTTATGTATAGCGACGCAATTTCAGCGAACATCAAGTACAGCGCATAGAATTTCAGCTAACATTCTACATATGTAGTTGACAGTTATGTGCCAGTCCACGCAAATATTCATGCCAGGACCATACACAACACCAGTATACCTTCTGGCAACAGTCTTATCCCTCTGATAGACAGAGCCCCATAGACAAGTAGGGGCATCCTATGCTAGCTCTGAATATACTGTACTGACTTCCTCGAACACCCCATGATACACCATGCACACTTTAAATACCCACCACACACCTGCACCCCCAACCCCTGCTATTTCTAAATAACATCCTCGAGGTGCACCTGGACCTCGGAGGTAGGTTATTAACCCTGGCCTAGCTAAAGTTGTCACTCACTGATATTGATAGCTTGCTATTATTGCACTCATTATAAATGAGTCCCTGTAATTGACTTCGCTGTAATTGAGTTGCTGAATTGACATGCTACCCTCTTGGAGCTGTCTACTGTCTTTAGGGAGACAACTTCATTTGGCAATTCATTCCACTAGCTATCACCTCTCCATGAAAATGTGTCTCCTCATTTCTCTCCTGAATTTTCCCCACAGCCATCTTGAGGCAGTTACCTCTGATGGTCCTGTTCCCACTATAGTGGAGGATACCCTCAGAGCTCACCCAGTTGAAACCCTTTAGTTACTTGAAGGTTTTGATCAGGTTACACCTCTCCTTCTATCATCCAGGGTCATATGTTGAGCTCTCTGAGTGTCTCCTTGTATGTTTTGCTCTGCTCCCTGGATCATGTTGGTTACCCTTCTCTGGACCATTTCCAGTAGGCTGATGTTGTCCTTCAGCTAAGGCACCAATGCTGCACACTGTACTCTATATGTGACTACTGGGGATCTGTACAGTGGCAGAATAACCTCATATTTCCTGCTGGTTAGACCCTGGCTGTGCAGCCCAGCATCTGTTTGCTTTGGCTGCTGCTTTCTTGCAGGTGGCTGAGTGCTTCAGGTCACTTGTGATGATCACACCTAAGTCCATCTCCTCTGACCTTCTAATCTCCATACCAACCAGCCAATATTAGGTCTCTGGGTTCTTCAACCCAGGTGCATTGCCTAACATTTTTTGATGTTCAGTCCCAGTTGCCAAATACCTGACCCTTTCTCTAGCATAGTCAGGTTCTCCTTGAAATCATGCCTCCCCTCCTCCATGTCTATTCTCCCACTGAGCTTTGTGTCATCCATGTACAAACATATTTTACCCATTATCCCATCTGCAATATCACTGATGAAGATGTTAAACAACACCGGACTGAGCATTTAGTGTTGTGGAACCCCACTAGTGACTAGTCTAGCCTCTGAGAACTCCTCCTAACCATCACCCTCTGACTTCTCTCCTGCAGCCAGTTTCTAACCCACATAACTAGATTGCCTCCAACACCCAAGTACTCCAGGTTCCTGATTAATCTCCTCTAGGGAACAGAGTCAAAGGCTTTACTGAAATCCGGATACAGTATGTTTGCCACTTGACCATTGTCCACTGTCCTAGTTACCTTGTCAAAGAAATCAATCAGATTAGTCTGGCAATGCTGCCTGGCACAAACCCATACTGCCTCTTTTCCTGGAACCCATTTATTTGCAAAAAGCTTACCAATCTTTATTTTTTCAGTATAGGTCCCATGAGTTTTTCCACTACAGACCTCAGACTGGCCAGTCAGTAGTTATCAGGGTCATCCCTCAGCCTGCTTTCGTGGAGCAGCACTGCATGTGTTGATCTCCAGTCCTGAGGTACTCTCCCCAACTCCAGTTAGGTGTTAAGGAGGCCTGTCTGAGGACCTGCCAGCACATCTGCAACTCCTTCAACACCATTAGATGTACACCATCCAGATCTGGAAATTTTTGTCTACCTTCAGGGCCTTTAAGCCCTTACATGCCCTGTCAGCCTCAGTCTTCCCTTAAGAGCCACCACCCACCATGTTGCAACCCCTCCTCCCTTAAGGTACTGGACCATCTATCTCCTTAGTGGATTGTCATGGTTTGATGGGGAGCTCAAGGTAACAAAAAAAAGGGACAGAAGTTGGAGCAATGTTGGAGGACCTCTGAGGCCCAGGAGAACAAACCGGATTTGAGTGCTCATTACAGTGAGTATCAAAGGGCAATCTCTCGTTAGAAGGCATCAATTCTATCCAAAGAGATTGAAGCTGGGAGGAACTTGCCAGTGCAGTTTTTTTTTTTTTTGGCAGTGGACAGGCTTTTACATCTGGTCTTTCTGGAGCCCACAAAGGCTCCTTCATTCACAAAATGTGAGTGGTTTGTTTGGTTCTTCTTGGACAGAGTGTCCTCTATTATAGTCAGGATCTCTGCAACTGAGCAGTCACTGCTTAGCAGTATCAGGGCTGGATGTTACAACAGCAGTCAGTGGTCATGGGGTGAGTTTCATTCAGTAACAAGTGAGGAGGTCATAGGATTGATCTTGGAGTTGCAACCAACATACTGTGAACTGGAGCCAGGCCCATATGACTCTTTGTGAGCTGCATTGGGCAGCTGGGTCCAGTGTTCACTGGAATAATTTGGTGTTCCCCGTCAGATGGGGTCTTCCCTGCAGGTCTAGAAAGTGTGCTGGTGAGACCCTTTTAAAAATAAATGATGTTGGACCTGGATATCCTGGCAAACTTCTGGACTGTCTCTAATCTGCCTTTTTTGGTAGGGTTATTGAGAAGGTTGTTACCCTGCAGCTGGAGACTAACTTGGTGACCTTCAACATATATGAGCCTCTCCAGTTGGGATTCTGGTCAAAGTTCAGCATTGAAGCTGCTCTTGTCAGGGTGCATAATGACTTGTTATGGGCAAGGCTATAGGAGAGCAGTCAGTACTTGTTCTCCTGGATCTCTCCTAACCATTTGACACTGTTGACCATGGGCTTATATTGGGTTGAAGCAGGGAGCACGTGGGACTCATCAGAAAAGCTATTAGCTGCTTCAAGTCCAACCTCAAGGGCAGGTATCAGAGGGTTGTGATGGGTAATTTCTCATTGTGCCCAAGGAACTTTTACTGTGGTGTACCCCAAGGGTAAGTCCTTTCATCTATGTTGTTTTTGGTGTACATACCGCCCCTGAGCAGGATCATTAGGCAGTATGGAGTTGATTTCACTGCTGTGCTGATGATACCCAGCTGTATCTCTCCTTTGCACCTCAGGACCATGGAGTGGTGGTTGTGATGAACCATTGTTTGGCTGAGATCCAAGGTTGGATGTCATCGAGATGGCTGAAACTCAGCCTGGACAAAACATAAGTACTGGTGACTGAGCAAGGTAGAGGAGGGACTGGCAGTGTCAAGGAGAAAAACAGGGCTTTGCCTCAGTACCTCCAGGCTTGATGCTGCCAGAAAGTTGAAGAATCTGGGTGATATCCTCAATGAAGGGCTGACATTTGAGGCTCTGTTGTCAGCAGTTATACAGAATGGCTTTTACCATCTTAGAAATATTAGCTGGATTTGTTCCCTTATCCCCCTGAATATTTGCCCTCTCAAGCACATGTATCTGTGACATCTTGCCTTGATTACTGTATCACCCTCTACCTTGGGGTTGTAGTAAAATTGTATTCATATTCCATATGAACAGGGTAACTTAATTGAGCATAGCTCATTTTCAATGAGATTCTTAGTCTTTAGGTACAGTTACAAAAACATGTAAGCAAAAAAATAAGTAATCGTACATTAACAAACGTATTATTTCACAGTAGTAAAATAAAACAATAATGCTGTGACAGTGTAAACACTACACTGGGAAACAAGAGGTTAACATATTGTTTGAGGCTGAGGAAATGTAGGGAATGCAACATGAACAGGCAAGGGGAGGTGCCTCCCGAGGTGTTGCTAATTAGAGGGATTGCTAAAAGGCAGAGAGAATCCAGCAAGGCGTCAGTTAGAAGCTGGAAACTGCTGCAGGTAGGATATACTCCTAGGCAGAGAACCCTGTAAGATGGAGGGTGGAATGTAAGATGGGAACCAGAGCTGAAAGCCAAGGAGAATGGTTAATTATTGAGAGAGCCTTTGGTGAGAAGTTGAAACCTGCTGCTGAGAAAGAGACCATTTCTAGAGCAGAAAGTCCTGAGTAAGGATCAGCCTAGCCAGCTGGGCCAAAACAGTGAGTGGAATGTACTGCTAGTAACAGCGTGTAAATAAGGATAAAAGGGAAAACTGTTTGTGTTTGATTTGAGACTGTGCATTCAAAACTGTTGGCCCACAAACTGTTTATGTTTGATTTGAGCTGTATATTGAAAAACTGCTGGCCCACATAGGTGGTTCAAAGATTCCTTTTGTCAGGTCAGCCTGAAAGAATTGTTTTGTGCTAACCTTTATATTACCTGACCAGGCTGGAGAAATTGAACTGCCTGATTATGCTTTTCTGGAGCATTAACTTACATTTGGAGCATAAAAGTACATTTTCTTCTGTGAACTTTAAACACAGCATGTTGCCTCTCCATCTACCATAGTCCAGCTTTTCACAAATACAGAAAAAAATATTCATCTGATGTACGATGCATAAAACACATGCTATCCAGCATCCCAATTTTGGCAGCATAGTGTGGTTTTAAGCACTTGACTGACTAGCAGTTTGGCGTCAGTGGAGGTATGCTGCAATGCCTGTATCTAGTGCAGAACAGGGCTATGGGATTGTTGGCAGCCTTCTCGGGATGAGTCACATTACCCAAGCATTGCAGGATCTGCACTGGCTGCCAGTTAAGTGGCATATCTCCAATAAGGTTGGTTTGCTAACCTGTAAGATCCTACATGGTCTGGGTCCTGGCAACCTGTGTGAGTTCTTGAATCCTTATCTTCCTGCTCATCCCCTTCATTCTGTTGAGGAGTAGAGTTACGCAAAATTAGAAAATTTTACCTAGCAAAATATTTTGCATAATTTCCACATTATGTGAAATTTTTCACTTAGGCGAAATGTAATTTCACCTAGGATGGCAATTTCGTGTAATTTGAAATTTCGCCAAATTTTGCCAATTCCACCAATGGTTTTTAAATTTGCCTGCAAATTTGCAATCCATTGTGGGTAAATCGCTGAAATATCATGTGCAGACTGTCTCCTGCACAGTATATTGTCTGTTGAGCCAGAGAGCAGTTCGGTATGGTGCAACACAGCCAATAAATCCTTCAAAAACCTCTTTATTTGTTATTTTTGAGAGCTAATTGTTCCCAAAATCTAAATTTTGTTACCAATGCTGCTAGTGAATATTTTTTTTTGTTTTGGTGTCTTTGGATAATATTTAGTTAAACTTAGGTAGTGTTTTCAGTTTTCTCTGTGTCTGTGTCTGTGAAGGAGTTGAGTGGGGAGGGTCAACCGTGTGGTGTGTGTGTGTGTGTGTGTGTGTGTGTGTGTATATTTGAAAGCAGAGCAGGCTAATTCCTAATATTTGACAGATATCTCACAAGTTGTACATTTCTGTTATTTCTTTTAAGTCTTGATATTTTTGTTGGTGTGCTACTTATTTGGAATATTTTTCTTACATATTGACTGTTTTTGGGGTAATTTTATCTGAACAGTTACTCATTCTGAGTAGTTCTGTTCCTGTTTCCCTTTGTTTAAACACTTGTCCATATCCAGGCACACTGCATTGCTTGAATTGCTTACAGAAACTGATAGTGTGATCCAGCCTCTGCATTGCAGTGTTCCTGTTTTTCTGTTTAATTTGCTTACTATATTAACCCTTTCCTCCCTGTTACAACACTGGTATTTACTACCTGATCTGTACTATATAAAAAACTAGCTATTTTTAAAGAGAGTGGTAGACCCTGCAAGATTATTGGAGGTGACTTTGCTTGTTCAGTTCAAATCTTGTTGCCCTTCCACCTGATATATTTATACACCAAAATTGTATTTAGTAAGTACTAACACATTGCAGTAATTGCCTTCTCCAGACGCCACATATCTGGACTGTAGATTGTATTGGGACTGTGAGTTGTTCGGGTGCAGCTGGTTGCCAGCAAAATCGAAGTTAGAAGTGGCTTCAAGTCTGTGACTCATTTTTTTACTGCCCAATCTGTAGCTAGCATGCTTGTTGGGGATGATACTGGCAATAAGGGAGTCTGTCACACCAATGGAGGCACAGAGGTCCAGGAGGAGGTGGAATAAGTTGTTGGTGTGACTGTTGTTTCTGCTCAAGGTGGAGCTGATGGTGCTGAGGGCCATACTGTCCAGCTTCAGTCTGTTTCTCCTTGAGAGGGAGATAAGGAAAGTCAGCCCTCAACAGTGAGGAGATGCCAGAGAAGGAAACATTTCTCTGGAAGTAGACAGTGATAGGGAGGAGGAGGAGGAGTAAGAAGAGGATATAATATGTTTCTGTACAGATGATGATGAAGTGTTAGATCAGTTCTATGTCATAATGGTGAGCACCAAAAGGCGATAACAGTTATGGTGGCATCACATTGCCGAAAATAAATTTCGGTGACATGCTCCCTCAGCACACAGGAAAAGGGTGCCGGGGACTTGCAATTTTAAATTTTATGTGGGGTGTTATGACTCCTGCACCCCGCATGGGGGGATTCATCCCAGCACCACCCTACTTTAGGATTCTCAACTCCACTGGGTGCATGGGGCAAATGTGAAAACAAAATTTGGGCTAGGCACAAATAAAAATATATCTGGGCCTGGATGAACCCAGCATCCTGTCCACCCAAGCTCTGAACCCACCCACCATGCCACGGGGCCAGATCAGCAGCTCACTGCTGCACTACCCTCAAAAACCCTCCTCCCATCCCGCCCCTCACTGAGCATGCTCCCCCATGTCTGTGTACATGTAGTGACATTCCGTCACTAAATGAGTGAATCCACCCTGAGAGGAGTATTGTATGAGGGGAAAGCCACCAAGCAAAAAATCATGGATGCACTGATGGCAGCAGATGCCCAGAGCATCGAGTCACTGATTGTGACTGTAAGGGACCAAACCTTGCGCATGGAAGGGCTAGCGGCCAGTGCAGTGTCCAGATCCAGTGAGGATGATAGCAGGGCCAGTGCCAGCAAAGGTCCACAGCAGCAGGGGAAGGTCACCAGCATGCTGGAGCCAGAAGCACTCAGGCTGCAGATTGAGTTGCACAGACAGAGCTAGAGTTCCATAGAGACACTGAGGGAGGCTGACCAGGAACATTGGGAGGCTGACAGTGAGGAGCGTGAGTGCCAGAGGTGACATGAAATGGAGAATTTATGACTCAACTACCAGCACCAGAGCAGGTAAGTGGCTTTGGTTTAACTGGAACTACAAGACTGGGTTACAAACTGAATTCCAAATTGATAGCTGAATTTAAAGAGGAGGTGGATATGGATGCCTTTTAAATTCCTATGAAAAAGTTTCTATTCAGGCTAAAATTCCTAGAGGGTCCTGGAGCTTCCAGCTATCCCTGCTACTTACTGGGAAAGCTCAGGATGCATTGGGTCAAATGGACAATGAGGAAAGTAATGATTGCAGCAAACTTAAAGCTGCACTTTAAAAAAAAAATGATTTAACTGCTGAAGCATACAGAGCTAAATTCCATACGCTCAGGAGAAGCCCTGATATGAGTTATGAGGAGCTAGCCATGAAATAACATCAGTTTTTAAAACATTGGAGGGAAGGAATTGAAGCAAACTCTGTAGATAAAATTGAAAATGATATTTTGTTAGAACAGTTTTTTTGGGCATGCCCAACAGAGCTGAAAACCTAGCTGGAGGACCGAGATCCCAAAACAGTGCAAGAGGCTGCTGAATTCTCAGACCGCCGTGACAAGAACAGACCTGCTCTGAGGATGAATGGGGTGGGCATGGCAGTGCAGAAAGGGAAAAATGTGCCTTCAGGACAGCTAAAACCCTCACTGCCTCCACCAAAACCAGTTAGCCCCAGGTTTCAGAGAAAAGATTTCTCTGAGAAAAGAAATAAATGTTGGGTTTATAAAAACTGGGCATATTGCTAGACAGTGTCCCAAAAGGGTGAGCAATACAGGACATGGGGCTAGGAAAGAAGTGGGTTGTTTGTGTGTCCCTGGAAGCATGCCTGTGAACATGAGGGAACACATGCACCCAGTCATGGTGAATGGGTACAGACACAAGGGTTAAGGGATACAGGGGCATCCCTGACATTGGTAAAAGGGGATCAGGTAGAGCCTTGCCAGCTTATACCCAATAAATATGTCACTGTACAAGACTTCATTGGTGAGGAGAAAACATTGCCACTCACTAGTGTTCTCGTAGACTGGGGTGATCAAGGGGAACTGTGCAACAGGTGGCTGTAGCCAAAACTTTAGCAGTAGATGTCATCCTTGGCAACAATCTCAAACAAAAGGTGGTGTGTGCAGTTACCCATAGCCAAGTGGCAAAGGGAAATTGAAGTTCCCTGGACCCCACAGAAGCCATCATGGAAACCACCGGGAGGCTGATTCCCTAGCCTGTGTCTCCTGATATGGAGACTAATGAAAAGGGGGTAGAAATTTGCCCAGTAGCAGTTAATCACACAGCTACAGAGGGTCACTCCAAAGAAGGAGGGATGACCCATTGTCAGAGAATTAGGGATGACAGTGATCCTGAGTGCCCTGATGCTAGTGCTGGGGACACTACTGTAGTTTAGAGACTGAAGGGGACCTGTCCCATACCTTGGGAATGTGTAAGGAGTTTGCAGCTGCTAAGAGAAGTGACCCTAGTCTAGAGAAGCTGAGGGCTTGGGCAGATTCTGACAGAGCACAGGGAGGTGATGGTAAACACAAGGTTTATTGGGAAAATGGACTGATGTATACTCAGGCTGTGCAGACAGAGGGAAGGGTGATAGTTAGGCAGCTTGTCATTCTCCAGGGGTATCATGAGCCGTTGCTCAAAATTGCACATGATATTCCCTTGTCTGGTTATCTGGGAATCATGAGCACTACACAGCAGTTGGCCCAGAATTTATGTTGGCCCTACTTCACCCAGCAGGTGAAGGAGTTTGCAGGTCTTGTCACCAGTGCCAAGAAATAGGAAGGTGGGTAAGAAAACCCAAGCCGCCCTAATTTCATTGCCCATAGTTGAGATTCCAGAGGGTGGGAATAGATATTGTGGGGCCTTTAAATACCCCCAACTCCTCCAGGAATAGGTTCTTCCTGACTGTGGTAGATTATGCCACCTGGTACCCTGAGGCAGTTGTCTATCCTCACTGAGGACAGACAAAGTGGCAGATGCCTTACTTGGGATTTTCTCCCTTGTTGGGTTTCTGCAGGAGGTTATCACCAATTGAGGGGGTTCCTTCATGTCAGACCTGATGAAATGTTTGTGGGAGAAGTGTGGGCTGGCACACAGACTCATGACACCTTATCACCCACAAGCC
This sequence comes from Neoceratodus forsteri, assembly GCA_016271365.2. Classification (NCBI taxonomy): domain Eukaryota; kingdom Metazoa; phylum Chordata; order Ceratodontiformes; family Ceratodontidae; genus Neoceratodus; species Neoceratodus forsteri. The sequence continues at coordinate 823,653,561 of CM057459.1, forward strand.
AATGGGCTTGTGGAAAGATTTAATGGTACCCTGAAGTCAATGCTCCAAGCATTTGGTGAACAGCATGGGAGGGACTGGGAGAAATACCTTCCCCACCTGTTGTTTGCATACAGGAAGGTGCCCCAAGAGTCAAGGATTTTCCCCCCTTCAAGCTCTTATATGTACGCAGGGTACATGGGCCCCTAGACTTAATCTGGGAGGACTGGGAAGGCAAGCACATCACCCAGGTAACTCCGATAGTGGATTACATCCTTAGGTTTAGGGAAAGGCTGAAGGAGCTTCTGGGGACAGCCTAAAGCAACCTGGCCATTGTCTAACAGAAACAAAAAGTGCAGTACCACCACAGAGCTAGAGCTCGCTCATACAAGGTGGGTCAGGAAGTCATGGTCCTTATTCCGGTCCAGAAAGACAAGCTGCAGGCTGAGTAGGCAGGACTGTACATGGTAGTTAGGAAGGTAAATGATGTGAACTATATAGTTACCTGACAGAAGGCAGACAGAAAGAATGTACCATGTCAGCATGATGAAGCCATATGCTAATAGAGCTGACATGGTGTTCGCAGTATGTAGTCCTGGGGAGGGGATGGATGAAGGAGACCCCTTCTGGACTTGCTGGAAGAAAGCAAGTGGGAGTCCTCTGTGGAGGCAGTAAAACTGTCTCCACAGCTGGCCTCAGACAATATCCAGGAAGTAAGGGAGGTTTTAGCAGACTTTGCCACCCTGTTTAACACCAACCCTGGACTAACCCCTTAGCGATGCACGATGTGGAGACACGGACACAGATGCCCATATGGTGGACAGCATATCGGGTGACAGAGTCTGTCCAAAAGGACATTGGAAGGAAGGTGGAGGAAATGCTGGATTTAGGGGTAATCCAGAGATCCCACAGCCCCTGGGTCTCTCCCATAGTCCTTGTGCCCAAGTCAGATGGCTCTACTCATTTCTGTGTGGACTATCATGGACTGAATTCAGTCATGAAGTCAGATGCCCACACAATGCCCCAGATGGATGAACTCCTGGACAAGTTGGGAGGGGTGACATACCTTATGACTACTGACCTGACAAAGGGTATTGGCAGGTCAAGTTAATGGACAGAGTTAGGGAGAGGTTGGCCTTCATCACTCCAATAGGCTTATTTGAATTTAAAGCAATGCCTTTTAGAATGAAGAACGTCCCAGCCCTTTCCAAAGGTTGGTGAACCAGGTGTTAAATGGTGCTGAGGAGTGCGCGTGGCATTCCTGGATGACATTGCCATCTTTAGTGCCAGCTGGAAGGAACACCTGACCCACCTTAGGAAGTGCTGGGCAGGATACAGAGGATGGGCTCACTGTCAAAGCTGAGAATTGCCAGGTAGCCATTGCAAGTGGCATACCTCAGACATTTTGTAGGCCAGGACAGCTCCATCCTAAACAAGTAAAAATAGAGGTGATCAAGGCATGGCACAGACCAGAAATGCAGAAGCAGGTCAGGAGTTTTCTAGAGACAGCAGGGTACATAGTGAATTTGTACCTAATTACAGTGCCCTGGCTGCCCCTATCTGACCTGGTAAAGAAAAGGATACCTAAGAAAATTACCTTGGAACCAGCCTGTGAAAAGCCTTTACCAGACTGAAGGAGGCACTGTGCAGTGCTCCTGTATTGACAAGTCTTGACTATAGCAGACCCTTTATAGCTCAGACTGACACTTCAGAAGTGGGTATTAGAGCACATGAGTCAGACAGCCAACCAAGGGAAAGATCACCTGGTAGTGTACCTGAGTAAAATGTAACTTCCCAGGGAGCAGGCTTACTTTACTGTGGAAAAGAGTGTCTTGCCATAGTGTGGGCCATAAAGAAGTTAGAACCATACTTATACAGGCAGCATTTTGAGGTACAAATGGACCACAACCTCCTGGTTTGGCTGACCCAAATGGGAAGAACTAATGGTAGACTGTTAAGATGGAGTCTTGCCTTGCAAGGGTATGGCATGACAATCTTACATAGGGCTAGAGCGACCAGTCAGAACAGCGATGGTCTGTCATGTGTTTATGAAGAGTGAACTGATTTGGGAAGCTCATCCCAGGGGATAGAGCCCCCAAATTCAGTTTAGTTGGGGAGGATTGTGATGCTTGGCCAGCTGGTTATGATTGTTCTAGGATATTTATAATATAAAAAATGTAGTGTGTGATTGTCTCCACAAGACCAGCTGGGCTATGGGTGCCCCCCCCCCAGGTTTTAGTAGAAATAACAAGATATCTTAACCTGAAACCAGGAGGTAATTAAAAGACTAGAGAGACTTAATTAAGGGTCTCCTGTTTCTGACTTAATTAGAACTGACCCAGCTACCAGGATATAGGGCTTGAAAACTTTTATGATGTCTTAGAGGAAAAACATGTTCCCACCATGGTGCTAAAGTTATAAAATTCCTTTCATGTGCCTTGGGAACAGAAGCTGCTCAAGATCAGATAAAATATTAATTTAAGAGCCATACTTGAGAAATGAGGTTTTGCTGATGTCACCTTATTTAATATGCCTCCTGATAGGATATCTTGTTTGTATATGTTTTATATTCTAAAAGGAGGAGCTAGATGACATCATGGAAGGGGTGTGTAAGACAGACAGTTTAAACTGAATACTGAGGCTGAACTTAGTGACATTTCTTTTGACTCTTAAGAAACAAGATCTCTAACTTAGGCACTTAGAGGTAATACATTAGATAGAAAAGATCTAAATGTACTTTGGTAGGAGTTTGTCTGTAGTTTTCCTTGTTTTTCTTTATGTGATTGTATGCTTTGTGATATAGTGTTTTGTGTTTACATTTTACATATTTTTATCCATTTTTAAGTAAACCTTTCATTTGAAAAGACTGCCTGGGTGTGTCTTTGAAGTTCTTTTTGCATGCGACATCTAGAGGGTTAAGAGTGACAAAAACTGTTCAGAGCTTGATGGTGTTATCAAACTGGGAAAAGGTAAGAATATACCTAAGGTCTTTTATAGAGTTTAAGGGTTCATTTTGGATACCTGGTTAGGTGTCCTTAGGCAAAAGATATCTGGCATCCCCCTGAAGAGCAGATTATCTGATTCTGTACATTTGGGTACGCTAGCATAAGGTTCACAGTTTGAATCCTCTCAGAACTTGACACTAAAGGTGATTTGGACCCACAAGCAGACAGGAGGGTTACCCTGTCTGTTACCTGTTCACAATACTGCACTCAGAGTTTGGCACTGTGGGAGCAGAGGGCCTGAGCTGCTGAATGGGTTTATGACAACATCCTGTTGCTATATGCGTGAACCCACCCCCATCAGTTGCCCTACCTAGTCCGTAGCCCCCATGACATGTGCTGCGATTGAGTCACTGTTTTTGTTTGCGCTCAATCACAGTCTCCCATGTCACGGGCTAAGGTTGGATCTCCAGTGGGAGCCAAAATGAAAAAGCTGAAGACTCATGATGTAGCCCATTTAGATGCCCAGCCTGAGGATGCAGAAAACAGCAGATTTTGCTTCTGGTGGTGGATGAACCATCTAACAGCATGATTGACACCATATTTCTGCCTTAATTAATTGTAACATTTTTTGACAATCATTTCTGGACTTCTGTGGCTTGTTAGGCAGTGGCAACACCAAGATTAGGCCTGAAAACCATTGTAAACAGTGTAGAAAACAGCAGATTTCAGTCTGGTGGTGGATGTGAACCATCTAATAGTATGGCTGACACAAGATTTCTGTCTCAATCTACTGTAACATATTTTGGGAAACATTGCTGGACTTCTGGGGCATGTTCAGCAGTGGCAGGACTACGATTAAGCCTGTAATCCTTTGTAAACAGTGGCAGAAGTTTCAGTTTGAGGTCCAGGAGATGGGGGGACACCATATAACAGCATGACTGACACCAGATTTCTTTCTCAATTTACTGTAATATTTTTGGGAAACATTTCTGGACTTCTGGGGCATGTTCAGCAGTGGCAGCACCAGATGTGTTACATCTTCAGAATGTTGCACACAACAATAAGTGATGCAACATCACATAGCATTGTGAAACAATTGTTTTAATAGGTAAAATACTTGACATTTGTGGATAGGAGGAGGAAACATGTTAAAGAGCACTAGACGCCTTCAACATAACTTTCACAAAACATAACGCTGACCAACAATTCAGTTGCATTCCACATATATGGAGTTTGCAAAGGAAAGGCCGACACCTGTTGAAGACTATGGGAATCATCAGGACCCTGCGCACAAGTCTGTATTTTTTAATTCAAATACCTCATGTTGAGTTGCTTCATGTCAAGTAAGAAGTATTCACCACAGCACATATCCATAAAGTACTCTTTCTTTATTCCAGTGTGGCAAGTAAACAATACAAAACATGCTCCCATATAACTAAGATAAAATGCCTCTCCCCTCAAGGCACGCACTTCATGATACATTAAGGTTATGTCACACCTGATGCGTTTCACACATGCGTGCTTTCACACACAAAGCATGTATATGAAAATGTGTGTGACAAGTGTGACATAATCAGTAATATATAAGGAATGATGGTGCCTTGGGAGAACTGGCATTTTTATCTTAGTTACATGGAAGCACTTTTTACATCGTTTACTTGCCACACTAGAGACTGGAATACAGAATGAGCACTTTATGGACATGTGCTGTGTTGAGTACTTCAAACTTTGAGTTGAGGCTACTCACAAGAGGTATTTGAATTCAAAAAAATATGCACTCTGTGCACTAGGCCCAGACGGCCAACAGCCTTAGGCAGGAGCCGGCCTTTCATTTGCAAACTACATATATATGGAATGCAACTGCATTACACATCATTATGTTGTTAAAAGTAATCTTGTAGGTGTAACCATCTCTAAGAAGTAACACACACCACAAATAATAAGGGAATGAGATGTTTATTAGGGGAGGGATACTTGGACACGGTACAGAATATGCATAACAAATGACAGGATGGATCAAGATGACAAGGGCAATACAACAATGAGTGGGAGAAGTAATACAGAGAGAACAAGAAAAGGGACTGAATTAAATAGGGGGCATAAGATATTAACAAACACAACAGCAATGGTCAAACATGCTATTTTATATACAAAATAAAGAAACAAGATGACTTAAGGACTCATTAAAAAGGACAGAACATATTTTTTTGTTGTTTTTATTTATTTTTTTAAGGGGAAAATACAAGCAACGGAATAGAGAATAGAAAAATGAAAACAAAAAAGACAAATTAATTTGTGCTGCCACAGTAACTGCAAGTGGGGCCACCACACAGTTCAGACAGGATGCCCATGATTTTGTCAGCATCACCCTGGAGTTTATCAGTCTCCCCCTAGGCATCATTAAATTCCTGTCTGAAATCATTTAACTCCTGTTGAAAATGGTGTACTTCTGACAGGACAGCTGATAAGTCTGCAAGTGTCACTGCTGGTGGGGCCGGGGCTGCCTGCATTGCTACTGCTGGCTCTGGACCAGGGGACCCTGGTGGGGGTCTTGATGGTACTGCAGAATGCTGTTGTTGTCTGGCCATCGAGCCTGGTGAGGATGCTTAACAGGTCCATCTATGCCTCCCTCCTGCTCATCCCCTTCAGTGCTCACACCTGCACTGCTACCCACAGCTGCAGTTGATGCTGCCACCATTTCCTGCAGTTTGAGGTCCTATTGAGTGGTGGTGGTGGTGCACCATGTGGCTCCACTGGCCGCTTGTCCCAAGTGGGAACCAGACTTTCTGTGATGCAGTTCCTGCCTGCATAGCTTGCAGGTGACCACTGGGTCACCTGCTGAACCTACATAAAAAAAAATCCCAGACAGGAGAATTTCATGGATGACATGGCCATGGGGGGTGGCAGATGTTGCCCCAGGCACTGATTCTTCCTGCTGCTCAGGACGGGGCATGGTATCCTGCTGCCTGGGTGGAGGAACAGTATCCTGGTACTGGGGAGGGGGCACTGTTTCCTGCTTCTGCTGTGGAGAACCACGGTTGCCTCCTACTGCTGGGGAGGAAGCACAGTTGTCTGCTGCTGGGTGCTGGTGCTGGGACCAACAGCCTTCTACTGTTGTGGCATTTAATTTGTAATGGACATCTGAAATGCATATACATGTGCCCCACTACCTCTACCCTTTTCCATTATAACCATCAACACCACAAACACACAAACACAAACACACACACACACAACACACACACACACACACACACACACACACACACACACAAAATCCACAGGTACTAAAAATATGAAATAGGACAAGGTAAACAAGAAAAGGTTAGAAAACAATAGCACAATAAAGTAGTTTATGTATAAAAGTGCATTCTGCAGTCACAGAAGTCTAGATGCTGCTTGCTTCCTCGAGATATATATCACAGAAAATGAACCCTCACTTCCTGCTTGTTTAGAATCAACCATGACACCATTAGAGAAAAGCCCAATTTCACTAATTTCACCTTATAGAAGCACAAGAGTGAAATTCAAGGTAAAATTGGGCAACAAAACCCTTTCTGAAAGGCCTAATTACATGAAATGTTTTGCTGGGTGAAACTGGCAATTTCTGTCATTTCACTGGCAAAATTTAATTTTGCTGCATCTCTATTGAGGAGGGGCTGCTGTTTGTCCCAAGACCAGACTTATAATGTTTGGGAACAGAGCCTTTAAAGAGGCTGGTCCAGTACTTTGGAATTTGTTATCGAGGGCCCTAAGAGAGGCCCCTTGGTGGAAGTCATTAAAAGGGCTTAAAACCTTTCTGTTTGCTCAGGCTTTTCATGTCTGAATTGTTTATTTATGCATGGTTCATTGCTTTGGCATGCAATCCTGTTTTAGATTTTATATTTGGGTGTAGGAGTTTTAATTTATATTAATAAGTAATATTATCAATTGTTATGCATTGGGGCATTCATTTATTTGCTAGTTACTCTTTATACTGCTGCCCTGGGCCTCCAGGGAAGTGCACCATAAATAAATAAAAATCCTACTGCTACTAACGTTATCCTTATAAAGCTTACTGCCTGCAATGTATGTAACTTAGACAATTGTGATTGCCAATGGATATTTAATACTCTTTGTTTTGCTTCATTTATAAAGAAGCCATATTATAAAAGCACACGAGGATCCCACAGATCTGTGAATCCAAGCTTCCTGAGGCTACCATCTAGTTTTGCAAAGCATGATTCCTCCCATGGTTTGGTATATTGTCTAACCAAGCAATTTTTGGGAGCTTGCAGTGTCTTGTTCAATTTTATGACTTTACCTCAGTAAACCAAGGCCCTTCAAAGTGCTCTAAACTCAATGGGCAAAATATTTGCTTCCAAATACTCATATATGCTATTGGAGCATCTCAGGAAAGCCTCAATATTTGATGAAAAAAAGTTGTTTGGACTAGGGATGGGCCAAATCCATGCACTCTAAACTGAGCCCCACCATACTGCAGCGGCTCAATTTATTCGAGACCCAAACTGAGCATTGCCAGCTCAGCTTCAATCTTACCATGTGTGTTTTTCCTTCCAGCCTCCCTGCTTGCATGCCTGTCATACAACATGCATGAGAAGCTGAGGAGGGGCTCAGTACATGCATGCAAGCCTGTATACGTGATATGCACATACATGAAACTAGGGTATATAGTCCCATGCCTGTTAGCTCAGTGCCATTTTAGCAACAGTGACAGAGATAGGAGTGAGATGACTGCAGACTGAGTAAAAGCAAACGTCAGTGCTTGAATTGGGTGGACAGAGGTGGTAGTTTTTTCAGAGTGGAGGGAAGGGTACTCAAAGCCAGAGAAGGATTATAGAGTGGGACTCCTCAGTGAAACAAAAAGTCAAAATCTAGGGGGTCTGGGAGAGTTGGTTGAGTGGTGAGCTGCTGCTGTGCATGTGGAGCTCTAAGAACTTGTCTTCTTCAGCCAGGTAAGATGGATGGTAGACTATTCCTCCAGAGCAAAATATAAAATTAAAACTAAAAAATAAAACAAAATAAAACACACAAATAATAAAAACACTGGGGGAACTGGGTAGGTGGTTGTGAGGTGGGATAGTGGTACATGAGTGTGGGCCTTATCTCTCCTAGCCCTGCTGCCGTCCTGTTGTTTTGCAGCTTAAGAGTAAAAGAAAAGAAAAACATGAAGCAAAGCAGCCAAAGACTGCTCTCTCTGTGATTCTGTGTGTGATGGGAGGGGGGATGGAGGGGATTAGTGACTTAATTGTGATGGAGGGAGGGGGAGTTGGAGGGAAGATTACCAGAGGACCTTTATCTCGCCTAGTCCTGCAGCCCTCCTGTTTTGCAGCTTAAATTAGAAAGAAGAGTGAAAGAAAAGAGCAAAAAGAAAGAAAAGCACACATTAGAGGGATTTTCACTTCATTAATACTCATGGTTGAGTGGTAGGGTTCTCCAGGGGGATTCGGAGGAGTGAGACCAAAACTTACAAAATTGAAAAAAGTAAAAAAACAGAAAAAAGGCAAAAAAGAAAGGAGGAGTGCTGAGTGGGTGGTTTGGGTAGGTTAGTATAGGCCTGTCTCCTTAGCACTCCTGCTGCTGTGTTTTCTTGCTTGGTTAAAAAAATTAAATAAATAAATAATAAAAAGAAAGAACAGAGTGATTCTAACAGAGTTAGAGAAGGAGAAATAAAACAGGAATGAAAGAACAACAATAAAGTAAAGTTAACTAGTGAATGCATGTATATGTTGGAGTTGGGTGACTCCAGCCTGGTACTTGCATGCAGTGCTCCTCAGTTCCATGATCCAGTGTCACCCTGCAGCTGTGAATTATCTCCATTCTTGAGCACCCAGTGTCCATGCTTCCTAGGCCAGGGCTTGCCATAAGCCATCTGGGCTAGCCAGTGATACTGAGATGTCCTCTGAAGAAGTAACAGGGAACAGGAGAGTTACCTGGTGTCCTAAGATATTACCTACAACCACAAACCAACAGCAGAAGCAATTTGATGGTATTACAGCAGAAAGGGGCACTACACAAGTGCATACAGCATACAGAAGCATTCTGACCATAGTAGAAGAAAATAATCATCAATTACTAAACTGGGCCCTTTTGTGACTGTTGCTGCTGCTGCTTGTGGTGCTAGGTGCTGCTAGGAACACTTGTGATCTGCTATTGTTGTTGCTTGACTACCTGTCACAGCTTGGTAGCTAGTGATATGCTTTTAAACTGCTTGAGCTAGCCACCTATTGATCAACACCCTTACCTGAATAATGTATGTGAAGTTGTGTGCAGGTGCGCATGTGTGTTTTAACTTTGAGTCACCTGGCATTGTTTGCATTTCATTTTAGTAGTGTTCTTGGTCATTTCTTGTTTACAGACCATAGACAAAACTAAACAAAGGAAACTGAATTGTTTAAAACAAAAGGCAACAGGAGGGGGCGAGATGCATCTAATAGGCCGTCCAGTCCCAAAAGTGACCCAGAACAATCCTATTTGGAAAACAACACAAACGAGTCAGAGTCTATGAGTGAGATGACAAATGGCACAACCCCTTTCCCTAGCCCTACAAGTGATGCCTTCCCAAGTGCCGGTACATCAAGTCAAGGTATTATCAAAATGAGAACCATGGGTGCTACTGCACCATTCAAGAGGACTAAGGGTCATGGTAGTAATGGCACTATTATTAAGAGAACCAAAGTATTTGGTAGTGCCACCCAGAGAGACACTAAAAGGATGAGTATTTATGCATTTAATGCACCATTGTCCCAATCATCATCTCACAAGCCAGACTCCAGCATGGACCCTAACAGCATTGATAGCAACTTTGTGCCCAGTGACCATGGGTCTGAGTCTCCTGACTCTGATACTAGTGATGTAGTGTGGGAGAGAATGCGAGGAAATTCTCGAGATGGGTCATTGGCTGGGATCAATCAAAAAGGAGATGGTGACAGGGAAGGTCCTCCTGTCTCCCCTGCTGACACTGTTATTTTACAGAAGAAAACTATGATGATGACAGGACTCATCACGTAAGTGCTGCTACTAGGCTATGGAACAGGAATTTATGCCTGGAGGTAAAATTAAAAAGGTCACCTCTTGGGTCTGGAATTACTATTGTATTGACTCCCAAAATATCTGTCATGCAATATGCACTATTTGTAAAACTGATTTCAGCAGGGGGAGACAGGAGAATTACCTTGGCACATCTACATTGATAAGACACGTGAATGCACCTGATGGTATGCAGAGAAGATATGATGCTACTGTATGAGACAGAGAATGAGGCATTAGATGAGAAGGATATAGACTGTTCTTCTTCTATAACCAAAACAGGTGGCATTGTCAATGATTTTCATCACCTGTCAGCCAAAAGCCAAGAACATAATTCACCATCACCATCAGGCACTCTAGCATCTGACAGTTCCCTCCATTTAATTTGGTCTGCTATTTTGTGCAGAGAAGGCCCAAAATCAAAACAGTTAACCATGCAACAGTCATTTCAAAGGGTGTGTAAATATAAACACAATCATTCAACTGCCCAAAAATTAAGAAAGGCCATAGCATAAATGATAGTACTTGACCTGCATCCCTCTCCTTTGTTGAGCATGTTGGTTTTATGCAACTAATACAGATTGCAGTGCCGCAATATCAAATACCATCCAGGAAATACTTTGCCACAAAAGCAGTACCACATTTGTATTGTGAATTGCATGAGAAAGTGTTGCAGGCCTTGAAGTTGGCAGCAGTGCCACAAATCTATATTACAACTGACATGTGGACTAGCGGCCAACCCATAGAGTACATGACCATCACTGCTCAACAGGCCTTCTTCCATGATTCCTCTGCCTCATCCTCTGTCTCACATTCAACCAGGACATATAGGAAGCAGACTGCCTTGTGTATTACTAGTTCCAGTTCAAAAGATCATACTGTTATGAACCTCTTGCAGGAGCTAAGAAGACACTTTGCTAAATAGCTAACACTTCATGGCCTTTCTTCAGGATTTATCATATCAGATAATGGGGCTAACATAGTATGTGATGTGAAGGATGGCAGTTATATGCACATGCCATGTTTCACTCATGCCCTCAGTCTCATAGCACATGATTTTCTCTGGGATGACAGAAGCATTCCTAATGCCCTTAGTGCTGTGTGCATTTCAGCCATTCCACCAAAGCATACAAAATATTGTGCCAGCTGTAATAGGACAGCAACCTTCCACAACATCAATTAAAGCAGGAGGTAGTAACCAGGTGGAATTCCTCTTTTTATGTCATTCAATGACTCCTTGAGCAGTGTACAGCAGTGCATCAGTACACGATGGATCACTCCAAAGAAAAAGGGGATGCATGTCTCAGTTCTATCCAGTGGAACCTGATGGCACAGTTGTGCCAGGTTTTTCAGCCCTTTGAGGAAGCCACTAGAGAAATAAATGCAGACAACACCAGTCTGAGTCAAGTTATCACCCTGAAATGCCTACTTAAAAAAAAAGGAAAATGAAAAGCAGAAGCCAAAATTCCTGGAGGAAGGTACTGCGACTTCGCTTGTATAAAACCTGAGTATGTCCCTTAATATGAACCTCCAGAATAAAAATTATGTTAAAAGCTGAACAATATATTCTCACCACCATGTTAAACCCTCAATTTAAGGCTACACTGGCTTCCTTCCTTCCCTCTGGCTTCACAGAAAACAGCAGATATAAAGGCCTACTTATTGAAAAAGTGTCAAATGAAATGGTGGATACTGTTTCATCATAACAATCTCTTGAGCATACAGACTCCCAAACCTCACTACCAGCAAGAGTTGCATTCACTGTGGAAGCTCAAGATGAAGATGAGGAAATTTAATTAGAGCTGCAAGATATTGATAAAAACAATACTTGTCCCAGCGTTTTCCAAGGGCATACTGCTGCCAGTCTGGTGGAAGACTACCTAAAAGGCCCTAGTAAAAAATCTATGTGGGATAACCCTCTGAAATATCGGTAGAAAAAGAAAAAAAATCTGTCCTGCATTGTACAAAACAGCCATTTTTTACTTGAGTTGCCCTCCACCAGTGTCTATTTGGAGAGAATCTTTAGTACAGCTGATAGTGTTGCTGACGATCTATGTAACCCTTTGTTACACGAAAATGTTGAACACCTCACATTTCTGAAGGTCAATCTTCATCTCTTCAGTGGATGCACTTCTTCTGTAAAACATCATACTAATCTTAACAGTGATGAAGAGGAGCCAGTATACATTAATGATGCAGATTAATAGGCTAGTGTGTCATGTGCTTATTTAGCTGCAGCTGATATCTGTGAGGCCATAGAATTAAACTACTGCAGAAAATTACACCAATATCCTGAAGTGTGACTGAAAGAAACACACAACACACACAACCACACCGATGTTATTTTTCTTTTTAGTGCACCAGTTTTAAGTAAAACATCATGGGCCTGATTTTCTTTTGTTTCTTTTTTTATATTTGTCCCTTGCCTCTGCCCAGGGAATACCTATACCTTCCCCAGTGTTTAGCTGTGTCCCAGCATACTGGGATCACGGCATAATGGTGCCCAACGCCAGGGAGTTTGTTCTTGTTTTTTCTCCCCTTTTACTTGTGAGGTCCCAACTCCTAGAGTGCACCGGTGTGAAGGCCATTCATCAAGGCTAATGACGTGCAGACAGATTTTGTAGTCAAGAACCTAACTGCTCCCTCTCCTCCCCTGACTCATTAGAGCCATGTTTGCTCCACCACACATGCTTCCACTGGCGTAGGACAATGGGTGCTAGTGCAGCCCAAAATGTCCCTCCCCCCTGGAGGAGGAGAACATTCATTGGGATACTCTATCCTTCTCCTCCTGGCTGGCTCCTAATGACCAGGATTGTTCAGAAACCCGGGTTGCCGGCATGGCAGGAGGTAAGGCATAAGTTCCTCAGCCTTCCATGTCAGTGTTTGGCTTTTGGGCCACATTTTCAAAGGGCTGCTACATTGACATATGGTGTGCCAATTCATGGCTGTGGCAACCTCCGGGTTCGATAGGAACTTTGCACCCTATTCTAGGCAAAAAGGCGGTCTCTGCACCAATTACCTGGGAATTGCTGCAGTCTCAGTCTTGTGTCAAACCTTTCATGCCCCAGAGGGATTTGACAGATGGCCCTGTTGCAACCCCCCCCCAGCCTGGCACAACTCTGCCTAGAGCCATGATCTTGAGGGGGACAGGCTACATGGTACACAGCAGCTGGACCAGTGGCGGTGCTACTAGTGGGTGGCAGAGGAATCACAGGCTGTAGATGGGTACTCTGGTGGCACCAGGGCAGGCATGTCCTGCATGGGAAATGTAGCCATGGAATGCAGTGGGCAGCATGCTTCCAAAAACCATGTCCTGAACCCCTGATGCCACCAGCCCTTGCCAGCTGCCCACATTTTGCCACCAACCCAACAGGGATTTACTGACCATGGTGGCACAATATGAGGGGGGGAGCACATGGTAGGGAATGTACCCCAGGCAGGCCACATGTCCTGATGCACAGTCACAGGTGCCGTAAGAGTGACAGCACATATGATGGGCACCACAAGCAGAAGATGCCATCCTGAGGTCTGACAGTCAGCATGTTGGGGTGTGTGTGCACTGCAGGTCAGCTGGCAGGGGTGGTAGCATTGGGGCTATGGGACAGCTGGCAGGGGTGGTAGCATTGGGGCTATGGGACACAATCAGTGACAGCATACTGCCCATAGTTACTCCACGGCTGTGTGTCACTGTTTAGAATACACTTGCTCTGGTGCCACCAGTGTTCCCTCCCACACCCTTACATGCCCATTCCTCACAGCACTGGCACCTGCACAAGTCCAGCTGCAATGTGCCATGCAGCCTGTCCCACTAAATGTGGCTTACACCAACCACCCGGCGCTAGAGCTGTTAGACCAGCTAGAGGCTGGTCTAATATCACAGCTGTGTTGCATCTATGACAGGGCTTCCAAAATCCCAAATCAGTGGATTCTGCATCTCCACCATGGCACAAGCTCCCTTGCAACCTGCTGCACCAGCACTTTTGGTGTAGGTGTGGCGCAGGGTGGCTTTGTTGCAAAGCACCCTGATTTTGTGGCAGCCTGTATTGAAAAATTGGGATTACTGCAAACTTAGGCACAAGGTAACACTTGTGTCAAATCCCTTTGGTGCAAGCACCTTGTGCCAAATTTCAGGCTTTTAAAATTGTGTCCCTTGTTTTCTTTTGTGTGTGTTTAGGGAAGAGGGAGCAGTCTGTTTCATAATGTGTCTGAAATGAAACAGTAATAACCTCAAGTAGGGGGACTTGGATGCTGGTAGAGACACCCAAGCTGGCTATAACACAATTAAAATTAAGGCCAACACAAAATCACATGGAAGGCAAGCAGATGCATGTAGTATACCCTTATTATACAGTATTAAATTAATACTGTATAATAAGGGTATACTATAGGCATCTGTGTGCATTCCATGCAACAATGCATATTGAGCAAAGCTGGTCAACTAGCTACGGTTTATATGTTTTGCCTTTGTCTTCTACAGTGGGAGGCAAATCGTAAGCTTACACACAAAACAAGATTGAAGAAGCAGACAAATTGACATTTGGCATTTATAATGACATTAAATTAATACTGTCATTTAGTGGCATTGCAATTAAAAGTGTCAGATGTCAGTTTGTCTCGTTTTTCAGTCTTAAATTATGCACAGTTATAAATACCAAATGTCAATTTGTCTTCTTCTTAAGTCTTACATTATGTGCAAATTCAACACAAAATCATGTAGAAGACAATCAGTTGCACATTGTATACCCTTATTATACAGTATTCAATTAGTACTGCATATTAAGGGCATACTATAGGCATCTGTGCGCATTTTACGCAACAATGCACATAGGGCTAGGTTGGTCAGTTATCTAGGGTTGATATGTTTTGCCTTTGTCTTGCACACTGGGAGGCAAATTGCAAGCACATACTGTACATGTAACTTAAGATTGAAGAAGAAGACAAATTAACATTTGGCATTTACAATTAACACGAAATCAATACTTTCATTTAGTGGCAGTGCAATTAAAATTGCCAAATGTCAGTCTTCTTTTTCAATCATAAATTACATGGGATTATAAATGGCAAATGTCAATTCATCTTCTTCTTCAATCTTACATTATGTACAAATTTGTAAATGCCAAACTTTAATTTGTCTTCCTCAATCCTGAATTATGTGCAATTATAAAAGCCAAATGTCAGTTTGTCTTCTTCTTCAATCTTAAATTATGTGCAATTATAAATGCCTAATAGCAGTTTGTCTTCTTCGGTCTTAAATTACACGCATGGGCTTACAATTCCCTCCCACAATTTGCAATACAAAGGCAAACCATAAACCCTAGCAAGCTGACCAACCTAGCCCTATATGTGGTGTTTCTCAAAATGCGCATAGCAATTTTTTTTGTAGCTGTCTGAATAAAAAATGTTACCAATGCCAAGCACTAGCAATCCACTTCCAAAAGTTTAATTAATTTATTGTTATCGTAAAAATGTTATTTACTTTCAGCAAAATAACACCATATAGTATGCAGTCAGAGTGAGCTATACAAAATCCATTATAAAAGCAAGAACATGGATAATAACAATCAGCAGTACAGATTCCTTACAGAACCAGTGCTAGACTGTTGAATTAGAAGTATTCCAAAATTGCTTGCCAAACACATAATTTGCAATGAGCAAGTGTGGGTACTAACTCTGCAAAGGTTTTACAGACATTTTTGTAAACATATTATTGTAATTTTCTGAGCCTCACTAAAAAATCCAACCCAATTCCATTAACACTTCTTTATTTGCTTGTGTTGGTGAATAGAACCAAACATTAGATTATATCTATAATGTTAGAAATGTAAAACTATCTGGGGCATGTGCTTGCCTTGCTACATTTTTTAATTGGCCTTAAAATCATACTGACTTCGTAGGGGTCAGTGGGTGGATTCCAGATATGCAGTTTCATTCCTCACACTACCATTTGGTTATTTCCTATGCAAGTTGGTCAGAAACTAACACTTTTTAAACAGCAGGATGCAGTGCATCTCAGGCAGTGGACCTCTTTTAATACTACTGCCACTTCATTGACATTTTCTGGTGCATTTCTCTTAAAAAAACGTTTTTCCTTCAATTATACATATACTGTAAGCCGAATCTGGCAAATCCAAATCCAACTCCTTTGAAAATCCAAATCCAGACTCAGAAATAGAGGCGGGCGAAGTTGCCAAAATCCACTACATGGAGCAACCTGCGTATTAAGGTGGAATCTGTGGAGTAATTTGCAATCTGAAGCGGAGTATTTCACCTTCTAGTTATGATCGCAAAGTCCATTGGAATCACTGACTTTGCATTACTCTGCCTTTCCCCAACCACTTCTACATCAATTTTAATGCGAAGTACATTGGTTTCAATGTACTTTGCATTACTTCATCTTGTTGGTGAGCTCTAAGGCAAACTGTGCAGTGATACACGGAATTGCAGGTCACATAGGCTCTAGATTGTTCTGCACAGCCTCAGTTCTGTGTAGTAGTAGCTGGAGACAGTTTGCACTCAGAGTTCTGAGATTTAAACACTCTAAAAAATGTTCAAAAAGCCATTTGAGCCATTTGTTTTGTTCAAAATTTAGTACACTGATTGTAGAAAACCCTCCATTTCTCATATCATCAAGTGTTTATTGTGTTTGTGTGGATTTTGAATGTTAATTTAGAACATTTAGTCTGTGTACTGACAGAAACTGTTGAAGTGTGCTTGGGGGAGGGGTGTATCTGTGGTGGAGGTAGATTAACTGGGAGAAAGGCAGCATTTCTAACTGTTTTGCATATATTTTTGCTGTATAACTGTGTTCATGTACTCACGGTAATATTTTCAGTCATTTTTTACCTTTTTTGCTGATTGTTGTGGCGCAGTGCATACTTTCAGTTTGGTTAAAACATTTGGTTATATTACTGAAGTTTTCAATTTGCTGCACATTACCTGTAGTGTGTGTGTGTTTGTGTGTGTGCGATGCATGCCATCTAGTCAGACATATTGTATTGTGCCACACAGTAATTGCAGCACTGTGAACTTGTTATCTGTCTGTGTTATTTTGTACTGCTTTGTGGTATCTTGGTAGTGGACTGTTACTGCAGTGCACTGTGCCCTCCAACCAGCAAAAGGCATTCTTTTCCAGTTTTGGATTTGTGAGCTCTGGTTAAGGTGTTGTTGTGCCTTTGCATCTGTACCTCTTAAGTGCTCACCACCATCTTAATCTATCTGTGCATTTGCATCTGTTTAGTGCTCAATCTCCATCTGCAAGCCACAGTTGTGTTTTGGCTTCCCATCCAACCCAAACTGAAATTCATAAATCTAAATTTTTAGAATTTTCTTCATGATCCCCAAAAATGCCTGCAAAGAGACGTGCAAGCAAAGCTGTTTCTGGCCAAGGCACTGCTGCCAGTGGCAAGATTGGCTGTGGGCATTGTAGTACACAGAAGTGCATAGCTGGTGTCAGTAAAGGGATTTCTCCATCAATGATTTTTACAGCACAATCTGTTGCTTCACTGATAGTTGGAGGAGATGATGATGTCCCCACTGGTGGTGTTAGTAAAGTTGCTGCTGGCATGAGGATTGCTCCCCAATGTTCCACTTCTGATCAGTTAACCATTTTAGAAAATAAAGTTGAGTCTAAAGCTGTAACAGACAGTGCAGATGATGTCATACTCCCCAACATCCCCATGGTAGTTGAACATGATTCTAATCCTGATGATGGTAACTCACAATGTCACATTTCCAGCACTTTTGAGGTTATGGCTTTGCCATACAGTGATTCAAAGTGTGACACAAAAATATTGGGTGGTGATAATGATGCTGTGGTTAGAACATGTTCTCCACAGGGCAGCATCCAAGCTGAAATTGTGGATGTGGATGATGAATATGATGATGATGTTAGTGACCCCCTGTTGGGAACTGGAGGAAAAGGAAGTCAAGGTGGCTATGTTTGGATCTGTTGGTGCTAAATTCCCCCCCCCCAAAAAAAAGTTGTGATGTAGCAGTTCCTGTTAATGGTGATGATGATGACAGAGTAATAATCATAGGTAGTCATGGTGGTCAGTTAGAGTCCAAGTGTGTCCAGCAAGAAAAATCATGTAGTACACCCCCATTTCAGCAGTTAAAAAAACAGAGTCCAATACTCAGGGACATGTTAAAAGTAGGGGATCAAAATCCCTTGTTTGGGATTTTTTGTCCAAGATGCAAATGATGAGTCAGTTGCAATCTGCCAGGTTTGCCATGTCCATGTAAGTCAAGGTAAAAAGGGGATTCATCAGGGAACGGGGGCCAACATACACATCTTAAGAACAGGCACATGGTACTGTGGACTTGGCACCAGAGGGCAGCTAATGCCATAGTGGGGCATTCATCCTCATCATAAATCTTAACGAGTATGTTATCCCCTTCCATGAGAGTAAGACCAAGTGGCAATGTCTGTAGAGGCATTGAAATAACACCAGAGGATTACTACAGGCATGATGAGGAGGAGGATTATGATTCAGAAATCTTGTCAAGTGGTGGTGAGAGTAGCAGCAGTGGTGGTGGTCTATGCAGTATGTCTGATGCAAGTGGTTCATCAACCCCTGTACATCACCGGTGCACCCCTCTTCACCACACGTCCACACCCCACCCCACCCCCAGCCATTCACAGAGCAGAGCCATTTAGCACACCTCATGCAAAACATGTAACAACGAGTCAGCCCATGTTGCAGAGTGTTTTTGCCCATAACCTGAAGTACCTACCCAATCATGCAGTGTCACATGAACTTAATGCTGCTGTAGCTGAAATGCTGGCAATTGATCTTTTGCCCTTCATGGAGAATTCAGGATTCTGGTGGTTTGCATCACATGTCTATCTGAAATTGAAAGTCCAGTCCAGGACATACTTTTTGACCCATGCTGTCCCCAAGTTATACCTGACTGTGGCCGACTCTGTAAGACATGCCCTTCAACATTCCTCCTCGCCATTCATCCATTTAAGTATGGACATGTGGACAAGTGGCAAAATGGTGGGGAGTTCATATCTGTGTATTACTACACATTGGGCGCAGGTGCCAGAGATTGTTTGAGCTGGTGGTGGTAGTAGGAATAATCAGTGTAGTGAGGCAGACTGTCATGGTAGCAACCTTCTGGGAATTTGATAGCATGCAACACTTGTAATGCACAGTGTGACCTGTTCCCACACTGGTGAAACATGCTGGACTTGTTACTGACTGAAATTGATGAGTGGCTGAACCCCCCTGTCCCTAAGAGCTGGATTTATAGCAAGTGACATTGGCTCAAATGTGGTTAAATGCATCATGAATGGTGGCTTTGTTCGGGTTACATGCACGACCCACTGTTTAAATCTGGTGGGCCAGGATTTTCTGCAGCACCCTAATATAAAGGAAATGTTGACAGTTGCAGGCAGTATCTGTTCGCACTTTTCATGCTCTGCAAAAACCCGTGACCAGCTTCAGAAGCTGCAAATCCAAAACAGCCTCCCGCAACACTGCCTCAAGCTGGAAGTTTGTCACAAGGTGGAACTTAACTTTATACATGGAAGAGAGGTTGTATGAACAATACAAAGCAGTCTCTGAATATCTTGTCATGCACACAAGCTGTGACACTTCCGGGCCTCCATGTCTCTCACAACTGAACAGTGGCGCCTCACAGACTCTGTTATAGCAATTTTGAGACCTTTTGAACAAGCCACACAGGCAGTGAGTGGCAAGTCTGCCTTCATCAGCCAATAAATTCCACTGCTGCAGGTGCTGAGGCAGACATTGCTGAATCTACAGCATAGCCTTGATGGTTTTGGAGACTGTACCAGCAGTGTGTTACTGAAACACATGCTGACAGTATTCAACCACCATCAGCACATCTTGAGCATTCAGCAAAGTGACAAATTCACAATAGCAACAATACTGGACCCACAATACAGACATGGAATTTCATCACTACTGGAGGGAGAACCTGAATAGGTTAAAAAGGTCAGTGGGCAACTGGTGCACTTGGTTTATGTGGCACAGAAGTCACGTGCCAAGGTCAGTAAACCTCAGTAGCATAACAAGGCTGAAAGTCAGTTTGTATTAGTACCAAGCACATCCTGTAAGATGGCTGCAATTCCAGGTAGTCTGTCATCAAAGCAGGTTGCCATTAACCCACTTTGGGGTGCATTGTGCCAAGTCGAGATTTCTGACATCAATGAATCTGGAGAACAGGATGATGAGTCAATCACTGGACTTTGTGCAGAAAAGCAAATGGTTGACACATATTTGACTGACAACAGGCACCTGTCAGTAACTGAAAATCATCTTTTTATACTGGAGTGGAAAGGTCAGTGAATGGCCAGAGCTGACCTCAGTGGCACTGAAGTACCTGACCTGCACACCCTCCAGTGTAAGAGTCGAGAGGGTATTCAGTTCTGTGGAGGCAATAGTTTGGGACTGTCATACAAACCTCTCTCCTTCTAATGTCAGCATGCTGACATTCATAAAATGAATCGGGGCATATACCAGCTCAAACTGAAACCTCTGTATTCGTACCCCATCATGGTCATGGTTGTGGTGATGAGGGAGAAGCAGACCATCCTGGTGGCAGCATGAAACGGCTTACCACTGAGGTAGATGATGAAATCACAGAGAAAGAATTCCCTAGTGGGGCAGAATTCAGACGTTGATGTCAGTGAGGGCAGCTTCTTGTATGATGATGATGATGATGAGGTTGATGTTGGTGGGTTTTAAGTTAACTGGTTGAAAGGCTGTCATATTTTGTCAGTGGTACGTTTTGTTTTTCATAACGTAAAATCAGTGTCCCACCCTGAATGAGTCTCATTCCATAATTTCATATCGGCAATTTGGCACAAGTAAATTCACAATCCTTCTATTTTACCTTCCCTGCCTTGGTGTTATTTCTGATTAGACATAACAGAATGTGTGCTTCTGTCATTAGTAAACACAGTCAGCCTCTTAAACACAACTGTCCATTTGTAGTACTAGGTGTTAGTGGCTTAAAACCTGCTGATTAAAGATATCTGCTTCCTAACTGAGAGTGAAATACTGTAACACAATACACACCATATCCAGCCACCCACCCGTGTGTGTCTGACAGTGAGAGGGAATGTGTTGCAGCTGTTCCCAAGACCACCACCAGTGACCCACAGTCAGGCAAAGTTACCAGATAGTGAGAGGGAATGTCATCATGTGCCCATGACCACCACCAGTAAACCACAGTCAGCCAAAGCCACCAGACAGTGAAGGGGAATGTCATCATGTGCCATGACCACCACCAGTATACTGCAGTTAGCAAAATATGCCAGATACTATCTCAGTGAGAGGGAATGTTATTGTTTCCATCCTGTGCCCTGCCCATGCCTTGGCAGATGGAGACCGCATCCAGCAGAGTATGTGTACTAATTTTTCATTTATTTATTTTAGTCTTTGGTAACCGGGTAAGGCCCACTAGGCACAAGTGCCTGTTTTCAGGGGCAACCTGGGAGCACTGGGCAGTTAAGTAACTTGCCCTGAGTCACACAGTATGCAAGTGGAGGTTGTGAGAATCAAACTCAGGTCTGGTCTGCTGGATGTATCAAGCTCGTTCACACCTTCTTCCTCTAACCTCTAGTCTATACTGCCAGCCTATACTATACTTTCATACTATGGAAGTTCCTTGAGTTGTGTCATGCTTCCTGTTGCATTTCTGAGATGCACCTGAGAAACACATATGGTCAACTTATTTTCTTTTTTTACAGGTTAGCAGTTTCAAGCACTCTCCTGGACTGGAGGACTGGAGTACTGCAGTACTGTCTACAACCACCTATAGGATATCCATTTCAGGTAAGTATATCAATTTTATTTCATCAGGTCTTTTTTGTAGTTCATTTTTTCAAGAGAGTATAAATCATAGCATGTAGGTGACATGTACATCACATAATATATTTTTCATGTATATCACTGTAATGCTGCAGCAGGCCATTGCAGTGTTGAACAAAGTTTTATCCAGGTCATGAAGAGACGTCTTTCAAAATGTAACTTAAGTTAAGACATTGGGACAGTGCATGGGTTACATGTACTAAATCTATGAATTGGTCTTGGTGTGGCATACTAAAAGCATGGTATCTGTTAAGCTAGATTTATATAACAGACAGTAACAGCCACACTTTGAACAGAATGTGTTACTGCAATGAAGTACTAATAATTTCTTGTTCATCTGTTTTTATAGGAAACATGTTGATGCTGTGTGCTACCATCAGTGCTTTCTCCAAATAAGAATTCCAACATCACACCCACAACTGGTATGAATCCTGACCATAAGGACTGGACTGGAGGATACACAGAAATCCTGTGTAGAATTCACAAGAAAAGAAACTATTAAAGAAACTTGCTTCCAAATGATAACTCCACCCACGAACCCACCCTTCTCCCAAAACATACTTATCTTGACTGGCTTGAAAGTATTCCAATGCAAAAATTCCTCATCAAGCTAAAAAAATGCTCATCCCAAGTTCGACTATATGATGACCTGTGATACAAAAGAAAAAGCAATGATTTTACACACATACACACACACACACACATATATTAGAGGCAAAAAACTCTGTTTAATGCATCAGTTAGGGTTGTTCCACAGTGACAAAAATGAGGAAATTCGCTGTTATTGTTGAAACCCCACTTGGACCCCTCCACACCACCCCCCCAACCGGCATTGGGGTGCACATTTGGGTCATCAGCCCTAACTTTCACCCCATCACATGTATAAAGAAGCTGAGGAATAGGAGAATGGGGTAAGAATTAGGACCAACAACCCCAACATGCACCCGATGCCGGCTGGGGCTGGGGCAGAGGGGTCCAAGGGGGGTTTAAACCCTAACACCGAATTTCCTTGCTTTTGTCACTGTGGAACAACCCTATCTGATGCATTAAACAGAGTTTCTTGTCTCTAATTTCCCTTCTTTTTGAGAATGATGATAAGAAATAGTATAAGTGATGCTGCTGCGGGAGTGCGGGAACCTTCGGGCCCCGTGCTCCTTTCACATAATGTGTTGTGACATAGTAACAGGAACAGCAACACAAACTGAAGCACCAACAGTGCTGCACATGGTAATGGAAACATAAATGGCAAAGGAAATGTTAATAGAAACGCAAGCGCAAAGTGACACCGAAGCGAACAGTGATGCAAACAGACATTGAAGTGCGTACAAAAATGCAACTGGTAACACGAACAGTGATGGGAGCAGTATTTTAAATGGAAATGTTAAGTGTCACAGCAAAACGAATGTGAAAGGGAACAGAAACCGAAATGCGAACTCAAGCGCACACGTAAACTCAAACCGTAATGTGCACGGGCACGTTACCACAATTGTAAATGCAAATGGTAAAGTTAACATGAAGAATAACGCCAAAGGAAACAGAAACAGAAACGGGAACAGAAGCACATACAGAAATGCAAACCAAAATGAGCACGGGCACAGTACTGCAATTGTAAATGCAAATGGTAATGGTAATAGCAACAATAACAGCAAAGAAAACAGAAACGCAAAAGGAAATGCAAGCACATGTGGAAATGCAAACCATAATGTGCATGGGCACAGTAACGCAATTGCAAATGCAAATGGTAACAGTAACAGCAAGGAAGATGCAAAACGAAAGAGAAATGGAAAACGCAAATGAAAGAGCTCCTGGAAACGCAAATGGCAATGTGCACAGTGATGCAAACAGAAACAGTAGTGGAAATGCAAATGGTAAAAGTAACAAAAATGCAAGCACAAATGAGAACGCAAAGGGTAATGCACACAGTGGCGTACATGGGAATGGTAACACAAACGGGGACATAAACGCAAGTGGAAACAGTAACTGTAACAGTAACGGATGCGCATACCCTGTTTTTGCCGAACAGGTGCATAGAAAAACACAAAGAATGTATGCATTGTAATGGGCATTGAAGCTTAAAATGAGCATTGGAAGTATTTAATTGCTAATATCTCATCAACTGCACGACATAGAAAAAAAATTTTAATTTCACAAAAATCATGTTTTCCTGGCTAGGTTTTTGCTGTTACATGGCCCAAAGGGATATGCACCTTGCAACAAAAAATCTGTATCTCACATCGTTTTCGAGATAAGAGCCCTGAAAGGTGCGGCATATGCCACCATGTTAGTGTATGGGAAAAATGCCAACTTTGGAGTATCGTAACTTTGCAGCCATGCAATATTTTTTCACCAAACCACCAAAAGCCACATCTGTGAGATGTTGGCTGTGTTCTCTCCAAATTTCAGTCAAAAAGACCAAACCGTTCTTTTGTAGCAGGGTGGCAAAGAACTACTGTCATTTTGGCCATAGTCTGAAAAAGTAGTCATGATTTGCAAAAGCTTTCACAAGCATTTGCTAAAGTGTCGTGAGTGCGACACTACTTTGCGACGCTACTTTTTCCAGAAATTTGAAAAACTTATTTCTAGGGTGTTTCACCCCAAAATAAAGACATGGCTAGCATCCTGAGGGTCTGATTAGGTAAACACAAAAATAAGTGTGTCCCTAGATGGTCCCAATTTTAAATGCCATGCATTTTTCTGATCACCAACTGGAAACAAAATGGCAGATTTGTGACACTACTAGGGCCATTTACGACACTAAAAAGTGCATTTGTGACACTGTCAAACTTTTTGTTAACTTTTCCCTTTGACTTATAATGGGAACTTGTGTTTTTAATAACTTTTGAACCGTTTAATATTTTTTCACCAAATCTTTGAAAGGCACATTGGGGACTCTGGCCGCACATTCACTGAAGTTTTTGGACTGATCGCACAAACCATGCGACCTGTAGATGTGAGCAAAGAATTCACCAGAAACTGTAAACGCATGCGCAGATCACACTTAATAACTCCACAGCTGTACATCCTACTGGCACAAAAGTCGACACATCCCAAGATATATGATTCTTGATTATGCATTCCAAATTTCAGGCAAATTCGTTGAACATTAGCAAAGTTATTAAGGTACAAAATTTGACCCTCTAACCTTAAAAGTGCCATTCAACCTAACTATAGTGGCACTACTGTGCCTCTATAATATATACATATATCTATATATATATCTATATCTATATCTATCTATATCTATATATATATATATATATATATCATATATATATATATATATATATATACATATATTATAGTGGTGTGTTTGTGCCACTGTATTTGGGATTGAGATGTCACTTCTATGTTAAAGTCAAACTTTAGATTAATAACTTTGGATCCATTCAATGGATTTGCCTGAAATGTAGTGTGCATGGTGGGGCATGGTAGATCTCTCAATTTGCTGAATTTCATTTTGGTCAGACTTACAGTCTTTGCGCACGAAAATGCTGAAAAATGCAAAATTATCTGTTTTTGGTGGCAGTTTTGGGGATTTTGGACATGGCCCTGCTTTGGCGGATAAACATGCCACTTTTTGTTTGGTGAAAAAATATTAAGGCATTCAAAAGTTATGCCACTTTTAATTTCCCATTATAAGTCAACAGGAAAATTTATATGTATGTTTTGCGAACAAAGAATGGGATTCTGGCCATCTCGTCCCACCTGGCGGTTAAAGAATTTGCAATCTCACGGTTCAATAATCTTTGTCCCTGAGAATTCTTTGATCGTGAGGTTCGCCATCTTGTTTTTATATTTCTGATCATAAAAACGCAAATATCTTGGCTCATGGGTCACTCCTGAAGTAAAACTTGGATGGATTTTACTCAGGGGGCTCCGATCTATTGAGTTATGCCTTTGGTTTCATCCAAATTGGTAAAAAAATAGAGTTCTAAAGTTTTAAAATCTGTGATCATGGCTCTCTAACAATCTTTGATCACCAGCCTGCAAATTCTTTGATTGCGAGATTCTTTGATAGCGATCTTGCATCGCAAGCTAAAAACACAATTATCTCAGCTCATGGGTGGGCTAGGGACACAAATTAGGGTGGGCTTTGCTCAGGGGGCTTCGTTCTATCGAGACATTGTGTTGGTTTGGTTTAAATCACTCAAAAAATCATGTTTCACCATTTTTAATTCTTTTGTAGTGAGCCTGCAATTTCTTTGATCACAAGCCTGCAAATTCTTTGATTGTGAGATTCTTTGATCACGATTATGCATCTGAGCGAGGGACGAGATGACCAAATTAAAAAATCTATTTCTCAGCCCAGGGGTGCCCTAGGAAATCAAATGATGGTGGGTTTTGCTCAGGGGGCTTTGTTGTAGCGAACCATGGTGGTGGTTTACTGAAATTACTTGTATTTTTTGATTTACAGCAATTTTTATTCTTTGATCGTGAGCCTGCAAATTCTTTGATCGCAAGCCTGCAAATTCTTTGATCGCGAGAGTCTTTGATCACGATCATGCATTGGGAGCAAGGGACGAGATGGCCTGATTAAAAATGAATTTTCTCAGCCATGGGGTGCACTAGGAAGTCAAATGGGGATGGGTTTTGTTCAGGGGGCTTCGTTCTGTCGAACCATGGTGGTGGTTTACAGCAATTACTTAAAATCTTTGATTTACAGCATTTTTTATTCTTTGATTGTGAACCTGCAAATTCTTTGATCACAAGCCTGCAATTTCTTTGATCATGTCATTCTTTGATCGTGATCATGCATCGTGAGTGAGGGATGAGATGGTCGAATTAAAAATCTAATTTCTCTGCCCAGGGGTGTCCTAGGAAGACAAATGAGGGTGGGTTTTGCTCAGGGGGCTTCGTTCTGTTGAACCATGGTGGTGGTTTCATGGAATTCCTTCAAATTATTTATGTACAGCTGTTCTGTGTCTATGGTTATATTATTTTATAACATGGGTACCTATATATTAGTGAAATGATTGGTCAACAGTAATCAGGTGACCATACATTAATTACTAGTAAAGCAATAGTAGGTGCAAGTGGTGAAAAGGTGCCCAAGAAACAGGAGACAGAACTAATTTCAAGCCTGTGTTAAAAAATGTCATTAGTAGCCAAATTGAAATCCACGTTACCGAGTCTACCCATCCACCTGCAGGGCACTGACAATCCTAGCAAACACTTTTTCTTGACAGAAGTAAAACTGAGTATCAAAAAAGTATGTAGAAGCATGAGAGGCATCAATAAAAGAAACGGAAATGTCTATAGCCACTGAAGCAGTCAAATCATCTGAGTAGTGATGTGTTCTGCATCTGGTAGTGTAGGAAGAGAAAGAACAGGTCCATAAACTGTGCAGTTAAAACACCACCAACACATCCATGACAGTAAGCATGTTCTCAAGCATTGCATAACTCTTTAAAAAATAATGTATCATGCCGTTGTGTTAGGTAGTCTGTTCAGTAGCAGTGACAGACGTGTTCTGTGGCAGTTCACCAAGTTCCCCACTGTCCCTTCTCATAATGTTCCCACCCTGTTGATTCAGCAGTTGTGTTACCTATAGTGTCACTGAAATGTGACCCGAGGTGCAGAGTAAGTGTCTGTGCGGTGTGGCTCAGAAAGTCAGTCTTACTACAGAAATCCTCAGTCGAAGAGGCAGAGACACACAGAGAATGTCCATTGATAGCAAGGTATGTGAAATGGCCAAGTAAAATTAAATAATTTTTTTCTCGCAGCAATATCGGTAGCAAACCCATGAAAAAGACAGTGAGAGAGGTCAGACAAAGTCCACAGCGATGAGCGATAATGGGAAGCGGAACTGCTGAGTACTGCCTGTTTTCTCTCTCTGTCTCAGTAATAGGAAAATCAGGGGACAGAGGTCACAGCAATCTGTAGTGTTGTGCATTGGGGCACTGTGCAGGCAGACTGACTGAGCATTGTATGTGTGATGTGTGAGATTACTGGATTAATTTGGGGGATGATGTGGGACAATGAACACTTCATTGTAACCAGAGAATGGGGGCGGCGACGGGAGAGGCTGTGCAAAGTGACATACTGCAGTGTGAGCAAACATAATGGCACAGCAGTGTGTTCTCAGCAGAATTAAAAGTTTCACTTTCTCCTTGATTCCACTCTCTGTGGCCTGCTTACCACAAACATGTGTGTTTGAACTATTTTTACAGTGGCAGAACACCTAGAACTGTGGTTCTGATGCCATACATAGTGGAAGAACACTAAATAGTTCCCACATGTTTTCCCTATTATTCCAACAGTTTTTGTCAATTTCTTTCAAAATTTCACCAGTGTTATAAGTGCAATAACCCACTCCAGGGTGTGCAGTTATTGAGAATTAAACAACTGTTAAACAACTGTGTGCTGTGAAGACACTCAGCCTATGGCCTCTTGCCTCACAACGCACCATGTGTGTTGATTAATCCCCAATAACCACACACCCTGGAGTGGGTTATTGCTTACTTATAACATGGGCATCTCTGTTTCAGAAAGGTTAATTGAAAAAAATGGGTCACCTGAGTGTTCATTAATTACTAGTACTTCAAGAGTAAGTGGATGTGGTGAGAAGTCGAGGAGGACAAATGTCACTGAAGTGACCGAACTAATTGTGCAGCAGTTTGAAAGGAAATGAGGAGCAGCCATGTTTATTTGCAACTTAGCGATGTAACCCACCCACCCACCCAATGGACACTGTTAGTCAGAGCTAAAGTGCTAGGCACACTATATATCCCCATAGTGAAATACCGAAGTGTATTAAAAGAGTTGGCTGCACTCAGTTGGGAATTTTCCCAGCTGCCATGTTGTTTACACTGATTGGTGAGCATGCAAATTAGATTAAGGCATAGCGTCTGGTTGTCAGTGCATTCATGAAGTGAACTGCTTCTTTCCCAAGGAATACAGAGTGAGAGAGCACCTCCCCATCCTGTGCTTCCATGTCTGGAGCCCCGTGGGCTGGAGTGGCATTTTTTTGCCCTGGACTATTAATGTCTGTGGCGGTGCCCCACAGTATGTGCAGTTAGCAGCAACCTGAGAGGTGTGAATCAGTGTGACAGCAGCTCTCCATGCTGCTTGCATTCCGTTATCTAAACCTGCGACTGAGTGCATGATGAGTGAGACAAAGCGAGCGAGTTATTCAATACAGAATTGTTTTTCTCTGTCTCTCGATAATTGCTGCTGTGTGTCTTTTATGTGCATTGCTGTGGCCGTGCACCCTGTCAGTTGCTCTATGGACGTCGTTGGTACATTTCACAGTCACACACCATGGTTAGGCACAGTTGTACCGCATTATGTCATCCCTGCTATCTCCGAATCACAGTGTCCCTCATCAATGAATACCTTACATTAGAAAGTAAGTACCCACTGCCACCAATAAAGAACGAAAAACAGGACCATATTTAACAGTAGATTGAAAAGAGAGGCACAGCAAGGCACAGTAAGGGACAGAGATAGAAAAAGAACAGAAACACATGTGTGCAAATGCACAAACTGCACTGTTAAATAAAATAATATATATGCACTCTGCAGTCATAATAGCAATATAGAAATACAGCACCCGCTGTAGTGTTAACAGTACAATAAAAAGGTGCAGATGCTCCTTGATTTAATAATGTGTGGCCTCTTCACCACAAACTTGTGTGCTTAGGACTATGTTTTCTGTGGCAGAAGACAGAAAACTGTGGTTCCACGGCCAAAAGCAGTGGGATGCTCCTTGATTTAATAATATGTGGCCTCTTCACCACAAACTTGTGTGTTTAGGACTATTTTTACTGTGGCAAAAGACAGAAAACTGTGGTTCCATGACCAAAAGCAGTGGAAAAACGCTAAATAGTTCCTACATGTTTTGTCTATTATAAAAAAAGTTTATGTGCACATGTCTCCAAATGTGGCCTATATTATAAGCGTAATAACCCACTCCAGGGTGTGTGGTTATTTGGGATTATTCAACACTCCAGATGCTGTGAGGACATTAGACTTGCAACCTCATGCCTCACAATGCACCGAGGGTATTGATTAATCCCCAATAACTTCACACCTGTCATGGGTTATTGTTTACTAAATCAACACCCTGGGTGCTGTAAGGACACTCGGCCTGTGGCCTTGTGCCTCACAACGCACCTGAGGTGTTGATCAATCCCTAATAAATGCACACCCTGTTGTGGGTTATTGCTTACATCCTATTCAAGCTTTCTGCGGGGGGGGTACGCTCTGCGGACCTTGTAACTACATGTTTTAATCAGGTCCATGGGTATAGTCGCCCTGTACTGTATGTCTGTGATTGGCTATTGTTTCAGGTAGGAAGAGTGACTAGTGAGGGGTGGTTTGTTTAAATGCTGCCAGTTCAACAAATAAGGCACTGTGTTTTTTCACTGTGGAGCCTAATCGGAGCAGCCTTGTACTCGAGTGGAAGTGTGGGAGAGAGAGACCGAGGAGAACCATCTACTAAATCTTACAGTGGCATCTTCATTTCGGGTGGAGAAAGATCACCATACCGGTGGTGCAGAGCAGACACCATCCTCCAAAGCAGTGTCCTCCAGAGCAGTGAGCTAGCCTAGCATGATTTTGAGCTGAGGTTGGAGTGGCTGGTGGCTGCAAGACAGGCAGGGACTTGTGGACTGAGCTGATGCGACCCAAGGAGGACCGGACGAGAGGAGCAAGTGAGTTGAGCTACCAGTGCATGCCTGTGTGGTCAGGAAGAAGCTGAGACTCGATCGCTATCCTTTACATTCAAACTGAGCTGTATTTAATTATTTGTTTTTTTCCTCTTGAGCGAGCCCTAGTCTCAGTCTGTCCCACTTCACTGCATGGCACCACAGTCTTCCTGGCTGAGGATCAATTCACCAACTTGCGCAAGTTCTTAGTTTTTTGTTCTTTCTCAGAAAGTGAAATTCTATGCAAAAACTGTGTTAATACATCATTTAGGGTTAAAACACAAAAGTCAGGAAATGAAAAATCTTTAGGTTGCCCCGGACCCACCATCATCCCAAGATTGACAGCTGACGGGTGTCATTGGATCTGTGAGGCTAAATGTCACCCCATTCATATTTAATGTGGCTTGTTAATGTAAAGGGGTGACATTCAGGCCTCACAACCCCAATGACACACCCCATTAGATGTCAATCTTGGGATGATGGGTGGTCCGGGAAGGCAACCCTAAAGATTTTTCATTTCTGACTTTTTGTGTTTTAACCCTAAATGATGCATTAACACAGTTTTTATAGAATATATATATATATATATATATATATATATATATATATATATATATATATATATATAATATATATGTTTATATATGTATATAAACATTTAAGGTCAGGTTCTGTGGAAAACCTTGATGGTGCCAGGTACATTAACTTACCAAGGGTAGTATGAGTGCACACACACATAGTGCATCCTTCCTGTTTGGGTCAATGCAGCAAACTTTATGTAACCAACAGCATCATCACATCATCATGGTTAACTCAATGGTCATCTTTTGCTATCACATCATTTGGCAAAACGCTGTGCATCAGCCCAGTCAGGGCAAGAAGCACTACATGAAATTCCAAGAGCAGCAGCAGGTGACCCAGTTCTTGTTGGAGTGTGTGCATGCATGAATGAGTGTGGCATGAATTCATGGAGACTTTTCATCACATTTAATGGTCTCATCATTTTTTTCAATACGTGTGGTCTGGAATTTTCATCACATTTATACAGCACCATTTCTTTGGTCCACAACTATGGAGACTGTGTGCACCCAAAATTTTGTGCATCAAGAAAGACCGCAGACCTTTCAGCATGTAATGCTTTCATCGTTTTTCAATATATGTAGTCTGAAATTTTCCGGCATAAGAAGACAGCAGCATTTTGGGAATGCACAGTTATGGGGACTGAGTGCAAGCATGAATGAGTGCGGCATTGTATTAATGGAGACTTTTCATTCCATTTTATATTCATTTCTATTCATCTAGAGTTGGGAATTTTCTGGACATAGGACAGCTGCATTTTGGGGGTGCACAATTATGGAGACTGAGTGCACGCATGAATGAGTGCGGCATGAATTAATGGAGATGTCATTCCATTTTATGCTCTCATTTCTATTCATCTGGAGTCAGGAATTTTTAGGACATAAGACAGCATCCCAAGATTTGTACGAACACTGGCCAAAAACATTCTACGGAAAATAAGCTAAAAAAATGGTGTCCTTCCCTTCCTTGTTATATACCGACTTAATAATCTCTGTTTCCAAAAAGAAAATATTTTAGTGCTCTCAGTAATGTTTTCTTTCTGTCTTACCGTGTGCATGTGTGGAAAATCAGGAGTGAGCAGTGCAATAATCTGCTAAACAGCATGTATGCACTGTCAGGTGCACCCTGCCCAGCCCCCTGAAAACATATATGATAACAGACTTGTTCCACTGTTGATGGTATAAAGAATCAAGAATATGTAATGTATATTTTATTTGTACCATTATCAACAGTGGACCAAGTCATATAATATGTTTTCAGGGGGCTCAGTGGGCAATGGCAACCTAACAGTGCACACATGCTGTTTAGCAGATTATTGCACTGCTCACTCCTGCTTTTCAACAAACAAACCATGACAGAAAGGAAACATTACTGAGGCTCAAAAAATATTTCATGGTAAAAAGACATTATTAAATAGGAACATAACAGGCTCAGAAGCACGCTGTGCTAGCACTGGGGATGGGTGCTGGCAGAGAGCAGCTAGCTCCAAAACTCCAAGGCAAAACCAGAAAGCCTGCACTCCAGATGAATAAATATCAAGAAAAAATTTCCACTGCTAGTGCAAATTTATTGATGGAAAAAGAAGCCTCACACAAATTACTTTTGCACTTCGGCAGTTAGGCCTTCATTAGGGGGGGCCCCAAATGAAGGTCTAACCACTTAAGTGCAGGGGTCAGTTGTGTGGCTTGCTTTGCCATCAATAAATTTGCACTAGCAGTCAACATTTTTTCTTGGTATTTATTCATCTGGAGTGCTGGCTTTCTGGTTTTAATAAGTAGGAATATAATGAGGGCAAGGACACCACTTTTGTACTTTATTTTATTTCAGCTGTTTTTGGGTGTGGTTCTTACCATTTTTCAGAGGTAAACAAGGTTAAGTGAAAGAAAGATGGAACACACAATTAACATTATACACATAACAGTGCACGATGGGAGGGACGGAGGGAGCAGACTAACAACAACAAAATTGGACAGCGACCTATGTCAGATGGCCTAAAGGTATGCAAGAAACGTGAGAAGGCAGTAAGAAGGGCTGTGGACGGGGTATACTGGGATGCACTGGGAGCTATCACATTAAAATGAAGTCCAAAAATGGAAGTTCTTATTCCTATGTACATATATTTGGAAAGACCTTATCTTAGGTACAGCATACAGTGATGAGAGCATATTTCTGCAAGGGTATACACAGGATGGAGTCTGTACTAAGGAGGGGAACTAAGATCTTGAAGGGTATGCACCAGAATGAAGCCAGACGAAGAGACACTAAAGGACATTACATATAAATGCAAGGAAGGGGGGCATGATAGAAACTATTAAGTACCGAAAGGGAATCAACTGCATACAAGAGGGTAGCATCATCCAGAAAAAAATATGTGCATGTAGAAGGGTCCAAAATTTGAAGAAAGAAGGGGGAACGGATCAGGGACAACATCAGGAACTATTTTTTCACACAAAGGGTGGTGGGTGCAAGGGCACACTAAAACTAATGATCATTATTGTGATGGGACAGCAGCAGTTAAAGCATCCCCATAATTTGTAACTAGTGCCCCTTAATTCACTCCAACTGCTGCTCAGCTTTGTCAAGACAGTGGTTAGCAGCCTCCAACTAACTCCACATCAGGCCCAAATTGGCCTCTGTGGCAGGAAGTGGGACAGAGTTGCCACTGTCACCTGCTACAGGTTGTGATGGTGGATCAGCTGGTTGATCCATGGCCCTCCCCCACTTCACACCACTATGCGCAGGTGGATGCCATGCTGCCCCTCTTCCCCACCAGGACCAGCAGGTGCGCTGACCACCTGTGCCAAGATGAGTTCTTTGGGGTCACGGCTCACCTCCACACCACACAGATTATATTTTACAACACTGCTGTCCCTAGGCAGAGTAGTAAAGAACTCCCACACTAATGAGGTGTGGGGAGGACCAGGCACAGGCGGGGGGGGGGGGCCCAGGTGTTGTTGGAGCCAGGGGCTGCTGCTGCACAATTGGGACTGAGAGTGCAGAAACCTGCTGCTGTAACTGCTGTGGCTCCTACTCCCTGACTTCCTGCAGCTGAGCCACTGGAACAGGGGTCATAGCAGGTGGTGGCACTGGGGGGCACTGGTAGGTGCCACAGGATGTGGTGCTTCCATGGCACCAAGTAAACTACCTCCTGCTTCGGGGGGGGCATTACTCAAGATGGTGCTCCGGTCCAAACACAGCCTATCACTACTTATGCGTACACTGATGTGATCTCCTCCGCTACGTCTGTGAAATCCACCTCTCTCCCCCTACATTCTGGTTTCTGTCTCTCTTGCTCTCATTCACACAGACACACACAGACACACAAAAACAATTAACAAATACTAAACTGAAATACTGCACAAACACAAATCCAGACAACAAATAGGCAAAAATAATCAGCTAATTAACAAAAAAATTAGAAGGTTTATGGTAGTTTTGACTAGTTTCTAAATTTTCATCTCTAACTCTGTTCAACAAACTCTTTCTCCTCCTACACGGTGAAAGTGAAACTCTCTTTCAAGCACGATTCACTTCCTGCCTGCCTGCAGCATGTGACCTAGACTGTGTAAGCCATGTGATGCGTGTGGGCTGCCTGTCAATTCTCACTCCGCCTTTAAAGCCAAGTAAGGAGGAGTGAGCAATACAAAGTCATTATCACCATTATTACAAGGTGAAGTAGCAGTTTTCAATGGGCACTTTGCACAGCCTGAGAATAACACGAAGTGGGTTACTTTGCGTCTACTTCGCAGGCAGAATTTAACTTCACTGCATCTCTAGTCTGGAATTGGCAAATCCAAATCCACCCTGGATTCACTCATCCCTAGCTTGGACTGTATCCAATAGTTGTTCTTGTCCAAGCCGCAGGCTTCACTGGCATACAGAATGTGGGCATTAACTTTAGCTCAAAGACTCTTTTTAGTGCTAAAAAAGAGTTATTGGCATATGTTTATGCAAACGTGTGTGTCCCTTTTGTAGCTATCACAGCATTATCTTTAATGCTATATATACTGGTCTTCTAGCTAGTTTTCTCATGTATATAGGTGCCCAAATATTTGTACAAATCAGCTATTCCTATTCTTGCTTTTCCTACTGTTCAAAAACATTCTTTGTGTTTTTCTTTTAATTTCCAATTAACATTATCTTTTTTGTTTTTTAATATTCATTTTCAAATTCTACATTTCCAGTTGTTTGTCCATAGCGCTTATTGCTCTCTTAGGCCCCACAGGTTCTTTGGACACAAGAGAGTGTCATCCATGTAAAACAGCATCTGCACTTCTTTTCCATCTAATTGGGGAGAAAATCTTTCTACCTTTCCCATAGCTGTGGGTATAATATCAACATAAGGAATAAAAAGTAACACAGCCAGCAGGCAACCTTGCTTAACTCCTTTTTGTACTCTTATGTTATTTGTTAATGTGACCATCCCAGCTGACTCTTATGCACGCTGTATATTTAACCTGTACCATTTTCAGTGTGTCTACTAAACCTTTATCCATACTGAGTTCTAAAATCTTTGTCCATCATATGTTTCTGTTTACATTATCAAATGCAATGTGGATGTCTACAAAGGCTATGTATAATGTTTTATTTTTGCTCTCACATATTTTTTATTTAAACATCAAGGAGGAAAATGTGCTCTACAGTACCTCTGCTGGAAAAAAAGCCAGCTTGCTTTTCCGATAGTGTTTTTTTTGTAGAAACCCGTGGCTCTATGTGAGTTAAAATCAGACTACAGAATACTTTTAGCCCCAGACATAGTAATGCCATAAGCCTATGATTTTTAACATCATGCACACCTACCCTTTTGTGTATAGGCTCAATTATTCCAATTTCCCAATGGAGGGGGCAGTTAAAATGGTTATCATGGTATTAAAAATATGTCCTTAAAAAGTCTTGCCCTCCATGTTGGAAGTGCAAGCAATAGTTCAGCTTGGATGCCATCTGTCCCTGTCGCTTTATTTTACTTTGTGCATTTATAGCCACTATGATCTCACTTTTTCTCTAGTAAAGTATTTTTCCTTTTCTGATTTTTTTGTAAGTGATCTTATGATATTATAGAAACATAGCCGATGATGACAGAAGAGCACCAAAGGTCCATCTAGTCTGCCCGAATTCCCTATTTAGCCCTTTGGCCTACTGACCTTCCAGGGTCTTAGCCCTCTCTATCCCCCCATTCTCCTCCCAGACTTTGACACCCTGCACTACAATTAAAACCTTCATTCTGACCCAGCCATGCTTTAAACCACTAATGGTTTTTGCCCCACCTACCTCAGCTGGCAGACTGTTCCACGGCTCCTGGACCCTTTCTGTAAAATAGTATTTTCTCACATCCCTCCAGAACCTCCCTCCTGTTAGTTTCCACTCATGACCACATGACCACAAGCTTGTATTCAAGTTAAACTCCACCCACAGTTCACCCTGTTAACTCCTTTTAGGAATGTGAAGGTCTCTATCATATCTCCCCTCTCCCTTCTGGTCTCCAGCAAGTACATGATAAATGTCTTGAGCAACTCATCATAGCACATGCCCAGCTAGTCATGAATCATTCTTACTACCCTGTAGTGCACTGTCCCAAGTCTATCACTGTCCATCCTGAGCTGAGGACCCCACAACCGGGTGCAATACTCAAGGTGTAGAGTCACCAAGGATCTATAAAGGGGAAGTGTTGCCTCCCTTTTTCTGCTATCAGTATCCCTCCTGAAGCATTCAAGTGTCCTATTTACCTTAATAATAATAATAATAATATATCTTTATTTTTTAGGTGCCTTTCAAGTGTCAAGGCGCCGTGCAAATTAAAATCAGAGATCTGAATAAAACAATCATAAAATCACACATCATAAAATTACATTAATGAGTTAATTATTCACCATATGCCTGGTGCCACAAAAAAGTCTTTAAGGCCAGCTTTAAACCCTCCACAGTTGTGCACTCCCATAACAGATAAGGTAAAGAATTCCAGAGTGTGGGAGCCACGGACATAAATGATCTGGCCCCTGAAGATTTTAAACGTACCTTAGGGATCTCTAGCAACCGCTCACTGGCTGAGCGGAGTGATCGCCAAGGGGCAATAAGGGACCAAGATATCTTTAAGGTAGCCCAGGTCCAGTCTGTGTAGGGCTTTGAAAGTCAGCAAGCCAACTTTAAAGGTGATCCACCACTGTACTGGCAGCCAATGCAGTTCGCACAGCACCGGCATAATACGACAGGACAGAGAAGATCCTGTCAGAAGCCGGGCCACCACATTCTGCACCAGCTGCAAGTGGCAGATTTCCACTCCAGAAAGCTCTTGGTATAGTGAGTTGCAATAATCTAAGGTGAGGACACAAATGCATGGACCAGAACAGGAAGGTTGCTGAATGGAACCAGATGTTTAACCCTGGAGATATTCCTTAGATGGTAAAAGGAAGATTTAATGACAGCCAACACCTTCGATTGCAGGGTCAACCCTTTGTCAAAAATTACTCCCAGGTTTCACACCTGGTCAGAGGTTGGGAGAGAGACACTCCCGAGAACAAGTTCAGAGGGCGGTTCACCCCTCGAACCCCCTGTCCAGCCACCAGGATTTCACAACCAACACCTCAGTGTTACCGGAGTTCAACTTCAGCCAGCTTGGATCCATCAACTCCTGGATTTCTTTGAGACAGCTATTAAAGACTGAGAGAGCTCTATCCTGGTCAGGTGCAAAAGAAAGGAGGAGCTGGGTATCATTGGCATAGCAATGAAACCTCAGCCCATAGCTTCTTACAATGTCTCTGAGGGGCAGCATGTACACCCCAAACAACATGGGTGACAAAACTGAACCCTTAGGGACCTCACAAGACAGAGAAACTGGGTCTGATGAAAACACCCCAGATACCACTCTCTGAGTTCTTCCAGTGAGGAATGATGTAAACCATCTGAGGACTGTTTCTGACAGTCCACAGATGCACCTCAGATGGCTAAGTAACACACCATGATCCATGGAGTCAAACACTGATGAGAGATCCAGAAGAACCAAGATGGAGGGGCTCTTCCGATCCCTAGCCATCAGGAGATCATTGAGCACCCGAACCAGCGCTGTCTCGGTACTATATCTCTTTTGGAAACCGGACTGGAAGGGCTCATAGATGTCATGGATGGTCAAATGGTCATCCAGTTGTGCTGCCACTACTTTCTCAATCACTTTCCCTAAAAAAAGGAGTTTAGATATTGGCCTGTAGTTGGCATGGCAGTTTGGGTCCAAAGTAGCTTTCTTGAAAAGCGGTATCACTACCACCTCTTTCAGAGATTTAGGAAACTCTCCAGATTGATTCCAGGGAGCACCAAACTATCCATGCTAGGACCAGACTGATAACATCAATTCAACCCAGAATCAAGGAAGTTGGTCCAGGGTCCAAACTACAGCATGTAGGGTGCATACCCTGGCTGATCCGCATGACATCCATGAAGTCCGGGCGACTGAAGGTACTCCAAGAAAACCGAGGAGCAATGACCTCATGCTGATCTAAAGCAACACCCAGAGAGTGTGCTGGTTGGAGCACTGCCCTGATGTTGGCCACCTTAGCAGCAAAGAATCGAGCAAGATCATCACACTCTGTTTGCGAAAACACTTTCAAACTTGAAGACAGGCTGGGTTGCGAAGTCTGTCCACAGTTCAGAACAGCTGAGCTGGTCTATTCTGAGCCACTGCAATCTCTCTGAACAGGAACTCTTTCTTCTTATGGGTGATTGCAGATTGATAGACTTGATAATGGTCCATCAATCTAAGGTGGTCAGCATCAAGGGCAGATTTCCACCAGCAATGCTCTAGCCTTCATCCTAATCACCGCATCTCACTCAAAACCCCATCAAACCATGGGGATCGAGGGTGAAGAGAGAGAGGACAAACTCGGACTGGAGCAATAGCATCCAGAGCAATCAAGAAGGCCATATTATAGGCCATCATGAAGGTCTCTAGTTCATTGCTTACCGCCGAGAAGGACGATAGGTCAAGCACTGCAGATAGGCTATGAGAACTTATGTCTCATAAAGGGTGTTTCCTGACCATCTCCACAGGGTGAGGCCTACAAAGGGGGGTGCTAAAACTAAACCCCATGGTGTAATGATCAGAGCACACAACTGGTTCCACCCCCAAGTCGGAGGCTTCGATCCCTAGGAGGAAAATTAAGTCAAGAGAGTGTCCGTGTTTATGAGTAGCAGTGGTAACCACCTGTGTAAGGCCCAGAGATGTCATCAACTGGAGGAAGTGCTTCCAAATTGTGAGAGTTCATCATTGATCCAGGCATTGAAGTTGCCCAGAACCATCAGTCTGGGTGACTCAAACGCCATGTCGATGATGAAGTCTGCCACTTCCTGAAGGAAACGCTTCTCATCACCGGGTGGACAGTAGATGAGGGTGATCCAAAAACCTACACCTGCTACTACGGTACACTCAAATGACTTTGCTTCCTTGACTAGTACACTCATGAGGTTCAGTTCAGTCTTAAAACAGACTGCAACCCCTCCCCCCGGCGATTCAACCACAGGTGGTGTATCACTGAGTACCCGGCTGGATTTAAAGCCTCCAAAATGGGCCCAGAGTTTTCATCCAGCCAGGTCTCAGTGATGCAAGCCAGGTCCACTGGTTCAACAGGATCTGCAATAATTGCAGTCTTGTTTTTAATGGACCTGGCATTGCATAACACCGCCTGAGTTGGACAAACCTCTCGGACCACCCGAACCATCTGCCTACCACAATCGGTAGTGCCCTTGGGTATGGAAACCAAGCATGAAACACCACGCTGTGGGTTCCATTTCACCCTAGGGTGTCTCCTGGATCTTACTACCCCAATGTGGTGGCCCCTCTCATTTGCCCTCCACTGTTCACAACCCCCATCTCCTCCAACTCCAACACACAATGCCTAAGGCCCTACAACATTGATAGGTAGCAAACTGGAAAGAAGGAGGAAAAAAAGGGTGGAGGGTGAGAAGACCAGAGGGCGAATAATGCACAACTGCGGAGGCTAGCATCCCAAGCATTCAAATAACCCAACAAAGTGAATAACCAAATAAATATCGAGAAACAATTCCATACAATAAACATCCAAATAACCACTAATTTAAAAATCAATCCAAGCTCTAATGTCTATAAATAAATATTATAGATCCCAAAGGGAAGCATCTTAGAGTACAATCCAGAGAGAGTTTAAATCCTAGAGAATTTAATAACAGTTAACTAAGAAATAAAATTAAATAAAATCTACATAAAACAAAATATGAAATATTCTCTACTTGATAAGAGAATATATTAAATTAAACAGCAGTAAATGCAATTTCAATTTCCAACCACAGGTTCTCTCACTACCCTGGGAGTCAGTACTAAACCAGGCACTCTCACTGCCCAGATAACATTTTAATAAAGTATATATAAAGTCCCCAGGCACTCACACTACCTGAAAGACAAAAAGAAATAATTAGGGCACTCTCACTACCCAGAAAACAGTGAGAAATAAGTTCAAACCAAAATGTGTTTTTTTCACCACAGGATCCAGGAAATGTTCTCTCCAAGAGGCTCTCTTAATGAAATACATTTCTTCTTTAAAGTTAGCCAAAATATCCAATCCCAGATCTAAGCAAGAATCAGCATCCAAATATCCTGACCGCTAAAATATATTGTGAATAATCGTTTCTCAGAAGTACTCAGAACAGCAGTCAATCCACCTGTTCCACTTTTATTTCAAGTCAGACACATAACTCCACTCATCAATTTTTCATCCAAAAGGTGGCATTGCTAGCAAGGAGCCAAGAGTGTGCAAAACACACAGATGAATAAAGGGATATCCCCTCCTCACCACTACACCACCCTAGGCTAACCTAATTCCCCACTACCCATGACCCACAGCTACAGGTGCCCCTAAGGGATTACAACAAAGTACACCCCTAGAGCAACTTAGGAGAGCTATAAGTCTTGTTGCGCTGACTCAGTTGCTGATGATAACTCCAAAGACTCATTCCTGAACCATGGTACTGAATCTCACCCCTCCCATCCAATACTCCGTCCTTGGGTTCTTGTTCCCTAGGTGCATCACCTTGCCCTTCTGAGTGTTTAATTTCAACTGCCAAACCCTTGACACCTCTCAAGCTTTTGCAAGCCTCTCTCTGCATTTCCTTTATTCCCTCATCAGTAGTCACCTTCTCACGGAGCTTAGTGTCATTTTCAAAGACCCACTGCCTGCTCTGAATCCCCTCACCAATGTTGCTGAAGAACATGTTGAAGAGGACCAGACACAGAACAGTTTCCTTCGGAACCCCACTCATGACATCCCTCTCTTCTGATTTAACCTAGTTGACTGCTACTCTTTGCTGCCTCCCCTTTACCTACCCAGTTTTCTATTACTTTGACAGCACCCATATCCTCCATCATCTTCAGTAAGCATCTGTGCCATACTGAGTCAAGTCAAAAGCTTTGCTGAAGTCAAAGTAGAGCACATCTACACTGTGGCCCCTATCCAATTCCCTCATCACTCACTCAAAGAAAACTATCAGGTTAGTATGTCAAGAACCCCTTGTCATGAATCTGTGCTGCTTACTATCCTGGAGACCATTGCTCTCAAAGTAGTGTACAAGATCCTCTTTGACCAGTGACTCCATCAGTTTTCCTACAATAGAGTTAAGACTGACAGGTCTGTAGTTCCCTGCTTGTTTCTTGTCCCCCCTTCCCTTATGGAACAGAACTACCTCTGCAATCCTCCAATCCTTTGGAATCACCCCTATCCTTAGAGAGCCATTGAATAGAACTACCAGGGCATCAATCAATTCCACTGCCTGTTCCATGAGTATCCTCAAATGCAACCAATCTGGTCTTGGGGCTTTATCAGTCTTTAGGGCTGCCAGCCATTTCTGGACTCTTTCACTAGAAAATGTTAGCTGCCTCCTCTCCAGGACTCCCTTATTGACTGCTTTGTTGTAACTCCGTGGCAGGGGCCTATCATCTTCCCTAGTGAAAACTGAGCAAAAGTAATTGTTAATGATGGCGGCCTTTGGCCCATCAACCTCAATCACACTATCCTCTTCTGTTAACCTCACAATTCCCCTCCTTTCTTTCTTTTATCCCTAATATACCTGAAGAACTCTTTTCCTACACTCTTGAGTCCCTCTGCAATATGCAGCTATGTGTCTGCTTTTGCCTCTTTAACCACCGTTTTTGCCTCCCAATTTTTCAGCAGTAGTTCTTCCCATTCTTCCTCCCTGCTTTTCTTTAAATTTGTAGTCTTTTTTCTTGGCCCTCACTGCTTCTCTGACCCTTGTCAAGAACCCTAGTGGTCTCTTGAACCTGTTATTTTTGGTTACCATTCTCATGCATACCTTAGATGTCTCGAGAATGGCCACCTCCATTGCCCCACCTCTCTCACCTCTATCCAATCTATGTTGTTCACCCCTACTAACTTTATTCCTCACTGTCACTTTCAGCCTATTGAACTCTGGCTTTCTAAACTCAAGAACTTCAGCTCTCAGTTGCAGTTTACCAAATCAGAGGGCCAGTTTGAAACAAAGAGAATTATGTCACTGTTCCCTAAAGGCTACCCTACTCCCACAGCTCCTACCACCTCCTCTGAGTTAGTGAGCACCACATTGAGAATTGCAGTCTTCTTGGTGAGCTCCTTAAATAACTGTACCTGCAGATAGTCCTAGATCACAGCTAGCAAGACCTGGCTTCTGGTGCCCCGTGCCCCTGGCCACTGGGACATCCCAATCAGTGTGCACCAGGTTCAGATTACCCACCAATACTACTTTCCCTTAGTTATCCCTCTTGCCAGTTCTTTCCTGAGTTCTCTGTCCCTCTCCTCCCTTTGCCCCGGTGATCCATATTAAGATTCACATATATTATTCTGA
This sequence comes from Neoceratodus forsteri, assembly GCA_016271365.2. Classification (NCBI taxonomy): domain Eukaryota; kingdom Metazoa; phylum Chordata; order Ceratodontiformes; family Ceratodontidae; genus Neoceratodus; species Neoceratodus forsteri. Next base: position 823,696,431 of record CM057459.1, read on the forward strand.
TGTGATCCTGCCATCATTTATAGTTTATTGTTGCCAAAATATTTAGCTCATGATTCCATGTACCATATGCTACTAATTGCCAGAAACTAGGTTTCTATTTCTTCTATAGTCACATTTTGTAGCTGTTCCCATATCTGGTTGTTATACACTGCTTTCTTCTGATGTATTGTTCTTCTGTACTCCCTCCTAACCTCAAAGAAGGCTCTTCTATATTATGTGCTATTACTTTTTTTTATTTTCCTACCCATTCTATATATTAATGTTCTAAGACTTTGGCACTCCTTTCATACCATGGGTTCTTGCTACAATATGTCATATAATTATTCCTTTCTTGTAAAGTCAATATATATAAAATTTGATAAATTATATATGCAGACACCAAGTAGGGTTCATCTTCAACTTTATTCCCGCTAAGCATTGTCAGCTTTTATTTTGGAAGCTTGATATCTATTTGATTATCTAAGGCATGTATGACTTCATTCATGTAGAGATTCCAATGTTTTTGTTTTTGTTATGGTTAGAAATACTCATGATTTCTGTAATATATCCTTTTCCCCAACCAAGCCTTTTTCTCTTTTGTAGTATATCTGGAGCAATAATTTATATTATTAATGTGAAGTGGTCACTCTCCCATACTTCCTTTAGTGCCATTTTCTTGATCTTTTGATTTGAAAATATGTCCAGTAATACCATATCTGGCACACCACCTCCTTTTTTGGCTTGGAAAATTACATGTCCATGTCAAACTCATTTAACTCTACTATTTAAAATTTACATGTTTTGCTGCCATTAGCATAAGCTCTATGCTGCTCTTGTTTTGTTTTTTATCATCTAATTGGCATAAGAGGATAAAGAGTGTATCATCAGTAGTTCAGTGTTGAACATTCACTTCATTCAGAGTGCCGATTTTCACACTGAAGTCGCCAGTAGCAATTATGGTGGCTTCGGGATACTCTAACCCTGTTCTTTTTATAATATCTTCAATAATTTTATGGGGGTTCCCCACATGGGTATTAATCACAGGATGGACATATGCACTAATCAAATTAGGGGTGCAGTATTATTAAATGATATGACATTACACAACTAAAATGGATGCCCATAAGGTAAAATTTGCACATTTTCTAAAATTGATGAGGAAAACACTAACATTAGTCCATCGCATGCACTCCCATATGTCAGTCCTTGCAGAGAGCTGAAAACTAAGGAAGTCTGCCATTAGTCATTAAAGCAGTAATGCAGAACAAGATGTGGGTTGTGCTGGGACAACCTCATGCCCGGAGTGGCATCCAACACCCTAGAAGTGAGGTTATCCCAACACAACCTACACTCTGGAGTGCTTATTGCTATTATCCAATGGATCTTATTTATTAATATTATGGGGATACAAATGAGCATATGTAGATGGATACTAGGCAGAGAACAAGTGCTGGAACATTCCTTTTATGTGTAGGGACATCTAGTTTATAGTATCAGTTGTACATTTTTATTTTTTCATTTAATGAATTTTGTGTTGAGGGAACACTCCCCTTGCGAAAGCACTGCATCATGGGTATGCAAATAATCAATTGTCTTTGATCACTGTAGTGTGTTCTGCAATATCAGACAATTGGGTATTTGCATACCCACGATGCAGTGTATTCATATGTGGTGTGTTTCCTCATAAAAATAAAACCGACAGATATATAAAACAGATGTTCCCATTCTATAAAGGTGTTCTGACATTTGTTCTCTGCCTAACTACAGTATTAAATGTTTTAGCCATGACCAAAATGTTTGCCCCCCACAATATATATGAAACTAAGCTTTTGCTTTTGTACTACAATTGCAACACTTCAAACACTTTCGGTAAGAGATGCTGTGGCTTGTTATTCAGTCTAGCATGCAGTTATCTGTATGCTGGGACTTGATGCTGTGAGGTTGTGCTCAGATAACCTTCCTGTAACAAACACACACTAACTAATCAGAGTCCAGGAAATGTTCTTGCCATTGTATAATTCTTATTTTTTTCAACTAAGTTTCTTGCATAAGTATAATATTGTGCTTGTTTGGAAACTCCAACCATTTTTTGTCATTTTTCTTATACAGTGCATGATGCCAGCTACGTTCCAGCACAATAGCTGGAAGCACTTAATAAAGTTCAACTGATGGTGGAGTCAATTCAGTTCTATGGTTGTATTCATGCAAGTGCTGTTCTCTTTCTGGTCTAAGCTTTCCATAGTATTTATACCATTTATTTCAATGTGTGAGGAATCTATTTCTGATTCCTGTAATATCAAGCTATTATTAATTCTCGGCACTTGTTGTTTTCTACCTGTAATCATCTTTTTCTCTTTCCAATGTGTAAAATTATCATCCCTTTCAAACTAAGTGAAACTTCTGGAATTCTAACATAGTCTGTTATTTTTTTCTCATTCTGATTTTTCTAGGACATCTACCTTTACTTTCTATTTCTTGTCCCTGCTGTTCCATATAGTTCTGGAATTAATATTTGTCTTGCATTGTATTTTTTCTACTGTTTACAAATGTCATCCAGGTCTCGTACAACTTAAATGCAAAGTGGGTGGAACTCATCTGCTGCCTGTAGCAAACTAAACCCTCCGCATTCCCTCTAAGATATCTGTATACAGTTTTTAACTTATTCTACTTGATTTTGACACCAAGAATCCCTTTACATAGAATATAAACCATTGTTTTACTGGGATCTGTTGTCTCTTTTCTTGTTTTCAGTATTCTTTTCAAAAACATAGTTGGCCACCTGCATTCATTTTCTATTTCTCTTTCTTGACATTTTTCAAAAGATGCATCAAGTTTCCTTCCTGTTTTTTTTTCCATTTTTTACTGTATGAGTATTTTTTTGCCTGTTGTCTAATTTCAAAGAACAGAGAAACACAGAATCATAGACTTTGATGGCAGAGAAGGACTGCTTGGCCCACTCTGTCTGCTCATTTCCCTACCTATTGGATAAGCTGCAGATCCTAGTTAACCAACAGCCTACTTCCTCCTGCCCCCCACTAGATTTGCCTTATGTCTGTCCCAAGCATTCTTGAATTCCCCAAATGTTTTCGATCCCACAACCTCCTCAGGAAGGCCGTTCCATGCATCCGCTACCCTTTTTGTGAAAAAATACTTCCTCACGTTGCCTGTGAGCCAACCTCCCACTTTCTTCAAATTGTGCCTCCTTGTTCTTGCATATCTCATTTTCTGAAAGATGTTACACTCTTGGACTTTGCTGATTCCGATGAGGTACTTGAAAGCTTCTGTCATGTTCCCCCCCTCTTCCTCCTTTCCTTAAGGGTATTCATATTAAGCTCCTTTAGCCTCTCTTCATATAGTTTCTGGTACAGACTATGCACCATTTTATTTGCCCTCCTCTGGACTGTCTCCATCCTGTCTAAGTCCTTGCAGAGATGGAGTCTCCAGAACTGCATGCAGTATGTCAGATGAGGTCTTACCAACTGTCTGCACAGAGGGATAACAACTTCCTGTTTTCTACTGGTGATGCCTCTCCCTATGCATCCCAGTACCCCCCCAGCCCTCCTTACTGCCTTCTCACATTGCCTACCTATCTTTAGGTTGTCTGATATGACTACCCACAGGTCCCCTTTCCATTTTTGCTGCTGTTAGTACCCCCCCATTGTGTACTCTTCCCCTGGGTTTTTGTTTACCATGTCCATTACTTTGCACTTCTTTGCATTGAGTCTACTGTAAGCTGTCATACTTTTGACCATTCCTCCAACCTTGTCAAGTCTCTTCCATCCTTTCCACCCAATCTTGTGTATCACCCTGTTGCAGATCTTTGTGCCATCTGCAAAGAGGCATACTTTTCCTTCCTGCTTCTCTGCATCATCACTTATAAAGACATTACAGCAGACCAGTCCCAGTACTGAACCCTACAGTACCCTGATAGTAACCCCCCTTTCTTTGGAATGGACTCCATTTACTATTACCCTCTGTGTCCTGTTATCCAGTCAATTTTTTTTACCCAGGCTACTACCCTGGGACCCACTCCCAGGCAGGCTAACTTGTTTATTAATCTTTTGTGTGGGACTATGTCAAATGCCTTGCTAAAGTCTAGGTAAGCCATGTCCACAGCCCCTCCCTGGTCGACTACTTTGGTCATCCAGTCAAAGAAATCTATTAGATTCATCTGACATGACCTTCCCACTGGGAATCCATGCTGCCTTGAGTCCTGTGCCCCACTGGCCTCTAGCTACGCAACAATTCTTTCTTTCAGAAGTGATTCCACCATTTTCACTACCACTGAGGGCAAACTAGCAGGTCTGCAGTTTCCTGACTCTGCCTTGTTCCCACTTTTGTGAAGGGGAATCACATCGGTCCTGTTCCAGTCCTCAGGTACCACACCATCCTCTAATGATTTGTTAAAAAGGGTAGTCAGCAGTATTACTAGTTCTCCCCTTAGTTCTTTTAGAATTATGGATGAATCTAGTCAGGCCCCATTGTTTTGTCCACCTTCAGTTTTAGGAGTTCTTTCCTGTCTGTTATTTTGTTCCCCACTCTGTATGCCTTTATCTTATTGGGCCCTATGCATGATGCCAATGTGCCACTGAAACCAGGGCATGTTGGCATCACTATGTCTAAATGCCATGGAGCAGGGACCCCTGGACCCCATATGGCATTCTCAGATGGGACGTACAGCAGTTGTGCACCTGATACCACAGCTGTACTGATAGGAATGTGCCGGGGAGGCTGGTGGGGTGTGTGTCAGGTATGTGCCAGCACTCAACACCATTCATAAAAGTTTAGAGTGCTGGGCATGGAGGGCACATGCTACACTGGGCAACCAGCTGGATGCCACCACCAGCTGCTGTGAAGATGTCAGGGCACAGTAGACCCCCCACATGCCACCCTCACCCATGGGGACAAAAAGGAGGACCAGGGCAGCTGGCTGGGCACCCACCTGCCCCTGTGCTTGCAGCACACAGCGCTCCATCTTCCTTTTTCTGCACTCCTCATGTACAAGGGATCCAGCAGTGGACTGGTTTGGGCATCCCACTGGATGAACGCCTGGTCTGTGGTACAGTCCTCCATGCACCTGCATGCTTGAGGGGCGGGGCCACGAATTGGAGTCATGTTGTGTCTGGTGGCCATGAATACATTCACCACACATCCATCTGCTTGTGCAGAGCTCCACAGATGGAATACACACCTTTGGATTGTTATTCCCATCCGTTAGTGCATAGTGACCATTGTTTGCATCTCCTTCTTGGTTTGTTTATATGTTTTTTTCCTTTCTCCCTTTTAGTTTCTATAATCATCACTTGATGTTCTATTTCCAGTACTTCTTTTTCTGTTACTTGTTCAGGTATCCTTCTGATTTCTTCCCTGTTACTTGTAGGTTTTTATTGGTTATGGGACTGATAGTTGCCAGGACTGTTAAACTGTTTTTCAACTATTGTTGTTAACATTGCTGCCATATGTGACATATATATTCTTTATTTTTAACCATTTCCATTTTAATTTGATGCAAGCTCATTTGTACCAGTTTAATTTCAATATCATGGTTTCAAGGCACATTTTTCCCTCACCCATTGGATTCACTTCCTTAAGCTTTTCTTGCTACCCTCTATTTGTGGCCATACATGTGGTACATCATGTTTGTACTTAGGTGGTGGCTCCATGCTAAGCCTGTCTACAAATGAAGATAGAAACTGGTAAATTTTTTTTAGAAAAGATTTTGCATTTAGTTTTTATAAGTTCCCTATATTTCCTGTGTTATTTAATTCTAACCTCCTTGTGGTTTTATCATTTTCTAGTTCCTTTTGCATACTGGCACTAATACCCTATACATCTTCGTTTTGCTTTTTATTGTTTTATAATTGTATTTGTTTCTTAAATGTCTAATTCTCATCTACCTTGATATTCGCCATTCTAACATTCCTCTGTGTCTATAATAAGCAGTGATGCTTCTAGATCAGGCGTTCTCAAATGGTGAGGCCAGCCTCCCTGGGGTGATGCCAACCTGTTCCAGGGGCTGCTCAAGCAAGTCTGAAAAGGTACTGTATTTAAATTTTGAGTTTTATATATTTTGTGTGAAGAGATGATGCAAACTGAAAGAAGATAATAGTAGGTGAATTTAATGTATTTATTTACTAATAGGTGACAAGGGAAGGTGAATGAGACAAGGCTCATTTCAGGTGTACCCATGGAAGGGTAGGGAGTGAATACATTTCAAAAGGTAATGCAAAACAATAAAGAAATACACAATGAACAATAGTGCAAACAAATATGAACGATAAACTAATAATGAGTGGTGGTAATTGATCAATTTGTAGACTGATAGCAGAACAGCCCAAATACAAGGGCTGAGCATAGAAGTGCTAAGAACAATAGCAGGAAGGAACAAAATAATTCCTGAGAAGTTGCTTAGGAGCAGGGAAGGATGTGAAGAGGCAAAGTATGTAGGAAGGTTTTTTCATATAGAGAGGAAACAGAGAAAGTAGTCTAACCCATGAAGGTACTGCAACAAGGGGTAACAATGGTTCAAGAATGAAAATAGCAGAGTACATATATTGACCTGTGGTGGGTGGGTGTAGGGGTTACCATAAGTTGAATGATAATATTTGTTTATTTTATTTATTTGTTATTCAGATAACATCTTTGAGCACGGGAGCTCTTTTTCAATGGTTCCATGTCACTATAAGACAAAGAACTGAATGAAATAACTGTATGTGAACCAAGTACTCAAAGGGGTTTCAGTTTATTCATGGTGTACTTCACAAAGTACGGTATGTTATTTTTCTTTGGAGAGGCCCAAGATTATTTCAATTTTTGGGGGAGGCTCAAAATCTTTTCCATGGATTTGGGGAGGCTCACTGTGACAAAGTCTGAGAACTATTGTTCTAGATCATGTATTTCAAGTAATAGCGGGTGATCATTTATCAGTTAATGGCCTGCTCTTACAGGTGATGTGGTGTGTTTGAAGGCTAGTGAGCCTTTAATTCCTATTGTTTCATGTTTTCCTATTAAATCAGTTTGGCTACCAGGGGAAATCAGATAGTTTTAATTTTTTTGGAGCCTTGTTTTATTTCTTCTGTTTTTTTCCCCCAAAAATGTCACTTTTTTGACTATCCCTAAGGGTTCGATGCTGGTTTCTTGTTCCCTGCCATTCTTCATCCTTGAAATAACAGAGCATTTCAAATACTGCCCACTTAAAACTATACAGAAGTATGTGTCTCTGGATGAAATAAAATTATAATAAAAAGAAAATGTTCCCTAGATTGTCAGGATAAAGCGTTAATTTAAATTTAATGTTCCCTTCATGGAAAGCAGCTTACCGCTTGTTTTTAGGTCTTGTGTCAATGTTATGCCAGTCACAATGATTTCTGTATCTTCTTCTATCATGCTGTTCAGGCATGTGTTTCTTGTTGTGGTAGAAGTCTTGTAATGCATAGGAAACATCTATGTCACAATCCCGCTAATACAATATAACATATATTTTATAACAATATGGTTTTTACTGTAGAAGACTTCAGAATTTTACAGAGGACTAATTGCTTTAAAACAGCCATTGGAAGTGCTGTACTGATGCGCATTTCTTTAAGTTTCATTCAAAGCCATGTACATCTAATCCTGATTTAGTAAAGACAGCTGTCTTGAAATGCTGACTGTGCTAAAAGAAATGAGGCAATAAAAACAGTTTTAAATTGTGTGCCTTTATCATTATTATAAACATCAAAACAATAAAACTGGCCAAATTACTTAACTGCAACAGTTACTTACTTAGAGTTCTCCATACCATGATTGTGAGCACTTGAATATACATTCAGCTTATGTACTGGTCTATATGTAAACAAACAAAAACAAATACTCTACTTTAAAAGGAAATAAATCAAACTATTGTGCAAATTTAACCATGTACGCTCTCTATCAAAATTGTGCTGATATGGTTGTGCTTTTATTCTAAATTATCTATATACCAAAACTAAAGGTCAAAGTGATGTAGGGTACAGCACACTGCTTTGCTTTACAGGAAGCCTGCTTCTTGATGACTGGCAAACTTTAGCTAATGGTTAGAGGTAGGGTGATTTATAGCCTTACACAACAGCCCACCTCTGATTGGCTGTGTATGATCCTTCACACCAACACAGACAGTGGTAGCCAAGATAGCCAGTAAATTCATACAGACATGGGACAGACAGTATAGTTGCCTTAGTAAGACAAATTGATAGTGGAGGTAGAAAACCCAGTCAGGGGGAAGGCACCTGTGTGGAGTGTCTTTCTGACGTCATCCGAGATTGCCAGGTGGATGCAACTCTGAGCTTACTCGAGTTGGATGGACTGGAGCAGGAGCTGTGGACAGCTAGAAGGAATGCAAATGAAAGAAGTGCTCCCTAAACTTCTTTAGTTTTCCCTCACGGAGTGTATGAAAGAACGATTAGCATCAAGGAATGGTTTAAAAGGGAGGGAAAGAAAGCTCGCTAGATTTGTGAACTTTGTGAAAAACATCTGCTAGAAATGTTGTGAATAAAAAATATATATTTTAAAATGAGAGTGTTTAGACAAAACAGATAGGAGAAAGGGAAAAAAGGGAAAAATGCTTTTTGTTAACAGAGGTTTATTCCTGCACAGACAATTCTGCAGTACTTGTTAAACCTCTTTATTGCTCATTAAACCTCCTAAATTTCTTCATTGCTTTCTTTTTTCCCACGGAATATACGAAAGAGTGGCTAAGTGACCTGGCATGTCTAAAAGAGTTTGTCGCACCCGTGAGCTCTCTAATAATTATCTGCTTGAGAAAAGAATTCCCCAAAGTAAGAAACAAACATCTAAATCTCCACAATCATCTGGATCTGCCACATGGCTTGAGGAACCTCCACTGCAAACTGACATGAATCCAATTTTTCAAGAGCTCCTGATTTCCCCACTCCCAGAAACGCTGACCGGTATGGTAAAAATTAAATCTACATTTGCCAGCAAGATTTTACCTTTTTTGGAGCAACAAATAATGCTAGGACAGCATAAAAGCTTAGTGGAGATGCTGGAGAGGCAAGTAGAATCCACACAAAATGCAAGAGGGACTCCAATGCAGTTACATGAGGGCAGGGAGGGGTGCTCGGAAAATAAGGAACTCAACAACCAAATTAAAACCACAGAGGAACTGATTTCTTCATTAAATACTTATTCTGTAGAAATGCAAACAGATTATGTAGAGTATACAGTAAAACATTCAGTCACAGAGATTAAAAATGAGATGTTGGAAGCTATGTCACTTTTTAAAATGGAGGTTTTTGGCTCACTGGCTGAAATTAAAAAAATCATTAACCACAGTAGCTGTCTCTGTAATTGATTTGAGCACAAAATTGAAAACATTAACTACATGAACAGACACAATGGAAAAATGGGTGTCTCAGACAGAGGACTGTATGAACTCTTGGATTCAAAAAAACAAAAGTTTTTCAAAGAAATTAGAGTTGCTGCAAGAATGGGTGGTAGAACAGGAAAATAGATTGCATTGGGGAAACCTACAATTGCTAAAAATACCTGAAGGTGTAGAAGGCAGTGGGGATCCTTTGCCCTTTTTTGAAAAAATGCTGACTCAGGTTATGAACCGTAAATATCCAGATGAAAAAATCCACTTGGGTCATGTACATAGGGTGGGCAGTCATGAGAGGAACAATAATGCTTTTCCCAGAACAGTGTTTGTTAAACCTCATAGATTTCTGGAAGCAATTTTGGCTAAAGCTCACAATGAGAAGGGTTTAACATACGAAACAATCAAATTTAATGTCTTTCCAGATATGTCATCTGAAAGAATTGCAAAGTGCAAGTTGTTTAACCCAGTCATGGAAAAGCTGCACCATAAAGCCTCTGCTTCTCAATGAATTATCTCGCTAAGTTGTACTTTGTGGTCAGGGGACAATTACAGACTTTCGATGACCCGGATGAGGCAATGGCATCATTTAATGAAAACTATGGCCGATACTTGATAATTATAAACAAATTGAGAATGGAATTATAGAAAAGAGAAGGAAAAAAAGGGAAAAAAAGTTGTACAGTAATGGATAAAGTGACAAGAAGAGGGCTTTTGCTCTAGTGGGGTAGAAAGGAAATATAAAATGTCAATGGATATAAAATTGGGTGGAATGGGAGAGTTTGAGGTATTATGAATTTATTTCCTCTTCTCCTGCTTAGCTCAATTATAGCTCTTAGTGAATGTTTTCTTTATTAGGAACACTTATTTCTTAAATTAAGGGCACTAATACTCTTATGAAAATGATTAGATATGGAATTTTATTGAATTCGCAAGCTACCTTTGTTCTGGTCTTGTTCAATCAATTTGCTCAGAGCTTAATCATGACCACCCATGGTCATCATGAATCTGGGGGTTGGGATCTGGAACCTTTCTGATTCCAGTGTTTGGGGTTTTTAGGGTGGAGGATTGTGGGGTTGTGAATGTTTTTTCATAATAAAAAGATGAATAAAAAGCTGAATTTTCTAATGATTTATAATATTTATATAGTAAAAAACTTTATTGGGCCTATTTGCTATAATTGGCAAGAGTGGTGAGGGGGTGGAGGGATGGGTGTCCAGTTAATGCTAAAAGACTATGAGTAACTCTGTCCGGATGTTGTCCTGGAATGTAAAAGGTCTAAAAATAAAATAAAAATAATACATATAATAAAATTTATGCAAAAACAGAAAATAGATATAGCGATACTATAGGAGACCCCTTTTTGGGAATAGAATCATCATGGTTTACGAATAAATGGGGGAATGGTATATTATCTAACTATACTAATGATTCAAGAGGTGTTGCCATACTGTTTAGTAAAGTAAATCCAAACCCAAAGATTATTAAATCAGATAGTAATGGTCAAGGAAGGTGTGTTATAGTAGAATTAACCCCCCAATTTAAAAACAACAATGGCAACCATTTATGCACCAAATGATACCAGTCCTAATTTTTATACACCATTTTTTGACACTTTCTACATTCCCACCTCCATATATAATAGCAGGAGATTTTAATTTAGTATTGTATGCACAAGATAAAACATCTAAGTTAGACAAAGCACATAGATCCACACGAATGATTATTAAAAAATATATGAGTGAGCTGGGGCTTGTGACTCCATGGAATAGTAAATATCCAGAGGAAAAGATCTTTTCTTATTACTCATCTGCACAGCATTTATATTCTAAAATCAATTTCTATCGTATATCAGAAACTATTCTTTTTCTGGATGCTGAAGTAAAATATCTGGGTATCTTGATTTCGGATCATTCACCTTGTTCGTTAAATATAAAAAATACTAAACCACAGATAGGTTTTAGGCATTGGAAATTAAATTATTCACTTATATGTATTTTGAGTATTTCTCAGAAATTACGTGTGGAAATTCAGGAGTTTTTAAGAATAATTTGGAATCTGACACTTCAATTAATCCAATATGGGATACATTTAAGGTTTGGTTAAGAGGACGGGTAATTGATTTAGAACAAATTAAGAAAAAAGATGAATTCAAAGTTAATAAGTTATAAAAAGAAATTCAATCTCTTCAATATATACATACTCAAACTTTAGATGATAGAGTGCTTAAGTTAATCCAAAAAAAGATCAGTTGAATAATATTTCATTAGATCAAATTAGTCAACAAATAACGAAAACAAAATCAAACAATTTATATTTGTCTGATAGGCCTCAGAAATTATTGGCATGGCAAACAAGGAGAGAACAACAAAAAAACTATATATTAGCAATAAAAGATCAACAGGGTAGGCTAATTGAGGATCCAGATAAGATCAATGGTTGCTCCCTTGATTATTATCAAGACTTATATAAGTCAGAATGCAACAATTATACAATAGATGAAATTAAGCAATATTTACAGGAATTACCTCCACCACATATACCTATTAAATTTCAAAATCAATTATCTGTAGGTATTACGTATGAAGAAATCGAAGCCGCTATTGAACAACTGCCTGCAAATAAGTCCCCTGGCCTTGATGGGCTAGTAATTGAAATGTATAGACAATTCAAGGATTTATTGATTCCAGTGATGCTTATATTATTTAATTCATTTAATCAATCTAAAACAATACCCAATTCTTTTTGTGAAGCAATAATTCATGTCTTCTTAAAGAAAGATAAGGACCTGCTGGGCTCCTCCTCATACTGCCCCATCTCCCTATTGATTGTAGATTATAAAATCTTTACAAAAATTATAGCAAAAAGATTAGAAATGATTTTGCCAATGATTATAAATACCGATCAAAATGAATTCATAAAGGGTAGAACAATTAGAGAAAATATCAGGCAGTCCATTAATATATTGTCCCTAGTAAAGGATGAAGAGGCATTTTTTTTATCATTAGATGCAGAAAAAGCATTTGATCGGGTGGAGTTGAAATATATGCTAAATGTGATAGAGGAGGTGGGGTGGGGAGCAGTTCAGTGGGTGGCTTCAATTAATATATAAAAATCCAATGGCTATAGTTAAAACTAATAACTACTCACAATTTTTTAAGCCTTTTTTTGGGCATGAGACCAGGCTGCCCACTTTCTCCAATATTAGTTACAATGGTAATAGAGACATGAGCAGATAGAATAAGGGCAAACCCAGCTATTCAAGGATTTATGATAAATAATATTATGAACTGTATAAATTAGGTGTGTACATGGATGACATATTACTTTATGTATCCTCGGTGGAAACATCTATCCCAGAAATTATTTAAACATGTAAACAGTTTGGTATATTATTGGGATTTAAGACTAATTGGGGAGGATCACATGATGGCAGCCTAGGAAGAGCAGCTCCTCTGAACAGCTCCGTCTCCAGCCCATTTATACTACCCTTGAAGTGGAGAAAACACTGTTTATTTGTTTGATTATTGCGGTTGAAGGGTTAGAGAAGCTGCCGAATATTGTAATACCTCCCGAAAATGGAAGCTTTTGTTAAAAAGCAAAAGGCAACATCTGCCGCCTCCCTTCCCGGAGAGAGAGCAGGCTGCGAATGCCACTAGGGACCCAGTAAATCCAGCTCGGGCCGTCCGCATTAACGGAGGAAAGGTTTTTGGAAATCTTTGCCCAGCTACAATCCTCAGTTGATGAGATCTACTCGGAAATACAATGCTTCAAAACAGCTCTAGAGTCGGTTAAGATGAGAGTGGGGGACAATGAGGTTAAAATTAAATCCTTGGAGCTTAAGGCGGACAAACATGACCTGGAAAGGGCCTCCCTCAACAAGAGAATTAAGAAAATTGAGGAAAAGCTCGAGGACCTGGAGGGTAGGAGCAGAAGAAATAATCTTATTATCTTTGGTATTCCAGAAAAAGAGGAGAGTTCAGCGCCCATCCAATTTGTCCAGAAGCTCTTTGAAAAAGTAGCCGGTCCACCCCCAAATGGCAGCTATATCATGGAAAGAGCTCACAGATCACTTCGCCCCCCTCCCCTTCCCGGTTTCCCACCACGTCCAATAATTTGTAAACTGCTGAACTATTTAGATAAACAACATATCCTAAATAAAGTTAAGTCATTGCAGGATATCACCTGGGAAGGGAAAAAGATCAGAATTGCTCATGATCTTCCACATTCAGTGTGTCTCAAGTGACAAAGCCTGCACCCCATTGTCTCAAAGCTGGTAGCAGCAGGTGTTCAATTCCGGTTTCGATATCCAGCTTTGCTCCAGGTTAAGCTTAAGGAACAGTGGCATTCCTATGATTCATTGGAAATACCACAAGTGGACCTCAGAAGTGCCCTGCCAGAACTTTTCAAATGAAGCTCTACTGGTATCTCGGGGGCCAGCCAGAGTGTCAAGCTGTCAAACTAAATAATTGATCTGATTGAAGGAGTGCACACAGGAGGGGGGCTGACCTCTTCAGAATGCTTAATGTCAGTTCATGATTTATTTCCTTAGCTGTTGCAATCAAGAGAATGTTGTGACCATTAAAGAGTCCCTAGCTGACCGATATCTTAACTAAAGAATTCAAACTAAATTCATCCTTAAAGCCAAGCTAGGATAGTGGGCTTCTAACCAATTTTGAGGGTCCTGCATTGGTGTATTTTTTCTCCCTATGGAGCTGATTGGAGCGCATCAGTATATGGGGAGCACAATCGAGAGACGGTATATGAAGGTCTTAACCCTGTCACTAATATCTACCCAGAGAAGCTGAACATCCACATTTGATTGAATCTTGAGCGCTCTCCAGATAAGCCTTTGGCGACTATTTGATCCAGGTCCAAAAATCTGGAGAGGCGGAAACATGCACAGTCAACCCAGAGTGATTAAATTAGCCCACAGGCAGTGACCCGTTGAACACAGGACTCACTTGATCCATCTGTGGCTTCATCATGGTTTCTGTGGATCGGAGAGTAAAGACAATTGCAGCCCTCGGATGGAAATGCCCATAACATCGCAGCGACGAGGAACGATATAAATATGCTCATTAGCCAGCTATAAGATATTAATGACTCGGGGAAGGTCTATATAGGATGGCTTTTAGTTAAAAGTTATTTTGGAAAAGTATTTTGCTTAGCTTTAGTGCTCTGTTTGGGACTCTTTTGACATAGCCTATAGGACACAAGTAGGGAGTCTACTTCCTCACTAGAGGGAGCTGTGGATCAATGAAAGTTTTGACTCTGATATTTAAACAGAGCATGGCGATTTTGTTTTACAGAGGAGGTGAGCATAATGGGAGGTAGCTGTCTCCATGTATCTATGAGAATGTTTTTCTTGTTATGCAGCTTATTGCTTTTCTAGTTGATTACACTGCAAGGGTTCAAATTATTAGAATAAGATCGGGGATTGGGCTGGGGGTGGGGCTGCCGGAAGCCTGGGTTAGTATTATCATCACACGACATAGAGAAGTGGTGGTACAGTTATTTGGACTGGGGGTAGTTGTAGGGTTTGGGGGGAGGGAGAAGAGTGAGGGGGGAGAGTGTGAGGCTTGGGAGCAACAGCATTTGCATACCAACTTTTTGCAATGACTGGGATAGGTGGTTAATAGAGCTTCATCTAGTGGGGGAAGATCATATGGGGTATTACCTTTGACTTTTAAGGGTTATGATAAGAGGTATTAATCTTGTAAGTTGGAATATTAAGGGTGCTAGAGATAGATGTAAGAGACAGATAGTGCTGAAACACCTTTCAACTCTTAACACTGACGTTGTATGTTTGCAGGAGACACATCTTCATAGAGAGTATATTCAATTATTTGTTAAACAGTGGGTGGGCCAAGCATTCGGGGCTGGTTTCTCCTCCAACAAAGGTGGTGTGGCCATACTATTCCATAAGAGGACCCCCTTCCAACTAGAGAAGTAGATATGGGATAACCATGGCCGATATATCTTCCTAGTGGGAACTTTAGTCTCGGTAAAGGTAGTTATTGGATCAATCTATGGCCCAAATACAGATTCCCCACAGTTTTTTATGCAAATATTGGAGGTCTTAAACAGTTACACCTACTTCACCTTGCTATTAGGGGGAAATTGGAACATCACAATGCAATTATATCTAGATAGGACTGATAATAGGCGTGTGGGTCTCTCTCCTGCACAGAGATCCCTGAGAGAAGTAATGGATAATTTAGGCTTAGTTGATGTTTGGAGACTGACTAATGAGGATATGAGGCAATACACCTTTTTCTCTATTACACATAAATCATGTTCTAGAAGTGATTATTTTCTAGTTAGCATTGGTGCTCTTCCCTCGGTCTTAGATGCTAGAATTAATGCCAGAGTAATATCAGACCACTCCCCAGTTTCCATTAAGTTTGTGCCAACTCATGGCATCATGAGGAACTTTAGGTGGAGATTTAATAACCAATTACTACAGACACCTTTCACTCAGGAACAAATAAAGACATTCATAATACATTTTATTGACAGTAACTTAAACTCAGTCTCGAATATAGATATTGTGTGGGCAGCATTGAAGTGTGCGCTTAGGGGAGAATGCATTCGGATATCTGCTACTAGGGCTAAGAAATCCAAGATGCACTTGAAAGAAATCATAAATGCCATTAGAGCCCTGGAGAATAATATTACAAAACACTCTGATGAGGTCGATTGGGTTAAATTGCATCAGTTACAAGCCAAATATTCAGCAATAATGATGCTGAAGGTGGAGCTTGCCCTACATAGAACAAAAATAAAATATTTAGAGTCAGGGGAGAGGGCTTGTAAACTACTTGCACTTAGAGTAAAACAGTTAGACTCCAATCGAGTTATTTTTGCAATATGAAGAGATGGTGGGGATGATGTAGTGAGAGAGCCAAGGGAAATTGTGGCCATCTTTAGAGAATATCTTCAACAAATCTGTTCAATTGAATTAAAGGATAGGCCCACCCCTACGGAAATTCACAGGTTTTTAGGCTCTGTTTCCCTGACCAAGATATCGAACACTGAGGCGAGCCAGTTAGGAGCCCTAATTCAAGAGTCAGAGGTGAAATTAGTGATTTCCCAGCTAGCTGGGGATAAATCCCCAGGGCCGGATGGGCTAACTACCAACTTCTATAAAGCCTATGCGGACATAATATGCCCAATCATAACCAAAGTTTATAACTTCTGGTTCAGAGATGGCATCTCTGAACCAGCTTTTTAGAAGCACTTATCACTCTTATTCCCAAACCTGGACGGGATCCTGTGTTGTTGGGCAGTTATCATCCAATATCGCTGTTGAATGTCGATATTAAAATACTAGCTAAAATATTAGCTAATCAACTGGGCCCACTAATGAGTAGCATGGCTAGTGATGAGCAAGTGGGATTCATGAGTGGCAGATTATCCAGTGATCATCTACGTAAGATCCACCACCTAATTGTATATGCCCAAGGCTCACAATACCCAGCAGCGCTATTAGCACTGGATGCCGAAAAGGCATTTGACCGAGTGTCCTGGGACTTTCTTTTCGCAGTTCTGGGTAACTTTGGGTTGCCTAAAGAATTCTTAAATTGGATTTGGATTCTATACAGCACACCCACAGCTCGTATATGGTGCAATGGCATATTGTCGACCTCCTTCCCTTTGGCATGTGGCACAAGACACGGATGCCCGCTATCTCCACTTCTGTTCAATCTATATCTTGAACCCCTGATTCACAGACTAATGGCATTGCATGTGATTAAGGGAATTAAATTGGGAGGTAGGCGATATCTCATATCAGCATATGCAGATGACCTACTTATGCATCTAGAAGAACCGGATACAGGCATACCTGCAATACTACAAGAAATAACAACATTTTCCAGAGTCTCCAACTACAAGATCAACCCTTCTAAGATGAAACTTTTCCCTCTGAATAATAGATGTTACCCCAATATAGCAAGGGAGTTTGGTCTGACCTGGGAGCCAAGGATGCTGACATACCTTGGTGTTAAGATTACCAGAGGAATAAGCTCAATGGTTAAAGAGAATCTTCATAGTCTCCTTAAAACTATCAAACAGGATATAGCTAGATGGAATTCTATGCCCTTGTCATTATGGGCCAGAACTGAAACTGTCAAAATGGATATATTACCTAGGATTTTTTAACCCTTAAACATGTTGGGATGTTACTTGCCCAAATCTTGGTTCGAGAGCCTAAGAAAGATGCTTAACACTTATCTATGGAAAGGGAAAGCTGTAAGGAGAGTGTACCAGAAACTTACAGGCCCAAAAGGGTCTGGAGGCCTCGTCCTTCCCTCCTTTTTTTAAGTACTACATTGCTTCGCATATAGGTAAGGTAGCTCATTGGTTTAAACCAAACATACCACCGACCTCGCACCCTTATATACCTCTTTGGATTTTTATTGAAAGAGACTTAGTCAGAAAACATTCGATATCATTAAACACGGTTGCATATACCACTATCAAACTTCTCCCTAGGCCGCTAAAGGACACCCCTATTGGATGGTCATTAAAAGTCTTGCAGCAGGCCCAGAAACTTCTCAGGGTCAGTTGGCAGAATTCGCTAGAACAAATGTTGACACAAAATATCCACTTCTTAATACAACGGGCACCGATATTGCCTAGGTTTTGGAGACCACTGGAGGGCCTAAAGTTGGGAGATTTGGCACCTCAGGGTAAGTTAATATAATACGAGCGGGCATGTATTAAATTCCCAGAATTAAAAGGACAGAATTTCAAGTTTTGACAAGTCTCTGATTCAGTTAGAACCCATTTTTACAAAAAGGAGGCCTGGACAGAAAATAGAGTTGAATTATCAAGTTTACTTAAAATTGCTGACCAACCCCACTCTATCTCTAGAATTTATGGTGCATTGCAATGGTTAGATGATAACCTTCTGACTGGTGTTAGTTATTATTGGATACAGAGATTAGGATTAACAGAGGACATGAACACATGGAAGCGCATATGGCTTCACACACATAAAAATATCAGACAAGATAGATATAAGCTTCAACAGTTCTGCATTATGTACAATATTTACTATACTCCTATGAAACTTCACAGAATGGGTAGGTTAGCACACTCCACATGTATCAGATGTGGGAATAAGGAAAGCGATATATATCATGTATTGTGGGAGTGTGCTAAAATTCAGCCCTTCTGGAAGGCGATTCGTGCCTCACTATCATGAACCACAGACTTGGAAGTTTTCTTTACACCCAAAGTCTGTCTGCTGAATAATTTTTTGCATTGATATGACCAAACAGCAGAAACTGTACATGGTCATAATATCAGCTACTGCGAAAGCTGTCATCCTGAGACACTGGAAGGACATCTCTACCCCGTCTGCTGTAGAGTGGTACAAAGAAATCACACTTGCATTGCAGGTAGAATCCCATATAGCCAGGATGAGCAACAAGGCCCATATTTATGATTCCAAGTGGGGCTCACTAGATACTGCCCTGACCTCATGGCACACTGGGAATTACCTATAAGATATATCCCCTCATTAGAAATGCACATCTGTTCCGGTCCTCTTTGCTCTAGTTTTTGTTTTTGTTGATTGGCGTGTGAATGCTGTTCCAAATAACGGATGATGGGTGGGGGGTTTTTGGGCTAGAGGATAGATATTTTTCTTAGGTATGATCATACTAATAATACAGGCTGGTAATTAAGTGCATATGGTGAATTCACATTTATCCTGTAAATGCTTGCCGGCTTAATGTTTGCTGAAGGCACATGTTGAGGATATGTCAATAAAGTAAATTGAATTAAAAAAAAAGACTAAGTGCGATAAAACTGTAATGATGCCATTGGTCCCAAGTAATGAAACAACATATCTGGAAATTTATCAAATACAAAGGGATACAGAGATTAAATATTTAGGTATGAGAATCACTTATAATCATAAACAAACAATAACATTTAATTATGAGCCCCTAATATTACAAATATAAGAAGAACTAAACCACTGGAAATGTCTTCCTTTAACATTGCTTGACTGAATAAATATAATAAAAATGAAGGTCTTGCCCAAATATATTTTTCTTTTTCAGTCTTTATCATTAATGCCATCTCAAACATACTTTCATCAACTAAAGAAAATAATAACAACATTTATATGGAATAATAAGTCATCCAGGATTGCTTATTCTTATTTAATACAAGATAAAGCTAGTGGAGGATTAGCTTTACCAGACATGTTTAAATATTTTTTGGCAGCACAAATAGTCCTGGTATGGAATGGATACATGAGAGTAAAAATTTATCAAAATTGACAATATTTGACCTTAAAACACATTCATATACAGATATGATGCAATTATTATACTCAGATTATAATAAAAAAAGGAAAAATAGAGGCTTGAGTCAGGCTACTGAAACTACAATAGCTGCATGGAATAAAGCTCATAGCTTACTTAAAGAAAAGAACATCATTTCCCCATATACACCTATTATGTTAAATTATTAATTTGAACCTTCAGTTATGGATCAAACTTTTCAAAGCTAGTGTGTGAGAGGAATTAAGCAGTTGAAACAGGTTATAGATAAAAATCAGATAAAAACATATGCAACTCTTCAACAAGAATTTAATTTACCAAATACGCACTATTTTCAATATTTGCAATTACGAAATTTTATACAGGCATCTTATAAAAAATAAGATTAAAAATGGTTGTCATCTTTACTTAATGCTTTAGTGGGTAGAAAGGAAAACAAAATAATTACAATTATATATAAAGCATTAGTGGAAACTTTTCAGAAAGAACAACAGAAAATAATAAAAAAATGGGAAAGGGACTTTGGTATAAATATAATAGATCCCATATGGCAAAATGCAATCATACACATAGTTTGTAAAAGTTAGTATGCTTCAACAGATTCAAATAAAGACATTCTTTAGAACTTACTATACCCCATCTAGATTAAATCATTTTAATGCAAATATCACTGAAAAATGTCCCAGATGTACCACAACTACTGGAACATTGATCCATAAGCTGTATGCATGTCAATGCCTTTCAAATTTTTGGCATAAAGTTATGCGGAATATTCGAAAATCATTAAATAAGGATATCGCCAATATAGCACAACTGGCATTGTTAATGATACATCTATCCCACTAGATGAAGAAAAGACTATTTTCACTTCAATATCAACAATAATTGCAAAGAAATGCATATTACTTAAGTGGAAAGATGGAAATCCTCCAAAAATTCAAACTTGGCTTGACTTTATGATAGAAATTATGAATTTGGAAAAAAAATTATTACATTAAAGCTGGACACGAACAAAAATATGATCAAATGTGGGCCTCATTCAGGGACACCATAGGACTGAGTAATGTTTAATATGAATTTAAAAGTCAGATAATTTTTGAAGTCTGGACTCCCTCCCTCTTCATCTCCCCTTCCGTCACTCTTTCTTTTTCGCTCAACTATGATTATTTATTATGCCCAGCTTATGATAATTATAACAAGTAAGATGGGCTAGAGATCTGAATTGTTGGGAAAAAGAAAAGAGGAACAAAAAAAAAAAAAGAAATCCCAGGCAGACTAGATGGACCACACAGTCTCCTCCTGCTAGCAACTTATTGTGTTCTTATGTTCAAAGACAAGAAAAACATGAAAGTTCAAACTTGCCAGATACTAATGCCTTGTGCCTAAGTGATATGTTTCAAAAATAATTTAAATATATTAAAGTGCTTCAATAAAGTGATACCTGAACAAATATTTCAGAGCTTTCATTTTCACAACCCGTAGTTGTGTTGTGCATCCCCTTTGATCCTATTACAATGGCATTTTTTTCCAAGCAAGAAATGGAATGGAGAATATACTTTTAACAGTTCTCCTTTTTAATGTGTATATACAGATCAGTGCTCAAATCCCCATCTGGGCATGCAATTCTCCCATCTCCCATCTCCCCTTCTCTTGTTCCACCTTTCATCCATTGTATTCATCTCCATTTGCTTTTCATCTTTCTGCTTTTCACCTCTCTGTCTCTGCACCACTTGTCCTCTGGATCCAAGCACCTCTGTTCCTTTCCTTGGGTTGTCATCCTGTCATGCAGCTGTGCTGCTGTATTAAACTCTACAGAGACTCCGGGGCTCTCCAGGCACACTGGGTTACTCACATTCCATGTGGAATCCAACTATGTATAAAACAAAAAGAAAGACTCCAAGTGTGGGAAACACCAAAAACTAAATAAAACCAATTGAATTTACTCTAACATTTTCTAAAATATATCTGCATACCAAAGACTAAAATATTTTAAGCATATCAATGTTTGCAGTCCCCTTCTCACAATGTAGCTGATCAGCTCTGCTAAGATTGAATCTGCTATCATGGAGACCTGCAAACAGCCCTTGCTTTATTATAGCCCATTTCTGGTCCACTTCCATCTCCTTCCTGACACCAGTCGGGTGTCCTTCCAGAAGCTCTCCCATCCTACTGTAATCTGAACTCTTGAAGTCAAGACCCTTTAAAGTGCATATTCAAAAGCATGTACAGGTATTTTATGATACTTTTGGATAAATATCAACATAAAATCATCCAGTTGGCCCTTGGCTCCCAGTTGCTCATTTAAAGTATGGACCATGCCTATGCTGTCTCATCAATAAGCATCCTTCTTTTCCTTTGACCTGGGACCACACACAAACACACAGTCAGAACTATTGGAACGAATTCCAGCAAGGTGATATGTTTTGTGTGCACAGCTGCTGCCCATACAGGAGTCATTCCACAACACACCACACACTACTGAATTATGCCCAGAAACTCAGTCCCCCTGATACATCTGTAAACAGTTCTAGTTCCTAGCTGTCAACCGTCTTTGGCACAAGCCACCGTAAAGGGTGGAAAGTGTCACAACTGTGCCCGATGTACTAAATTTGGGTGTAGTTGCATCAAATGAGTTTAAAGCAGCTGTGCCAAAGAATGGGGTTGACACAGGGCATGACGAAAGCCCTGTGTCAACCATTGAAAATCGAGAGCTGAGTATTCAGTCCTCTGCGACTGTGGTGCCTTTATGGGCAATCCACTGTCTATGTGGAGGACACCCACTGTGCATGACCTCAATGAACAGGGGCATGTCCAGTACACCCCAATCCAGTGTCGGGTCATATTGCATGTAACGCTTGAATTCCTTATCATATTACAATCAGGCCAAACACCCCTCTGCACATGTGGGCTAACATAATACTGTTTGAGTAGTTGAGCAGGTCAATGCATTTTTCAGGGTCTGCATGGCCAATTAAACATTGAAGTTGTCAGCAGATAAAGACCTCTTTGGCCCATCTTGTCTGCCCATTTTCCCTGCCTATTGTATCACCGCAGCCCATGTACAATCTCCAGTCATCTCCACCCCTTTTGTTCCTTCCAGGGTCCTCTTGTATCTGTCCCATGCATGCTTGAATCCTGTGACTGTTTTGGCACCTACCACCTCTGCTGGGAGGCCCTACCATGGTTTCACTACTCTCTTTGTGAAGAAATATTTCCTCACATCCCCTCTGAGCCTCCCCCCTCTAGCTTTGTAGCATGACCCCTTGTCCTTGAGTCTGTCTTTCTGCAGAAAATGCTACCATCATGTACCTTATTAATACCTATTATGTATTTGAATGTTAATGTCATATCTCCCCTTTGGTATGCTAATCTGATGGCGATACCAACACAGCAACATATCTTGCTGTTGGCAAAATCGACACTTTGCCAATAGCTCACTATGTTGGTGCACCCAAGACAGGGGCACACAGTCTCCTGGTCCTGCACCCCTTCCCCGAGTCAAATCCAACTGGAGTTGACAATTTATAGAATGGGGGTGCAAAATTGACACTTTGCTGATAGCTCGCTGTGTTGGTGCACCCGAGACAGGGACACACAGTCTCCTGGTCCTGTACCCCTTCCCCGAGTCAACTCCGACTGGTATATCTATAGTATGGGGGGTTTGGGGGCAAAGCCCACTAATAGAAAAGCAGGACTGGGAAGCATTTGGGGTTTATGTCTACTGCAACTTGCGGTCAACGTAAATCCCGTTGCTGTGATGCCGGTCGACACAAGTGTTGTCAAACCGGTATCATAGATCCTGTTCTTTTCCTTCTTTCCTGCAGTGAGTACATATTGAATTCTCTTAGTCTCTCCTCATATGGTTTTTGATACAGTCCTGGAACCATTTTGGTTGCCCACCTCTGTATTGCCTCTACCCTATCCCTGTCCTTCTTGAGGTGGGGACTCCAGTACTGGACACAGTACTCGAGGTGTGGTCTTACCAGTGACCTTTACAGGGGCAAACCTACCTCCTTCTTTCTACTAGTGATACTCCTCCCTATAGACCCAAGCATTCTACTAGTCTTTTCCACTGCCTCTTCACTCTGCTTGGCTACCTTCAAGTCATCAGAAATTATTTCCTTTCTTGTTTGGTGGATGCCAGTACCCCCCCACCGTGCCAATTGGTACACAGCCCCCTGATTTCTATGCCCCAAGTGCATGATTTTGCATTTTTAGCATTAAAACACAGCTGTCAAACACTTGGCAATTCTTTCTACTTCCGTAAATCATTCTTCATTTTTTCCATCCCACTTGATGTGTCTACCCCGATGCAGATTTTTGTGTCAACCATGAGCAGGCACACTTTCCCTTCTAGCCCTTCTGCACTGTCGCTAATAAAGAAATTGATGAGGACCAGGCCTAGTACTGACCCTTGAGGCACTCTGCTTGTCATCCTGCCTTCTCCCAAGTGGACTCCATTTACCACCATCCTCTGACTCCTGCCGCCCAATCAACTTTTTATCCAGTTTACTACGTTCTATCCCATTCCTAGACAGGCCAGCATGTTCTCCAGTCTTCTACATGGAATGGTGTCAAAGGCCTTCTTGAAATACAGGTATGCCATTTCTACCACTATACCCTGCAGGGTTTTATTTAGCTCCAAAAATTAATTAGCGTTTTGCTCATATAAGTGCTAAAACATTGTGAAAATGCATAGCACTTGCCTCACTGTGTTTAACAAACATAACACTTCTAGAACACCTATATAAATACTTTCTGTACAGTTAGCATTGTCCCAAAAAAAACTGCTAATCACTTATTTAAAACCCTGCCCTGATCTACTTCCCTGGTCACTCAGTCAAAGAACTGAATCACATTTGTCTGGCAAGACCTCCCCACTGGGAAACCATGTTGTCTTTGATCCTGCAATCCACTTGTTTCAAGGTGTTTCAATATCCCTTCCTTCAATACTGATTCCATAACCTTGCCCTCTACTGAAGTCAGTCTGACAGGTCTATAGCTTCCTGTCCCCTCCCTATTTCCACTTTTATGAAGTGGGACCACATCCACCCTTCTCCAGTCCCTCAGAACCACCCCTGCATCCAGTGATAGATTGAACAAAACTGCCAGTGGTGCCACCTCCACCTCCCATCTGATTCCATTCCTTGTCAGCTTTTAATTTGGCTAGTACTTTGAGGACTTCCTTCTCTGTGAAAGGACAAGTGTCCAGCTCCCTACCAATTCTTCCCCTGTTCATTATCTTTTGCCTGTCACTTACCCCTTTCTTTGTAAATACTGAACAATGGCTGGCCTGCAGGCTCAGCAGTTAGGTTTTGGACTGTGACGCTGACACCCCGGTTTCCAGAATGGACTCGGACTGTCAAAGGACCATCCAGCTTCCCTTGGTCTTGTTCCTCACAGATCCCTCCTTTGCCCTTTATCCTTGTTATCCCCATGTTAATCTTTCTTTTCTCACTAGTATATCTAAAGAAGATTTTATCCCCTTTTTTATTGACTGGGCAATATTCTCCTCTGTTTGTTCCTTTGTTTTTCTCACTGCCTTCCCTGTCTCCCTTTGTTTCTCCTGGTGAATTATCTATCTTCCTCTTTCTGTGCCTTTTTGTACTTTTTAGAAATAACTTTCTTTTCTCTTACTGTTTCTTCTAGTTCTCTAGAGAACCATAGTGATCTTCTTTTCCTTCTGCCCTTGCAGAACTGACTGACACAGAGATTTGTATCTCTTTCGATGCCCTCTTTAATTTTTGCCCACTTGTCCTCGACTCCACCTAGTCTAAATATCCCTGCCAGGGCATTCCTGAGGCATTCTGCCATTGTCTTAAAATTGGCCCTCCTGAAGTCCATGACCGTCGTCCTTGTACAGTTCAGTGCAGACCAAGTTTGTATGCTAAATCACATGGTACGATGGTCACTGGTCTTCAGGTGGTCTCCTACTGTGATGTCAGTAAAACTGTCCCCATTTGTCAGAACTAGGTCTAGTACTGCTCCCCCAAGTGGGTTCCATTACCAGTTACCTGAGGAATGCCCCTACAAGGAAACTAGTATGTCCCTGCTCCTGGAACTTGCCACTGCTGGGAGTCTTCAATCCATGTCAGGTAGGTTGAAGTCTCCCATTAGTAACAACTCTCCCTTGCAAGCCAGCCTTTCAATTGCTTCCAGCATTTCCCTATCCACTTCTTCCATCTGTATCGGAGGTCTGTATGTCACTCCTGCATAAATAACAGCCTCATTCCTTTTCTCCAGTGACCCACATTACCTCCCCAATTCTTCTTGTATTTCTGTACCCTTTATGCTGTCCCTTACATAAAGAGCTACCCCTTTCTCTTTTCTTCTGACCCTGACTCTTCTGAACAGAGTAAAACCTGATACTGCCATATTCTAGTCGTGGCCTTCATTGCACCAGTCTTAGTGATGGTGACTAGATCCAGGTCCTCCACTGCCATGTGGCCTCTAGGTCTGCAATCTTGTTGCCCAGACTTTGAGTGGTTGCACACATAGCCTTTCAAATATTTTTCCCTCCATTTCCAACATCCCTCTTCTATTCTCTCCCACAGCCCTCCAAATCGTCCACCCTCCATTACCATCATCCCCTCTTCTATTCTCTACCCCATTTGTGGGAGAGTGCCAGCTAGTTTTCTGACCCCCTTTCTGAACTCCATGTTTTTTCCTAGCCTCAGACTCCTCATTAATCAGTATAAATGCAGGGTCCAATTCATGTATTCTTCCAGTTTTCCTCTAAGCTCTCTTGACCCCTCCTCGATGAGGTGCAACCTGTCCTTTGAATATATTTCTTCATCCTTCCACTTACTCCCTCAATGCAGATGAACCCCTTTGACATGCACTAGTCTCTTAGCCACTCACTGAACTCTTCTATTCTCTTTTTTATGCCTGTACTGGCTCTGGGGACCTGAATTACCTCCCAGAATGCTGCCGAGTACATTGACTCCCTGCAGCTCCTTGCTAGCTCTGTAAACTTTTGTTGCACCACTCCTACCTCAATTTCTGCCAAGCCATTTCTCCCTAGGTAAATAATCAAGAGGGGTTTGCCCCCACCTTCCATATTGTATCCTTGATCCCAGGCCCTGCCCACCCTACTTCCATCCCTGGTGTACATTCGATGTTACTTCTCCTATTTGGGTCCCATTTCCTTACCCAGTCTATACCCTTGATAATGGAATTCCCAATGACCATCACCTTTTTCTCCCCTCCAGTCTTTGCCTTGGTCCACCTGTCCACCCCTAGTAGGCCAGCCTCCTCACCCATCTTTTGTTCCCTGTTCATTCTGTTGGTCCTCCCTTCTGTATTCTCACCACTCTCTCCCACTTCCTCCTCTGTTCCATTCTTCCATATTCTCTGGTGACCCCTGCTATATGCTGCAGTCCCCCTCCTTCCTTGTTTCTCCCACTATTTCACCCTCCTCTTCACCATTAGTTTTTTTATGACTGTATATACCTCCTTTCATCCCGGTCAATTCTCCCTTTCCGTCCCTGTATTGCAGATCTTTTCCTCTATGGTTTTTCAAGCCTCAATCCCCCATGTGCCCTCTGACCCTGTAGCCCTACCAGTACCGTGAACTTGTTTGATGCTGGTCCCCCTAGATTATTACAGATCTGAGCATCCTCTTCTGTCACCCTTCCTCTGCCTTCTTGCATAGTTTTCCTTTCCCAACTTGCATGTCTTCTTACCTCCTGCCATTCACCTATTCTAGTACTTCATGATCTATATGGAGACTCTGTCTACAGATGCCTTGGCAACCACCTGCCTCCTCCCCATTGTGCCACCTCCCTGGCCCTCAACAGTCCTACTCTGCTCCTCCCTCTATTGCTTCTTCCTCCATCTACCCCCCACTCTAATTCCCATCTTAACCAATTTAACTCTATCTTCAGTTGCCCCAGGTGCCTGCACACCAGCCCCTCCACACTCTCCACATTGAGTCCAGGAATACTGCTGCTCTGCATCCATTGCATTTATCTACTCTACTGTACTGCCAAAAACTATGAAGCCCACCAGCTAAATGTCAAATGTGCATTCAACTTTGAATTTCTTTTATATCCAGATCACTTTTTTATCTTTGTCCTTTTGCTCACATGGTTGGTATAGCAATGAGGGCATGTCAACATATTTTTGCGCCCCAATCAGTTGTCAGAGTTTGTCCATTAATAAGTGGAAACATACAGACTTTGGCATGCTGACATAGTACATGAGACATGGTGGTAAAGCAGCCTGCACTGCCCCACTGCTGTCTGTTGCTGCTCCAGTGGCCACTTGATCAGTCTCCCACTTGCTGCTGGGCATAGACAAAGGCTGCAAACCCTACCTTTGCTTTCATAAGCTTGTGAAGCTTTTCCTCAGTGGTAGAAGGCTTTGCAGCATCTGGCTGCATTTGGGGAGAAGCCAGAAGGAGTGGGTTCACTGGCACAGGCTCTAGCATGAGCAGTTGAGATACCTCAACCTCTTTCATGTCTGAATCTGTGCCTTTATGCATCAGATTTTGGAACTGTTGAAATGACAAAACTACTAAACCCAAAAGGAAAATAATTGTAATGCCATTGTTACAACTAGCTATCTGAGCTTGTAGGGGGGAGGGCCTTGTTGTGATAGCTTTGCTTCTCACTAACACCACCCATTTGCCCACTATGCCTTTTATTATTTTATTTTTTTGTATATCCCCCCCACCCAATCTAGTGAATATGCTGCATGGTTGGCAGATTTAATTTGGCTGTGTATAGCTTATTCTAGTAAGTGCGACCATGAGGGAAGAGAGGAGGGGTTGTTGTGTGTCTCCTTGTTGTTAGAGGAGCAAACCCTTTATCTTGCACTACAGTGACCATATTAGGATTGACCCCATTGCTTGGTGAGAGCACTGCTCCCTTTAGCCTGTCCAACTTCGGATCTGGGGAGGAAGGCTCTACAGGTTTTGGAACCTTTTAAAGGAAAAGTCAGCTATATCATATCCACCCTTGCAGGGTTGGTCATGGGGAGGTTGGGATTTCCCTACTACCACGTCTTTGAGAGCCCATTCTGACCCAAGGTCCTCCTTGCTCTTGGTTTGGCTAAGAGTCCAGCTAGAGGGGGATTTCTGAGCGGCATTCCTCCAAACACTCTCATTACCATCTATCTGAATTCCTCATAAGATACCACACTAATGCATTACCCCTTCTGCTTGCCTTAACCATGAGTTGGGTTTCTGGCTACCTTGTTTGGGTATGTGGGGTGGCTGCTGGCTTCTTTGCTGGTTGCTTACTCTTGTAGGCAGTGGGTGGATTGATGGACACAGACACAGGTTGTAGAGGTAGCAAGGCTTAAGATTGCCTAGCCAAATATTTATTTTCAAGACCCAAAATAAATCAAGAAAAAATTAACAGCAGACTTAGTGTGAGAAATAAAGCAAAATAAACAAATATCCAAGTTAAATCAGAACTTTGTCTTCACAGGCAATAATAGCAAAAGCCACCCTGGAAGCAGATAGAGTCTAGGGCCCTGATTCTAGTACAGTTATGCCTGGTGTAACAGCACTTGCGCCAAGTTGAATGGCACATGTAGCAACTTACGCCAGCAGTTGCTACATGCACGATTCTACAATGTGGCCTGCGACATGGCATAGGCCACTTCTGCCAAACATCTGTTATGCTGGCAGTTGCACCATAAACACCCTGCGACTTGGCGCTAGGGGGTTTATGGCAGCAGTTGCTCCACATTCCAGAAGGGCAGCAACAAAGTCCCCAATGTCAGTATTCTACAAGAACCCCCAGAGGAGAACTGGCAACGTAAGTTACACCAACATTTAGCTGGTGTAACTTACGGATGCCTCCCAGGGGTCCTGTAGATGCATCAGCAGTCCAGCAGTCATTCCACAGTTGCCCTCCCTAACCCATGCCCATCATACCCCAGTGGGTGCCCCACAGGGCTGCCACACCCCCTGCCCCTGACACTGACATTATGTTCCCTGCAGGGCTGCCCACATCAACTGCCCCTGTAGAATCCATTAGGTGCCCCTCAGGGCTACCCACACCTTCCTGTCCTCTAATCCACCATTGATATGCCCCACAGGGCAGCACACAACCACCCCACCCAGCCCCGACCCCGAATCGCAGCCACAAATGCGCATAGTCCCAGCTCCAGCCCTGGTAGTCTAGTGGCCTCTCACTTCACCCAGCCATGCTAGTCCACCCAGTACCACCTGTACTCCATCTCTAGCTTCAGATTGGCACAGCTCATTATTCACCTCCCATGGCTAAAGTCTGACTGAGCCCAGAGCGCTTACTGGGAAGATGCACTCAGAAATTAATTTCTGAGTGTGTCTTTACAGTAGCGCTTCTACTGAACTCAGTTGGCAGCTGGCCATGGAGATGAAAGGTGGGCTGTGCCAGTTGCTGACTGGGGACAGGTGGGGGGGTGCTGGGTGGACTGGCATTGCTGGGTGGGGCAGTGAAGGCCACTAGATTACCAGGGCTGGGTATATGCTGCATTTGCTGCAGTGACTCAGAGTCGGAGGAACGGGTGGGGGGGTTGACTGTGCCTCCCTGTGAGGCATTTCAATTGTGGATCTAGGGGAAAGCAGACAGCCCCTGAGGGGCACTTAATGGATGCTTTGGGGGCTGTTGGTGTGGGCAACCATGTGGGGTACTTAATGAACACCTCAGGGCATTTGGTGCGGGCAGCCCCAGGAGCCACTTAACATACACTTCAGGGAGAGGGTGTGGGCAGCCCCTTGGGGCACTTAACATACACTTTGGGGGCAGGGTGTTGCAGCCTATGGGCACCTAGTGACTTGCTGGGCATGGGGGTACTCTATGACCACCAGTGTACCTGTTGCAGCTTGTGACATGTTCACAGGTGTGCTCTGTTTGGTGTACATGGCCGCATGTCACAAGTCACATGACTTAGACACAGAGACCCTGCCCTTTCTAGAATAGAGTGCAGGGTCAATGTCACAGTTGTGATTGGCACAAGTTGCGTTTGGTGGTTACTTAGAAGATTGATAAACAAGCTGGATAGGCTCGGGGTGGGTCAGAAGTTGGTCAACTGGGTGGCAAACTGGTTGATGGACAGAAAACAGAGAGTGGTGGTAAATGGTATGCAGTCAGAAGAGATGCAAGTCACAAGTGGGGTACTTCATGGATCAGTCCTGGGGCCAGTCCTTTTCAATATATTCATCAGTGACATTGCAGATGGACTAGAGGGTAAGGCTTGTCTGTTTGCAGATGACACCAAGATCTGCAACAGAGTAGATGATCCAGACAGGGTAGGCAGAATGAGAAGAGATCTGGATAAACTAGCAAAATGGTTGGAAAAGTGACAACTGGGATTTAATGCAAAGCAGTGCAAGATCATGCACATAGGGAAGAGGAACTCTGAAGCCACCTATAGGCTGGGAGGGGAGTTGCTGGCAGTCACAAAGGAAGAAAGAGACTTGGGCATCATCATCACCGATGACCTGAAATCATCCAAGCAGACCTCTAAAGCAGTAGGTAAGGCTAGGGGGATGTTAGGGTGTATTAGTAGGGGTATCACAAGTCGTAAGAGGGAGGTAATAATCCCTCTTTAAAAGACACTGGTTAGGCCCCATCTGGAGTACTGCATGCAGTACCGGAGGCCATACCTTCACAAGGACATTAACCAAATTGAGGCAGTCCAGAGAAGGGCAACCAAAATGGTGCAGGGACTGCATCAGAAGACATATAAGAACAGATTTATGGAGCTCAATATGTATACCCTAGAGCAAAGGAGGGAGAGAGGTGATATGATTGAAACATTTAAACATCTTAAGGGCATTAACAAGGTGAAAGAGTCTAACATGTTTCAATACAAGAAAAATAGCAGGGCAAGAGGACACAGCATGAAATTAGAGGGAGGCCAATTAAGGGGTAATGTGAGGAAGTTATTTTTCAAAGAAAGGGTGATGGATGCACGAAATGGCTTACCTCAGGAAGTGGTGGCTATGAATACAGTGCAGGGCTTCAAACAGGCATGGGATAGGCAAAAGGGAGCAATACAGATGAGTATGAATAGATAGGCCACTGACAGCAAAGAATGATGGCACATTTATAAGCTAGAAAAAGAAATGGGCAGACTGGATGGGCCTTGCGGTCCTTATCTGCTGTCAACTTCTATGTTTCTATGACTTGCACCAACTTTCTAGAATCAGGCCCTTGGTCTATAAGAACAGTGCAGACCTCTCCACTTCGGATAAGTAGCAGGCAGATCCTACAAAGCATCTGAAGGCGTTACCGAAATGAGCTCCCTTTTATACCAGGGAGCCATCAGGTGACCACCTCAGGCTCCACCCCTAAACACAGTGAACAGCAAAAACATCTTTAATAAACATTTTATTAATTTCCAAAAGCATCATAATACTTTATGTATTCTATAACATCTTAGAAAAGCCCCCTGGAAGGAATTTATTTAGGCATTTGAACAAACAACAAACAATTCAGGGGTTAGTCCCTCCCTTTACCTGTCCACAGTATAACTACAGTGAGAAGTGGGCCAGCTGGCTCCTAAATAAACATTTGGAGCAGCAGGAGCAAATGGCACCATAGATTAACAAATTCCTGAGGACCATAATGTATTGTAAGGTGAGTTTAGACCTTCATGTCCAATATGTTTGCATTGCCATTCAAATAAAAATTCAGAACTTGGTAATACTGTGTACACTTATCCAAAAGTTCACTTTTAAATTTAGCAATTAGGGGAGTAAGCCATCGCATAGCACAGATAAACGCAACAACTGCAAATATATCTCTGTTCATCTGTACTGCTGCGATCCCCAACTGCATATCCTAACTGTAATGTCACATCTAATTAATTCCATTACATGTCTTTGGTTATAATATGAATTTTGTAACACGTCTTTTCAAAATAAAACAATTGAGTGCTTTTTTTAACCCCAGTCAAACAACAAGTTTCCCAGGATTGGGCGACTGGCAGGCAGACTCTGAATTCTTTCATTTCTTTTTTTCCTCATCTACCTCATAGCAAACAAATAAACTAAATATTTGTCCTGCGAAGAAGATTCCCCAACTTCTTGCTAGTGCGAGAGGGAAACAGCAGCACGAAATGTGGCATGACCTGCACTCACAACACGGAGCATCATACGGGCATTTAGACACCATAGCCCGAGCAGCGCTGCAGCATATGCACTCCTGCTTTTACCACTGCATTTTCTTAGATGTTTTTCCCCGAGTAGTATACAAACATAGCAAGACAATTCAGAAATGCCAGCCCAGATATTCTGAACTCTGATTTAATCTATCTTGTAATGTTTTAACTGTTTTAATATATCTATCTTTATACTGCAGCCACTCATGGGGGGGGGGGGTTGAGAAGTGAAACTCCAAGCCTGCTTCTAGAGGGAAAGAAAGGTGATAGAAAGAGCCTTTTTCCAGGTGGTCTGCCTGGAAAAAGGGAAACAAAAAAAGGGAGTAAGAAAAAGAAAAGACAATAAGAATAGCCAAGGGGTGTTACTGCAGTAGACATGAGGAAAGAAAGTTAGGCAGTTATTTGGAGGGGTCACCAGCAGTCTTTCACAACTCCTCCCCACTTAAGAGGAAACTATGGGGAACATCAGCCTACCTGCATCTTATAGTCTCACACTATTAAACCTCCTGGTAACATGCACAGTCATCAGATCTCTCTCTCAAAGGAGGGAGAGATGGAGCTTTAGCCTGCCCACTCCCAAAGCTCCACCTTGGGGACCCTAATTAATACAAACATGAAAGGTTATTTCTAACCCTTCTTACTACTTACAAATTCCTCGAGGTCTGACTGTATGTGAACATTTAGGTCTGCTCCATAGTGAGACATGAAATCTGCATTTTTATTTGCAGTACCATGTTGGTGATGTCCCGTAAAGCTATAGGGCTGTAAAGCCAGGTGCCACCGCATTATTCTGGGGTTCTCATCTTTCATTACATGTATCCAACAAAGGTGGTTATGGTCGGTTATTACTTCAAATTCACATCCCCATAAATAAAACTTAAGATCTTCAATGGCCCATTTAACCACAAGACATTCCTTCTCTATGGCAGAGTAGTGTATCTCTCTCTCATGCAGCTTGCAGCTTAAATAAATTACTGGATGTTATTTCCTCTCTATAACTTGTGACAAAATGGCTCATATGCTGATGTCAGAGGCATCTTTCTGTACCATAAAAGGTAGAGAAAAGTCAGGACTTTTCAATACAGTTGATGCACAGAGATATATCTTTATGGAACAGAAGGCCTTCTCACACTCAGGAGTCCACTTCACGTTTGTGGAGTTGTGTTTCTTTGTGAGGTTGGTAAAGGGGGTGGCAACTGTTGCAAAATTCGGCACAAATTTTCTAAACCCAAAAAAGATCTCACATGTCTATTTGTCACTGGTCGAGGGCATTTAGCTACCTCATCTATCTTACCTAACACTGGCATAACATGACCATTACCTATTATAAACCCCAAATATCTTGTTTCCTGCATGGCAATGGAACATTTAGTGGAATTTATGGTGAGACCTGCATTGGTCAGGGCTTCTAAAACTGCAGCCAGGTGTTTCACATGATCTTCACAGGTAGCACTGAAAACCACCACATCGTCTAGGTATGTAGTGCAATAGGAGACATACTGTTTCAAGGTTAGATCCATAAAGAGCTGGAACATGGCAGGGGCACCATGTAACCCAAAGGGCATGGTAACAAAGTGATACAATCTGACTGGGGTACTGAAGGCTGTTTTTTCTTTAGAGGTGTCATCAAAAGGGATCTGCCAGTATCCCTTTGTGAGATCAAACATGGTTATATATTTGGTGTTACCCAATCTGTCTATAATGTTGTCTATCCTTGGCACGGGTTAGGCATCAAACTTAAAGACAGCATTGAAGTGCCAGAAGTCCATGCAGAGGCATATGCCACCTTCCTTCTTTTCCACCACGACAATCAGGAATGCCCATTTACTATTAGAGAGCTCTATTACCCCTAATTCATGCATTTTCTGGACTTCTTTGACTACCTCTTCCCTGACCTTTTCTGGTAGATGGTAAGGTTTTTGTCTAATGAGAGTGCCCGTAGTAACCTCTATATGGTGCTTGATATCATGCATCATACCAGGGACAGACATAAAGGTGTGCTGAAATTCCAGCAACCGCTTACCAGCTTGAATCTCTGCTGAGGATCCAGTAAAAGGTTGACTGTGAGGTTGCACATTTCACCCTGTTTCTCTAACCGGTCATAACCTACCTCCAATTCACTGTCACCCTTCTCTGGATATACTGTATATATAGTAACTGGGGCTAGGTCTGTCAAACCATTTTTTCAGGAGGTTCACATGGCAGATCCCCTTTTTCTGACACCTGTCAGGCAATTCAGTTTCATAGGTAACAGGGACCATTTGTCTAAGGGTGGTATAGGGGCCTTTCCATTTCATTAGGAGTTTATCTGTTGTAGAGGGGAGTAATAACAATACTCTGTCACCTTTCTGAAAAGTCTCAGCCCCTACCCCTTGATCATAGTATACCTTTTGGGTGCTTTGTTTGTCTTTTTCTTAAGGCTATCATATAATCAAGGGTGCTATTAATGTTTTCCTCTTTACCCTCTTCCCATTCCTCACCAATTACATCCATGGGCCCCCTAGGATTCCTCCCATAGAGCAATTCAAGTGAGGCAAATGCAGTTGAAGCTTGTGGGACCTCCCTGTATGCGAACAATAATAGAGGGAGGTAAACATCCCAGGACTTTCCCTCATCCTCCATAAACATTCATAACATTTACTTCAAGGTCTGGTTGAAATGTTCAACCAGCCCATCAGTTTGGGGATGATAAGGTGTAGTGAGGATTGCCTCAACCCCTAAGGTAGCATACAGGAGTGCAAGCATTCTGGAGCAGAAATTACTCCTGCAATCCATGAGTATTTCTCTTGGTATCCTGACTCGGCTGAACAATTTGGCCAACTCATCTGCAATTTTTTCAGCAGTGATGGTTCTGAGTGGGATAGCATCAGGATATTTTGTACAATAATCACAGATTACAGTATAAGACTATATATGTTACCCTTTTTGCTCTTCTGTAGTGTTCCCACTATATCTATCGCAATTATACTAAAGGGGGTTGTAATGAGAGGTAAAGGTTGGAGGGGGACCATATCTTTTCTAGTTACAGAGGCTACGTTCTGGCAGTCCTGACAGCTGCGACAAAAGTCAGCCACCTGAGCATGGATACCCGCCCAGTATAAACGTACAAGTAACCTCTGCAAGGAACGGTCCCTACCCAAATGACCTGCTAATGGTATAATATGGCCTAATGCAATAATCTTTCCCTGTACTTGGCAGGTACCAACAATTGATCAATCTGTTCTCCTGTAGTTGGGTGTTTACATCTCCTATACAATAATCCATTCTTAATGATACATTGGGGTTCGCTCACTTTCCTTTTTCATTCCACCTGAAAGAAAGGGTTAAGGGTTACATCATTTCACTTTTCTGAGCCAAAACTACTTTCTTTTGTCTCAGATAACAGCTCATCACATTTCTTGTCATCACTTTCAACATTAACATTATTAGCATCACAATACTTATGTCTATATGTCCATTGTTTCTTTTCTTTCTTCTTTTCTTGTCTGGACTTCGATGTTTTGCCAAGTACCCCGTATACCTCCTCATCAAATGGAAATAACTGGGCCCACTGGTTCTCCTGTTTCACTTGTGCATAGGTAGTGACTACACAAACACCATCATTGGGATTGATTAAGCAATGAAATTCAGGGTGATCACGTCCTATGATAACAGTAATGGGTAAGTGGGGAACCAAACCAATTGCTGCCATATTATACACTTTTACTTGTACCTGCACATCAATGTTAGTTATTGGATAATGATGGATATCCCCATGAATGCACACCACAGTAGTGTCTGCCCTTTTTGCCTTGCATGCTGTACCAAGTCTTTTCTGACAAGGTTCTGCCTGCTGCCAGTGTCAATTAACCCTGAGACATCCCGTTCTCCAATCTTCACAGGCACTATAATGTTTTCCCAGTTTGCCAAAGCTAGTTGGACAGGTGCAGTCTTTCTCTTGGGGCAATACCTGGCAATGTGTCCCTTCACTTGACATTCTCTACATATAATGTTGAGGTTACACTGTCTGGTGGCAATGAATGTCTTAGAACCTCCATTACCCTCTGAAGGTGTTGTAGAAGAGGAAGAAGAAGGCCTTACCATGGGTGAGGTAGCACCAGCTCCCATATGTCCTCCCCGATGATTGGGATGGGCTGTCAGATAGTCCTCAGCCAGTGTAATAGCCTTTTCTGTAGTATCCGGACGGTGCTCCCTCACCCACACTTGTACATCAGATGGCAGGATATGGATGAATTGTTCCAGGATTACCATCTCCAACATCTGGTCTACAGTTTTTACCCCTGGCTATAGCCACTTGTGGCAGAGATCCCTAAGTCTTGTGAAAGCCTCTCGGGGAGTGTCCATGGTATGAAACTTAAAAGTCTAAAATCACTGTTGGTATGTTTCGGGGCTTATGTCATACTGCTGCAAAATGGCCTGCTAGACAGCATTGTAGTTCTCTGCCTGGATACTGTCCATGTGACTGTACATGAGCTGTGCCTTACCAGACAGACAGGGTACCAGATGTATGAACCACTGGGTTCTGGGCCATCCACATGCCTGGACTATACATTTGAACGTTGTCATGTACACTTCAGTGTCATCAGACACAGCTAATTTATTTAGCTTTATGTCCTTAGGGGTGTCTTCAGGTGGAGGATTGTGAGCTCCTAAGTCCCAAAATGGCCTGTAAGGTGTCAGCCCACTGGGTTTCACTTCTTTGTAGGTCAGCCTCCCTTTGCTTATCGATGGCTAACTGCTTCACACACAGCCAGTGCAACAGGCTCTGTACATCCTGTGGAGGTTCATCAACCACCTGCTCTGCAGTTGTCTCATCCTTAATCCCTCCTTCCAGTTCCTCCTCCTTCTCCTCCATGGCTGTTTTCCTCTTAACATCAGGCCCAAGGCCTGGCAATGGGTTTCTCTGTACTTTCCAGCCATCTTTCTAGTGAGGATGCCATTAGGTTTGGTGAGGGTCTCATCCACTGTCTGCAACTGCATTCAATGTCCACCATCTGATAGGTACCAGTGTCACCAAAACATCCCACTTCTAAAACCAGTGTCATAGGCAGTGGGTGGATTGATGGACACAGACACAGGTTGTAGAGGTGGCAAGGCTTAAGATTACCAAGCCAAATATTTATTTTCAAAGCCTTAAATAAATCAAGCAAAATTAACAGCGGACTTAGTATGAGAAATAAAGCAAAATCAACAAAAATCCAAGTTAAATCAGAACTCTTGTCTTCACAGGCAATAACAGAAAAAGCCGCCCTGGAAGC
Source organism: Neoceratodus forsteri (assembly GCA_016271365.2). NCBI lineage: Eukaryota > Metazoa > Chordata > Ceratodontiformes > Ceratodontidae > Neoceratodus > Neoceratodus forsteri. Next base: position 823,734,428 of record CM057459.1, read on the forward strand.
AGATAGAGTCTAGGTCTGTAAGGACAGTGCAGACCTTTCCATTTTGGATCAGTAGCAGGCTGATCCCACAATGAATCTGAAGGGGTTACCGAAATGAGCTCCCTTTTATACCAGGGAGCCATCAGGTGACCAACTCAGGCTCTGCCCCCTAAACACCATGAAATGCAAAAACATCTGTAATAAACATTTTATTAATTTCCAAAAGCATCATAATACCTTATTTATTCTATAACTTCTTAGAAAAGCTCCCAGGAAGGAATTTATTTAGGCATTTGAACAAACAACAAACAATTCTGGGTTAGCCCCTCCTTTTACCGGTCCACATTATAACTACAGTGAGAAGTGGGCCGGCTGGCTCCTAAATAAACATTTGGAGCAGCAGGAGCAAATGACACCATAGATTAACAAATTCCTGAGGACCATACTCTATTGTAAGGTGAGTTTAGACCCTCATATCCGATATGTTTGCATTGTCATTCAAATAAAAATTGAGAACTTGGTAAAATTGTGTACACTTATCCAATAGTTCTCTTTAAAAATGTAGCACTTAAGGGAGTTAGCCATCACATAGCACAGATATACACAACAACTGCAAATATATCTCTGTTCATCTGTGCTGCTGCGATCCCCCACTGCATAATCTAACTGTAATGCCACATCTAACTACACTCTATTACGTCTTTGGTTATTATAATATGAATTTTATTAATTTTTAACACAACTTTTCAAAACAAATCAGTTGGGCGTGTTTCTGGACCCCAGCCTAGCAACAAGGTTTCCCGGGACTGGGTGACTGGGAGGCAGACTCTGAATTCTTTCATTTCTTATTTTCCTTGTCTACCTCGTCGCAAACAAATAAACTAAATATTTGCCCTGCGAAAAAGATTCCCCGACTTCTCGCCAGTGTGAGGGGGAAACAGCAGCACAAAATGCGGCACAACTTGCACTCACAACACGGAGCACCATGCAGCCACTTAAACACCATAGCCCAAGCAGCGCTGCTGCATATGCGCTCCTGCTTTTACCCCTGCATTCTCTTGGATGTTTTTCCCCTGGATAGTATACAAAACATACCAAGACAATTCAGAAATGCCAGCCCAGATATTCTGAACTCTGTTTTAATCTATCTTTTAGTCTTTTGACTGTTTTAATACATCTATCTTTATACTGTAGCCTCTCAATGGGGGGGCGGGGTCGAGAACTGAGACTCCAAGCCTGCTTCTGGAGGGAAAGAAAAGTGATAGAAAGAGCAGTTTTCCAGGTGGCCTGCCTGGAAAAGGGAAATGAAAAGGGAGTAAGAAAGAGAAAGGACAGTAAGAATAGCAAAAGGGATGCTACTGCAGTAGTCTTGAGGAAAGAAAGTTAGGCAGGTATTTAGAAGGGTCACCAGTACTCTTTCACACTTACATTTTCTCAGCACCAGATTCTCCTCAGACACTGAGGTCCCCTCCAAACAAGCATCCAACCATGCTTGGCCATTCTCAGCATACTGTACATGACCCTCAGCTGCTCTTTCAGTGCTACAGCTGCTGCCATATTGCTAGATGAAGCCTTGTTCTGCCTGCTGGGCTTGTCCACACTGCTACAGGCTGCAATGATAAGAAACTGCTTCAAGGAAAACAATGTTACAAAAATAATAAAAGTTAGCAGAAAGGCTGATGGTCCATCCAGTCTGCCCATGCTTCCCTGTCTAACCCAGGGACCTACTGTCCCTTCAGGGTTCTATCCCTCCCTATCCACCTCCCTAGTCTCCTCCTTGTTACTATTACACTGACTAACCACTACACCCTTCACTCAGTCCCAAATGAGCCTGAAACCATGAATGGTTTTAACACGCATATGCACCCTCGGCTGATCCACGGTTCTGCCACTCTTTCCGTAAAATAGTACTTTCTCATATTCCTCTTGAATCACCATTCTGTTACATTCCAGTCATGCCCTCATGACCTCGAACAGTTGCTCATGCTAAGTAATTCCTTGCAGTTCACCTTGTTTATTCCTTTTAGGAATTTGAAGATAGCTACCATAGCTCCTCTCTCTCTTCTGGTCTCCGGCGAGTACATTTTCAGTACCTTGAAGCTATCCTTTCAAGTCTTGCCCTGTTGGCTTTGAGTCATCTTTGTCACCCTTTGCTGCCCTGTCTCTGTCTGTCCTATCTTTCCTGAAGTTAGGGCTCCAGAACTAGGCACAGTACTCCAGGTGTGGCCTCACTAAAGATCTATAAAAAGGTAGTATTAGCTTTTTATTTCTGCTCTTCGTACTCCTTCCGATACATATCAGCAGCCTATTTGCCTTACTATATGCCTTGTTGCACTGGCTTGATTGCTTGATGGAATCACTACAGATGGGCCAAAGTGCTAAGCCTTATCCCACCCATCCAGCACTCTATCCTAGGGTTTCCTTATCCCTAGGTGCATCACCTTGCACTTTTTGACATTGAATTTAAACTACCAAATCTCAGACCGCCTCTCTAATCTTTGGAGGTCACTCTACAGTTCTCTGATCCCTCATCACAATCCATCCTCCCACAGAGCTCAGTGTCATCAGCAAAAATACACATCCTGCCCCAGGTTCCTTCTTCAGGGTTGCTGATGAACACATTGAAGAGAAACAGGCCCAGTACAGATTGCTGTGGTGAATCACTCATGGCAACTCTCTTCATTAACCACAACCCCCTGCTGTCACCCCTTTAGTCAGTGAACAACCCATCTTACTTTCTCCCTAGCTGCACCCAGATCCTCCATCTTCTTAAGCAACTGTCTTGAGACAGAAATTAGAAAGCCTTGCTGAAGTCTAAGTAAACTAAATTCACAATGTGGCCCTTATCCAATGACATAATCACCCACTCAAAGAAAACCCTCAGGTTTGTCTGACAAGACCTCCCTGCCATGCACCTATGCTGTTTCCTGTGCTTTAGACCACTGCTCTCCAGGTAGTCTATAAAGTTCTCTTTGACCAGTGACTTCATCAACTCCCTACTACATAGATAAGACTGACAGGTGTGTAGTTCCATGCATGTTTCTTGTCCCCTCCCCCCAATGGAAAAGATCTGCTCCTGCCACCCTCCAGTTCTTTGGAACTATTCCCATCTGTAATGAGCTACTGGATATTTCTAACAGGGGTTTAGCCAGTGTAATAGGATGTGATAAACAGATGCACAGACAGAAGTATATTGCAGAAAAGAAACGTAACTTGCATTTATAATTTTTATTCAAAAAACCAAAAATCAATATTTACAGAGATGAAAGAAAAATGGGTGTTAGTCATCACACCTAAAATATGAAAACAAATCTTCTGTAACTGCAGCTTCTCTCCTTACTTACTGAACCATAAATTGCTGGTGTGAAGTCTGGCACACCCTCTTTCCTCTGCTACCAGCAACCAACTGGCCTATCTCCCTTGTCACAGAATCCTGGGCCTTTTATCCCCTTCCCCAATGTGACATCACAGCCATGTGACCTAGGCAATAACCTTCTTAAGCTCTTTTTCTTTGTATAAATAATAACATACGTGATGGTCGAGACATATGCCAAAGGATACCCTTATATTCCTTTAACTCCCTTATGTCTTTCTGCCTTTTTATACAGCCCTTCTTAAAATATATACATAAACGGCTTAATGAGGCTCATCAATAATAGAAGCTCTGCCCCTTTTTGTGGCATCATCCATCTCTGTCACTATAACCATAGCCAGTCTGAGGCCACCCTACCCTATAGAACATGCTGGAGAGCTTAAACCAGGTAGATACCTTCTACTAAAGTTGTATGGCTTTTTAAAAGAAACCGACTGGGAGCTTCTAAAATACATCTGGACAACTTAAACTACCAGGGACTAAGGGTGCACTCCTTATCTCTGTGGGCTTAGCCACTCACCTACTACAAATTATTTTTTCAGAAAGTCCATTTTGAGGGGAAACTAAACCCCACCTCACTATTTGGTGCCTTGATTACTGATTTTGGTGCAGCCGCTCCCACTTATGGAGCTGCACCTACATTCGGCTGCATCCTGCTTCCTCTGAGGAGCCTGCAGCACTTCACCAGGCATTATTCTCTTTCTACAGAGCATACTACAGTTCTGCAACATATCGGGAGCTACACTCGCTCCTGATATCTCTTGTCTTCTTTCATGATCATTTTATTTGGAGACTGTAGCACTGCAGCAGTCAGTTGTGCTCTGCAACATGTGGCATTCTTCAATAACTCCCTCCTTGCTACACTACAGGAGTCACTCGTGGCTTCTAGCCATACAGCATACTTTTTACTTTGTGTGAGCATTATTAACCTTCTTTATACCACCCAGGGTACTTTGGAGTTTTATTTATATAGGGTGACATGTTTAATTCAAATCTTGGGAACCTATTCTGACAGCTTTATATCCAGATATACTACAGGGGAAGACTGCATTTTGTTTTAAAAAAAGAGATAGTACAGGCTAGAATTCATTTGTCAGAGTGACCACTGTGACAAAGAAAAGCAATAGGACAGCAGTAGAATAAAGAGTAGAAGTCAGGACAGTGTGAAAGGAATAATTAATGCATTTTATAATCTACTTTTATTTTAGTCTTATATAAGGGGAGGAAAAGCTTCAAATAACAGGGCTTCTGTTGCACTCCTCCATACCCAAAATGTCAACACATCATGTTGTCAAGACCCTTCACCCTAAGAAGGGTTAGAACTTCCGCCCACCCTCACCAGAAGTTCCCCTCAGGGACCCTAATTATAAATCATACAAGAATGAAAGAACAACCATCATTCTTTGTCATCATGACTCTCATTCTTTCCCTGAGGTTTAAAATCAACAAAAATGTCCATTCTACTAGCCCCAAATCTGGAGAGGAAATCTGCATTCTGGTGTAATGTGCCAGCTCTATGTTTTACTGTAAACCTGTAGGGCTATAAAGACAAATACCAGTGCATGATCCTGGTATTTTTTTTCTTTCATTTGGTGCAACCATACCAAAGGATTGTGATCTGTTAATACTGTAAACTCCGTCCCCCACGGCTAATACTTCAGGGCTTCTATGGCCCACTTCATAGCCAAACATTCTTTCTCAATCATGGAGTACTTTCTCTCCCTCTCATGCAACTTCTGAATCACATATATTACTGGATTCTCACCATTCCTATCATATTGTTACAAAATGGCCCCAATGCCAGTGTCCGATGCATCGGTATGTACTTCAAAAGGTAGAGAAAAATTAGGACTAATAAGTATCGGGGCAAAACACAATATGGACTTTATTTTTGTGAATGTTTCCTCACAATCAGGACTCCATAGCACTTTATTGGGGTGTCTGTTTTTTGTTAATTCTGTTAAAGGCGTGGCCAAGATAGCAAAATCGGGGATAAACCGCCTATAATAGCCAGCTAACCCTATAAAAGATTGTATGTGCTTCTTGGTTAAGGGTCTTGGGCCATTAGCCACTGCTTCTATTTTACTTCTCTCAGGTTGGACAACTCCATTTATCACCATAAATCCAAGGTACTTTGTTTCACTGTTTGCCAAGGTACATTTCTGTGGATTAATAGTTAACCCTGATTCAGTTATGGCCTAGATGACTGCCCTTAGATGTTCTACATATTTTGGCCAGGTTTGACTGAAAATGACCACGTCATCCAGAAGACTGCACTGTATGATGTATGAGGTCTGAGAATATTGTCCATGTACCACTGAAATGTCGTGGGGGCCCCATGTAACCCAAAAGGCATTGTTTTAAACTGGAAGAAACCAATAGGTGTGCAGAAAGCAGTCAACTTCTGTGCTTGAGTGGTAAGGGTATCTGCCAATACCCCTTGGTTAAGTCTAAGGAACTAATATATCCCGCTGTACCTATTTTATCAAGCAAGTAATCAATACGTGGCATGGGGTACCTATCAAAGGAGGAGATAGCATTCTATTTCCAAAAATCAAGACATAAACGCAATCCCACTGCCTTTTTTGGGACCATTACTATGGATGATGACCAGGCACTTCGGGAGGGAACAATGACCCCCATCTGCTCCATTTTTCTGACCTCCTTAATGACCTTTGCTCTCATTTTCACCAGTAACCTATAAGGTTTTTGGTTGATAGGCTTGTCCTGAGTGATGGCACTCTGGAGTACAACCCCTTTTGCTCTTCCTGGTATATGTGTAAAGGTATGACGATAATTATTTAAAAATTGGTCAATATCAGCTTTCTGTTGGGGCATTAACTCAGGGTTAATGTGAACTGTCCCTTGCACTTCCTGGGGACATAACCTATCATAGGCTATTTCCATCTCTGTTTCCTGTTCTTGTGGATGTATGAATAAGGTGGGTAGGGGTTCTGTCTTCTCTACCCATTTTCTCAAAAGATTGGCATGGTAAATTCCCTTTTGGTTTCTCCTGACTGGTAGTTCAATCTCATAGTTTACCACCCCTGTTCTATGCAGGACCATAAAGGGACCCTGCCACCTCATTAGGAGTTTGTCCTCAACAGTAGGTAGCAATAGTAAAACCTTTTCCCTAGGATCAAAACATTTTTCTTTTAGCCCATCATCATACATCCTTTTCTGTTCTTTCTGTACATCAGCCACATTTTCATGAGCCAGTTTACAAATTTAAACAACCTCTGTCTTAACAAGGACATGTAGCCTAGGATGTTTGCAAAGTCTACCATTTTACCCTCTTTCCAAGGTTCCTTTACAACATCCAATGGGCCCTGGGATTTCTACCATATAATAACATAAAAGGTGAAAAAACTGTAATTGCCTGGGGTACTTCCTGATATACAAACATTACATAGAAACATAGAAACAAAATTTGATGGCAGATAAGGACCACCTGGCCCACCCAGTCTGCCCATTTCCCTACCTACTGGATAAGCTGCAGATCCTAGTTAACCAGCAGCCTACTCCTTCCTACCCCCACCCCCTAGAATTGCCTTATGACTGTCCCATGCATGCTTGAATTCCACCACTGATTTTGACTCCACAACCTCCTCTGGAAGGCCGTTCCATGCATCCACAACCCTCTCTGTGAAAAAATACTTCCTTAAATTACCTCTGAGCTGCCCCCCCTCTATCTTCAAATTGTGACCTCTTGTTCTTGCACACCTCTTTTTTTGAAAGATGCTACCCTCTTGGACTTTGTTGATTCCCTTGAGGTACTTGAACATTTCTATCATGTCCCCCCTCTCCCTCCTTAAATAAGGGAGAAATCTATCTTAGGTATGCTCTTCATCCTCCACATACTTTCTCAACATCCCTTTTTAATGTTTTGTTAAACCTTTCTACAATGCTGTCTGTTTGGGGATGGTAGGGGGAGGTGTGTATGACAGAGACTCCAAGTAATCTGTATAATTCTTTTAACAAATGAGAGGTAAAATTGCTTCCTTATCTGTCAGAATCTCCTGGGGTATACAGATATGACTAAAAACCTTTGCCAGTTCCTCGGCAGTCCGAGGAGCTTTTGCAGTCCATAACGGTATAGCCTCAGGGTATCTTGTGGCATAATCACAGATTACAAGGATGAACCTGTTCCCTTTTGTGCTTGTGGTTAATGGCCCTACGATGTCCATGGCTATTTGTTCACAAGGTACAATAACATGGGGAATGGGATAGAGTGGTACCTCATCCCTTTTTCCCCCCTGGGGCAACTAACTGGCATTTTGGGCAGGCCCAACAATATTGGGCTATATCCTCATGGATGCCTGGCCAGAAAAATCTTAAAGTTAGCCTCCCCAGGGTTCTGTCTCATCCTTCATGGCCAGCCATGTGTAGGTCATGGGCTAATGCCATCAATTTGCTTCCATATTTCAATGGAACCATCATTTATTCTACATTTAGTTTTCTGGAGTCTTTCTGGAGGCTGAGATGCTGCCCTGTTTGCAGACAACTATCTGCCCTGAGGGAGGAAGTTGCCCGTCTTTAGGCCGCACTGGACAGTAGCAAGGGAACCTCCCCAATCCAGGGAGCACCAGAGTCTCCATCTCTACCTCAGAGGTTGCGAAGAAAGCACAGCAGTTGGACCACAGTGGGCTCAGGGAGGGTAAGGGTGGTGGAAGAGAGGCACACCCAGTCAGTTGTTCCACTCCACAATCCATACACCATTCTGGGGGAGCATAGTTCCCCTATGGATGCACCCGCAGAAGAGATGAAGGAGGATGCAGACAACTGTCACAAGGGAGGCCCTCAGGAAGGAGGCAGAGGGCACCACAGGGAAAGGAAGCAGCTCCTGGTGGGGCACTCAATTATTAGGGGGATAGAACTGGGGGGGAGCAGGGAAAAATGAAGTAAAGTGCCTGCCTGGTGCCATGGCTTGGAGGGACAGGAACCGCATCCTCAGGATCACGAGAACAGTTGCACGGGAGTCTGAGCTGGACGTCATTGTCCACCTAGGGACAAATAACTTGGCTCATCATGAGATTAGAGCAGTGCAGAAGGACTTTGTAGAGTTGGGGAGGGGCTTAAGACAAGTAGCACACACAGTATCCTTCTCAGAGATGCTGCCTGTCAGTGGCATGGGTGAGGCGAGGGTACTTTGCACCATGCAGTTTAATGAATGGTTGAAAAAATGATGTGGAGCACAGGGGTTTGGCTTCATTGGGGACTGGGGTTCCACCTGGAGGGGACACCAGCCTATACTGGCAAGATGGTCTGCATCTGTCCAGGCAGGGAACAAGTCTTTTGGGCAATCAGTTTAAATGCTTCATTGGCAAACTTTTAAACTAGTCAAGGGGGGAGGCACTGATAAGCAGCAGGAAAATCCCAGCCTCCCCCTATGAAACAGGGTACTAAATGAGAAAAAGGCCAAGGTAGAAAGGTCAGTGGGGGATGCTGCTACAGAAGGTAAAACCATCAAAAAATGAAGAGCAATGAGTACCAATGCCCAAAGTCTGGGTAACAAGCATCCTGAATTAGTGGCCTTGATGGAGGAGGAACATCTGGATATCATGGCAGTCACAGAAACATGGTACACACAGAACCATGACTAAGACGTAAACATACCAGGATACATTATCTACAGGAGGGACAGGGAGGGTAAAAGAGGAGGAGGAGTAGCTCTCTACATAACAGAAGGAATCAAAGCAACAGAACAAAAGGGTAAACAGGGAGGAGGAGAAGAAGCACTGTGGGTCAATTTGGAGGCAGGCAATGGCACCACAGTCCGCACAGGGGTTGTATACAGAGCCCCCTCTCATGGGGAGGAAATGGACAAGGAAATGATAGAAAGTTTACTTAGAATGGCGGATAAAGGGGAGATATTGCTGATGGGTGATCTGAATATGCCAGATGTTAACTAGAGTGCAGTTGCAATGGCCACTTCTAAGAGTGGGGTTATTATAGATGCCCTACAGGGGGCATGCCTTAGACAACTAGTATTGGAACCCACTCAAGAGGGAGCAATCTTAGACCTGGTCCTCTCAAATGGAGATGGAGAGAGGATCACAAATGTAGAAGTGGGTAGCCATCTGGAAACTAGCGACCATCGAACAGTATGGTTCACAATAAACACAGCAATAGAGTCAAGCCATACAAAGGCAAAAGTACGGACTTCAAGAGGGCTGACTTTGCTAAAATGGGTGAGTGCCTAAGGAATGCACTAGCAAATGGGCAGGAAGGAGGGGTGGAAGAACAATGGTGAATAATAAAAACTGCCATCACAGAGGTAACAAGCCTTTGTGTGAAGCAAATAAACAAAACAAAATGATGTAAGAAACCAATATGGTTCTCAAAGGAGGTGGCAGTGAAGGATCAAGAGAAAAAAGAAAGCATTCAGAAAGTACAAGGAATCACAGAAGGAGCAGGACAGAGAATTGTATCAGTTAAAGCAAAAGGAAGCTGGGAAGGCAGTCAGAACAGCAAAGGCCCGAACTGAGGAAAAGATAGCCAACTCAGTTAAGAAGGGGGGTAAAACCTTTTTCAGGTACATCAGGGAGCGAAGGAAGACTAAGGGAGGGATAGTGAGACGTAATAAAGGGGAGGGGGTGGGCAGAGGGTGATTGTGAAAAGGCAGAGATACTAAACAAATATTTTTGCTTAGTATTTACAAATGAAGAGGGGGGAGGTACCTAAAACAAACAATAGAAACACTCTGGATACAGAAGTTGATACCAGCCCATTTACAGAAGAAAGGGTTCTGAAACATCTCTTAAAATTGAAGGTGGACAAAGCAATGGGGCCTGATGGGATTCATCCCAGAATTCTAAAAGAACTAAGGGTAGAACTAGTGACACCACTGACTACCCTCTTTAACAAATCATGGGAGGATGGGGTGGTACCTGAGGACTTGAGGAGGGCCGATGTGATTCCCCTTCACAAAAGTGGGAGCAGGGCAGAAGCAAGAAACTACAGACCAGTTAGTTTAACCTCAGTGATAGGGAAATGATGGAATCACTTCTAAAGGAAATAATTGTCGAGTACCTAGAGGCCAGATGAGCACAGGACCCAAGGCAGCATGGATTCACAGCAGGAAGGTCATGCCAGACGAATCTATTAGATTTCTTTGACTGGGTGACCAATGTAGTAGATCAGGGAGGGGCTGTGGACATGGCCTACCTAGACTTTAGCAAGGCATTTGACTCAGTCCCACACTAAAGATTAATATACAAGTTAGCCAGCCTGGGAGTGGGTCCCAAGATTATAGCCTTGGTAAGGAATTGGCTGGAGAATAGGACACATAAGGTAATAGTAAATGGAGTCCACTCTGAAGAAAGTGGGGTTACTAGTGGAGTGCCGCAGGGTTCAGTATTAGGACCAGTCCTCTTCAATGTCTTTGTAAGTGACATTGCAGAGGGACTGGAAGGAAAAGTATGTCTCTTTGCAGATGACACAAAGATCTGCAACAGAGTTGATGCACAAGGTGGGGTGGAAAGGATGAGAAGGGACATGGCAAGGTTAGAGGAATGGTCAAATGTATGGCAGCTGAGATTTAATGCTAAGAAGTGCAAGGTAATGCACCTGGGAAACAAAAACCCAGGGGAAGAGTACACAATGGGGGATGAGATACTAACAACAACAAAAATGGAAAGGGACCTGGGGGTAGTCATATCAGATGACTTAAAGGTGGGCAAGTAATGTGAGAGGGCAGTAAGGAGGGCTCGGGGGATACTGGGATGCATAGGGAGAGGAATCACCAGTAGAAAACAGGAAGTTGTTATCCCTCTGTACAGACAGCTGGTGAGACCCCATCTGGAGTACTGTGTGCAGTTCTGGAGACCCAATCTCCGCAAAGACATAGACAAGATGTAAGCTGTACAGAGGAGGGCAACTAAAATGGTGCAGGGTCTGCACTGGAAGACATATGAGGAGAGACTAAAGGAGCTTAATATATATACCCTTGAGGAAAGGAGGGAGAGGAGGGACATGATAGAAACTTTCAAGTACCTCAAGGGAATCAACAAAGTCCAAGAGGGCAGCATCTTTCAAAACTAGAGGTGTGCAAGAACAAGGGGGCACAATTTGATGATAGAGGGGCGGCCCAGAGGTAATGTAAGGAAGTATTTTTCACAGAGTGGGTTGTGGATGCATGGAATGGCCTTCCAGAGGAGGTTGTGAAGTCAAAAACAGTGATTGAATTCAAGCATGCATGGGAAAGCCATAAGGCAATTCTAGGGGGTGGGGGTAGAAAGAAGTAGGCTCCTGGTTAACTGGGATCTGCAGCTTATCCATTAGGTAGGGAAATGGGCAGACTGGGTGGGCCAAGCGGTCCTTATCTGTCATCAAATTCTATGTTTTATGTTAGTTGTGTTGTGGGGTTAATACATTCTCTATATAGAATCCCTTTATTTAACATATAGTAAGGTTGTCCTGCTACTTTAGTATCTTGTACCTGTAAGAAAAAAGGTTTTAGGGACTTAGACAACTGTTCTTTTTTAAAGTCAGTATTAGAAGTTCCAGCTACATCAGGCTGGTGACTCTCAATTCATCTCCTCTTCTCTTTTTTCTTCTGTTTCTGTGATTTTCGGTCATTCTCTGGGGCATCATACAGTTCATCTTCAAAGGGAAAGAGAGCAGATGTTTGTGCCACTTTAGCCTGGGAGTGTGTAATAGCTAGTATAAGGTCACCTATAGCTGCATGACCTTTTAACAATCTAGAAAATTCAGGGTAATCTTGTACAATAATAATTGGGACCGGTAGTTTGGGAACCAAACCCACAGTTAAGCAATGGGTCAGATTTTCCACAAAAACCTCCACCTCAGCTGTTTAATAATTATGGAGATCACCATGGACACATATGACAGTAGTGTCTTTAAGAACACAATTCTCAGTGGGGAATAGATCTGCCCTCATCAAAGTCTGGTGACTCCCAGAGTCTAATAGTCCTACAGTCTGATGTCCTATCCCCACTGAAGTCACATATCTAATATTAGCCATAGATAAATGGGAATGTTCCACTCGTTTATTTGGACAATTACGTGCCATGTGCCCCTTTCCCAAACATCCATGGCACACAATGTCTGCCATGGCAACCCTTCCACCTCAGTCCTGTCTTAAATAAGTAGATTGTCTCTGGGTGTTTGAATTAAAAGGTCTTACCACCTCCGCAGGTTGGGGTACTCCTGGTTGTCATCTTGGTCAGAGAGGCCGTGCTGCCAGGAAATCTTCCACTAGTTTAATGGTCTGTTCCGCAGTATCTGGTTTGTGTTCTTTAACCCACACCTGAACCTCTTGGGGAAGAACCTGAATGAATTGTTCGATAATCACCAACTCAGTTAACTGGCCAACTGTCTTTGTGGAAGGTTGTAACCACTTGCAATAATAATCCTTTAGTTTAGCATATTTCTCTCTAGGGGCATCAGTATAGGCCATTTTCAATAATCTGAAATGTTGCCGATATGTTTCGGTGTTAATATCATATCTTCTCAGTATCTCCTCCTTAACCCTCTCATAATTGATGGCATCCACTGCACTCATTTGGCTGTATACTAACTGGGCCCGGCCTGATAGATAAGGGACTAGTCTTATGACCCACTGGTCTCTTGGCCATGTACAGGTCTCTGCAATTCTCTCAAATGTTGTTAAGTAAGCCTCTATGCGGTCCCCCTCAGTTAATTTAGTCAATTTTATGTCTCTAGGTACTGATCGGTCAGGTTGTCCTGGTATCATTGCCTGTAGCAAATGGATAGTGACAGTCCAGTTGTCCTCCTGAAATCTATAATCTTCTTCCTGTTGTCTGCGGTCCTCTTCTCACTGTCGCCGATGCTCCTGCTGTTGCTGTTCCATTTCCTGTAGGTGAATACACAGCCAGTGCAACAGTTTACTGGTATCATCTGGTATTGCCATCTTTTGGGGCTCCTGGAAATCCTTTTTGCTGTCTTTGTTGATGTCCTTCTCCATCTTCTTCTTGGGTTTTGCTTCGAAATACAGTCCTGGTCCAGGGAGTATCCCTGTCTTATCCACCATTGACCTGGTCAAATGTATGCCTCCTGTCCCTTCTGCATCTGTTGGGTAATAGATCCAGTACCCCTGATAATGTTTTTCTAGGCAACCTAGCCACCATCAGCTATCCCTGACACCACTGTTATAGAGTGGGATAAACAGATGCACAGACAGGAGTATATTGCATAAAACAAACGCAACTTGCATTTATAACTTTTATTCAAAAAATGAACAATCAATATTTACAGAAATGAAAGAAAAATGGGTGTCAGTCATCACACCTAGAATACAAAAACAAATCTTCTGTAACTGCAACTTCACTCCTTACTTAGTGAACCATAAACTGCTGTTGTGAAGTCTGGCACACACTCTCTCCTCTGCTACCAGCAACCATCTGGCCTATCTCCCTTGTCACAGAATCCTGGGCTTTTTATCCCCTCCCCCAATGTGACATTACAGCCATGTGTCCTAGGCAATAACCTTCTTAAGCTCTTTTTCTTTATATAAATAATAACATACGTGATGGCTGAGACAAATGCCAAAGGATACCCTTATATTCCTTTAGCTTCCATATGTCTTTCTGCCTTTTTATACAGCCCTTCTTAAAATATATACATAAACAGCTTAATGATCATCAATAGTAGAAGCTCCGTCCCTTTTTATGACATCATCCATCTCTGTCACTATAACTATTGTCATTCTGAGGCCACCCTGCCCTATAGAACATGCTGGGGAGCTTAAACCAGGTAGATACCTTCTACTAAAGTTTATGTCTTTTTAAAAGAAACCAACTGGGAGCTTCTAAAATATGTCTGGGCAACTTAAACCACTAGGGTCTAAGGGCGTGCTCTTTATCTCTATGGGTTTTGTTGCTCACCTACTACAAATTAATATTGGCTTTTGTTAAATCAATTATCCCATTGTAAAACGTGTTTATTTTTATTTCAGTCCTACATTCAACTAACAGTTCGGGGCTTAACCTTGAGCAATACTTAATGAGACTGCACAGTCCTCGAGACTTCTCTCTGTTTTGATGGCTGAAATATTAGCCATCGGCTTTCTGTTTCATTTGGGCCCTTTTGTTTCTTACCTGTGCACTTGGACAGCCCAGTTACAACATTGCTGGGTCTGTCCCATTCAGTTTTCCCTTTGCCTTTTTCACAAAGTCCATTTTGAGGGAAAACTAAACCCCACCTCATTATTTGGTGCCTTGATTAATGATCTTGGTGTAGCCGCTCCCACTTTTGGAGCTGCACCTACATTTGGCTGCATCCTGCTTCCTCCGAGGAGCCTGCAGCACTTCACCAGGCATTTTTCTCTTTCTACAGAGCATGCTACAGCTCTGCAATGTATTGGGAGCCACACTCACCCTGATTTCCCTTTTCTTCCTTCATGGTCTCTTTATTTGGAAACCGCAGCATGGTAGCAGTCAGTCGTGCTCTGTGACATGCGGCATTCTTCAATAACTCCCTCCTTGCTACACTACGGGAGTCACTCGCAGCTTCTAGAGCATACAGCATACCCTTTTACTTCATGCAAGCATTATTAACCTTCTTTATACCACCCAAGGTACTTTAGAGTTTAATTTATATAGGGTGACATGTTTAATTCAAATCTTGAGAACCTTTTCTGACAGCTTCACAACCAGATATACTACAGGGGAATACTGCATTTTGTTTTAAAGAAAGGGATAGTACAGACAAGAATTAATTTGTCAGGTTGGCCACCCTGACAAAGAAAATCAATAGGACAGCAGTAGAATAAAGAGTAGAAGGCAGGACAGTGTGAAAGGAATAATAAATGCATTTTATAATCTACTTTTATTTTAGTCTTACATAAGGACAGGAAAAACTTACAATAACAAGGCTCCTGCTACAGCTTGTTCTGCTGCTAGTTCCCTGGGCACCCTTGGATTCATCCCATCGTGTTCAGGGGTCTAATCTATCTTTAGGGCTGTTAGCTCTTTCTGAATCCTTTCACAGGCAAATACTGGCTGCCTCAACTCCAGGATCCCCTTTGTGGCTGATTTAATTTAAAGGTGGGGGGTACATCTATCTACTTCAAAGACCACCTTCAACTCACCTCCATCTCCTCACCACCTCTAACCCACTGTGAAGCGTTACATGCCCTTCTCACTCTCAGCACCAATAAATTACACATAGTATGTGCCTACAACCCCCCTGCTAGCAGCTTCAAAGGATTAGATGAGCAGCTGGAGCAAACTTAATTTCTCTCTGGGAGAAACAAGGTACTTCTACGTGGGGACTTAAATATCAACTGGTTGGGCAACTCACAATGCACATCCCTATCCAAGCTACAAAAACACAACATGCACCAGCTGCTCTGTGAACCCACCAGAACTGCCCTGCACTCAAACAAGAGTACATTACTGGATTGGATAATGACTAATCTCCCTGAACATATAATCACCTCAGGAGTACTAGCCAATGCCATCACCGACCACTCCACTACCTTCTGTATCTGGGGTAAAAGCAGACCATCCCCGTTGAAGCCACGTTATAGAAACATAGAAACATAGAATTTGATGGCAGATAAGGACTGCTTGGCCCACCCAGTCTGCCCATTTTCCTACCTACTGGATAAGCTGCAGATCCTAGTTAACCAGCAGCCTACTTCTTCCTACCCCCAACCCCTAGAATTGCCTTATGACTGTCCCATGCATGCTTGAATTCCACCATTGTTTTTGACTCCACAACCTCCTCCAGAAGGCCGTTCCATGCCATCCACAACCTCTCTGTGAAAAATACTTCCTTAAATTACCTCTGAGCCACCCCCATCTTCAAATTGTGCACTCTTGTTCTTGCACGCCTCTTTTTTTGAAAGATGCTACCCTCTTGGACTTTGTTGATTCCCTTGAGGTACTTGAATGTTTCTATCATGTCCCCCCTCTCCCTCCTTTCCTCTAGGCTATACATATTAAGCTCCTTAAGTCTCTCCTCATATGTCTTCCGGTGCAGACCCTGCACCATTTTAGTTGCCCTCCTCTGGACAGCTTCCATCCTGTCTATGTCTTTGCGGAGATTGGGTCTCCAGAACTGCACACAGTACTCAGATGGGGGCTCACCAGCTGTCTGTACAGAGGATAATAACTTCCTGTTTTCTACTGGTGATGCCTCTCCTATGCATCCTCAGTATCCCCAGCCCTCCTTGCTGCCCTCTCATTGCTTGCCCACCTTTAAGTCATCTGATATGACTACCCCCAGGTCCCTTTCCATTTTGTTGTTGTTAGTATCTCACCCCCATTGTGTACTCTTCCCTGGGTTTTGTTTCCCAGGTGCATTACCTTGCACTTCTTAGCATTGAATCTAAGCTGCCATACATTTGACCATTCCTCTAACTTGCCAAGTCCCTTCTCATCCTTTCCACCCCACCCTGTGCATCAACTCTGTTGCAGATCTTTGTGTCATCTGCAAAGAGACATACTTTTCCTTCCAGTCCTTCTGCAATGTCTCTTATAAAGACATTGAGAGGACTAGTCCTATCTGAACCCTGCGGTACCCCACTAGTAACCCTCCTTTCTTCTGAGTGGACTCCATTTACTATTACTCTCTGTGTCCTATTCTCCAGCCAATTCTTTACCCAGGCTGTCATCTTGGGAACCACTCCCAGGCTGGCTAACTTGTATATTAATCTTTAGTGTGGGACTGTGTCAAATGCCTTGCTGAAGTCTAGGTAGGCCATGTCCACAGCCCCTCCCTGATCTACTACTTTGGTCATCCAGTCAAAGAAATCTATCAGATTCATCTGGCATGACCTTCCTGCTGTGAATCCATGCTGCCTAGGGTCCTGTGCCCCTCTGGCCTCTAGATACTCGACAATTCTTTCCTTCAGAAGTGATTCCATCATTTTCCCTATCACTGAGGTTAAACTAACAGGTCTGTAGTTTCCTGCTTCTGCCTTGCTCCCACTTTTGTGAAGGGGAATCACATCTGCCCTCCTCCAGTCCTCAGGTACCACCCCATCCTCCCATGATTTGTTAAAAAGGGTAGTCAGTAGTGTCACTAGTTCTACCCTTAGCTCTTTTAGAATTCTGGGATGAATCCCATCAGGCCCCATTGCTTTGTCCACCTTCAGTTTTAAGAGTTCTTTCAGAACCCTTTCTTCTGTAAATGGACTGGTATCAACTTCTGTATCCAGAGTGTTTCTATTGTTTGTTTTAGGTACCTCCCCCTCTTCATTTGTAAATACTGAGCAAAAATATTTGTTTAGTATCTCTGCCTTTTCACAGTCTCCCTCTGCCCACCCTCCCTCCCTTTTAAGCATCACTATCCCTCCCTTGGTCTTCCTTCACTCCCTGATGTACCTATAAAGGTTTTATCCCCTTCTTAACTGAGTTAGCTATCTTTTCCTTGGTTTGGGCCTTTGCTGTTCTGACTGCCTTCCCAGCCTCCTTTGCTTTAACTGATACAGTTCTCTGTCCTGCTCCTTCTGTGATTCCTTGTACTTCCTGAATGCTTTCTTTTTCTCTTGAACCTTCACTGCCACTTCCTTTGAGAACCATAGTGGTTTCTTACATTGTTTTGTTTATTTGCTTCACACAAAGGCTTGTTACCTCTGTGATGGCAGTTTTTATTATTCCCCATTGTTCTTCCACCCCTCCTTCCTGCCCATTTGCTAGTGCATTCCTTAAGCACTCACCCATTTTGGCAAAGTCAGCCCTCCTAAAGTCCAGTACTTTTGTCTTTGTATGGATTGATTCTATTGCTGTGTTTATTGTGAACCATACTGTTCGATGGTCGCTAGTTCCCAGATGGCTACCCACTTCTACATCTGTGATCCTCTCTCCATCTCCATTTGAGAGAATCAAGTCTAGTATTGCTCCCTCTCGAGTGGGCTCCAGTACTAGTTGTCTAAGGCATGCCCCCTGTAGGGCATCTAGAATAACTGCACTCTTTGAAGTGGCAGCTGCAACTGCACTCCAGTTAACATCTGGCATATTCAGATCACCCATCAGCAATATCTCCCCTTTTTCTGCCATTTTAAGTATACTTTCTATCATTTACTTGTCCATTTCCTCCCCCTGAGAAGGGGGTCTGTATACAACCCCTGTGCGGATTGTGGTGCCATTGCCTGTCTCCAAATTTATCCATTGTGCTTCTTCTCCTCCCTGTTTACCGTTTTGTTCTGTTGCTTTTATTCCTTCCCTTATGTACAGAACTCCTCCTCCTCCTCTTTTACCCTCCCTGTCCCTCCTGTAGATAGTGTATCCTGGTATGTTTATGTCCCAGTCATGGTTTTGTGTGTACCATGTTTCTGTGACTGCCGCAATATCCAGTTGTTCCTCCTCCATCAAGGCCACTAATTCAGGAAGCTTGTTACCCAGACTACAGGCATTGGTACTCATTGCTCTCCATTTTTTGATAGCTTTACCTTCTGTTGCAGCATCCCCCACTGACCGGTCTACCTCAGTCTTTTTCTCATTTAGTACCCTGTTTTGTAGGGAGAGGCTGGGATTTTCCTGCTGCTTGTCAGTGCCTCCCCCTTTGACTAGTTTAAAAGCTTGCAAATAAAGCATTTAAACTGATTGCTCAAAAGACTTGTTCCCTTCCTAGACAGATGCAGACCATCCTGCCAGTATAGGCTGGTGTCCCTCCAGGTGGAACCCCAGTCCCCAATGAAGCCAAACCCCTGTGCTCCACACCATTTTTTCAACCATTCATTAAACTGCACGGTGCTAATTACCCTCGCCTCACCCATGCCTTTGACAGGCAGCACCTCTGAGAAGGATACTGTGTGTGCTACTTGTCTTAGGCCCCTCCCCAACTCTGCAATGTCCTCCTGCTCTGCTCTAATCTTATGATGAGCCAAGTCATTTGTCCCTAGGTGGACAATTATGTCCCGCTCAGACTCCCTTGCAGCTGTTCTCGTGATCCTAAGGATGTGCTTCCTGTCCCTCTAAGCCATGGCACCAGGCAGGCACCTTACTTCAGTTTTCCCAGCTCCCCCCAGTTCTATACCCCTAATAATTGAGTCCCCCTCTAGGAGCTGCTTCCTTTCCCTGTGGTGTCCTCTGCCTCCTTCCTGTGGGCCTCCCTTGTGACAGTTGTCATCAGTCTTCTCTGTGGGTGCATCCATATGGGAGCTATGCTCCCCCAGAATAGTGTATGGATTGTGGAGTGCAACAATTGATTGGGTGTGCCTCTGTTCCACTATCCTCACCCTCCCTGAGCCCACTGTGGTCCAACTGCTGTGCTTTCTTCGTAACCTCTGAGGTAGTGGTGGTGGCACTAGTGTTCCCTGGATGGGGGAGGTTCCCTTCCTACTGTCCAGTGTGGCCTGGGGGAAGGTTTCCTTACTACTGTCCAGTGTGGCCTGAAGACGGGCAACTTCCTCCCTCAGGGCAGATAGTTGTTTACAAATAGGGCAGCATCTCAGCCTCCAGAAATACTCCCGGAAGACTGCTGCCCCACAGCCATTACATTGCACTACTCCCCAAATGTTTATCTACTTTTTTGAGAGTGTGTGTGTGTGTGTGTGCACGTGCATGTGTGATTGGTTATATAGAAATATATATATTATACAATGTGTATGCTTAAATTGTCAGTGCAGTGTGCTAGAAGGGATATGACCGTGAAATTCAGCTTGCACTCTTGAGGAAATGATGTCAGAACCTTGGGTATAAAGGAACTATTTCAGGGGTGGGTGGGGTGAGGGGTGGGAAGGGGTTGGGCCTAAACTGTGCCCTCACGAAACAATCAGCTAAAAGCTCTCACCCACCGCTGCAATGAGTGCCTTCCTGTCAGTAAGATACCCTACACAACAATTTGACAAAGAAAGTACCCTGCCAATCAAACAGAGAAAAATCCAGACATACAAGTCAGACACAGGTAAACCTCTCCAGCCCCAAAACAGCCTGGTGGTTTGTTAGCCACAAAGGAAAATCAAATAAGCAGTTATTTCAGCCCTTCTGAAGATGCTGACAAGATAAGCAGTTTTGAAAACCCCCTTCCTGAATTAAAAACTAAAATAATTAAACACAGAGCAATACCACTTTAAAAGTGAGGAAAACTTCTCTCAGATGTAAGCAAGAGAGAGAGAGAGATTAGTTACAGATATTTAGTTCAATATAGTATATTTCACGCAGCTTCTCAGTTGTTTCAACGCACACCCAGTACACAACTTGAAAGAAGATGGACTTCTGTCTCAAACAGGATCCTACCAGTAGTTTATAGTAATAGAACAATGCTGAAATAGTCAAGCTAGTCAATTGGCTGTGATGCAGGCCTCTGACTTGTGAAGACAATTTCCCCCACCTCAGGCTATGTCTGGCATCCAATTACAAACTGCAGCCTCTGCTATTGTAAAATCACACAACCCCACCAAAAGTTGCAAAATATATTGATGCAGATTGTCACAGAATTCTAGTAATCAGTCCAGTTAGCCACAAAGGAAAATCAAATATGCAGTTATTTCAGCCCTTCTGAAGATGCTGACAAGATAAGCAGTTTTGAAAACCCCCTTCCTGAATTAAAAACTAAAATAATTAAACACAAAGCAATACCACTTTAAAAGTGAGGAAAACTTCTCTCAGATGTAAGCAAGAGAGAGAGAGAGAGAGATTAGTTACAGATATTTAGTCCAATATAGTATATCCCACACAGCTTCTCAGTTGTTTCAACGCACACCCAGTACACAACTTGGAAGAAGATGGACGTTTTATCACCTTCTGCAACTATGCGAACTTCGACCCTCAGGCCTCTCTTCTTGATGTCGGTACTATTGACTGGTCCCCCCTATTCTCAACCAACAATGCTCCAGCAGCTCTAGATCACTTCGTGAACCAATTTCTTGTGCTTCAGGATAAACACTGCCACCTTGCTACCCATAGGGTAAAAAAAATAGGCATACCCGTTGTCTAAACTCTGACTTGCTTTCTAAACTTAAGCAGAGAGACAAAAGTTGGCTCCAGCTGAAAAGCTCTGGGAAAATACCTGACCTAAATACCTATAGGCAAGGCCCCTAGAATTCTGCGGCCACAGAATTTTGCGCAGAACTTGCAATCTACCGCAGAACTTCTGCGATGCAGCAGAATTCACTCTTCTTGTTGATTTTTTATTAATATTTCTGTTTTTCCATAGAATCAGGTTCCCTTCCCCCTCTTTTTATATCCTAAACCCCCTATATGCTCAGAATGTGATGTTATCATTGCTATAACATCATAGATTAGCAAATCAAATGGCTGCAATCTGCAACAGAAATGAACAATCACTTATGTACCACAGCTCCCACTGCCAGAGACGGTGGCACAGCACATCAGGCACGGTGATATTTGCTCAACCTGTACTACAGCCTATTACAATTTTCAGTCTTACATTATTGCACTAGGTCCAGCTTAAACAAAACCTTGCCAATGGCACAGACCTGTTAAATCCATACCTCACTTTGTACAAACTTATTTGTGCCTTTAAGGTATACAGATGCCATCTGAAATGAATAACTGGTAAAATGAATTTAACTGTCATTTTTAAGAAACATAAAGTAATTATGCCCAGAAAAGTGGAATATAGTAATCTATTGACCTGTTGAAAGAATAGACCTGTTAAATAAATAATTGCACTGTACGCATTTTTGCCAGGGTTATTGATTACATATTGTCACTGGTTGATAGAATGACATAAAAGTTATGGAGAAATGTTGTGTGCAGGTATAGCTGTTGGGCCAGATGTTAGCATGCTGTGTTTCTGTGTTGGCAACTCAGGTTCAGAGATTAGCTCTGGGAGCTGGCTGGGCAGCACAAGGATTGATGGAACACATCATTGCTTGGAGCCTGGGAAGGTATGGTGCAGTGTTCTGTCATATGGTGGACACATTGTGTAGGTCTGGAGAGCTCTATCTCACAATGGATTCACATGCATGTCATTGCCTGATGGTGTTATGCAGTGTGTCAGGGAAAGCAGGTTGACATCAAAAATGAGTTTTGCAATAACTTCTGTATTCCATTCTAATGGGACCTGTATGAATGAGGATGCAAGTTCATGGAAATAAAAAAATAAAAAAAAAGAAATATATATATATATATATATATACAGACACACACACACACACACACACATATATACACATTATACAGTATCTCTGTCTCTCTCACCACACGCACACACATTTGTATGTATGTTACAGATTGCATATAAATATATAAGTGATACACAGTGGGAACCTGATGAGTGGTGTAGAAAGCACATACAAATATATAAGTGATAGACAGTCGAAACATCATTAGAGGGATAGATAGCATGCATATAGGAATACCTTATTTATCACATAAGATCCCCTCTGCATATGTCATTTAATTAAGAGGCTAGGATCTTAAGGGAGAGACATTTGTTTTGCTTTTTTAGGCATAAAATTATTTTTATAATTCTGTTATTTTTTGAACTAGTGTTACTGTGCTTTCCACCATGCTGATTGCTATAACCACTGCCATGAAAGTGAAGTCAGGATGACAAGCTGTCACTGTGATGTGGTAGTTTGTTAGTGCCACAGAACTTCTGCAGAAATTATAAACCACTGCCGCAGAAGTTCTGCGGCAAATGGTAGTCTTGCCGCAGAACTTGGTCCCACTGTGCCGCAGAAAAGTAGGGGCCCTGCCTATAGGGCACTGCGAAATTCCTGTAAAAAGGAAATTAAATGGGCCAAAAGTGATTACTGCAAAGATCTACTAACTACCTCTTATGGTGACTCAAAAAAATTCTGGTACCCATATAAAGTTCCTCCTGGGTTCGAATCCAGCCCCTACCCCTAATGACAAGTTGCTAAATGGGGTCCACTGCATCAATCCACTGACCATTGCTAACTTTTTCAACTCACATTTTTCATGCCTAACCAAATACACTTCCGCTTTCACCACCCTACCTCACTCAAGCACCATGCCTGGCTATACCGGCCCAAATTTCTTCTTCAAAAGAATCTCTAAAAAAGAGATACTAAGATTACTGAATAACATCTCTGATTTCACTGCAGTAGGATCTGACATTCTGGAACCTAAACTATTGAAACTGGCTGCTCCTTACATTGCTGCTCCACTAGCTAGGATTTTTACCCTCTCCCTATGCAAGGGTTTTGTCCCTGACATTTGGCAGATTGCTATAATTACCCATTTTTAAAAAAGGAGACCACAAGGATCCAGCAAACTACAGACCCATAGCTATTTTGTCACTTCTCAGCAAACTCCTCGAGAAGCTTGTAGCTACCCAAACTATTGAATTCCTCCATAAATATAACCTTCTAACATCTGCACAGCATGGTTTCAGCAAGGGTCACAGTACCACCACCACCCTCCTCATATTTACGTTGGATGCCCTAGCAGTCATGGACTCCAGTCATCTCACAGGAGCCATCTTTATCAACATGACTAAGGCATTTGACCTAGTTGACCACTCCATCCTCTTAGCTACCCTCACATCTCTAGGCTTTTCACCCAAATTACTAAAATGGTTTCACAGCTACTTATCTGATAGGACACAAATAGTTAAATTTAATTTCACCCTCTCAAATAAAACAACCGTAAACATTGGTGTGCCACAAGGGTCTTTTTTAGGACCACTGCCTTTCACCATCTTTATGAACAGTATCACCTCCAACCTCCTGCAGACCGCATCCCTGTTATACGCGGATGACATTGTCCTATACAGGAATACAAAAACTGTTGAAGAGATCAACCAGAGTCTCTCCCAAGATTTCCAACTAATACAACAATGGCTGTTGAGACACAAACTTGTCCTGAACAAATCTAAGACCCAAGCCATGCTATTTGGGTCCATTATGAAGCTCAAAAAATCCCAACCAAAATTCAGAGTCTCCTCTAATGGAACATCAGTTGGGAAGGTTGACTCATTTAAATACCTAGGCAAAACACTTGACCTGTTACTTAACTTCAATATCCATATACAACAGACCAGTAAACAGGTCAACATGAAACTTGGTATTGCTTACCGAACCAGCTATGTCCTTACCCCCTCAGCAAGACTTGCTATAGCACGAGGCATACTCTTACCAACCCTCACTTATGCTGTTGCAACATATACCTTCTGTGGGCAAATCAAACCTTAAGAAATGGGATGTTACCTACAACAATGTCTGTCATTATGAGTCCTCTTCTCACTGGCTGAAACATCACTGCCTCCTTTACTCTGATCTAGGGTGGCTCCCACCACAAGCATCATGGTACTATACATATGGCACCATCATTGACAACATTATCAGATCACAGATATCCAAACCACTGGCTTCTGAAACCACATTTCTTGCTATGGCTTACGATCGATGGAAAATGCCCTTGTCCATATCCCCAAACACAGCACCTCCAGAGGTGCGAGTGCATTTGCCTATTACGCTCCCCCCCCAGTACTGGAACTCCCTCCCTCTAAGATTACGCCAAGACTCTTCCCATGCCACATTCAAGAAGGAGCTACAGAATCATCTCACCACTTCCAACATGTGCTCCTGTTTCAAACCGCCTTAGCTTTTGTAACTCTTTCTAACCTTCACCACCTAGACAATTTCTGCTAGCCCCACTTAATGCTCTGCACTTGCTCCTACTTTCTCTTACTGCCATTAAATCAACTAAATTCTCCCTCTTATCTTGCACTTAGCCCTACCCTATCCCACCCTCTACCCTCCTTGCCTCATATTTTCTCTGCTACACCGACCCGATATTGCCTGTTTCATAGATTATAGCCATCATTGTATTTACCTCCCCTATTTTCTTAAGTAGCTATGATTTAATGTATAACTACCAGTACTTTTGCTGTATTTTCACACTGTTATGTATTTACCCTACTTTGTTGTTTACGCCTGCTAACACTGTTCATATGATAAGCTATTGTCTACTATGTACTGTAATTTGTATGTACTGAAATTTGTTTTCTGTTGTTTGCTCTGCACCCTCCCGGGTTGTGCCTGAAAATAGTCATGCTATGGCTAGTGCACCTATCCGGTAAACAAAAACTTAATAAATAAAAAATGCCTTTTTCTGTCAAGGGCCCACTGACTTCCCTTGTGAAGACAGAGCTAACATAATATTTAAGGATGGCAGCCTCTTGCACATCCTCCTCTATCACACCACTCCCTCAGATAGCCTAACAATTCCCCCTCCTTTCTTCTTTTTTTCCCTTTTATAGTGGACAAATTGATTTTCTCAGCTCTTGACCATCTGTGCATTACGGAGCTGTGTGTCTGCCTTTGCTTCCCTAACTACCATATTTGTCTCCTTATTTCACAATATGTATTCTCCCCATTCTTTCTCTCCCTGCTTTCTTTGTACCTGTGGAATGCCCTTTTTTGACCTCACTGCTTCCCTGACCCTTATCAAGAACAATAATGGTCTCTGTACTTGCTGTTTCTGGTTACCATTCTCTTATATAACTTAGGTGCCTCAGGAATGGACCCCTTTATTGCACCACATCACTCTTCTACACCTCCTGTGCCGTCTTCCCTGACAAACCTGTCCCAGATCAGCTCCCACAAGCTTTGAAATCTGCCCTTCTGAAATCAAAGTCCTCAGTTTTCAATTGGGGTTTTCCAGTCCCAAGGGCCAGCAACAAACCAAATGGATTTGTAGCTATTGTTCTCTAGTTGCTCTTTAACTCTCACAGCTCCTATCACCTCTGAGTTGGTAAGGTCCCCATTGAGAATGACAGCCTGTCTGGTGGGTTCCTTAACTAACAGTATCAGTAGACAGTCCTGGAATGTATCCAACAAGGCTTGAGTTTTGGTGCTCTTGGCTGCTGGAACATCCCAATCAATATCCGGCATGTTCTGATAACCCACTACCACTACTTTCCCCTTTGTCACCCCACTTTCTAGCTCTTCCCTGAGCTCCCTATGCCTGTCTTCCTTTGCCCTGGTGATCTACAAACAAGGCCCCTAGAATTCTGCAGTCACAGAATTTTGCAAAAAAACTGCAACCTGTCACAGAATATTGAGCCCGGCACTGTGACCACTGCCTTTGGATGCCATGATAACCACAGTGAACTCTTCTGGCAAATAAAAGAGACTTCAAAATAAAAATAATTTTGTTTGAAAAAAATTAGTGGCATTTTTGCAACTTATTTTAAAAGTTTAACTCTTCTTGTGTTTTGATGTTTTGCCTTGAACCACTTTCCCTGGACTACAGCATAGTGAAATCTGGTAAAAGAATACAGTGTAAGCAAATTACTTGAGAGGTTAGTCTATAACCAAATCACAGACTGTGTTGAACGGCATAATTTGCTCACCCCATTCCAGCATGGCATTTGTAAATACCATGGAACAGATACCACCCTAGTTCGATTGATCACAGATGTCTTGCATGGGATTGATAATGGGTTGATGACAGGAGATGTGTTTACCGATTTAACTAAGGCCTTTGACCTTGTGGATCACCAGATACTGTTAACCAAGCTAAATTCTATGGGTCTAGATAATTTCTCTTTACACTGGTTCTCAGACTACCTGTCAAACAGGTCTCAGTTTGTAAACTTGAATGGGGATTTGTCCAATAAGTGCCAGTTCTGGGATGGTGTCCTTCAAGTATCTGTATTGGGTCCTCTCCTAATTTCACTTTATATTAATGAAATGTCAACAAACTGTGGCAGGGCAAAACTATTACTATATGCTGATGATGCAGTACTATACCGTAGTTCCAATAATAGCAATCAACTTAATAAATTGCTTACTTCTGATATACAACTACTAGAGAACTGGCTCTTAACAAACAAGTTGGTTCTTAACAGTAAAAAGACAAAGTCCATTCTCTTTGGCCCCAAGAGTTTAGGCCCCCATAGGGGAAACCTGTTTACCCTTTCCTTGTCAAATGGAACAACTATCAAGATGGTTGACTCCCTCAACTATTTAGGCATTCATCTTGTTCAGGATGTCATCTTTAAAGCCCATACTGAATATCTTGTAAAAACTATTTACCAAAAAGTAGGATTACTATAGTGTCTGAGCCCCTACCTCTCCAAAGAATCCCAGCTTTGTATAACCAGCTCATACCCTCCTCTATGGCTCTCCTGTCCTCCTCTCGGGTTGGTGCTTCTAACTAGAAAAACTAAAATCATTATATCATGCAATAGCTTACTTTGCTGCTGGTGCCCCACTAAGGGAACATCATTGTCATGTTCTTGATCCCCTCCCATGGCCCTCACTCACCAGCAGACTCGAATACACATCACTGTGCCTTGCCTTCAAGCTAAAAGGCCCACATGGTCCCCTTGACCTACATGGTCTATTGATGAATAAACCCGATAGATGACCCCTCAAATCCTCTAGTAGAAAGCTTCTTCTGGTCCTCAAAGTTAAAACTGCTACTGGGAGCAGGTCCTTTGCAAAATCTATCCATACCATCTGGAATTCCATTCCCAATGCACTGCAGGTACTCTCCTCTTTGGGCAGATTCAAGAAGAACTTAAAAGCCCACATTTTAGAAATAAATCAATGCAATTGTTTTTGATGATAAACTCTGTTATATACATTCCAATTTACTGCTTGATTGGCTATGACAGCACTGCAATTTGCCCATGTCTGTTTAGTGGCCAGTCTTACTAAACTTATATGTATGTGGATGTGAATTCACACTGTACTGTAAATATACATTTCTTGTTAATTATTAAGCTATCTCTGACATATAATCTGTTTCAAACTGTACTTCCTACTGTCTGTACATTCCCTGTACTGTACTCCTGTTTGGAAAATTCTTGTAATTAATCCTGGGTCACTCCTGAAAAGGGGACTCTCTGAGGTCCAGTGGAATTACCCAGTCAACAAAATTCAATTAAATAAATCAGAGTGCACTTATAATGGAGGAATTAGATATTTCAAGTAAGCAATAAGACACAAAAAGGTGTTGGCTGTTCTGTGATAACTGCATGCCTAGGTGCATAGTAAGGCATGAGGCTGAAGGCTGAGTATCCTTCCACACCTAGTCATGTGGTTATCACAGAACAACCAACACTCTTGAATGTCTTATTGCACTTATAAAATGGGATATGATCAGGAAACAATGACACCAGATAGTTTGCATTTGTAAAATGTTGTAACTTTTATTTAATTATAGAATAGAGAATTTCTTTAAAAAGGGAGAACAAAATAGTTCCTGACTACACTGTTTGGGATGGTCAAAATAATAAATAGCTTAGAACCATGTGATGTACTACTTTTTTGGAAGTGGTAAAAATAACAACAGAAAAAAAAACTCCCCAGAATGTGGAACATGTTAGGTTTACTTGTTGAAAATGATGAGTTGCACTTTACCATGGAATTCAAGGTTTAAGAGCTTGAACGGCATGTTTTCCAGTACTGCTTTCCTCTTGATTGTTTTTCATGTTCATTGTTGGTGAACCCATTTTCAGGCTCAGGCTTCTGTATATTCCTTGTATGCTCCATTTCTTGATTCTTGCTTGAGAATCCATCTGCTGATTTTCTTTTGTACTGTGTGCCAGGATTCCGCTTCACTTTTTTCAGTTTTCGGCAGAGGCACTCCAATAGTTTCTCAGGCAAGCTTCTGATCTGTGACTTGCGACTGCCATAATTTCCTGTGCATGCAGTCTGGAAGCAGATACTAGATGCACAGCTGTGGCTCTAAAAGAGTTTTTTGTGTACCTTTGGCAGAGGTTACACTCATTGTTCAGCAGGTTGACTCTGTTTATAGGTTGGAACGAATTAATATTAATTTCACCAGACCAGTGAAAGGTACAACTGTGGGCCATGTCCTATCTAACCTGAAAATTTCAGACTAAAATTCCAAACTGTCTGGACACTAGATGATGACAAAAAACAAAAACAGTGAAAAACAGAGATTTGTAAACTTTTTTTCACTCTCTGGATCTCGGACACCACACATCTGATCGAACCAAAATGCGGTATTTCAAGAGATCTACCCCCAGCAACAATGCACGTAAAATTATGTGCAAATCTGTTGAATAGTTGCAAAGATATTAAAGTGCAAAGTATCCAAGAAGGCAATTTAAGATACTTAATTTGGGGTTTGAATTCAAGAGATGGAGGCACGTTTCTCAAAGCTCCAGGCATGGAGCAAGGGGCTTGCACCAAAAAGAATGGTGCAAAGTGCCCCTTGCACCAAACAATGTGCCAGGAGCAATTCTCAAAGGCAGCCTGCATCAACTGCAGTCTGTCTGCCCCAAATGGGGACTGCACCACCCCTGCACCCATGAATGGGCTGTGACAAAACTCTGTGAGACATATGGCAGATGCAAGCTGCCTTAGCCCCATCACTGTAATTCTCAGCACTCTCTTGGAGGGAGAAATTCTAAGTACCCTTAGACCAGCCAGGGCTGGTTTAAGAGGACATAGAAAGTTCTCACCTGGGAGAGTTGCTGGTAGCAATAGTGCCACAGGTCCCCCCTCCCCAATCCCTGATGTGCCCCATAGGTAAATATATATTAGAGTCCCCCCACCCAGATCCCTGATGTGCCCCATATGTATAATAAATATATTAGAATCTCCCCACCCTGATCCCAGGTGTGCCCCTCATGTTCAGTAAATATATTAGAAACCACTACTCAAATCCCTGATGTGCCTCACAAGTCTAATAAATACAGTAGAATCCCCTGTCCAGATCTCCAATGTCCCTGTCAGTCTGGCAAATAAATTAGCCCTTCATTGGTGGTCTAGTGCCCCCCAACCCAGCAGGTAGTGCCCCTCATCCCCAGACAGAACCAGGGACTGGCATAGCCCTCATCATACTCCACAGCCATTCCCCAACTGAACTGTCAATGACCACATACTGTAATGTGTATGCGCTCATTGATAAGCAATGAGTGCATACACTGTACAGTTTAGGGTACAATACAGGGGAAGGGGGCCACTAGATCACCAGGGATACTTAATGTTTGATAACTGGGATTGGAGTTTGGATGGGGGAACCACAGCACATTGCTGTAAAGTGCTACACTCTCCCAGAGAGATATGTCTAAGTACCCTTAGACCAGCCCTGGCTGGTCTAATGGTGCTTAGAAATTCTCCCTGTTGGAGAGTTTTGTGAATCCCACTTTTGAGGATGTGGCAGCTTGTGTCTGCCTCAGGCTCCCTAGTGCCATGCTGCACCCCATTTTGTGGCACACAGGCAGAACAAAGCCCTGCTTGGTGCAGGCAGCCTGTGGTTGATACAATCTGCTTTTGAGATTCAGTCCTGGTGTATCGTTTGGTGCAAGGGGCACTTTGCGCTATTCATTGTTGCATAAGCCCCTTGTGCTGCACTGGCATCTTTGAGAATAGGGCCCTGGGTGTGTTAAATTTTTGTTTTGTTGTACATTGTTGTTTATGCCTTTTATCTCTTTTGTATTTTCCTCCTTGGCCATTCATTTAAAATGGGCAAGCATCTTCTCATGGGCTAATCAGCTCGTTTAAAGGGGCACTGTCAGCTTTACTCCTTCGCTTTTTGCCTGATACAAAAAATGCACCACTTTACACACACTGATTAAATAATCACTGCAGAAACCCCCCATATGGTTGAAATAAATGAATATTTACCATGTTTTTCATTTTCTGCCTTAATTTCTTTTCATCCGTCCTGACAGAAAGTGTCCCGCGTCCCGGAAGCACATCCAAGTTGGGAATGCAGGGCTGGCTGGAGCGTGTTCATGCACTGCAAGTTTTTAACATTGTGTCACTAAAAGAATAATAATCTGGCGCCTTATGTTGTATATAAATGCTGCTGCCACCTCCCATGACAAACCGAGCACTGCGAATAGTAAAAGTTCCTATTTTAAATCCGAGCTGAAATCCCGGGCATGTGCTTGAGAGTCATGGACAAAGATCCTGCGCATGCGCAAGAGTGTGCAATTGGTGCGCATGCCCAGAATTTCAGCTCAGATTTAAAAGAGGAACTTTTAGTATTCGCAGTGCTTGGTTTGTCGTGGGAGATGGCAGCAGCATTTATATACAACATAAGGCGCTGGATTATTATTCTTTTAGTGACACAATATTAAAAACTTGCAGTGCATGAACGCGCTCCAGCCAGCCCCGTGCTCCCAACTTGGATGTGCTTCTGGGACGCGGGGCACTTTCGGTCGGGACGGATGAAAAGAAATTAGGGCAGAAAATGAAAAACATGGTAAATATTCATTTATTTCAACCATATGGGGGGTTTCTGCAGTAAATATTTAATTGGTGTGTGCAAAGTGGTGCATTTTTTGTATCAGGCAAAAAGCAAAGGAGTAAAGCTGACAGTGCCCCTTTTAATAAAAAAAAAATCAATCATTCAAACATCTAGCTATAGTAATACTTGTCTCTGCCTACCACTGTATATTGGCCGAATAAAAACTTTATGTTGTGGCTGGATATTATGTTTTGATGCCTATGAGGAACAAAAAAACACTCATAATGGGATAGTCTCTGTGCCAAATGTCCAATAGACACTCTTTCTCCATCAAGTGTTTGAAACCTTTCCCAGTCTTTATGTAGGTCTTTCGTGTAGCATAACATTTGTCTAGTACTAAGTCTTGGACTAAGGTAAAACCTCCAAATGACACTAAGATAATCTCCAGCTCTAGATTCTGATGGGCCTGTGTTATTTCAATGGAAAATGTAGCCACATCTTCATAGGGAATACAATAATAAAAAAGCTGAGCACTCACCCGCTGTTTCACGCAAGTGTACATTACCAAGAGTCTCTTAATAAAGGGCACTTGTGCAAAACATCTGGGGCCAGATATTCAAAACGTAGCCCAGGCACTAAGGGGAGTTTGCAGATGCTATCCGGATTTTGCATCCAATTTTTGGATGGGGTCTAGATTCATACCTCCCACAGCACTGGCAAAACTGGTAAGTGCCAAAGCATTATGTTACTGCTGCACCCATGCAAATGAAGGAGTCGTCCCCTGCATACAGGTGCAGTGGAATATTTTGAGGGTTTAACAGGTGGTAACTACCACACAAATGGGGAAAAGTTACTGCCTTTGCAAACCCTGGTGGTGGGCAAAGGAACTGCAGCCATACACCACCAGCCCATTGAAGTAACAACATTTCTGGTCTCCAAGGGAACCCCCCTGCCCTCTGACCCTGTCTCTATAATAAATGATGTAATCCCTGGTGCCTGATGGCACCCCCACCCTCTGATCCATGTCCCTGTAATAAACGAAGAAGTCCTTGGTGTCTAGTGGCACCCCAGTCCTCCAATCCTCATCCCCATTAAAGATGTGCAAAGTCCAAAAACTTCACTCTGCGAAAATAGTTTGTGGACTGCACTCAGTCTGGAAGGTGCACTTTACGAAATTTGCAAATTTGTGGAGCTCAGGATCAAATGTGAAGTGTGGTATTTCATGAGAGAAATTCCACACTTCATACACAAACTTTGCCCACATGTAAAAAAATATATATAAATCCCTAGTGTCTAGTGGTCTCCCCTTCGCTGAACACCAGCCAGCCACATCACCCCCGCCAATCACTGGTCAGTCAGCCACAATGCAAAAAAAATTTTTTTTTTCAACTATTTCCCTAGTGTCTAGTGGTCCCCCACCCCACTCCCACTGATCATGGGCCACAGCATAAATAATGAAAATCACCCGTGGCCCCCAAAACACAAACCCACCGATCACTGGCCAGTCAGCTACAATGTAAAAATATAAATACATTTTTTAAATTCAGTCCCTGGTGTCTAGTGGAACCCCCACCTCCCAACCTGTCAAGGAGTATGCCACCACACCATTCCATTCCTCCCATCCCGTTCCTGAGGGAGCCACCAGCACAGCACTCCACTCACCTCCAAGGCCAGCAGACCTACTGAGCTCTTAATGAATGAGCGCATGTTTGTACAAGCATGCACTCATTCATTGACAGCTCACAATCATTTTTGGCAGTTTTTCAAGGGATAACAGAATGGGAGAGGGCTGCTCAGGTCACCGGCGGAGGAGCAGGAGTGGTGGGAATGGCAATATGGACCCCAGAGGAGTCAACAACACTGTTCCCTCCCATTCCACCCCCCCTACCAGCAGGGGGGCAAGGATGGGTCTACAATGCCATTCCCCCATCCTGCCCCCTGACTGTGACCAGAGCAGCCCACTCCCGTTCTCTTACCCCACTGAAAAATTACCTAAAATGACATAAAGCTGCCATTGAATGGGCTTAGAAACATAGAATTTGACAGCAGATAAGGACCGCTTGGCCCACCTAGTCTGCCCATTTTTCTACCTAACAGATAAGCTGCAGATCCTAGTTAATCAACAGCTTACTTCCTCTTACCCACCCCTAGGACTGCCTTATGCCTGTCCCATGCATTCTTGAAGTCCCCCACTGTTCTTGACTCCACAACCTCCTCAGGGAGGCTGTTCCATGCATCCACAACCCTCTCAGTGAAAAAATACTTCCTCACATTACCCCTGAGCCGTCCCCCCTCTATCTTCAAATTGTGCCCCCTTGTTCTTGCACATCTCTTTTTCTGGAAGATGCTACCCTCTTGGACTTTGTTAATTCCCTTGAGGTACTTGAAAGTTTCTATCATGTCCCCTCTCTCCCTTCTTTCCTCAAGAGTATACATATTAAGCTCCTTTAGTCTTTCTTCGTATGTCTTCTGGTGCAGACCCTGCACCATTTTGGTTGCCCTCCTCTGGACAGCCTCCACTCTGTCTATGTCTTTGCGGAGATGGGGTCTCCAGAACTGCACACAGTACTCCAGATGGGGTCTCACCAACTGTTTGTATAGAGGGATAACAACTTCCTGTTTTCTACTATTGATGCCTCTTCCTATGCATCCCAGTATCCCTCCAGCCTTCCTTACTGCCTTCTCACATTGCTTGCCCACCTTTAGGTCATCTGATATAATTACCCCCAGGTCCCTTTCTATTTTTACTGTTGTCAGTATCTCACCCCCCATTGTGTACACTTCCCCTGGGTTTTTGTTTCCCATGTGCTTGTGCTTGTACAAACACACTCTCATTCATTATGAGCTCAGTTGGGCTACCGGCTGTGGAATTGAGTGGAGGGCTGTGCTGGTGGCCTGTTCGGGGTGGGATCAGGATGGTGGGAAGTGGAGTGGTGTGTTGGGGCACTCCCTGACAGGGTGTGGGGTCCACTAGAGAACAGGAATTGAATAAAAAAAAAATATATTTATATTTTTACATTGTGGCCGACTGGCCAGCTATCGGCAGGGGTGTGTGGGGGCTCGGAGTGATTTTCATTATTTCAACTGTGACATGCAATCAGCCAAGGGGGAGGGACCATTAGACACCAGAGAATCAGGGATTTAATTGAAAAATATATATATTTTTTATATTATCACAGACTGTCCAGCAATCGGTGGGGGGGGGGGTGATGTGGCTGGCGATCAGAGTGATGGGACCACTAGACACCAGGTATTTGGGATATGTAAGTTCTTCTTGCTTTGGGTTTTTTAAGTGCAATTTGGACTTAAAAAAAAAAACAGAAGCAAGGCAAAGTTACAAATGGTGAATTTTCAGCAACCAATGCAATTTCTTGAATTGATTCACGGATGCGAATTTTGCGACTTCTCTGAAAATTCGCAAGCATATTGGAACTTCACTGCATCTCTAATCTGCATAATAAATTAAGTAGTCCCTGGTGTCTAGTGGAATGCCTATCCTCTGATCCCCATTCCTGCCTAAGTTTATATATTTTCTGGTGAATAGTGGCACATCCGCACCCTATAATCCCCATCCCCAATAAATGAAGTAATCCTTGGTGTCTAGTGGTACCTCCCTACCCTCCAATCCCCATCCCAGTATAAGTTACATTTTTCCCTTGTGTCAAGTGACATCCCCAGTCCTCTGAACCCATCCCCTTATAAGTTTAATGATTCCCTGGTGTCTAGTGGACCCCTGAACTCTGATCCCCATCCCCATAATAATTCAAGTAGCCCTAGGTGTCTAATGGAACCCACCACACTTCAATCCCTGTTCCCTTATAAGAATAAATATTCCCAAGAGTCTAATGACACCCCCCCACCCTCCGATCCACATCACCCTAATAAATGAAGTAGTCCCTGGTGTCAGTGGCACCCTCAACCCTCTTATCCTTGTCCCTGTATAAATTAATTATTCCCTGGTGTCTAGTGGCACCCCTACTCTCTAATTCCCATCCTTATAATAAATTAAGTAGTCCGTGGTGTATAATGGCACACCATGTCCTCCAATCCCCATTACCATATAAATTTAAATATTCCTTGCTGTCTAGTGGTACCCCCAACCTCCAATTACCTACTGGCATGTCAGGCAAGCCATCCCTGGTGTACTGTGGACCTCTGCACCACTGGAACTGAGCAAACATCCATGCCACCCCCCTTTACCTCTGTCACCAGTGCCACATGGATCCAATATGGTGACCAGAACAGCCCTCGTCTCACCAGCTCTGCTGGCTATCATATGGACTGACATGGAGAGTGTGTGTCATGTGTTCAGTAAAGGCAGTGTGTGTGCTGCCTTCAGTAGACAGTATGTAATGCTAGGGTAATGTTGGGGTGTATTAGTAGGGGTATCACAAGTTGGAAGAGGGAGGTAATAATCCCTCTTTACAAGACACTGGTTAGGCCCCATCTGGAGTACTGCGTGCAGTACTGGAGGCCACACCTTCACAAGGACATTAACCAAATTGAGGCAGTCCAGAGAAGGGTAACCAAAATGGTGCAGGGACTGCATCAGAAAATATATGAATACATATTAATGGAGCTCAATATGTATACCCTAGAGCAAAGGAGATAGAGAGGTGATATGATTCAAACACCTTAAGGGCATTGACAAGGTGAAAGAGTCTAACATGTTTCAATATAAGGAAAATAGCAGGAAGAGAGGACACAGCATGAGATTAGAGGGAGACAGCTTAAGAGGTAATGTGAGGAAGTTCTTTTTCACAGAAAGGGTGGTGGTTGCATGGAACGAATATCTCAGGATGTGGTGGATATGAATACAGTGCAGGGCTTCAAACAGGTGTGGGATAGGCATAAGGGAGCAATACAGATGAGTATGAATAGATAGGCCATTCACAGAGCAAATGCTGATGGCACATTTATAAGGTAGAAAAAGAAATGGGCAGACTGGATGGGCCTTGCGGTCCTTATCTGCCATCAACTTCTATGTTTCTATGTTTTGCACTTCCTTTACAGTACATAGGACACATGCTCCCTGTGAGTTGATACAGTGGCTGGCGGAGCTGGTGAGAAGAGGGCTGTGCTGGCCACCATATCGGATCTGTGTGAAACTGGCAACAGAGGTAAGGGGAGATGGAAGGGTGGTTTACTTGGTGCCATTGGTGTGGGGGGGCACTAGATGCCAGTGACAGATTGCCTGACATGGCAGCTAGAGATTGGAGGTTTGGGGGTGCCACTAAAAACCAGGGAATATTTAATCTTATTTGGTGATGGACATCAGAGAGCATGAGGTATCACTAAACACCAGGGACTACTTTTTTTATTATGGGGATGGGCATCAGAGAGTGGGGATATCAGTAGACACCTGGGAATAATTACACTTATACAGAGAGGGGATCGGAGGGCAGGGAGTGTCATTAGACACCAGGGAATATTCAAAGTTATACAGTGATGGAGATCAGAGGGTGTGGTGTGATAGTAGACACCAGACAACATTTTCACTTATAGAGGTATGGGGATTAGAGGGTAGGTTGGGTGCCAGTAGACACCAAGGAATGTTTAAATTTATTCAGGAATGGGGATGGGAGGCCAGGGAATGCCATTAGATACCAGGGACTACTTTATTTAATACAGGGATGGGGTCGGAGGGCATGGGTTGCCACAAGACACCGGAGACTATTTAAACTTATATGGGGATGGGCAGTTGGGGTGAGCAGTTGGTCACAGAAGGGACACAAACCTGCTGCTGCTTCCAAAGCAAAAGAACCCATAATGGGCATGCATATGGCCCATGCAGGCCCAATGGGCTCATTTGCATGCAGCCTGCTGAAAACACATGGGGGCCATATGGCACTAACACGTCTGGGGATACAGCAGTTCCATGCACTTCGGTATGGGCAGAATACAGTCCACATCTGTGTCAGGGCAGTGCTGCTTGACTCTGTGTTGCCCTGACATGGCCCTATATTCAGTTGGATAGTGCTGATGCACAGTCCCACTGAATATAGCATCCTTGTAGTCATTGACAAGGGCTAGCAGATGTGCTCTGCTTTTGGCCATTACTCAATATCTGGCCCGTGGACTTTGTTTTTCTGTCTGCTTGGTTTTCAGTGTCCCATTTGCTGTGAACAAAAAGCATACTTATACACAGTCAACTGTGTAGTGTGCTCTCTTTTGGCAGAAGAGTTCTTGGCTTTTTTTGCTATTGTATATTGTGATTGTTGGCTACCTCTGTGGGTTTGTGGAGCGGCCCTGTCCTTTCTCTTGGATTTTCATAGGCAACATATAGATTACATACTGTAGGAGAAGTGCTAAATCATCTTGCTTAATATTTGCTAAAATCTATCTTCTGTTTTTTGCTTTTCTAGTCTGAGCCACCTGTCAGCATAATATTTTTGAAGCAGGATGATGACACCGGCATGAGGCATCCACATCTGATACACAGCAGTAATACATATGCGAAAAGCCATTTTCACCCTATATTGAATTGAGCACAGCTACTGTATGTATGCTGCACCAGTGTGCTCTAATGTTATTATGGTTAGCTACCATATGGTGTTCCAGTCTGGGATAAACTGAGTTGGTCAAAGCAGTGTCAGGGTGGAATCTTGGACAGCCCCAAGTTTATTAATATTTAGTAAGGAACCAAAATGGAGGGTATTGTGTTCTTTATGGTAGTTGCATTGCTTTCTTATAAAACAATACATAATTAATGGTAATGAATATCACCCTTTCCCATCACCTGGAATAATGTCATTTGGAAAGAGGTCACATTATTTCTAGGGATGGTAAGTATTAGGGGAGACAGGGAAAGACACCAGGCAAGACAGCAAATAGACATGCACAAAAGATTTTTTTTTTTTTGGAAACCAGGTAAGGCTCTCTAGTCCCAAGGACTTTATTCAGGGGTAAGATAGGAGCTCTGCCAATGTTATGTGACTTGTTCAGCACCACAGTTTGCAAGTGAAGGCTGTGGGAATAAAATCCAGGTCTGCTGGATGTACCAAACTCACATACAGCTCATTACTCTAAACTCTTGACTATACTGCCAGTCCTATAATGGCTATAATTAAAAATAATAATAATCATATCAAGGGGGTACATCTTTTTCACATTACAAGAAAAGACCATTAAAACACTGACATGCAAGCAAAGCAGAGTAGACTACTGCTGCAAATTATTTAAGTCATTATTATTTAAAAAGCTAGAGAAAGAGAGAGAAAAGTGCATCTTTTTTTTTTTAAACCTCTTTATTGAAATTTTGATGCAAGATACATACACACATACAGCCCAAAAAGGAAAAAAAGACCAGGCCCACACCCCAAAACTGGGTGCGGAAACTATGTACATCCCCTTAACTATATACAATCACAGTTACCCAATCAAACACCATACCCAAAGCTCCCAACACATTGTGGTGGACAAAAAATGTATGCGCTACCCCCGACCCAAATTAGGCCCGGTTAGACCCTTCTACCTAACCACCTAAATTTTAAATAAGGTGAAAAAAAAAAAACCCAGGAACACTAACCCAGCCCACCCATAGGTAACTGTGTCCCTAGGAAAGAGAGAGAACCCCATATACCAGACCGCAGCAGAAACCTTGCAGTTAGGCAAACCCCCATACAAGGGAAAGAAAGTAAAATCTGTGTAAGGCCTATCAGACCATCATCGCCTAGGTTCCATCACCAAAAAGCCCCATGAACCCTACACCATTGAAGATACTTCTCACTACTCCTCTTCAGACAGACAGACCCGAACCCTCGGACCTTTCAGCTGGATTGCATAGACCACCTCTAAGGTCCTCCAGATCCGGTTGTAAACCTTCTCCTTCCCGTCCATCAGCATAAATAATCTAATTCTCTCTAAGACCTGTAAAAGGTCCCTCACCCACTGATCATAATCATAAACTAAATCTTCCTTCCAATATCGCAAAACAAATGCTTTAACCACAGCTGACAATAGGGAGATATGATGCTTAGCCACACTCCCCCCAATCCTTTCCAGATCCCCTAGAATACATATCTCGGGACTAATATATTCCGAATAATCTAACACCGGGTCCATTTTATCCACAATCTGACCCCAAAGTGGCTGAATGCGAGAACAATTCCAAAAAATATGCAAGAGGTCCCCTGGGAGCAAACCACAACGAAAACATAGGTCTGTCTGTCTGAGATTTCTGGAGCATAATTTAACAGGGGTATAGTAAATATTTGAACAAATAAAAAATTGCATCATATTATACTTCGGTATAGGCAGGACATTCATATGTTTCCAAACTTCAGACCAGTTAGGCCTCTGGGGGAATAAAGCTTTCTCCCAATATACAATTTGAGACTCCGTATCTGAACCCATATAGTCTATTAATACCTTATAGACTTTGGAGAGAGGGTGCTGTGAAAGATCCAATCCCTTTAAATTAACCCAAGAAAACACGGACTCTTCCCCCCTATCCTCGTGGTCCCGTAGAAACTTCTGAAGTAAGTTGGTGATCTGGAACTTCTTAAAAAAATCCCATCCTTTAGCTTGAGTTGGCAAGAAAACTTTGCCCTCAACTACCAATTCTGCGACGGAGAGATCCTGAAGCATTAGTTCCCACTGATCCCTCAAGATATTATTACCCAGGCGAAAATTAGGATTTCCCACCAGGTGCTGTTCTTCTGCCCTTTTCTGAGCTTTCTTCTGGGCTGGAGTCAGCCACTCCCACCAAGCTCTAACAGATTTATATAATGGAGAGTGCCTACCTATGCCCGGCAGAATCTCCGGGTCCACATGTATTAATGCCCCTGGCCGGAGCTTAGCCCTTTCCAGGAGTAGTTGCTCAATCTGTAGCCAGGTGGGTGTATATTCCCCTTCACGAGGACCGCCGTCCCATCGGCCCATATATCCTAATTGACCTGCCACATAGTAAGTGAACAAATCAGGGAGCTTCACCCCACCCTTGGAATAAGGAAGACTTAAAATCTTGTGCTTCCTCCTGGGAGGTTTCGAATCCCATAGGAAATCCGAGATAATCTTTCGGATGCCAACAAATCTAATCCTAGGAATAGGATAAGGGGAGAGACAAATAGGATACAGCAGGCGAGGCAAAAGATTCATTTTAACAAGACCCAACCTAGCAGTGAAATTCAACGGAAGCCTCCTCCATCTTACAATTTCCTGTTTAGCTTTAACCACAATATTGCTCAGGTTCTCATCCACCCTATCCTCTGACCTAGCCATGATCCAGATCCCAAGATACTTGATTTTGTCAGATGCCCAATTAACTCGGAAATGTTCGAAATCTGCCCTATGAGTATGCACTGTAAGCGGAAGGACCTGGGTTTTAGCCAGGTTTAGCCTATAATTGGCGACCTTAGAGAACCTACCAATGATTCCCAGGGCACACTGAAAACTCTCTGCTGGATTAGATAGATGTAGCAAAATATCATCCGCAAAAACTGACATCTTAAGCTCTAACCCCAAGACCTCAATCCCTTGTACCCCTGTGTCCTTCGAGAGGGCCCTTAGAAGAGGTTCAAGATAGATGTTAAAAAGAATTGGTGAAAGGGGGCACCCCTGCCTCGTTCCATTCTTAAGAAGAAACTCCTTTGAGAGATATCCATTGCATAGAACTCGAGCAGTAGGAGATTCATAAAGGTTTCTAAGGCCCTTAAGAAAACCTTAGGAAACCCCATCCTATCCATTGTAAGGAAGAGAAATTGGTGAGAAACACGGTCGAACGCCTTCTCGGCGTCCAGTGCAATTAATGCCATAGCCGAGTAGGAGTTAGCTGCTCTCTCTAAGATATGATGGAGTTTCCTTAAAGCAT
The DNA here is from genome assembly GCA_016271365.2 of Neoceratodus forsteri. Classification (NCBI taxonomy): domain Eukaryota; kingdom Metazoa; phylum Chordata; order Ceratodontiformes; family Ceratodontidae; genus Neoceratodus; species Neoceratodus forsteri. Next base: position 823,775,640 of record CM057459.1, read on the forward strand.
CAGGGGCCCCCCTCCCTGGCATAAACCCTACCTGCTCCTGGCTAATCAGATGTGAGGCAACCTTGAGAACCCTATTAGCTAATATCTTGGTAAGAATCTTAATATCTTGATTAATTAAAGCTATGGGCCTATAGTTGCCTGGCAAATGCTTGGGCTTATCTGGTTTGGGATCAAGGTAATATAAGCCTGGTATAGCAGTTGTGGGAATTCCTTCCTGCATGATGCCTAAGAAAAGCTCTTCCAACAGAGGTAGTAAGGTCTCAGCATGAGCTTTATAGAAACTAGCCGAGAGGCCATCAGGTCCCGGAGCCTTCCCATTGGGCAAGTCCATGATGACCTCCCAAATTTCCCGCCGTGATATCGGGGCGGCCAGGACCCGGGGCCTGTTCCAGGCTCAAACTTGGAAGAGGTATTCCCTCCAAAAAGTCTTCAATTTCCGCTACTGAGCACTGTATCCCATCTTGATATATTGCCGCATAATAGTTGGCAAAGGCATCAGCCAAACCCTGTGGCTCTGAGATGAACTCATCACCAAATTTCACAGCCACAATCGTTCTTTCCGCCTCCCGCTCTTTAATCCTATGGGCCAATATCCGGCCGGGCCTATCCCCCTGCAGTAAGTACTTAGAGTTCAACCTCTGTGCCCAGGAGTCCACCTGATAACCAAGTATACCCCTATACTCCTCCTTTAGGTCTCTCAGCCCCCTATCTATCTCTTCAGAGGTACCTTCTAGCGGCGCCATTGATTTAATGGCCCCTAGTATAAACTCCTCACGATCCCTATTCAATTTATTCAGCCTGGCAGTATATTCCTGAACCCAGCCCCCTATACAACACCTTACAAAGAGGCCAGGCTAAATTCCTATCCTCGAGAGTTGGAATCTGCATCTGAATAATTTCTTTAAGTTTACCCTCCATCTTGAGTAAAATCTTATCGTTCACTAGCACCCTGTCATCCAAATGCCAACGAACTGGCCTGGGAGGAATATTGTCCAGTCTCCATACCAACTGTACTGGGGAGTGGTCAGAAAGAATCCTGTCAAAAGTGTGCAGACCTACAACCCCCCTTAAAACCTCCCTATTGACCAAAAAAAAGTCAATCCTGGAAAAAACCATGAGCCCCTGAATAAAAAGTCATCTCGGTCTCACCTTTCCTGTAGATCCGATATGGATCCACCAAAGCAGTACCCTCCAAAAATCTAAGCAGTGCCGCATGAGGGGGACTAGAAAGACTGATGGAGGGGAATCCTATCCATGCTATTGTCCAAATCAATGTTCCAGTCACCCGCCAAAATACAAGGACCCTGAGGGAGCGCAACCATATCAGCCTCCAGCGAGGCAAAAAATTCCGAGTTAGCCGGGGTGGGCCCATAAATAGAGGCACACACCAATGGGCTACCCAAACACAAACCCACTACGTAGACCCCCCTGCCATCCTCCCTCGAGGTTACGCCCTCGATCTCAAAAGGGAAGCCTTTCCTGATTAGGAGTGCCACCCCACCCGCCGCCCTTGCAATGCCAGACCCAAACACTTTACCCACCCAGCCTTTCTTAAGCAAATGTAGTTCCTCAGTCAGCAAGTGGGTTTCCTGAAGAGCTGCTACATGAACCCCCAACTGATTAATATGTCTAAGAATGACTAATCTTTTCCTCCTACCCCTGAGACCCTTAACATTCCATGACAAAATTCTAAGTGACCCCATCTAACCCTTCCACACCCTGGGACCGTCCCCTATGGCTTTTAGAGGCCTTAGAAACACATGGCTTAGTTTCTCTCTCTTTCCCACCCCCAACCCCCATAAACTACCCCCGATCCTTCGATCGCCCTCCTAAATCCGTCCGGAACGTGCATGAGCCCACGCATCCTGGGTCTCCCCTCAGTCCCAGTCCATACATGAATTCCTTCAAAACCTGCCTTTCCCCCGCCTCCTCTTAAAAGCCAGTTCCAAAACCCACCCCTCTGAAACATTAATGAAAACTAATATCACCAGCAAGCCATTGCCTTCTTGGCTTTCAATACCCCAACCTGTAACAAGAAACGAGAGAAAAAAAAAAAGGGGGAAGAGTCCAGCAGGCAACAAATCAGTCCCTTGAGGCCTCAAAGTCTCTTTTGCATAGTCCTGGACATCCGCTTCTATCTTGTCTTATGGTTCAGGTCACTGACTTAAATAGGTCAGGTAGTTCCACCTTGAGACTTTCTAAAGCTTCCTCTGCCGAGAGGTATTTTCTGTCGCCTTTCTCCAACTTAACCACCAAGGTAGCAGGGTATTGTAGCCTGAATTTCAGACCCGCCATATATAGCTTCTTCTTGATGCCCACGTATTCCTTCTGCTTCTCCCTCACCGAGGACTAGATCCTGAACAGCCACACCGAAGCCCCATTCCAATGCAGATTTCTATTAGCCTTGGCTTTCATCAGAACATGGGATTTTTCCTTGTAGTTTAGAAATCTCATTATGATTACTCTAGGCCTCACGCCGGGGGGGGGGTTTCTCTCAGTGCCCGATGGGCCCTTTCCAGGTTGTAACAGTCACCAAACGGAGTGGGCCCAAACAACTTAAGCAGCAGATCCTGCATGAAGGCAACACAGTCCTAGCCCTCAGCCCTCTCAGGTAGCCCAGCCAGTATTAAGTTATTCCTCCGACTTCTTGCCTCCTGGTCCTCTAGGCGATCCTCTAACTTTCTCACTTGTCGTTTCACATTAATCATATCCTGATCCAAGGTAGAAGATTTCCTCTCCTGTGACCCGACTCTGGCTTCCAGATCCCCCACTCTCTGAGAAAGCGCATGAAGAGCAGGTTTCAAAATGGTGAAGTCAGCTACAAGTCCCTCAGGAGCTGCTTAATCTCTAGGATGTCTTCTGAAGTGGACTGGCCCTCCAGGATCTCCCCCCTCAAGGCCTCCGCGTCATCTGGGACAGGGGAATGGGGCTTAGAGCGCTTGGCAGCCGGGGATCTTGCTGCAAGAGGCTCGGGGCTGCACGACTGTGTTTCGGCCATATTCGGCTGCCAAGATGCCAAAATAAAAAGCGGTACTCCTCCGACGTCCGATCGGCACCCAAAACAGATCATGAGCAACACTGAGTCACCGGTCAGGTAAGTGTGCCTTCTAGACAGAGGTATGGCCCCAAAAGCAGGAAAAAAGAAGCTAAATCGATCGCGGGACTCGGGAGCTTCGGGGAAGTGGTATTTTTTTATAGTTTATCTCAGATAGTTTGCAGACACAAAATGGAAACTGACAAACACCCAATTCTTTAGCAGACAGAGTACAAGGTATACTTCAGAGAACACTTTCATTAGCAATCCCTAATGTACCAAACAGTATTTTCTGCCATCTCTGAAAGCTAAATCTACCATCATAAAAGGTTTACACTATAGAAGCATGCCAGGTCAGAGTTTGACCAGAGTGCTCCCAAGCAACACAACATCAATCCAGATAGCCCCAAGCATGCAGCTTCAATCAAAAACTAGTACCTGAAGAGATAAAAAAAAAGAGCAAATACCTTCCTGTTGTTTTTTTTTTAATACATGTGACAAATCAAATGGGATTATATCTCTTACTTTAATCACTCAGCTTGAATGCCAAGGCTTTTTACAAGACTCTGCAAGCCACATAAATATACTGTACAGTTGGTCAAAGCAAAGACTGTCCTGACTGTCTACCTTATCCTGCCAGTACAAATACAGAAGGAGTCCAAATATCAGAACCATTACAAATTTCAATCAATGATTTTCTTCAGAGCACAAATGAGATACTTCCTACTCCTTTCTTTAACACTTAAGGAGACCTTCAGTGCACTGCATGAAGGCAGTAGTAGATATGCTACTTTACAAGTCAAACAGGCTTTTTTTGGAAAATGGTGCTGTCCTACAGTACATCCATGAGTGGCAGTCCTTATGCAACATGCATGGTAGTTTCATCCCCTGCCCTTGATGTTCACCAGCAAGTACCTTTTTCAGTGGCTTCTATGCCATAAGCACACACTATGGCTAACATTGCGGTTGAACTGCTGGACATTTTGACCTGTGACTGCACCTATTCTCACAAAAAAGGTGGCTTCACAGCTAGTGATAATGGATTAAATGTGTTTAAAGTAATAAACATTGGTAGTTTCTCAGAGTTCCAAATGTGGCACATTAAATCAACTTGGTAGTACAGCTGTCTGTAAATCAGCTATTGGAAGTCAGTGGTGGTTATTCCTGAGCTGCACTAAATAAGCAATGACATATACTGTAGCAGAGTGTTGATTGTCTGGGGTTACTGTATGTCCTGGAGCATAGTGAGGCATGAGGTGCTTGTGCTGAGTGGCTTCAGCACATGGAAGTGCATTAACCTCACACAGCTGATAACCTGGCATGTTTTTTTATACTTTTAAAATGGACCAACTGAGAAACAGTTTTAAACAATGACAAACATTTTTTAATAAAAATATGTATTTGCTTTTTTGTCAACAGAAAAGGACTGTTTTGCCCATCGACTCTGCCAAGTGTTCCCTACCTGTTCTTCCTCCGCAGACCCTATCTGGTTTCCAGGGACCCTCTCCACTCTATGACACTTTTCTATTATACACCAACAGTATGTTTATCCCGTGCATATCTTTTTTTCATCCAGTTATTTGCCCACCATCGCCACCTACTCCAGCCTTTGGGCCCTGGCTCAGGACCCCCCCACCCCATCTGTTACTCTCCCTGCCATTGAGCCGACCAGGATCCACACAGTGCAGGACCTGAGAGTCCTGAGGGCCATCACATTTGGTGAAAGGGGACATGGCTTTTTCTGGTTTTCTCACCTTGACTTCCGAGGGCCTCAGCAACATGGTCCTGAATGCGCATGAATGCATGCATGTGCACTGGAACTGGTGACCCAATTCAACCAACCCGGCATAGCACCAGTCACCCATCTGCCCGGTGCTACCACCAATCTTCCACTTAGTGACAGCCAAGAGCCAGAAAGGCTTGCCTCCCCAATCAAGGAGATCAGAGCTGCCAAGCAGCTACTCAATCCTCTCCCAGCCCCTCCGGCTGACTCCCGATGACCCGAGCTCATCCCTGAACCTAGCATGGGAGAGGTACGCTGTTCAAGTTGCTTTAGCCCTTTGCACCATTGGGTCAGCTGTATCCCATACATACTTGAAGCCTTCACCTTCCCTCAGCATTTAGACTTCATGCGTTCCACTGGCAGTCTGTTCCAGGTGTGTACCACCCTTTCAGTAAAGAAATATTTCCTCATCTCTCTCTCTCTCTTGAACTTCCCCTCTCCAGCTTCATCACATGCCCTCTGGACCTAGTGCTTATACTCATTTGAAAGAGATGCCCCTCCTGCACCTTAAGCACCCCTGTGAGTTACTTGTACTGTAGGTCTTGATCACGTTTCCTCTCTCTCTCTCTCTCGCTGGGTGTGCATGCTGAGATCTCTCTGCCTCTCCATTTAGGGTTTCCTGTGCAAACTCTACTCTATGTTAATCTTCCTCCTCTAGACTACCTGCAGTCTGTCTGTCTTTTCTGAACTGCAGGCTCCAAAACTTGACATAATTCTCCAGGTGATGGCGAACCAGGTAGCAATGCAACAGCAACACCACAACCCCCTCCTCCTGCTGGAGATATGTCTCCCTATGCACTCCTTCATCTCACTAGCCCTTCCCATTGGCCTCTCATAGTACCCTCTCACCTGGAAGTCCTGTGATATGATAACCCTAAGGTCCCTTTCCTGCCTAGTGACCGTAATAGCCCCCATCCTATATTCAGCACTGGGGTTCCTTTGCTTTAGGTGCATGATTTTGCACTTTTTGGTACTGAGCCCCAACTGCTATGTCTTTGACTACTCCTCAAGTTTCCCAAGAGCCCTAGGCATTTTCTCCACCCCTTCTGAGTGTTCACCTTATTACAGATGTTGGTGTTATCTGCAGAAAGACATAGCATGTCCTCCAATTCTTCTGTAATGTCCTCTATGAAGGCATTGAAGAGCACTGGTCTGAGTACTGAGCCCTGTGATTTCTCATTGATCATTCTCCTGTCCTTAGAGTGACTGCCATTAACTAGCACTCTCTATCTCCTATCCATTAGTTTCCACTCAGGTCCCTAGGGTCTTGATTTGTTATTCCTGCTGAATATTTCCTCATAGTCTACCATGTTTAGTCCTTTTAGGAATTTGAAGGTCTCTTTCGTATCACCCCTCTCCCTTCTGGTCTCTAGCGAATACATGTTCAGAGTTATAAGCCAATCATCATTGGATCTGCCCTGCTGTCCCTGAATCATTTTGGTTACCCTATGCTGCACATTCTCTGGCCTTTTATTGCATTCTGTCGCATGGGGACTGCAGAACTGCGCACTATATTCCAGAAGTGGCCTCATCAGTGATTTACAGAGAAGTAGTATCACTTCTACCCTCCTGATGTCAAACCCCATCCCAATACATCTCAACATTGTGGTTGCCTTGGTATAGGCCTTATTATATTGGCTCAATTGCATTAGGGAGTCACTTATGATGACTCATTTATCCCTTTCCTCACATATAGTGTTCAACTTATCTCATTCCATCCAGTATTCCATCCTGGGGTTCTTTTTTTCTATGTGCATCACATTGCACTTCTTGGAATAACATTTCAACTGTCAGACTTTGGAACACATCTCAAACCTTTGCAGATCCCTCTGCAACTCCCTAATCACTTTGTTTTTGTCTACTCTGCCACTCCCTAATCACTTCATTTTTGTCTACCCTGCCATAGGGCATATTGTCATTTGTTAAGAGACTCATCTTGTCCAATATTCCTTCTCCTATGTCACTGGTAAACATTTTGAAAAAGACCACCCTAGGACTGAACCCTGTAGCAACCCACTCATTACCTCCATCTTCCCAAACTTGACCCAGTATAACACCACCCTGTGCTGTCTCCCTCCAAGCCAGTTTCCCACCCATCTAACTAGATACTTTGTTGCACTCAGATCCTCTAACTTCTTCAGCAGTCTTTTGTGTGGCAGAGCTGAATGCCATACTGAAGTTGAAACAGGGTAAATCCACTGTTTATCCCTTATCCATTGCCTTAGTTACCCAGTCAAATAACACTATCAGATTGGCCTGATGAGACCACACTGTCATGAGCCCTTGCTGATTACTATCCTGGAACACCTTTTTGTCTAGGTAGTCCACTAGGTCCACTTTGACTAGTGTCTCTATTAGTTTACATGCTATGGAGTAAGACTAACAGGTCTGCAGTTTCCCAGTTGCTCCTTGTCAACTCCCTTGTATAGTGTAACTAGGTCCATAACCCTCCAGTCTTTCAAAACCACCCCTGATTGTAGCAAACTATTAGATAACCCAGCCAGGAACTTAGCTGTCTCCAATGTCAGTTCCCTGAGCACCCTTTGGTTCATCTTATATGGCCCTGGAGCTTTATTAATTTTCAGGACTGAAAGCACTTTCCTGACACTTTCTCCCATGATTATCACCTAATTGTTCTCTGGGATCCATCTTACAGCAGCTTTTATGCCACTTTCAGGCAATGGTCCACTGCCCACTCAAGTGAGTTGTACATTCTGGGTGATCCTAACATCAACTGGCTCTCAAATAAACTAACCACAACTCACTCCTACATCGAATCATTAAATCTAACACAGCTAATACAGGAATCTAATTGTCTAAATAACAAAACTAAAAACCACTCCCTTCTAGACCTACTTCTCGCGACTCATCCCCACAGGGTCAAGGACACCGGCCTTCTGCCTGATGCACTAAGTGACCACCATCCTGTTTACATGGTGCGCAAAATATACAGGTAAAAAATACCACACAAAAGCCTCCTAACACATGCCTACCCCTCTCTTGACACACGACCTCTTCATAGTGACCCCGCCAACTCTGACTGGTCCCCACTCGCAGCTTGCTCCTCAATTGATGCTGCTATCCAGATGTTCAGTGATAAATTCCTTCAAGTTTGGAATCTACATGCCCCCCCTGCGTAAAACCAGAGTCCGAGGAAACCACCTACCCTGGGTATCACCTGAGCTCCTATCCTGTCAAAGAGCTTGTGACACTGCATGGCGTAAACACAAGGCAACCAACTGTCCCAGGGACCTCCAACGTTACAGGGAGCTATGAAATAAGTGCACCAAAGCTATTCAGATGGCCAAAGCAGAACACTACCAGGCTACCTTCCAAGGAAACACAAACAATCCATCTAAGTTTTGGAAAGTTGTTCAGTTCCTCTTTTCCCCTTCCACCAACCCCCCCCCCCACTCCTGCCCTTAAGCTAAATCACTCAGTCATCTCGGAACCCATGGCAGTCGCTGAATGCTTTAATACCCATTGTACATCCTATGCCTCTGTGCTCCAAGCTGCCCTTCTACTGCCCCTACAGATTTCCACCCCCCCCCGGTGGCCACCTGTCCGCTTGCTCCCTCTGCCTCTCTCCCTACAGACTTTCCCTCATCTACCCCCTTTTTCTTCATGCACATCTCCCCTGCTGCTTCCTTAAAAGCCCTCTTGTCTATTGACCCTGCCAAAGGCTCCTCGCTGGATGGCCTGGACCTCAAGCTCCTCTTTCCGTCTGCTCCTGCTACTGCCTACCCTCTCTCCCTCTTACTAAACCTCTCCTTTGCTTTGTCCTCTGTCCCTGAAGCTTGGAAACATGCTATAGTTCTTCCTTTCCCTAAGGGAGGTGATCACTCCTCCCCTAGCAACTACCACCCCATCTGTCTCCTTCCCACCCTGGCTAAACTCCAGGAACACATAGTACTTGAACAACTCTCCTTCTATCTTACTGACTCCACCTTTCTCACTCCATTCCAATCCAGTTTTAGAAAGCACCACTCCACCGCCACATCCTTGCTATGGCTTACTGACGCTATCTCTACGGGCATGGACAATAGCCTCATAACCTCTGCTGTTATTATAGACCTAGCCAAGGCCTTTGATACAGTCTCACACCCTTTACTCTATCCTGTCTCATATCGGCTGGTCTTTCCCCAAAAGCCACAGGTTGGTTTACATCTTATCTGTCAGGCAGATTCCAATTTGTCCATATGGCTGATGCCATCTCCCCACCACTTCCCATTACTATGGGAGTCCCTCAGGGCTCTGTACTCAGGCCCCTCCTTTTTTCAGTCTTCCTTAACGATTTCCCTCTGGCTTGCACAACAGCAAACATACACATGTATGCAGATGACACGGTACTGTATACAACAGGCAAATCAGTCCCTGATGTCACATCCAGGCTCCAAATGGATTTCAACAATATACAATACTGGTTTAGAAAGCATCACCTCATCCTACATTCAAAGAAAACAGTCTCTATGACTTTTGGAACTTGGCAGAGGCTAGTCAGGCTCTCCTCCTCACACTCGTTCCACACCTTAGATGGGACTGTACTAGGAGACACCTTCTTCTGATACCTCGGAGTTTGGCTGGACAGAAACCTAAATTTCTTGTTACATATCAATGTCATTCAGAAGAAACTCTGGCCTAAGCTAGGGGCCCCATAACAAAACAGTAAATGTACCCCTCTTCCAGCAAGATGCAAATTGGTACATAAAATGATTATGCCAATATTTGACTACTGTGACTTAGTATAAGAAGTATATGGAGCTGCCCCCCAATCCTCCTTATCAAGGCTGGACCCTCTTTTTAACTCTCTCTGTTGGTTTGCCTTAGATACTCCTGCCCTGACCCACCGCTGCACAATCTACCGATCTCTGAATTTACCCACCCTTGCTGACAGGAGAGCCATGCATGTGACTAAATTCACCTTAAAATTCTGGCTAGGAACTCCCTGCGTACCTCTCTACCTGCTTAACTGCCCCACTCCCCTTCAAATACACCCTCAGATCTGATGACTCATGTTCCCTGAATATACCCTATAGAAGCACTATGTCAGGCCAAATGGCTTTCTCACATTGACTACCTAAACTCTTGAATCAACTACCAACCTAAATCCGACACTCCTCCTCAGGCAATTATCTCTCTCCACATCCTTAACAAACTATCTAGTGACAAACTGCAATTGCACCTAGTCCCTCTGGACTGGACTCTGGTGAGGGTCTATTTCTCTCCCACCCTCCAGTAGAACCAACTATCTCCACTTTCTTAAATCCTCCTGCATCCTAACGTGTTTCCCCTCCTGCTCTATCCCATTGCTGATTTGTAAATATTCTACAGCTTGTGATCTTGTTTTAATTGACTACGTACAGTGTAGCTAATTTTTTCTGTGTGATGTATACTGATGTACTATTTAAATGCTCCCTCTCCCCTTCCCTCAGGATGTACCATGAGACAATGATCTTGTTGTTCAGTATAAGTCTCCAGGTGAAACTTTTCAATAAATAAATAAAAATAAATAAAACATCCTCTATGGTAATACCTGATTGGTTGAATTATTAGAGGGCCTGCAGAGTGTTGGGCTGCATCAAAAAAGGAGTGATCAGAAACAGAACAGGGCTAGAAATTCTGCATCTTACAAAGCCCTGGTCTGGCCCCATCTGGAAAACTGTACACAGTTTTAGTATCCTCAATACAACACACTCTGGCCAGAGCTGATAGGGCTGTGATGAGCTGCCAAATGACAAAAGTTACATGTGTGTAGAAATAACTGAATGCCTGGATGTAACTTGGCCATTGTTTGGAGGCATTGCAGCAAATTTTCAACATGGCCTTTTTGGGACCCCTCCTCATGATGAGTGCCAGTGTCATTGTGTTCACTTGTCCCGAAAGGGGATTTCACAGAGTGACCATGCCATTCTGTGCCACAGGTGCAAAAACACGCTTCAGGCAGGATGTGAAAAATGATAACTGTACTGTTAAAAAGGAGGTGTGCAAAAATGGGAATGTTGAAAATCTGGAGTGAAAATATTGAATATTTGCGAAGTTAGCAGCGTGCATAGAAACTGCTCAATGCACACTCATAACACAGTCATTTTCTTGGAATTTTTTCATCAGATTTGCAATATGGGCTATTTGAGACCTTACCTCATGAACAGTGGCACTGTTGTTTCATTAATTCATCATGAAAGGTGATTTTGTGCAGTAAACATGAAATTACCTTTCAGGACTGAGTAAAGAAATGACAGTGACACTGTTCATGAGGTGGGGTCCCAAGAACCCCATGTTGAAAATTTGGGGCCAAAATTCCAAAAAGATGGCTGATTTATCAACTCAAGCTGAAAACCCCATTGAATGCCATTATAGCACACTTACCTTTGATTCTTCCATTTGTGGTTCAACTTTGAAGCATGCAGACATGTCGGTCAGAAAATGACAGCACCGTCTGGAGAGGTAAAGTATGGGAGTAGGCGGGGGTGGTGTGGGGGCCGGGTGCTCAGTGGGATGGTGGGGATGGAGGAGGGGAGATTGGGGCTGTGACAAGGAACCTTTTTCTGTTTTACAGGTAAAAAAAAAACACATTGGGGGAGGTTTTCTTTATTTACAGGAAAATAAAACAAAACTTACATTTGGGCACACTGTGGTGGGCTCCCAGTGTGCCGCATGAGTTGGGTGTGTGTGTGTACATGATGCCGTTATGAGGATTGGGCACCCCGATGTTGGAAGGGGGGAAAGGAAAAACAAACATTTGGGCACACTGGCTTGCGCTCCCAGTGTGCCACATGACTTGGGGGGACACATAATGCCAACACGGGGAATGGGCACCCCGATGTCCGCATGTGGGGCAAATATATAAAAATGCAGTTGGGCACACTGGAGTGGGCTCCCAGTGTGCCACATGAGTTGGACGGGGGGCTACATAATGCCGACATGGGGATTGGGGATCCCAATGTCAGCACAGGGAGAGGGAGCAGAAAGGACAGCAACAGTGGGAGGGTTTTCTTTCCTGCTGGTGCTGGCAGCAGTGATGTGACTGCGCATGCACGGCACTCGCATATGCATAGCTGCGGTGAATGGCATTTTACCGTTCACAACATGGCGGCACCAGCGGAACTATACTTGTGCGTGAGTCTCACATGTGTAGTTCTTGTCCCAGAATGTGGAAGTAACAGCCAAAATACTGTGGCTGTTTTTCCGTAGTGGCCGATCCTGGTGGAGTCTTTCAAGCTCCATTGGACTTTCAGAAAGATACTTCCAAAAGTCCAATGGAAGGTCCCACAATCAACTGTTTTTAGAGCTAAGATCAATCCAAAATGGCTGTAGGCTCTGCCCACAGCCCTAAAAAGGACACTGTGACAGACAAGGGGGTGCAACGCAGGTTCAAAAAACTAATCAGCTGTATGAGAGACAAAAGGGATGAGGATAGTCTGGAGGCCTCTAACGTGTTCATCCTTGAGAAAAGGAGCTTGAGAAGCAAAATAATCACCCCAGTTCATACTAAAGAATAGAAACAAGATCAAACAGTTGGAGGTGATTGATCTGGGGTCCCGCAGTAGGATGCAGAAACATGTCCTGAATCTCAGGGATTTTAAATTCATTAAGGCTGCAAGTTCAGTTCGAACTTAACTCCAAGAAGGTCGAACCACAGCTGTTCCCATGGGTGAAAACACCCACAAATCTTTTGAAGTTGTGTGCAAACTTTGTTTGGATCTGTTTATTAAAAAAAAAAGAAAAATAAACACTCAATTTTTTGGAACATCCCTTCCCCTGAGTTACTCTAGGTGGTGCTGTGATGCAGATGGGGGAGGTCAAGTAAAGACAGACACTCTGCCCCATAGCATGGTGACTACAACAGCTAACTCCCCAGCTTTCTGCTCTTTTCACTCTACTATTTGGTGGCTACAGCCACCAGACTGACACCTCCCCCCAACAGACATGGATATGGTGCTGGAGACAGCATTAACAGACTGGTGTCAAAAGTGGCATTTTTGCTCCCAGACATTGATGATAGCTGCATGTTGTCAGCAGTGCAGCTCTAAATATGGCAGCAGGTTGTGACTCATTTGATGATCAGTTAAAGTGGTTGGGCTGGGCCATGGTGGATGTAGAGCAAGGACCACAGCAGACTCAGAACAGCAGGGGGAAGAGATTACCAGAATGGAGGCACAGTGCAAAATCATGCCCCAACTCTCCATGAAAGCCACCAGTACGTGATGCATCTCAGGTTGGGTGGAGGCCATATTTTTTTTTAGTGCCTTTCTCAGGTAGCTAGTTGTGCATTGAAATAGGGGATGGGGGTGTCTATCTGTCACTCACGCCCCCCCAAGCTGGCTTAGGCATGAGTTGTGCCTGGATTTCTCAGGATGGTTGCTCAGCAATGTGAGCTTTTTGCTCCAAAATAAATGTGCTTAAGCTCATATGCTGTCTATTTTTTTATTATAAATAGCTGTGTATTTTGTGTCTAAAGATGTTGCTTTGCTTCTGATACAGTGAGAATGATGCAAGTTTTTGCTGGCTGTGGTAGTGGGGGGAAGCATCAAGGTCGTGGGAGTGGCATATGAGGACAGAGGTGTGGGGGGGTGGATGAGAGCACAGGGGTGGTTATATAATTTACAACACATCACTGCTTGGCTCCCCCCTCCACAGCAGGAGGCTAGCCCAAATCCTGATGTGCCCCATTATATGTGTATGTGTGGGGAGGGCAGAAGCCCAGTGCCCAGTGCAGGACCTTGATTTCGGTATGCCATGCCTCTTGATGAGTGATAACATGGCTGTTTGGGGCATGACTTGAGTCAGGTATACCTTTACAACTGGACATGGACACCCTGATGCAAATTCCTTCCCAGACTGCATTTTTGTCCCCCACACTTAGAATGGAATATGTAAGCAGCAGATATTGCCAGCTATTTCCAGACATTTTGTGAAATTTCTGAAGAGTTTCTCTCTGCTGCCCCAACTGTGGAAATGCAGAAAGCAGGAGATAGTTCTGGAAATATCACAGAAATTTCGGGAAATATCTGGCAGTGTCTGTGGCTGCTACTATATGATGGATAATGTGCATCTACTTCCCCCACATAATGGGCAGCATTGGGCTAGCCTAGTTTTGACATTTAGAGTATGGGGAATACAGGATGGGGACACATAGCTGTGCCCCTGGAGACTGGGCCACTGGATTTTTTTTATAGTCCAGCAGCAACTCGGGGAACCATAATGAAGTGACAGGAGGACCCAGGATGAAAGTGGATTCTTCCCCTCCCCCCTCCGGACACAGAGGAGAAGGGGTAAAGGATGGGGGTACAGGGTGCTCCTTTTTAGTACCTCCAAAGACTTCATTCTGATAAGGAAAGGGGCAGGGAAAGGGGTAGGTAAGAGTGGTGGTAAGGGTTTATGATGTGCTGTGTGGCTTGTGCCTAATATAACCTGATTCTTCTTGGTAAACCCAAGTAGAAAGAGGTAGAACCTTTGCATCTTTTGCTGTTTGACATGGACCAGGCAGAACTTATTTCTACCAGTTCTGCCTGGTAGAACCAGGTTGAACTTGGTAGAACATTTTTAGGTTCTACCCATAAAGATCTTGAGCTAGAACTTCTAGAGGTTCACAGAGCCCTAAAATTCATGGGTAATATTAAGAGGCATTTTTTTCTCACAGTCATTAGTGAACCTCTGTAACAGCCTCCTAATTGAAACAGTGGACAGGTAGACATGATGGACCAATGGACTGAGAGTTAATTCTTACCTTTGATTATTGTTACTATTTAACTATTATCCACTGGTTCCCTAAACCTTGCTCTTCAGATTAAATTATTCTCCTACTATTCAGCAGCAGAACAAAAACACATCATCTCTTTTGGTCTTCCCATGCTTGACAGGCTGGAGAAGGAAATAGCCCTTCGCAGATTGTACATGAAATCCCTCCCTACTTTTCTGTTGGCTCATTCCACTCTCACAGCCAATGTCAGGTAAGCTTCATATGAAAACAAAGGTCCCCACAACTGCTGCCCTTTTAATTTCATCTGCCATTTCCTAGATATACTCTGCTTGTCTTTCTGGCAGTGTGTAACATACTGCAACTGCTGTCTTTTTGGAAAGAATAAAAAGCAGCAAGACTCTGGGAAGTCATGGAGCTGCAGATAAAGGCAGCTAACCTTGGCTACTAAGAGTACTCAAGAAATTTGCACACAGGTAATGTCAAATACATATTGGAACTGCAATGTAAATAAAATAGATCTGAGTTTTAATTTCTAGAGCTGAAGATCGAAAGAGGTCTCACTTGCCATAGACTGAAAGAGGACTCACTTGTCCCATTAGACTGAAAGAGGACTCATTTGCCCCTGCATACTGCAGGTCCTTGTAGTACTAATGCTCTCATCCATTCTCACTCCCATTTCTCACTTGCTTCAATATCTGCCTCGACAAATAAAGATGCACACAACTGCTTAGTCTCCTTCTACCTCACTGGTCCTGAGTGTACAGTAGCTTCTCCAATATTACAGCTTATACTTCCTAAGCAGTTGTCCCGGATTCCCCCCTTTTCCCTCACCCAAAAAAACACAGAGACCGTTGTTTGTTGTTGTGCTCAGATTGGCAATTAATTTATTTATATTCATAATCCATATTCCATCTTTCATTTCTTTATATCATATTTCCATAATTTCCATTTATTTCCATCCATATATCACTCTCTGATTATCCATCCTCCAGGCGAAAACCTGGATGCCTTCTTCTTCTCCTTTTCTGTGAGGTAACGGTGAAAACCGAGACTGCTCTCTCCTTCGTCCTCTTCCTCTACTTGTGTTATTCCTTTTTCTTCCCCCTCCCGTCCTCCCCCCCTTCCCCCCTGCCATATACCTTGGCAATCCAAGACCATGTTGATATCTGCCATCCACCTTTGGCAGTCCGTAACCATATCATCCCCTGCCATCCACCTTTGGCAGTCTGTAACCATATTGTCTCCTGCCATCCACCTTTGGCAGTCCACCGTCCTACCGGACGCGTCCGTCCTCCACCTTGACGGACAGACCATACAGTCCCCCATTGACTGTCCTTCCCTCGTCTCCCATTTAGTAGGGTGGGTGGGAGGAATCAAAATTTCAGCAAAAAGTGGCTGAGCCACCCTTGTGCTGTCCTTTAAGTACCTCCCTTCTCCCCTTCCCTTCCTGCTACCTGTTCCATTGTCCTGTCCCTGGCCCCTCCCCTTCCCTCTCCCCTCCCCTCTGAGCACAACCATTACCAAAAGGAGGGAAGGGGTACACCAGGACAACATGGTCTGCCCCTTAAAGGGCAAACTCCATTGTCCCGGATTCCCCCCCTTTTCCCTCACCCAAAAAACACAGAGACCATTGTTTGTTGTTGTGCTCAGATTGGCAATTAATTTATTTATGTTCATAATTCATATTCCATTTTTTATTTCTTTATATCATATTTCCATAATTTCCATTTATTTCCATCCATATATCACTCTCTGATTATCCGTCCCCCCGGCGAAAACCTGGGTGCCTTCTTCTTCTCCTTTTCTGTGAGGTAACAGTGAAAACTGAGACCTCTCTCTCCTTCGTCCTCTTCCTCCACTTGTGTTATTCCTTTTTCTTCCCCCTTCCCGTCCTCCCCCCCTTTTTCCCCACTAGCCAATCTCCAGCTTGCGTTGGATGACTGGCTTCCCCCCAACTTAAGGCATCACCCTCCCTTACCTCAGGGATGGACTACTCTCCTTCCTCCTCCTCTCTGTTTTTTTTTTTTGTTCCACAGCTTCATTCTGTTTCCTCCATTCTTCTATGAAACCCATTGTTTCCGTGTTAAACATGTCTATTGCTATGTCTGACAAATGCACCCCATCTGCCCTATAGAAATCATCCACCCATTCCTCTAATCCCTGTAGTATCACCTGCCCCCCCATCTGCCTTATCAATGTCCCTATTCACCTATTCATCTTCCTCCTAGCCCTCTCCACTGCTCTGTGGCTTTGTTCCTGTCTCCATAACCTTCGTGGAATCATATCCGACCAAGCCAGGCATACCCGAGGCCACCACTGTCTTATTGTCACAAGATCCCTCTTTATCTGCAAATATGTGTGTACCCATGGTCTGCCTGCCAGGTCGTTGCCCCCAAGGTGTATGATGATTAGGTCTGGACTGGGCCATTGTCCACTGAGTTCTTTCAACGTGGGCAGAAGCTGTGCCCATCTCATCCCTCGTAGGCCATGCCACACCAACCTACACTGTCTTGCCTCTTGGTACAACTGTTTTTCCCCAGCTTTCTTCTCTGCTCTCTTACCAGCCCAGTAAATATAGAAATGGCCGCAGATCCAGACTTCTGTGCTTCTCCCTCTACCTATGGGTGCAAAGAAAACTCATTAATTTTCGTCAACATTCAGTGCTATCATTGAATTATTTTCTCCCTCCCCTCCATATTGGCCTTTTTTTTTTTTTTTTTTTTTTAATTTCAGAGCTCTGATGTACCTTTTGTAACTGGCTGACTGCCAGCGCCCTTTCTCTAAAATACCCATCATGGGTTCACCCTCAGCTGCCCACTGTGAGGCTGCCCCAATCCACAGGGAATGGGATGAGTAATTAGCTGGGTCTTCCCCCAGAAAACCCATGCCCTTTTTCAGTACTGCCGTAATTTGATAGCTAGTGACCCTTTTCCCATCACCATGTACAAAGAGCTTCCCTGACCTGGTCACCTGCCCTGCGGCGAAAACCCACAGGGCCTGTACTGGGCATATCCCAATCTCTGACCGTCTTCTCAGTTTTATCATGCACCCTTGCCCTTTTTGGTCAGTCTTTGACCTTTTTATCTTGATCCGTATCTCTCTTGTCCCCCAGCTCACATCCTCCCATTTCACCCCTCCTCCCCTGTCGTCTTTCCCATGGCCTACCACCTCACTCACTCTCATAGCCCCCGTGAACATTATCACATAAATCATGTGAAATAGCTGGGCTTCCTCCTTTGTTTTGCATACCGCAGGGAGTGCCTTCTTTAGCTTTAAGAGCCACTGCACCCCTATCGGCCTCCTATTATCACCTGGCCCTTTCCTCAACCTACCCCAGCCCTGCATCATCCTTCTGATGCGCATTGATTTTGTTGGGTCACACCATCCTTTCAGGCTGCAGATCACACTGATCCCTGCTAAATAAACCCCCATTGTGGCTTATGCAGTCCCTTTCTGCCATTGTTCCACCGTGAACATACCTAACTGTTCCTCTGAGAGTGGCCCACTTACCTCCACCTGGGGTTCTGCCCTGAATGTTTAAAAAACCCTCCAGGCCCCGTTGTAGGCCCTCAGAGTTCGAGGCACCCATAAGCTGTGAAACAGCAGTTCTGCTCCTTCTTGCCAACGTCTCATATGTTCGTTGGTATGGGCGTCTTTTGTTCTTCTGCTGCTGGTGCCAGCTCCCGGAAACGGTCCAGCTGCAGGTGGGAAAGGCTGTCAGACAGGGTATTGTGCACCCCTTCTATGTGTTTTGCTCTGAAAGACATGTTCAGCTGCAAAGCCCTTAAAACTAACTGTCGTACTACCTGTATGACTGTCTCCAATTTTGCCCCCTTATTGTTTAGCGCGTGAACCACCGCCCTGTTGTCGCACCAAAATGTCACCTTCTGATCCCTCAACTCTTCCCCCCAGACCAAGGTACATGCCCATATGGGCATGATCTCCAGCAATGTTATATCTCTCACTCTCACTCTTTACCCAACTGACCAGCCATGGTTCTGCAAACCACCTGCCCCCTTAGGTATCCTCCCATGCCTATTCCTCCTGCTGCATCCGTGTAGAGGTCAAGGTCTGTGTTGTACAACCACTCCTGCCAGAATGAACAACCATTATACTCCTCTAGGAATTGTTCCCATATCTTAAAATCCTCTCTGACCCCTCGTGTCAGGTCCACCCAGTGATGCGGTCTGGTAACCCCTGCTGTAGCTCTGGCTAACCTCCTCGTGAATGCCCTTCCTGGTCCTATGGCTCTACATGCAAAGTTCAGGTGCCCCAGCACCTGCTGCACCAGTTTCAATTGTACCCGTCTTCTGCTGGTATGTACCCATATTAGTTCCTTCAACTTCCTCACTTTTTTGCCCGGCAGCCTAAACACCTCGCTCCCGGCATCTATCTCTATTCTGAGGAATTCCATAACCTTGCTGGGCCCCTCTGTTTTCTCTGGTGCCAATGGGACTCCCAGCTCTTTACACAAATCCTAGAACTTACCCAACATTCTCCGTGTCTCCCTTTCCCCTTTTCCAATGAGGAGAAAATCAGCCAGGTAATGGACGACTGACTTGTAACCCGTCTTTTTTTGAAATATCCACTGTAAACATGTGCTGAACGCCTCAAACGTGGCACATGCTGTGGAAGACCCCATTGGCATTGCTTTGTCAAAATAATACTGACCTCCACACTTAAACCCCAACAGGTCCCAGTCTTCCCTCCTGACTGGAAGCAGTCTGAAGGCGGAGTCTATGTCCCTCTTTGCCATCCATGCATTGGTTGTGGCATGGATTATCCGGACCGCGTCCTCTAGAGTCGCGTATGTCACCCTCGTATGGTCCTCCTTGATGAAGTCATTCACCGACTCCCCTTCTGGGTAGGACAGGTGATGGATCACCCTGAGTTCCCCTTCTTGTTTTTTGGGTACCAAACCCAAAGGCGATATTCGCATGCTTTCCAATGGGGGAGTGCTAAATGGGCCTTCTACCCTGCCTGCTGCTTTCTCTTTCTCGATCTTTAGTCTCAGTATTTCCTCTTTCCCTTTCACAGACCCCAGGTTGTTTGCCTCTCTCGCTTGCCTGGGCCCCTCTGACTGCAATGAAAACCCTGCACTAAAGCCCTCTAAAATCATGTCCCGCATGCTTCTGTCAGGATATCTGGCCAGGTGAACTGTTCATGCTGACAGGTTGATGGGGGATCAGCCCAAGTCAATTGCTCCAAGTTCGCCTTGCCCCTTTCCCGGCCTCTCCTTCCTCCCTGTCTACCCTCCTTGGTTCACTGGGTCTGACCCCTCTGCCCCCATAGCCCCTGCCCTTCGTCCCTTGTTCCATGTTTGCCCTTTAAACCCTTGGCCCTCTCGAAAAGGCTGCAGGCCTGACCCTTGCCCCCCAGACCTTGTGTACCATGTGCCCCTGCCGTTCTGCACTTACTTGCAGGGTGCACCCCTCCGCATTTCGAGCAGGCATGTTGGAAATGACACTGAGGCCATGAGCATGAGGCCCTGTTATAGGCCCAGCAGCACCTCTGTGGTGTAAAAACCTTTTTTCCCCACCCGCCACCCGCCCTTGGGTGTGGACTGATCTGTTACATAATCCGTCCATAAATCCATCTGCTTGGTGTCCCATCTTACATCCCCGAATGTCGCCATTCTTTGTCGAAAACTTTCATCATAGTATATCCATCCCACCCCCCCTCGCTTTTGCTTTCCATATTATTAAAGAATAAGTAATGAGCGGGATGCCTAGCTCCAGCCTCTTTTCCAGGACAATGGCTGAAAAAATGGCAAAACCTAGAAACCACCCATCCCAAGTCTTTCCTTTTGTGAATTTATCTTCCTCTTTTTTACCTAATACCATTATGGCCGCTGCCATCTCATTCTTACCTATGCTCTCCGCCTCTTCATATCTGGCCGCCACCTCCCGGCTCACCAAGGCAAATATATCTATATATTCTCCTTTCCATATTTTCTCTTTCGTGGCCAGTGGCACGTGCTCGCCTAATCTCATCCCAGGTGTGCCTACCTCTCTTGTACCTTGGCCCTCTCTCTCCAATCCTTTTATAGTCTCTCCTGATCCTTCCTTCCCTGTCCTTATCTCCGTTATAGCGGATTCCATCTGCCCTAGTCCACCCATTCCCAGTGCGGCTACGATTTGTCCTTTATACTCTTTTATACTATCCCCTACTGTGTTGGGTGTGTTACCTGTAACCATCTCCTGGCCACGCTGCCTGGAGTCCTCGTAAGGTCCTCTTGGTTCTTCTTGTGACTGAAGTGGGGGTGGAGGGTGAGCTACTGGAGTCTGTGGGCCGGACCCCTTGTTCTGAGCTTAATGTCCAGGTTCTGCCTTGGAGGTGCCCCTCTGATCGGGGCTGGGCACTGGCATCACCGGGTCTACCAGCTGTGTAGGTACTGGGGCGGCCACCTTGCCAGCCACCGCCCCTTGCAGCGCTACTTTAGTGGGGCTGTGTGGCCCTTTGGCTGGCCTCTTCCCTTTTCCACCCTTCCTGGTGCCCAGTTTCCTCTTCTCCCCTGGTCTCCCCAGTTCCTCCCCCTCCACCAGCTCCCACATTCTGTTTGCTTTTTCAGCTAGGTCAATAATAGCCTTGTAGGCATCCTCTTTCGATGGCTTGCTCTTCCTGGGTGCCATGTCTGTCCTGTCTGCTCTGTGAAAACAACAATAGAAAATAAAACAGCATTATTTGTATGTCTGTACCTCCATTACACCTTCTCTTATCTGTTACGCCAACCAACATGCCATAAATCCCTTTTCCCACCAGGCAGGATGCTCATTTTCTCCCCCTACCCCCGGGTCCCCCCTCCCTGTGACCTCCTCTTATATGTGGGCTTAGTGTCCTGCGATGCCAACTACGGCGTCCTTTCAACTCCTGCCATCCACTGTAGGCCAATACCCAGTAACAAACCCCATGCACCCAGAGGGGGCAGACCCTTAATATTGGCTACCCCGGGGAAACAAAGGTCCCCCCTAGTCATTGGTGACCCACCAAACTGGTAGCGGACCATCATACCCACTCCGACCCCCTGGCCTCACCACTCGACTGGCCGTAACCTGCATGTGCTTGCCCCCACAGTACCCTCCCCCTGGCATCCAGCTTACAAACAGCAACCCATGCCCCTGCAATGCATCCCATGTGCCAGTAAGCCATAGTCCCACCAGAAACCCCCACCCGATAATTATCTCCCAAACAGTGTGATGCCTCATCTTGGGCCCCATCTCTCCTTCTCTTTGAAGTCCCCTCTATGCCACCCAAGCGAGGGCCTTGCCCTTCTCCCTTCCAGCCTGAGCACCACGCGGCATGTGACGTCATACCACGTGGCCTCGAAAAAGCAGTTTGTGGTTTTCTCCATTAGCCTTTCAATCCCTGTACCTCCTACAGTGTGCTGCCTCAGAATAACTCGCTATTGAGCGCCATGGAGGCCAATGTCATTGCCCAGCCTTCTACCTTGCCTCCCCCCTCCAGGCCAATCAGGTTGGGCGAGCCCAACCTCCACAAGCTTCCTCCGGTGGCACCACGGCTTCCACATGGTCCTAACCAGGGACCTTCACTCCCCCAATGCTCTTCCCGAGTCACCCGGTATGCTAGCGGAAGCTATAGGAGTCAGACCCCATTCTGAGCCGGCATACCGCCCTGCTGCACAGACCAGTACCTTAACAGGTGCCCCGAGGCGCAGAGTACCCGGCGCGGCATGTGACGTCATGCCGCGTGGCCTCCCAATACACTTCCCGCTCATCTTTCCTCTCCAAAGCCTCTTCTAGGCCTGCGACTTCTTCCCCTACCTAGCGCTGGCTTCTTCAGCATGAAAAGCCCCAAAGCTGGGCCAGTCTTCATCACGAGGACCGCGCGGCGTGTGACGTCATGCCGCGTGGCCTCAAGCATGCTTGTTTCAAAAACCCCAAAGCCATAGGCTTACCCCCAGATGAGACTCGGACTGAGCAATTCCAGCTATTTTTTTCATTTTACAGCGATTTCCCAGCAATTCTTACTTCATAAATGCTAAACTACTTTTCCATGGCTGTTTCAAAAACTGGCTCTCTACAATTGCTGTCTCGCCCTGCCATCTAGCATATTCTGAACCTCAATTAAATGCTGTGATGGTTATTATTCCTGCACAAACACTTCGCTTTTGCCCTTTAAACATTATCAACCTTACCTCTTCTCTATGTGAAACCCAAAAATGTATTGCCAATCCGACGTGCTGCAGATGATGTTAAATCAAAATTCCAGCAAAAAGTGGCTGAGTCACCCTTGTGCTGTCCTTTAAGTACCTCCCTTCTCCCCTCCCCTTCCTGCTACCTTTTCCATTGTCCTGTTCCTGGCCCCTCCCCTTCCCTCTCCCCTCCCCTCTGAGCACAACCATTAGCAAAAGGAGGGAAGGGGTACACCAGGACAACATGGTCTGCCCCTTAAAGGGCAAACTCCATTATCTTAGGAAAAGCTGCTTACCCCTAGCAGCTAGAGAAATAATATTTATTTTCCACCTCCCATCCAAGACAACATAGTTTTTGTACACATAATTTAACAATTTAAAGTTTCTCTCTCCTGTTATTGTCAATAGACTATGGAGACATCCAAGTGCACTAACCTTTTTTTTTCCATAGCCATTTCCATACTGGATTATAAATCAGCTGCAACAGGATACTTTCTGAGACTCTCATGTTTATTTGCCCTGTATTACTCTCTTAGTGAGCTAACCAGAGATGCTATCCATCCTGACAGCTGTTCCTTGCTAATTGACATCACGTGATTTCTTCAGCACATCACATGTCTTTCTTAAGTAAATGATCCATATATTTTGATATCTGGCCCACTCCATATACAGATACGTTTCTAAGTTGGTATTCCAGTTCAGTTAATCCTATTCTGGATTTTTGAAATTTATCATTTATTGAGAGTTGTGGAAGACATGAGTGTGACAGGGTTGGGTAAGAACCTGTCCCATTTGTAGTGTTACAGCAAAATTTAATTTCACCGGTAAAATTCCAGTGAAATTGCAAATTTCGCAGCATGAGGTGTTTCGTGAAAGTCGCGTATTTTGCATGTGAATTTTGTAAGTGCAAAATATGAAATTCCACCAGTTAAATTGTGAATTTCACCCACAAAATGCAGAATTGCACTCGTGAGTGAAGGAATTTCACCAGAAAGTGGTAAAATTCTGCCATTTGAGGGTGAATTGCGTGATTCTTCAGGCGAAATTCACGATTTCGCCTGCATAATTTTGCATTTATGAAATGTGCAAATTTCACAAAATATTTAGCAGAACAAAATTCATGCATTTTGCTCATCTATACTCATTTGTTATACAAAAAGAGTTAAAAGCAAGGATCTATTTAATCCTCACATATTCTGCTATTTGTCTCCCTGTTGTCTGTCTGATTGTGTAATCAAAATTTCCTTGTGGCACATAGAAATTGGAAGCTCACAAATCCCCCATTATCTACCTCCCTTCACTTGCTGTTTCTATCCTTTCCTCTCCCTTGCTTCTCTGTGGATATCTATCTATCTATATATATATATATATAAATACACATATATATATATATATATATATATATATATATATATATATATTTGTATATCTTTAAGTGAAACTGGGATCCTTTGGTTTGAAAATGTATATAATTATATTATTGAAATGATTGCAGAAAGCTATTTGGGTTTATTAGAAAAGATAACAATCTGGAACACAGAGGTTGACCTTGAAACACATTTTGACCTCCACAAGCTTGTTTACATAATTGTCAAAAGGAAACCAGCCCTGGAACAAAATATATTAATATGTTGCACCTGTTAAGACTAGATGTGTTTTTTGCGCTGGCCCCAGGAAAGAAAATGACAATGTTTTCATACAGTTTGTGAACAAAAAAGAAGCTGTAACTTAGAACAACAGGATGAAGAGTTTGAACTGCTAATCAAAAACATCAGATAAACAGAGCATTGCTATTCTAAATGGACAATCTGATAGAGGACTTTTTTGTTTGTACTACTTTTATGAAGAACTATCGTGTACAATTTTCATGTTTCTATTTTATTGTTATTGATAATAATAAAATGTTACTTGCAAACTTTATAACTTCTCCTGGCCTGCCTATGCTTCCTGACTTATATCTCTGTAATGGTTGGTGTCAAAGTGGGATTTACATTGTGCATACTCTATGCCAGGAGTTTTGTGCATGAGTACTAAACCTGGTACTAACGAAGCATAGAAGACAAGCATGAATCCTGCAACAGGAAGCCCAATAGTGATTATCCAAAGAATGGCAGTCAAATTAGTAACAGAAAAAAATTCCAAACTGAGACTGTAGAGCTGACACCACTGATGAAAGAAGAACAGGCAGGGATAGAACTTGAAATCATGTCTTCCAACTTCAAGTGATGGGTTATGCAACAAAGAGAGACTGAGAAACTGAGGGAAAACAAGATGCCTAAAGATACAGAGAAGAGATGCAGCATCTAGAAGCACAGAGAAGAGATGCAGTAACAGAAGCAGCACTGACTGGATATCTTGCAAGCTATCAAAGATGGAGGATCTGGTACATGTTCAGCAGGTTTATAAAACATCAGCAAATTAAAAGATATTAAACTTATAAAGCTGTGTCCCTTGGATGATAGCAAAGCATATCAGACAACTTTTGAAAGTGTAGATAGAGCCTATCAATGACCAAAACACCAATGGTCATTCAGACTGGTACCTTATCTGATAAATAAGGCCCAGCTAGGCTACAGCAATATGGACACTGCATAGTCAGAAAATTATGACCTTGTGAAAAGAAAAATTTATAAAAGATATGGCAATTCATAATATAAGTACAGGTAGAGATTCCAGTTCATGAAGTACCACTCAGTCAACAGTCCTCAAGAAGTCTTAACCCAACTCAGAGAATTCCTCATTGAATTGCTCCATACGGACAACAGGATATTGCCACAGTTCATCAACATATCTGCAAAGAAGCAATTCATCAATATGCTTCATACCGATGTGCAACTTTAGGTAAATGAACACTGACCAAAACATGGGGAAAAAGTTGTTTCTTTGGCTGAGGACTATCAAATGGCCAGACAGACACAGTGATAGTGAAGTAACAGCCAAGGAATGGTAAGACCCTCTTTTTTCCTGATTTAATTTCAGATTAGATAAGAACTTTGATGTGGGTAACAAATCTGTACCCAAAGACTTTATTTGCTATAACTCTAACAGATTAGGCCATATTGCAAGAAATTGCTATATAAATATAAAGGGTGATGCTGTGGCAAATTTGGCCTTAGCAAATTGGGACATGTATTTAACAGATGTCAAGGTGGGCATGAAGACTGTGAAGGGATTTATAGATTCAGGAAGCATGACAGTCTCTGGTGCATGTTGAAGTTCTAGGAAAAGACTGCACAAAAGGACCATGAACTAGGGTCACCTGCATCCATGGGGACACTTTGTACTATCCCACAACCCAAGGGGATTCTGAACTTTAATCGTGTGTAGCACCAAATGAGAGTAGGGTTAGTACTGAATTAGCTGTACCTGTGATTGTTGGCAATGACTTTCCAGGATTTGCTAAGTTAATCACAGAGGAAGTAAACCCTGCTGTTTCAGCAGCTGTGATAACAAGAGTATAAGCAAAGAAACTTTTAAATATTGGGATTCTATTTTTTGGTGACTTTGATTCGGACTTGTTTGAGCCCAGCTCCAAGGTCCAGAAGTCCAGGAAAAAAAAAAGATGTCAGAAAAAAACAGTGGAAATAAAAGGTATCCAGTGATATGGGTGAGGCAAATTGAGTGACTCAAAATGAGTGACTCAAGTTGCACACACACAATGAGAGAAAGTATGGAAGTATAGCAAGGTACGTGGATAGTGAGGAAGGTTGGTCAGAATAGCAAGTGTTGAGGGAATGAGCGAGTGTAGCAGGAGGAGATTAGGTAGTGGGTAAGAGTGGTTTGCTGCCAAGCTGGCCACCTGATGTGGCATTTGCAGTCACTGCTTATGGTGTGCATTGTCCCAGGTTCAGGACTGCATACAGGCATGTAGTAATTTTGTTTTTTGGTGTTGCCAGGTACTTTATTTTTTTTTTTCATAGCTCCCATTCCCTCCTGGTTGTCCCTCCTGCAATGGCCGCCTCACCCATGTTTTCTTCCCTCCCCCAGTGTCTGCCCACCCTGAAGTTGAGAATCCTTAGTTTGGGGGTGCATGGAGTGGAGCCCCCCTTATAAAATCAGGTCATTTTGTTGTTTGGAGTTTTTCCGATATTGTATTCGGCATAGTGCTGATTACTGCTTTTGTTTTCGGTGATTAGCACTCGCTCATGTATCAGTCACTAATGAATCTTCGCTGTTAAACATGGAACCAAAATAAAAGATTGATGGACATAAGAGGTCAACATATTAAAATGCTGAAAGTAAACTGATAACAGAGTGATTCTGTTTATGAGCAAACCAGCAATGTTTTTCTCCAAAGTTATTTTAAGCAGATGGGTGTGAAATAAAAACAGGGTGAATCAATGTTTTAAAAGAGTAATAGGCTATCGTACAAAGTTTGTGATAATTCTCAGATGCAGGAACACAGAGAACAACTGGTCATACCAAAGAAGTATAGAATTGAGTTGTTACAGATAGTATGATAGTCCTATGGCTGATCACTTGAGGAGTTGACTGCACCCTTTCCCGACAGTTTACAAATTGTCTGGTCGGGGATTCATGAGAATGATACTACCTATTGCAGTTCTTGAGATGAATGTCTCAAAGTATCCCAGTGACTAAAAAACACAAGGTGCACCTGGTTCCACTACCCTTGATGGATGTTCCTATTAAAAGAAATGCAATTGATGTGATTGGCCTCTTAGACAAAAGTAAAAAGGGTAGTGGATGCTGTCATGAATGCTCTTCCCAGGTCAGGCCCTCTGCTCCCACAGTGCCAATCTCAGAGCGCAATAGTGTGAACAGGTAACAGACAGGGAAACTCTCTGTCTTGTTTTGGGTCTGAATCACCTTTAGTCTCAAGTTCTGGGGGGATTCAAACTGTGAACCTTATGCTAATGTACCCAATGTACAGGCTCAGATACGTACCCTCTTCAGGGATTTGCAGTACAATCTTTCACCAGGGGCACCAAGCCAGGCTTCCAAAGTGAACCCTTAAAACGCTATAAGAGACCTTAGGTATATTCTTACCTTTTCTCAGTATGGTAACACCATCAGTCCCTTCAGAACAGCTGTCAAACTTAACCACGTATACATCACATGCAAAAAGAACTTGGAAGACACACCCAGGCAGCATCTTTCAAATAAAGATTTTACTAAAAGATGATAAAAATATGAAAAAAGTAAACACAGAACAATATATCAAAGAGCATCACAATCACATAAAAAAAAAAACAAGGAAAACTACAGAACAAACTCCTACCAACATACAGTTAGATCTTTTCTATCTAATGTATTACCTCTTTAAGTGCAGTTAGAGAACTGTGTCTCTCTAGAGTCCCAAAATAATATGTCAAATTCCCCAGTTACAAGGAAATATTTCAACCCCATCTCCCCACCTCCTTGGTGAGTCATCTAGCTCCTCCTTTTAGAATACAAAAAAAAAATACAAACATGATGTCCTATCAGGAGGTATATTAAATAAGGTGACATCAGCAAAAACTAATTTCCCAAATTATGAGTCTTTCATGAGATAGCCCGACAGGAATCAGCTTAATGATGTCCTGTCCTGTAATAAACTGTATATTTAGCTTCCCAACTTTAAAGCAGCAACAGGTCATAAAAAGGCCATAAAATGAAATTTCTCAAGGAAGTTAATTACATTACAGAGATCTCCTGGTCAGTGTAATATATACTGTAGCTTCACTGAAGCCTTGGTGGGGGGGGCACCCATGGAAGCACAGGATGTCTTACGTGAGACAATCACATACTATATTTTTATTTTACAAATATCATACAACAATCATAACCTGCTGGCCAAGCATCACAGATGCATTGTGGCAGTATGTGACTATGCTACTTGATACCCAGAGGCAATTCAAATGCATACTGTCACAGCCCCAAAAGTGGCAGCAGCATTTGCCAAAGTTTTCAGCAGTGTGAACATACCTAAAGAGAGTGTTGCTGTTACTAATCAGAATAGTAATTTTGGTGCTGCATTGCTGAAGGAGCTGTACTGACTACTAGGTGTCACTGCCATAAGAACCCCTCTTATCAACCTCACACAGATGGGCATGTTGAGCATTTTAATCAAACCCTAAAATGCATGTTAGAAAAGGTTGTGAAAGGTGAAGGACAAGATTGGGACCAATACTTGCTGTGTCTGCTTTTTGCTTACAGACAATTGCCACAAGCATCAACAGATTTTTTACCAATTGAAATGTATGGTAGACAACCTAGAGGGCCGCTAGATATAATAAAAGAAACATGGGAAAATAGCCCTGCTCAGAAATAATTTATTACTTTTTTATGTGGGCACTGAGAAAGAAACTGGCAAAATATTTTGAAATTGCTCACAGTAATCAGGAAGAAGCCCCAAAACAGCAAAAAATATATTATGACCATGGGGTAAAAGAAAAAAATGCAGAAATTTGTAACCTGGTAAAGACATTTAAAAGTACATTTACCATAGTGCCAGGCTGAGCAAAAGGGGTCGAGCACACAATAGTGACAGAGAATGCTCACTCTATCAGACAAAAGACATGTAGATTATGAGAGGGTTAAGAGTAGACGTGGTTAAGGAAATATGAAAAATGAAAGAGAGTGGCATTACTGAAGAATCAAGAAGTGCTTAGTTATCACCAATGGTGATTGTAAATAAAAAAGAAGAGGGTGTAAAAAACCTAGCTTGATTTTAGGACACTTAATCAAATGTCTAAATTTGACAGCTAATCTATACCTATAATAGATGATTTGGTAGACAGACTGGGAAGTACAGTGCACTCTACTTATAATAGACACTGTTATAATGGGCAGTCGATTATAGTGAAGAAAATTTGATTTCCCAAACCAAACACATGAATAAAATGCATTTTTTCTTTGCTTATAATGGACAAAAGCATTGCTTATAGTGGACACTAAC
Source organism: Neoceratodus forsteri (assembly GCA_016271365.2). Taxonomy (NCBI): domain Eukaryota; kingdom Metazoa; phylum Chordata; order Ceratodontiformes; family Ceratodontidae; genus Neoceratodus; species Neoceratodus forsteri. The sequence continues at coordinate 823,805,207 of CM057459.1, forward strand.
AAGATTTTATGAGCATTTGTAGTGCTTTTTTGGGGGAAGGGGAGGGCAGTGCAGAGCTGGTAAGAAGATATGGCAAATGTAGAATTAAGATGGAGGAGCTACAAAGATTACATTTCTTACAAAATATTTCTCCAAAAGCTGCATAAACTTTTATTAATTAATTACCCTAAAATGAAATTATTTTATATTTCAATTAAACCCTTACAGTACAATTGCCTTTGCTCTTACTGTCCTAGAACCCCAGTATCAAGCCACTAGAGTTACTATCTTCTTCCTACCTTCTGCAATAAACTTCCTTAAAAAGACAACTAATGTTTCCTTATAGTTAAATAACTTTTAATAAATACACATAATACAGAAAAATGCATATTAGGCAAGTTTCTGAGCAATGTATGAAGTTTTGTGATAGGTTCTCATTCACTCGGAGCCCTTACTATCACACATAGACACACCTAACACATAGGTATTCTGCCTCTGGATGTAGTGGACATTGGATATAATGGACAAATGTTTTGTGCACAGATACACCTGTTATAACAGGATTGCACTGTACCAAGTACATTAGTACTCTCAATCTCACCAAGAGTTACTGTCAAATTACCTTAGCTAAAGAATCTAGAGGCAAAACTACATTTTCCACTCCAATTGAATTCTATCACTTCAGCACTATGCCATCTGATTTATATGGTACACCTGCTACATTCCAAACATAAATGGATATAATTAAAGCCCCTCACACAGGTTATTATGCTGAATACCTGGATGAAGTCATGGTGTACAGTCCAGACTGGAAAAGCCACCAGGAATACCTACTGTATGATCAGTTATCCAATCTATCTAAAATGCAGGTCTGAACATTAATCTTACCAAGTGTGCATTAGGCATACAGGAAACCAGATATGTGGGTTATATTTGGGGAAATGAAGAAGTAAAGCCAGATATTCCAAGACAGAAGCTGTAGCTAAAAGTCCTGTCCAGTTTTTGAGCCAAGTGAAAAGGTCTTGTTACTGTTACCCACCAGAGAAAAAAAAATGTTAATGAAGTGTCAAGGGTCTTATAAACTAGTTATACATTCTGGTACAGTTAACTATGAGACTAAGACCCTTGAGAGGAAAAATCCTACCAAGATACACAGTGGTAATCTCCTGAAGAAATGGGTTGAAAAAACACCAAAGGTTGCTTTGTTAATATTACCAGTATTTTTGAAGAACAAATTGATATAGCTTGTGACTGACTGAAACAAACTGTAACTTTTGATGCTGTAAAGGTGGATGTTTCCTTACCCATAGAACAAACCATAGAAATTTATAACTTGGTAAAGACTTTAAAAGTACTTTTACTGCAGTTCTGGCCAAGCAGAAGGGGTCAAGCACGTAATAGTGACACAGAATGCTTGCTCTATCAGGCAAAAGACATACAGATTACAATAACAGTTAAGAGCAGATGTGGCTAAGGAAATATAAAAAATGAAAGAGCTGGGTATCACTAAATAATTAAGAAGTACTTGGGCATCACCAATGGTGACTGAAAATAAAAAAAAGGGTGTAAGGATCTGCCTTGAACTGAGGAAACTTAATCAAGTGTCTATATTTGACAACTATCCTATGACCAGGAGAGATGATTTAATGGACAGATTGGGAAGTGCCCAATACATCAATATCCCCAATCTCACCAAAGGTTACTGACAAATTCCCCCAGCTAAAGAATACAGAGATGAAACTGCATTTTCATCTCCAATTGGATTCTATCAGTTCACCACCATGTGGTTTTGTTTACATGGCACACCCGCTACATTCCAATGGTAAATAGATGTAATTCTATCCCTCACATTTGTTATTGTACTGTTTACCTGTGATGTTACAGTGTATAGTCCAGCCTGGAGAAGCCACCTGGAACACCTATGAGCAGTTATCCAATCTATCAAAATTGCAGGTCTGACCATTAATCCTACTAAGTGCATTAGGCATGTAGGAAACCAGATATTGTAGTTATATTTTGGGAAATGGAAACACTCTCACCAGCTCGGCTCCTCAGTCTCCACATCAGTGGGGTTCACACATGTTGTGTTACTGCAAAATAAACATTTCTCTGCTGCTCTAGCACTTTCTCAAGACTCTTGAGCCCTGAGAAAGTGCTACAGCAGTGCAAAAACATGAAGCTGTGGTTCAGGAGGGTGCGTCCAGTATCCTTATGCTGTTTTTTTTTTGTATTATATTTTTATTAGTTTTGCGAGGAAAAACGTACAAATATTAAACCAACTGGGGATAACATACAGTGTAACAGTACATACTGTACATCCAAACATACTTTTACAAAGGAGTTTTATCAGACCACCTCTAAAAGTTATTTAGCCATAATACAATATATTTGTGAGCCCCTTTGATGTGGAGACTGAGGAGCTGAGCTGGTGAGAGTGTTTACATGGACTGATATTGCATTTGGCTCTGGTCCACAGCTGTTTTGTACCAGCCTAGTTGTTTATTTGCAATTCTGGGAAATGGAGAAGTAGAGCAAGAGATTTCCAAGATAGAAGCTGTAGCTAACAGTCCTGTCCTAAAAAAAAAAATGTCAGGTCATTTTTAGGTCTTGCTGGTTACTACTGGAGATGTGCTCCTGACTTTGCCCATCCTCTCCTCACTAAACTAACATAGAAAGGTACCCAAATAATATAAAATGATCCCCAGAGTATGATGAAGGTTTTTGGGCCATCAAGGCAGCATTATGTTCAGCTCCTGTTTTATGAAGTCCAGACTTTGAGGAGCAATTTCTGTTACAGACAGATGCATTAGAGGTAGGCCCAGGTGCAGTCATGAGACAGAATATTAATGGGAAGGTACATCCCATTCTATATATCAATAGGAAAGTGCATGACAGAAAGAAAAACATACACCCCTGTTGATAAAGAACACCTGCTCCAAAATTGGCAATGAAGTCCCTTAAGTTATATCTGCTAGAAACTGATTTTGTACTTATAACAGATCAGTCTTGTCTGTTGATTTAATCAAATGAAGGATGCAAATCTGAGAATGACAAGGTGGTGCCTGGTACTAGAGCCATTTAAATTCAGTGATGCACAAATCCATAAAAGAGAATGCCAGTGCTTGTTTTCTGCCAAGATATGATTCAGGAATTGAGAATTCAGCTGTTTGGAAAAAAGTGTGTGTATCACTGAAATGTTTGCTGTAAGAGGTGTTATGAAAAAATGGATACTGCATATGCCAAAGAACTGTAAATATGATAAAGTAAGATTAAAAGAGAAATAAAAGAAGGCTTTGGAAACCTGTTTTTTAAGAGAACAGAACAATATTTTTATTATTTTTATTTTTACTTTATTAAACTCAAGGATTACTATTACCTTTGAGCAGGAACTGCCCATTTACAAAGGTTCCACATCAAACAGAGATTTCCTCTTATAAAAGGGGTATATGTGACAGGGTTAGGTAAGATCCCATCCCATTAGTCATGCAGAGAGAGAGAGAGAGAGTTAAAAGCAAGATCTATTGTGCCCTCGCCTATTCTGCTATATGTCTGCCTCTTGCCTGTCTGATTGCACAGTCACATTTTTCTTGTGGTGCCTGAGAATTGGCCACTGTAAGGATCCCACAATTCCACCCTGTTATCTCCCTTCCTTCATTTGCTGTTTGCTTTCTTTCTTTCTCCCTTTGCTTCTTTGTGGTTAACAAAAGAAAACAAAATCTATGTGAATTGTTATATGAAACAGGGATCCCTTCATTTGCAAATGTATATAAATATATTGTTGAAATGGCTGCAGAACGCTGTTTGGGTTTATTAGAAAAGATAACTCTCTGGAACACAGGGGGTTGACCCTTAGATGCATTTTGGTCTACACAAGGATATTTACAGACTTGTCAATAGTAAACCAGCTCTTGGACAAAATGTATTATTTTGTTGCACTTGTTAAGACTAGATGTGTTCCTCAGGATGAATTCAGGAAAGAAAATTACAAAGTTTTGATACATTTTGTGAAAAACATGAGATTTAACTTACAATAACAGGATGCAGAGTTTGAACTGCCAGGAAAATAAATTTTATAAGCAGTGCATTGTTTTTTCAGGGGGAGACTCAGATAGAGGACTTTTTTGTTTGTAGTGCTTTTATGAAGAGCTATCCTGTAAAATTGTATTTACTTTTTCTGTTTTATTGTTATTAATGATAATAAAAATTGGTTCCACCACATAAGGGCACTTGTGGTAGTGTGCCCAGTCATTAGTGTCAATTGCCGATTTTGACAACCTCTCTTCTTGTCAGGGGTTGCACCCCCACACAACCTCCTTAATAATTATTGTAACTCTTGGGGAAGGGGCAGACATCAGGGAGGGGGTGGCAAAACCAGAAATCAGCACTGTGGTATCACGGCACTGTAATGACAGTGCACTAATGCCCTGAAAGGATAAAAACACTATTTAACACATTTATAACTTCTCCTGGCCTGCCTAAGCTTCCTGACTTATGCCTCTACGACAATGAGTTATCTGATTACTACACTGAAAGCAGCTTGGAAAGAAACAAAAGAGGACAATGCAAAAATAGCAGTAGAGGGAAACATTAACACCTAAAGTTAATTACATTTCTGACATGGAGAATAGGAAATATTTTAAATGTAGAAGCTGTAGCAAACAACATGCTCTGTTCATCTGAAAACATAATGGGTCAGATTTTCTGATGTACTGTATAGCCTCAGGTACATCACATATGTGGTGCACTGGGCACAAGGCACTCTAAAAGGACTTTCTATCCCTTGCAAAACAATTATGCCTGTTAGATCATCATTTTATGGTCTAACATGTGTCAATGCCAGGGACCAATAAAACACAGCTTACAGCAGATATTTGCTGTAACTTGCTATAAATTGAGTCAACTGTGGTGACTACACCTTAAATTATGAAATCAGGCGTTATTGCAACAATACCACAGCTGTAGTGGTGCAAGGGTTCGATGTATAACTTGACACAAGCTCTGCGGCAATCTTTGAAAATCCAGCCTAATATGTTGTTAAGTATGACATGGGGCCAGATTTGCAAAGACTGATGCAATACATGCATCAGACCCTTGTGCCACTGCAGCTGCAGCATTGTTAATTTCTGCAGCTGCATTGGATTTTGTAATATCAGGTGCAGTTGCGACAGTCAAAATGATTTATGGCAGCTTGTGCCAAACTTCGGATGCAAACTCCATGTCGATGGTCCCCATTATTGACACAAGCTGGACCACAAAAATATGGTCTAGTGTGGACCACTTTGATACAAGTTATAGAAAATCACTTTAGATTGACAAATCCCAATACACCACATCTTTGACTCACCCAGGACTTGTGGCAAAAAGTCATATTTGAAAATCCAGCCCATGGTGTGTTAACAATGTTCTTATGTTCTGATCAAATAGTCATTTTATATCCCTTTACATTTTAAGTTACATTTCAATATCTCTAAACTAGTCTGTCACTGATCTCACAGAACACAGTTGCATTTAACAAGATCATTGTATAACAACAGAGGTTGCTTTGGAAATGGATTGTTCTTAGAAGAACTTTATAAGGTAGTCAGAAAAGCTTTGCGCACATGCTAAACCCACACTATTCTTTGTACCAGCTTTAATAAAGTCATGTCACAGTTTCTATCCTATATGGAAAAACGTTTTGAACACATGTTAAACCCACACTATTCTTTGTAACCGCTTTAGTAGTATCACGTCACCATTTTATCCTCATGGAAATCTCTAAACAAATTAGTTTGTAAGTTTTGTGATTTACAGTCACTTCCAGTAGAATACTACAAAACAAACAGTTTGATTTGAAAGTAAAACGTGAAATCCCCCATATTCAGAGCCTTCCGGATGTGTTGCATAGACAGGAGAGCTGCATGACAAGTAACACATGGCTGGCCTGGGCCAATATTCAGACAATTAGCATATCAGGATAACCCTATGAGTTGAAGCATGTCATTTTCTTTGGTGTTCCAAGAAGGATAGCAACAGTCAGTAGGTTAACATAGTTCATCAGGTATAGTTACATAAAAGCTAAAATACACACCGAAAAGACAAATAAACTCTAAAGGTAAGTGCATTCGACCAGTAATCAAAGCAAGCTAACAAAGTAGGTTCACTGCAAACAACAAGCATGAGAATTGTTTATACAACATGATCATGGTCAGTTAGATGGGAATTCTGGACCAAAACAAATATAGGGAGTTCTGAGGTGACTGAAAAGACTGGATTTGAATATTTGCCTGCTAGAAATATTCCTCAGCTGGAGAAAGACTATGTTCCATTTGCCTGGTGCTGCAAATGTAAGGGCCTTTCTGCCAAATTCATGCTTCATCCAGGTAACTGAGATGGTAACAAACTAGGAAGTACTCAGAAGCTTTTCCTTGGGCACTATTGTACAACAAAGAATGTCAGTGTTAGTCATGTCTGCTTGATGTATTTGTCCACTTAAGATGGTAATACTACAGACAAGGTTGGGACGACCATTCATAGGACAGCATGAACCTACATATCTTTTAGTATGGTTACTCAGGTAGTTTTTGAACTATTAGATGGCTGGGTGGTTGAGAGCTATGTGGCCTTGAGTTTGAGAAAGAGTACTGCATAATATGACAAGTTCAAATCCTTCAAGAGACCTTTAATGACTATGCACTGTGCTGACACAGTCTCTGACTGAAGATGGTCCACAGGAGCATAATGAAGATAGTGCAACCCAAACCAGAAAGTGCCATGGATTCTGTGGCCATATGCAGACTTATCATGTTAATGACCCCATTGGGCATGCAAGGTGATAAAGGGCCATGTGCATATCCATTGCAGACTCATTAGCATGAGTGTGCAACCCTCGAGTGCCCATACTGTCATTATAGAACACAGTCTTGGTAGTCTAGCATTCCCCCCAGTCCTTGATTACCTGACTATTCATGATATAAACCCCATCCTGGTGGTTAATACAGCAGTGATTGCTTGACCACACATGCAATAATCATGCATTCCTCTCGTGGTGGTCTAGTGGTGCATACTTTCTGTTTCTAGCATCACTGGTGATTTTTGTTTCTTATATATTCTGTTTCTAGCATCATTTTGAACATGGTCCCACCCCATTGGCCTGCACTATTCACAGTTAATGTTAACTAACCCAGTTAGTGCTGAGCTAACCATTTGAATATGGGGCCAAAATGTTCTCTGTAAGTGAATTTTATTCTTAACCATAGTAGTTCCAACATGCTACTATAATATAGAGCAGAATGCATAGGAGGCCAGCACCAGCCACAGCCAATCACTGTAACAGCCACATTCCATATATTTCAAGCAAGAAACAAGGTGACAAGGAAGTTTGTTACCTGAAGGTGCTTATTCTTTATTTAGTTTAATCTTTTGCGCAATCCAGTGTAAGGACATATTCCAACATATGCAATATTCAAATAAATCCCTGAAGAGTGGGGAGGTACCCAATGATTGGAAAAGGGCAACTGTGGTCCCACTCCACAAACTGAGCAGCAGGGAGGACTCTGGAAACTACAGGCCCTTAACTCCTTCTATCCTATTGCCACTTAGAATGTTCAGGTACCCTCTGTCTGCTGCTAGAACACCTGTGTTCCTGAAGGGATTTTAGATCTGCAGCATTCATACAAACACACTGTGCTTAAACCTTCATATCTTAAAAACCACACTTCCAATTTTAAAACTGTAAAAATAAAAGTTTTTCAGGACAAAGCATTTTTGAAAATGAGTGAGGATTGGTACAATGTCTATTTAACTGGATTTAATGTTGTATAAGGTTGTTTTGATATTTTAATAAATTCTGATGCTCTTATCTATATATAATTATGCTCTGTTTACTTAGTTATGCACAAATTATATTTCTGTAAAATTGTTGGTTAAAATTGTTAAAAATATACAATTAACATCTGTCATTGTCTAAATATAAATTTTGCAAGTTTTTTTTACCATGTTTTTCTAGTCAGAAATCTATATCTGAATCTTTTGTTATTACAGCTTGAAATTTTGTTCCACTCCAATGGTTTATTTATTTATTTATTTATTTATGTATGTATGTATGTATGTATGTATGTATGTCTAGGATTACAAAGTACGTTTGAGCCAAAGCTCTTTTACAAAGGTTCCACATCAGGCTGGTTACAGGGTAACAGACACTCAGACATAAGACAGTTACAGGTACAAGGTTTCAGACAGTAACATTGCTTGACATAATCAGACTGAGCAATGTGTAATACAAGAAACAGATTGGAGGAAGAGGGCAAGCAGGGGAGAGGGTTGAGGTTCGGGGAAGGCATTGGTGTAGTGGGGTAGGGTGAGGCAGCCAAAGGGCCTTGTCAGGACAGACACAGGGCAAGTGCATTAGAAGTTGTATTGGACAGGTAAGTGCAAGCGGAGAGGATAGAAACTGACACCTATGGGGTCAGAAACAGCGTATGGGATAATGATGTTATGGGGTGCAAACACAGGTGTGGGCAATTATGGGTACGTGAGTTTTTTTAGAATGTACCAAGCGTTGCTGTCAATGAGGTGTCACTAGAGAGCTTGTCCAGCCAACTTGGGGCCCTGTATGCAAAGGACCTTTGGCATTGGGATGTGCGACAGTGGGGAATTTGAAGGATTTGGGGCTTAGAGCTCCTGATGTTGCGGCTTGTGATTTTAGGTTTAAGGAGGGTGCTGATTCCTGGAGGTGCCTTTCCCATCATAATTTTCTTAGCAGTGATGCAGGTTTGGTATTTGATATGGTTGTTCAGTTGCAGTCAGCCTGTTTTGGAGTAGAGGTCACAGGTGTGGGAGAGATGGTGGGAACCAGTAACGAGTCGGCAGGCTTGATTGAGAGAAGTTGAAAGATGCCTAAGAGAGGAGTTGGAACAGTGGTTGGAATTTTTGCAGTGTTTAATTCTTCTTACCCACTGATTTTAGTTTATGAATCTGATTATCAATTTTTTTGTTTTTCCCCTAGTTTAGTAAGAACATATTTACACATTACCTTAGAAGGACATATCAGGAAGTGATGCAGGAAGGAAGTGCTTTGTGAGGTCAAGTGATGTAAATAGGAAGAACACTTCCAGTGTAGGTCAGTGAGCTGACACAGGAAATGGATACATTTTTTCATGCTGGAGGTCTTTCTATGATTAATTGCATATTTGCTGTAGTTAAAATGTGTAATTTCATTGAAATAAACTATTTTATTTTATGTTTGTAATAATCCCATAATAAGTATAGGAAACTGTATTTTATTTGTGCTGTTTGCTTTATCATACTGTAAATGAAGCATGATGTTCATGTAAAGGTTCACAGTCTTTCAGTAAACATCATGTTACATAAATCTGTGTATTATTTAATTTCCTTGCATAGTTTATTTTTATGGGGTTGTATTATGGGATGGTTTAAGGTGAGGGAATGACTGTATGATGAAGCACTGTGTGTTAGTGGTGGGGGGGGTGTCCTGCATTCATAATACAGGCTCAGATGCACCTCATATGTTCTGGGGAAATGAGAGGGGCTGTATGCATGTAATAATGATGCTAACAGACACTGAAGATACATTATGGGGATACACATAGGATGATGAAACTGCTGAAAAAAGGCACTGGTAATTTGAGGTTTACTGTGCCATGGGGAAGGGAGTGGGTGTGCCTGTACCAAGGACTGATGCTCATAAGCACTGCAGTCATTTTGTGTCATGAATTGGCACCCGTCCTTGGGGTATCCTCAGTTGTAGGGAAGTAGGTGGGGCTGCCTGCAGCCGGTAATGATGTTCATATGCCATGCAGAGACATTGTGGGTACACATATAAGGCAATGACATGTGCACCTGTAAAGGTTGTGTACTATGTGCTGTGTCACATGGTTTGCCTGCATACACATGTGATATGTTGCAGCATTCAGTATGGCACACTGTGTAGGTGGGAATGAGTGTGGGTATACCTGCACCTCATGGAGTGATGCTCATTGGTGCACATGTGTACTATGTGCTATGTTTCATTTGAATGGATTGTATAAGTCATACGCTGGCACTGATCACATCCCAGTGCATCTGAGGTAAGGGCTGGTCTGAAGCATTATGAGCACTAGGAACTAAACAAGTGGTTGCGGAGTGATTTGAACTTGAATAGAACATTACAGTGCATCTGAGGGTAGTGTTGGAATGAATCTTGTTGTGCACAATGGACTACACCATGGTGACTGAGGATGGATCCATGTCAGTAATGCACATCACAGAGTGTCAGAGATAAAGGTTGGACTGAAGACTGATGAACAGATGGACTAAATCAGTGACTCTGGTGGGATTTGAACCTGAACAGCACTTTACAGTGCAGTAGAGGTGGGGCTGGACTGACACCAGATCAGTCAATGAACAACACCATTGGCTATGGAGGGATCTGAACCTGAAATGCACTTCACTTTTCACTACAGTTTGGGGCTCGTCTGATGCATGATAAGGAGATAGATATTACAAGTGGCTGTGGAGGGATTTGAGCCTGAAAAATACTTAGTGCATCAGAGATTGGGGCTGAAGTGATGTCATATGAATTGATGGACTACACCAGTGGATGTGGAGGGTTTTGAACATCAAATGCACTTCACAGTGCATTATGGAATTGGTCTGGACTGATGCATGGTATGTCAATGGACAACACCATCGGCTGTGGAGGGATCTGAACCTGAAATGCACCTCACTGTTCACTACAGTTTGGGACTCGACTGATGCATGATAAGAAGATAGATCTTACAAGTGGCTGTGGAGGGATTTGAACCTGAAGAATACTTTACAGTGCATCAGAGATTGGGGCTGAACTGATGTCATATGAATTGATGGACTACACCAGTGGATGTGGAGGGTTTTAAACATAAAATACGCTTCACAGTGCATTATGGGATTGGTCTGGACTGATGCATGGTTAGTCGATGGACAATACCATCACTTGAGGAGAGATCTGAACCTAAAATGCACTTCACTGTTCACTACAGGTTAGGTCTCGAATGATGCATGGTAAGGAGCTAGATATTACAAGTGGCTGAGGAGGGATTTTAACGCAAAGATCACTTTACAGTGCATCAGAGGTTGAGTCTGGACTGACATCATATGAGTCGATGGACAACACCAGTGACTGTGGAGGGATTCAAAACTGATTTGGCATTTACAGTGCATCAGAGATTGGGGCAGGATTGATGCCAGATAATTTGAAGGCAACACCATTATTTTTTCATTTTAAACAATCAGCAACAGCGTACTAGAGAGAAAACTCAAGTGCAGAGCATGAGACAAACATGCTACTAACCTTAACCCACTTATCATCCATAACGCAGGGATCAACATGCCACATAGATTTTAACATAGCTGTAATCTGAACATAAACTCTTTAAAAAGTAACAAAAGGTGCTGAATTCATGTGACCTCATCTAGTACATGCACAAAAAACACTCTTTCCCATCAGGAATGCCAGCTGGATTCATAAGATGTCATCACACAGGATGACCAGAAATTATCCCAAAATGAACAAAGTGACAACTATGAGAACTTCTATCATAAATAAAAATAAAAACAAATAAAGTAAATACGGATTACAAATCAAGGTTATGGCACCAAAATGAAGTGAATTTTTAGGATGAGAGCAGCACCTCCATCTTGAAACTAAGTTTCCAGTCACTATGCTCTTCTTGCACCAGTGACTGTTTAATTGAAATAGTGACATGTAGAATAAGCATACAGCAAGCATGGCAACAGTGAGGATCAATATGACCAAATGGTGACGCACTACAGAACTGAGGGGGGGGGGGCAGGTGAGGGCTGTGACCCCTAACTGAAACATCAAAAAAAAATCACTGTACACTCCAGAGCCCAGAGAGTCACTTTTCCTCTAGTGACAGTTGTAAAAAAATATGAGTCCTTGCTTGAATGCTAAATAAGAATTTAGTCTAATGTTTCAGGCATACGCATTGAATAGAATAGTGGAAGACACAACAAAAAGATTTGTGTGCAGGTTCCCTGGTGATTCAACAACTAACGCTTCATCAGGGGGATGGTGTCTGCATCTAAAACAATCCCTTTATACCAGTTAAATTAAGAATTGATGATGTCACAAAATCCGACCAATCACAGAGCTCGATTTTTAAATACAGAAATATTCAGCTCACTTATTGGTATAAATAGACTAATAGTTATAACAATCATGATATCAGTCACAACATGTTATTGTAGAAAAATACCCCAAAAGGCATAAAAAAATACACCAAAAGTGGTAACGGCAAATCGAATTGCTTGAATAAAAAAAATATATAAGTTATGAAATTAATTATGTTAACTTGATCAGCTTAACATGTTACACTAAAGCAAGATGATTTGTTGTTACACGACAAACTAATGGCAGAATGAACATAATACATTTTTCACAGCACATGCAAAAAATAGTAAATTTATTTATTTATGTATTAAGGCTTGTTTTCTCAAAAATAGCCAAAGGGAACACATATTATATTAGGTAAAATCAGTAAGGGTATGATGTCCCCTATTAGCTGGTACAACTCAATTCATCAAATGTAAACAAATGCTCGAGCTGCACCAAGAGAAAGACATGGACGCCAGTCGGAGTCATCAGGCACTACAGCACATGATTTAGGCACATATGGCATCATCAGGAAAAAGAGGTATTTTTTATGACGCCATATGGTGTCATCAGGAAAAAATGAGTTAAGCCTCACATCCATAGTGTAGAAGTTAATGGAGAGACTACTCAAACAGAGGATCATGGCATTCCTGGAGGATAGCAACATGGTTTCACAAAGGGTAGGTCATGCCAGATAAACCTGATTGAGTTTTTTGACAGTGTTACAAAGGTTATAGATGACTGTGGGTTGGTAGATGTGGTCTACTTAGACTTTAGCAAGGTCTTCGACTCGGTTCCATACAGAAGGCTGGTACAGAAGCTAGACGACACAGGAGTTGGATCAGAAGTAGTTAGATGGGTTTAGAACTGTTTACAGTGTAGAACCAAGAAAGTGCAGGTAAATGGAGCATTGTCATCAGAAGGTAGGGTAATCAGCGGTGTGCCCCAGGGTTCAGCATTGGGCCCCTGCTCTTCAAAATTTTCATATGGGACATAGCTAATGGACTACAGGGAAAGGTGAGTCTTTTCACAGATTACAACAAAATATGCAACAGGATCAACACCCAGCAGTGAGTGGACAACATGGAAGCTGATCTCAAGAAACTGAAAGAATGGTCTGGAGCATGGCAGTTGAGATTCAACGCCAAAAAGTGCAAAGTCATGCACAAAGGAAAAATAAATTCAAATAAGGCATATTACCTTGGAGGGGAAAGACTAGCTGCCTCCACCCAAGTGCACGATTTGGGAATCATTATCTCAGACAACTTGATGTTAGGTAAACAGTGCAAGAAGGCAGCATTTAAGGCCAGCGGTATGCTGGGATGCATGGGGAGGGGAATCACAAGCAGGAAGAGGGAAGTGATTCTTCTGCTGTACAGATCACTGGTTAGGCCTCACCTGGAGTACAGCAGCCAGTTCTGGAGGCCCCACCTCAAAAAAGACATTGACAGAGTGGAGACAGTGCAGAGAAGGGCAACAAAAATGATTCAGGGACTGCACAAGATGTCCTATGGGAATAGCCTGAAAGAACTGAATATGTATTCCCTGGAACAGAGAAGAGAGAGGGTTGACATGATTGAAACATTCAAGTACATAAACGGCATAAACCAGGTGCAGATAGACGATCTCTTCCAATTTAAGATGGGCAGTGGAACCAGGGGACATGATCTAAGGCTGCAAGGAGGGTGGTTCTCCAAAAACACCAGAAAGTTTTTCTTCACAGAAAGAGTGGTGGATGCCTGGAACAGCCTGCCTGCAGAGGTGGTGGGGGCAAGCACAGTGGTAGGTTTCAAGACTGCTTGGGACAGATACAAGGGAGCCCTCAAACCCAAGGGCAGTTAGAAGGCTAGGCTAAAAGACAATGGGCAGACTAGATAGACCTAGTGGTCTCCTTCTGCTGCCAACGTCTATGTTTCTATGTAAAGAAGCAGGGTATAAACATTTACGAGCACCACACAAGCACAACAGGACCCCCTCACTGCAAACACTGCTTGGCCTAACACATTTCACTCAAGATGCTTACTCAAAGGCTAACAATGTACCCCTGAAATCCTTATTATAGTTAGATCTCTTAAATAGCCATGCTTTCATTTCACTGCAGACAAATAAAGCACAACAGTGAACAGTGTGTGAAAATGTATACTAATATATACATAATATACATAAAGGCCAGGGAAGGCCACCTCTGGGGCTGGGGTGGGGGAGCAGGCTCTCAGTAGGGGGCTAGCTTCTGAGCAGACATGATAGACCATGGGGCCAATTCTGCTGGCTTTTACTATGATACTATGATAAAACCAACCAAAAACAGTAGATGTAATCCAAGATGATGTGCCACTTGTGATACCAGACACAATAATGCTTTAATCTGGCTCACAGACTGATGCCACTGGTAATGATACAAGCTGGACAAACACTACCTATGTTTAGCAGTATTTGTGGCTACATCAAAAGAGTTCGGTACAACTTAACACCTTCAGACCATCCCATCTCCACTGGCTATCCAGTAGCCCTCCACAAGCCATGACCTGAAATTTAAAACAAACATTTATCACCATCTTGTCTTACTTACTGATGGTTTGCTACTTAAATTTATACTGAGTCAATCATTTAGAAAGTCTACTAAGATGGGGTGCTCATGATTAGTCGTAATTAACAAATACCAAAAAAGGGGGCACTCTCAGCCTCCTTCAAAAATGTCACTACTTCACAAATTAATGTTGGAAAACTTGTGCACACTTTATTTGTGTCGAATAAAAACCACTGGACAGCAACTTAATGCATTTCAGAAATAATTCATTTTTCAAAGGCATGCATAGCAATGTGTTCACTGCTCTCAATTAAATAAACTCAATTTGATATAATCAATTACCATCAACAATTCAAACAAGAAACACACTGTGTGCTACGAAGCTCAATTACTAGATCAAAGTGCAATAATAATTCAAACATTTATAGACTTGCAGGTGACATGAAGAAATTTAATAAATTTAAGTATAAAGTCATTTTTTAATTGTAAATGAAACAGAGAAAATATGTGATGTTTGGGAAGTACTGTTAAAGAAAATGTTGAGGTGAGTGCCATGATATGTGATCTAGACTTAAATATATTAAAGAAAAAATCTACTTTCTGTCCACCCTCAGGTGCAGCTATATTAACCTTCATATATTTATGTGAGATATGCTTTAATGAACTACTTAACAACCTTCCCCTCCTTGAATATCAGAATGTAACAGCTGAGGAAAGGGCTGCTACTGTATGACTTTGCTACAAGATGACACAGAATGTATTATTAAATCAGAGGACAAAGGGGGAAGCATAGTTCTGTTGAATAAGGATGACTATGAAAGGGGATCATTATGTCAACTGTTTAACAGACTTTTATGAAAAATTAAACCATGATCCTACAAATGGTTTTAGATGTAGCATTGATGAAGTTCTGAATTAGACATACTGTGCAATAAACGTGTGATAGATTTGCATACAAAGGAACATTTAAAGGGACACTGTCAACCCCCTTAGGCTTCAAAGTGTTTGTAGTTTAAAAAATACAATTTATGATTGTTCACATTCCATAGAAGCTGTTGATGCAGCTTGTAGCTTGATTCAGATCCCTTTTTTTTTAAAAAAAGTGAAAAAGTAACTGCCCACCATACTGGTGTTACCACACCAAAACATATTTGTTTACATTTTTTGACCAGCTCCCATTGCATCTTTCCTGGATTCAGGAACCCCCCCCCCCAACAATATTTAGCCACTAATTATGCAATGTGGCAGTAGAGGAGACTATTGTATCATGAGTGGCTGCCTTGCTTGAAGGTGTATCTAATGTTCAGAAACTGTGCAAAAAGAGTAGTTCAATGATATGAAGCAAAACAAAGTGGGGCATAGCTAATCATTACCACGCATTTCGATTCTAATAAGCAAGGAGGCAGATAAAACAATCAGCAACATCAATGAATTTTAGAGGAAGTAAACAATCATAAAATGTGGGTTTTTTACCTAAAAATAATATAATGCAAAAAAGGTTGACAGTGTCCGTTTAATTACTGAATGCCCAGTTAGAGCTACATTTTACCTGTTACCAAAAGTTCACAAATCTTTATCCTGTGCCTCCCCCCCCCAGTAGACCTATTACTATCAGAACAGGGTGACTTATGCTGTAGAACCACTATCAGTTTATATACATTGTTTTTTTAGACCTTTTTTGTGTCCACATTTAGATCACACCCTAAAGTTGCTAAAGAGGTGTTACAGATCATGGGGGATATTGTTGTGGACAGGGACTCATATCTGGTCACAATGGATATTGAGTCCCTGAACACTTACATCCCCCCAAGAAGGGGCACTGCATACAGTGGCCCATTTTATGTTTGTGCGAATGTGCAGCCAACATCATGGGACAGTGCAGCTTTGGAGGTGCAGTCGCTTTTGGGCGAATGCAGGGCACGCACCAGTAGGTGTGTTCCACATTCCCCAATCAGCCTGCATGCCAGTGTCACACCATGCATACATAATATGATAAGCACATCTAAGAAAAGGTCCGCTGCAATCCGAGCAAAGCTCATCAGACACAGCGGTCCTTTTCTTGCAGTGCTCGCCGCCATCATGTACATGGCTGCATACTGGCTGTCGAACTGCCAACTTCAGGTGTGCCCAATCCCCCGTCAGCTGCCCCTGCTCCCTGTAAATGTGCTGACAGGGGAGCCCACTCAACATCGGCATAAAGCACCCCCCATTTGTGATATGCCAAGGGGGTGCCCAATCCCCCTCGGCTCTTACCCTGCCCTCCCTTTCCTTGTGTGCTGACGGGAGACCCCACTCCCTGTCTGCAGAAATAACACCCCCAATTGTTTAATGCTGAGGGGGGTGCCCAATCCCCCTCAGCTCTGCACCCCTACCCTTCTTTGTGTGGTGATGGTGGTGCCCAATTCCCCATCGGCATAAATTCTCCCCAGTGTTGTTTGCTGACGAAGGTGCCCAATTCCCCATCGGCTACAGGCAACCCCCCAAACAGTTAGGTGGCATGCTGGGAGCCCACCCCAGCGTGCCAAATGCCCTGCAAAAAAAAACTGTCCCACAATGTTTTTTTCTTTCTTTTTTAACCTGTAAAACAAAAACTGTCCCTCATAGTCTCCATGCCCCTCCCCACCCACACCCACCCTCTTTGCACCCTGCCTCCCCACACCCCTCACCCCATACTTACCTCAGGAGTCTGGTGCGACGATCTTCAGTGGACCGGAAACATGTCTGCACTCTTCAAAGCCGACTGCAAA
Source organism: Neoceratodus forsteri (assembly GCA_016271365.2). NCBI lineage: Eukaryota > Metazoa > Chordata > Ceratodontiformes > Ceratodontidae > Neoceratodus > Neoceratodus forsteri. Next base: position 823,822,593 of record CM057459.1, read on the forward strand.
CTGAGGAAATGCCAGTAAGCTGTATAATGGAATAAATAGGTTTTTTTCAACTTTGCTGCATATCTCAGGCATTTTTGTGAATTTTGGCCCCAAATTTTCAACATGGGTTTTTGAGACCCCTTCTCATGGATTCTTGCACTGTCATGGTGTTATTCAGTCCCGAAAGGTGATTTCGCAGTCACTGCATGGAATCACCTTTCGAGACCATGTAATGAAATAACAGTGCCACTGTTCATGAGGGGGGCTCTCAAAAACCCCATGCAAATTTGGTGGGCAAAATCCAAAACATGACTGTTTTATGAGCATGCATAGCAACTGCGCAATGCACACTCATAGGTTAGCGAATTCACAATATTTTCATGCCAGATTCTCAACATTGGCATTTTGCCACACCTTCTTGTGAACCGTACAACTGTCATTTTTCACATCCTGGCTGAAATGTGTTTTCTCACTTCCGGCGCAGAATAGCACAGTCATGGAGAGAAATCAGTGTTCAGGACACATTACAAAAATGGCAGTGACACTGTTCATGAGCCGAGGTCCTAAAATGCTTGTAATGAAAATTTGGTGACAATATTCCATAAAATGACTGTTTGACAAGCGTGCTACCAACTGCACAATGCACGCTCATATGTTAGCGCATTCACACTATTTTCATGCGAGATTCTTAACATTGGCATTTTACTACACCTTCTTGTGAACTGTACAGCTGTCATTTTTTACATCGTGGCCGAAATGTGTCTTCGCACTTCCAGCGCAGAATAGTGTGGTCGCTGTGCGAAATCAGTGTTCGGGACACATTACAGAAATTACAGTGATACTGTTCATGAGCAGAGGTTATAAAATGCCTGTGTTGAAAATTTGGTGACGATACTCCATAAAATGACTGTTTTACCAGGTGCATAGCAACTGCACAATGCACACTCATAAGTTAGCACATTGCAATATTTTCATGCTAGATTCTCAACATTGGCATTTTACTACACCTTCTTGTGAACTGTATAGCTGTCATTTTTTCACATCCTTGCTGAAATGTATTTTCGCACTTTCGGCGCAGAGTAGCGCGTTTGCTGTGCGAAATCAGTGTTTGGGACACATTATAAAAATGACAGTGACACTGTTCATGAGCAGAGGTCCAAAAATGCCTGTGTTGAACATTTGGTGACAATACTCCATTAAATGACAGTGTTATGAGTGTGCGTTGTGCAGTTTGCACGCACGCTCATACGTTCACAAACTTCTAATATTCTCGCTCCAGATTTTCTACAGTGCCATTGTTCTGCACCTCCTAATGAACAGTGCAGCTGTCATTTTTCACATCCTGACCAAAATCTGTTTTCATGGTTCCCGGTGCAGAATAACGTGGCAGTTGTGTAAAGTCCGTGTTCGAGACACATGATGAAAATGACAGCAACACTGTTCATTAGCAGATGCCCTAAAATGCCTATGTTGAAAATTTCTATCAATCAATATCTTTATTTATCCAGTCGGGCACCATTGAGCAAGCTCATTTACAAGGTGGACCTGTGGTCCTACAGTAATAATACAGAAAGACAAGTTACAATAGTACAAACAGTTAAAAATAGCTGCTATTATAGTAAAAATGCACATTTACAGGTAATATACATTGAACATAGAACTACAAGGAGTCATGGATAATGAACTTGTGCTGGATCCAAGCCCAAAAACTATGCATTTTGTAGTGGGAAATGTTAGGGAGAGGGTAGGCATACCAGATAGAAGATATCAAGTGCATAATGTAGTGAGAGTTGGGGAATAGGGCCGCAAGAGAAGAGGTCCCAATTGTTACAGCAGAGTGAGGAATTGGGAGTGTGGAGAACTGCACAAAAGGCAACAAAGCGATTTTTGCCCCAAAATGTGGTGACATATGGAGGAGAAAAGCTGCCATTGTACTAAGTGCAAGAGGAGGAATATAGTAGCAGGGGCATAACTGGGAGGGTCCTGGAGGTTGGGGCATAGGGAGGTGTTGGATGGACTAGGGACTGAATATTTTTGAGGGCAAAAGATGATAATTATCCCCAAGTGTGGTAGCATGTGCTAGAATCAGGCTGCAGCTGTTTAGAGTGTCAAAGAATAAGATATGGGAGTTAGGCAATAAATCCTGTGGATCTGTTGGGGGGCATGCTAGAGGCAGAGGCACACATTTCAGCTGGGGGGCTGCCATTTGCAGGCTGCCGTTTGAGGGAGGGAGGTTAGTTAGTGTCTAGTAAAGCAGTTGCAAATTTCCGTAATGCCATCACGGTAAAGCCTTTAGAACAAAAGGGTACTTAATGGGGCTTTCAGCATAAGTATTTTTTGGGTTTTATTCCAAATTGATGGGAGTGAGATTCCAAAGGTGGCTCTCCCGACTTGTGTGAGTGCCCTGGATATATTTAGCAGGAGTTGTGAGCAGCTTCCAAGGGAATAATTCCTGGGCACAATCGGAGACAGACAGTTGACGATGTATTGAGGGAGTTTGTCACTGAGGGCTCTAAGTGTCCAGAGTGCTGCATTAAAGTTGTGCCTATAGTGAAGTGAGGTCCAGCCCGTGGCAGCATATAGAGTGCAATGATGGATAGAGAAGTGGAGATAAGTGATGAAACGTATAGCTCTGTGGTAAAGCGTATCCAATTTTCCAAGATAGGAAGCCGCACAGGTACTGTATATGAAGTCTGCGTAGTCAATTAAGGACAGAAACATGGCTTAGACTAGTAATTTCTTTACGTCTGCTGTAAGAAGTCTTCTTATCCTGTAAAAAAGGCCAAATTTTTGCCTTAATTTTTTCAGCAAGTCTTCCAGGTGGTCAGTGAAGGAGAGTTTACAGTCGATCCAGACCCCAAGATATCTGAATTTTGGAACGTACTCTAAGCACTCTCCCAGCATCATGGTTATTGGGGGGAGGGAGTCAGTAGCGCTTGAGTAGTTTACGGGGAAAATAACATGGCTTTAGTTTTCTTAGCGTTTAATAGAAATTTTTTATTGATTAGTTGGAGTTGCAGGAGGTTGAAATCTTTTTGTAGGTCAGCACAAGCTTCTTTTGGTGTGGGACGACTCAGGTACAGCACTGAGTCATCCGTGAATAAGTGAATACTTGCATCCTTGATTCCCTCATCAGTGTTGTTGATATAGACTGTGAAGAGGAGGGGACCTAATATGCATCCCTGAGGGACACCTCTTTGTAAGAGTTTTAGGGCAGATAGTTCGCAATCCGCTTTCACCTGCTGGTATCTGTCTGTTAGATATGCAGAGAAGTTAAGAGAAATAGCATCCAGTCCTAGTGTTTTTAGCGAGTCGAGGAGCAGGTCATGGTCGACTGTGTCGAATGCTTTGCTGAGGTCAAGAAACACAGCACATACTGAATTTTAATGCTCCAACTCCAGTTGCCAGTCATTGGTTACTTTAGCTAATGCTGAGACTGTACTGTGGTTGGCTCTGAATCCAGATTGAAGAGGGTTTAGTAATTTTTCTCTGTCGATGAAGGATCTAAGTTTGCCATTTACTATTTTTTCCAGTAGCTTCGAGAGTGTGGGTAGGAGAGAAATTGGCCTATAGTTATTAAGGTCGCAAGGGTCTCCAGATTTAAATGGTGGGATAACGTGTCGATCTTCCATATTAGGAGGGTACTTTGTGTTGGGACAGGTTGAATAAATGAGTAATAAGGCACTGCCAATCGTGGCATACTATCTTTAGGAAGTATGGTTCAAGTGCATCTGCGCAGCACTTTTCTTTAGTATCCAGGTGGAGAATCAAGTCTTCCACTTCCTTGAGGGAAACCGATGAGAATGAAAAATGTTGACTAAAGGAGCCAACATTTGGTGGGGTCATGCCAAGTTGAGTGCGCAGGCTACATGAAGGCGAGTTATTGAAGGCTAAGCCTGCTGTGGTGAAGTGCGTGTTGAATGCTTGCAGTATCTCTTTTTTGTCATTGATTACTGTATTGTCAGAGGTAATTTTTGTAGTGAGCATATTTTGTGATGTGGCTCCCGCCAGTTCTTTGATTGTGGCCCAGAATTTGGAGAGACAATTGACTGCAGTATCTAGTTCTGCTTGGTAATAGCAGGCTTTAGCTTCCCTAATCAGTTTGGTGCAGCAATTTCTGGCTGATCTAAAGAGGCGCCAGTCTTCCTTTTTGGAGGATTTGTGGGCAGTTTTCCAGAGTTTATCCCTGGACAGTAGTGCAGCCTTCAGATCTTGAGTGAACCAATGGCATTTCCCAGCCTTTATGCATATTTTTGACAGAGGCACATGTATATTCTTGGCGTAGGTAATGATTTCATGTAGTATAGAATATGCAGTTTCCACTGTTTTAGCAAGGTAAAAACTCTGCCACAAAGTGGATTTTTTTAGGTCAAGTAGGTATGCCTCTGGGTCGAATGACCTGGTTGAACTTTTGGTGGAGAATTTGGCAGTAGTTGGTGCTTTGTTGGCTGCCCAAACTCCAGCTATTAGGCAATGGTTGGTAATATCCATGTCAAAGGTTCCAACGTGGGAGAAGGAATGGGGTTTATTCACAAGCAAGACATCCAGAAGGGTACTTTTGGCTGTATTCTTTTTGTTGATATGGGTGGGCTCTTCATTGAGTAGGGTGAAACCAAGGGAGTCACAGAAAGATTTAAGCTGGTAACTGGCTTCTGACAGCTAATCGTAGTTTAGATCCCTGAGGATAATAGTTTCCAGGTGGGTAGTGTCCAAGATCGTTGTAAGATAGGGCAAGAGCTGAGTACCGGCAGATGGTGGTCTATAGCATCCTATGACTCGGAGTGCTAATGATAGGGATATGTCAGTTTTTATGTCCAGGCACTCAAATCTCACTACGAGTGAGTTAGAATTAAGTGTTGATGCCACAAACCTATCTTTGATGTAGACGGTAACCCCACCTCCTCTGAATTGCATATTGCATCTAAAGATCTCGTAGTTAGGTATATTAATCATGCTATTTGGCATAGAGGGCTGTAGCCAGGATTCTGAGATAACAAGCACATCTGGCATTGTATGGGTGGTCCAAGCCTGGAGAATTTTTTCAGCAGGCTGCACACATTAATGTGCATAAAACTAATACCTTTAAGAGATAATGACTCAGAAGGGGAGGTAAGTTTATTTATGGGCCCTGGATTAAGCTTGGCATTGCCAGAGCAGAGTAAGAGGAGGAGTAGCAATTTTTGCAGGGATTCAAGTGAAAGGCAATGAGTTTGAGGCTTTTTCTGGCTTAGCATGGAGAAGGAACTGGGGTGCCAAGCTTTGTTTTTTAATTTATGCAAGCCTAAGGATACTGAGGCTAATACTCTGGTTGTGTAACGCCAGTGGGAGTAACTCGAATTAATTAGAGATAAGGAAGGAGGCATAGACAAACCTGCAATAGTTGCTCTTCGGGGAAGGTAGTCCACCTGGATAGTTGGCAAGGAGCCATGGTATAACATGTGATGTGTAGAGTCAGGTTGGGTGAGCAGTCTTCAGGATGAGGATGTGGTGTACCCCCAGTATCAAATTTTTCAGATAATAAGCCAGTAAGGGGTATGATACACAGTGCAGTCAGGAGGAGGAATTGCCACTAAGCTGCCATAATTGCAGTTGTTGGGTAAATGAGGAAATATTGATAACAAGGGTAGCTCGCCAGCTGCTGGTTGCAGGATTCCCCTGGCGGAACCCTGGCAGTAACAAATTGTTTTAGTAAGAAAGAGAAGGCAGGAGATTCATCAGGGATGGGAGTGGGCAGTGCTAATGGGTCTATATAATAGCATACAGGAGGGGAGATGGGCAGGTGGGTGAAAAGTTACGGCTTTGCAATACCTCTCAAGTGGTGGAGTCTGATGAGGAGGTCTCAGGCGGCGGCTTCAGAAGCGCTGACTGCCCTTTGTCAGCGGTCCAAGCAGAGGGCTTCTGAGCTGGGCTCCCTAGTGGGTTCTTGGCTAGAGAAAGGAGAGAGGAGCTCAAATTAATAGTGGGGCAACACAAAGGCTAGCAGTCTGAATGAAAACAGCTCAATTAGCAACTGAAAAGCCAGCGATTTCCTTGGTGCCTTGCAGTCTGGAAAGAGCCACAAAGTCATGAAGGGGCTGTAACACTTGGTTGCTGGGAACATTTTTAGACAATAAACACAGTTTTTTGGCAAATCAGTCACAGTTCAGTAATTTGTAGTACAATTTTCAAGTAAAACAGTGCCATAGCAAGACAGGATATGCTAGTCAGCAAGACAGGATATGCTAGTCAGCAATAAGCAAACCTAAAGTACCAAAATGGTATGCCTCAGCAAGACAGAATGAGATAAAGCTGCTAGAAGGCTTAGTTGCAAAAAGGGGATGGGAGGAATTGCAGTTGTTGACAGTAAGTAACCAATAAATTGAAACATCAGATAGGAGTGGGCGGAGACTGTGTGCATTTAAAGGAGACCGGAAGGGTGGGATGAAAAATGAAGGGGAATTTTGCTAGCACTGAATCAGTGCACAGACAGTTGGAGAGAAACTGCAGCAGGGGGGAATGGTAAATTACTTTACACAGGCTGAGCAGAATAGGCTAAACTAAAATATATAAATTAGAAGCCAAGTACAGGGATGCAGGATTATATCAAGCCACATGTCTCGGGTGCTTCTGTCTCAGGTGAGAGAGACCAGCCAATCAGGGAGATCTACACAGGCGTGGAGCCAATAGCACTATCCTGAGAAGGCGCTGAAATTGAAAACAGCAAATTGCAAGTGATGATCTGGTTCAGCGTTCACACAGCCCAGATAAATCGTGGCAATTTTTCAAGTGTTGTACCTTATCTATCCTTTTGAGGGGTAGGTGGATCAGGCTCCTTGCAATGTAGAAGTGCTATGGCTGGATCATGACCGCTGCCCGTGGGAGCAAGTGGCACCTTACCTATCTCTTTGTGGGGTAGGTGGATCAGGCTCCTTGCACCATAGAGGTGCTATGGCTGGATCGTGACCATGGCCCGTGGGAATGAAAGTCAATAAAATGAGTGTTTTATGAGCGTGCATTGCCCAGTTTGCATGCACACTCATGACTTTTTGAATTTGTGATACTATCACTCCAGCTGTCCATCACTGGCATTTTTCCATACCTCTTTATGAACACTGCAGCTGCCTGAAATGTGTTTTTGCACATCCGGAACAGAATTGCACGGCCACTGTGTGAAATTAGCTTTCAGGACAGTTTGAGAAATGATGGTGACACTATTCATGAGCAGAGGTCCTAAAATTCCTATGTTGAAAATGTGGTGCCAGAACTCCATACAATGACTGTGTTGCAAGCGTGCATTGCGCAGTTTCCATGTACCCTTGTAACTCCGTCAATCTGCAATATTTTTATGCCACATTTTCACCACTAGCATTTGTGCACATCTCCTTATTAACAGGCCAGCTGCCATTTTTTACAGCCTGCCCAAAATGTGTTTCCTCAGCTGTGGCTCACAATGGCGTGCTTGCTGTGCAAAATCACCTTTTGAGACACATTCACAAAATCACAGCACTATGCATCTCTAGCTCCGCCACTCCCACTGCCAGTGCCAGCGTGACAACATTTGGCATTGACAAATGCTTGTTTGAATCTGAGGGAGCAGAGTGCAAATCCACCTACTGAGTTTCTTCTCAAATTGACAGTGTTTGTACTAAAATGCAATGTATTTCTGTTTATGGAAAATTTCTGTATGCAAAGGAAAGGGATGGCTATGGAGATTAATTTTGCCCCCACTTTAGCCATCCTTTATGTAGGCTTATGGGAACAAAAATTGATCTATGATGAACTAAATACCCCCTTTCTCTTCAAAATTGCACTTTATAGATGATTTCTGGATGACATTATTATAGTATGTCAGGGTGATCTTGGTTAGTCAGATGAATCTGTAAAGTATTTACATGCAAAAAATGAACATCTGAGGTTAGCCTATATAGCTAATAAGGAAAAAGTGAACTCTTTTGACTTGTAAATTGAAAAGATGGATGATGGTGTGGTGATAACTAATATTTTTTTAGAAAAACAACTGACAGGGATACTATATGAGAAGCCTCAAGCTGACACCCTCACCATAACATAAAGAATATACTGAATGGACCATATTTTAAAGCTGAGAAGAAATGTGGTATGTTGGAAAAATTTGATGAAGCAGCAGAAAATTTAGAAATGAGATTTTCTGAAAGGGGTTATAATAGAAACATGATTCAAGAAGCCAAACAGAATGCTAGAGGTCAAGTCAGGAAGGCATTACTGTGTAATAACAGGGAATGAGGGAATGACAGAGTAAGACTTAATTATGTGGAGTGAATCATAGCAAATATAGGGCCTACTTTGTCCGGGATGGGGAGAGGGGAGAGTAAGTGGGCAGCTGGGAGAGAGTCAGGGTGGAGGGTGGTATCACTAAATGCTAGCAGCCTGGGAATAAGATGGCAGAGCTGCAGGCTCTACTGGCAGAAGGGGAGGTGGACATAGCAGCCATCACTGAGACGTGGGCAACCCAAAACCATGACTGGGACTTGGCCATCCCAGGATTTAAATTATTCAGGAGGGACAGAGAAAAAGGTAAAGGGGGTGGAGTAGCCATTTACATAGGGGAAGGGATTTGATATGTCAGGGAGGAGGGGGAAGAAGGGAGGTCAGATGTCATCTGGATACAATTCCATGCTGCAAAGGGGGCAAGGCTCCAATTGGGGGTTGTTTATAGGCCCCCAACCCAGAAAGAGGACATGGATAGGGAGCTGGGGGAGCAACTAAGGAGACTTTGTGGCAAAAGGAGCACTGTGGTGGTGGGAGACTTCAATTTACCAGGGGTAGCTTGGAGCATCCCAGCCACCACATGTGCCAGGGAACAGATCCTCCTGGAAGCAATCCAGGATGGCTTCCTGACCCAAAGAGTGACAGTGCCAACAAAGGAAGAAAATATTCTGGACCTGGTGCTGGAAGATGGAGGACAGGTCACAGATGTAAGCTTACCTCTCAACCGCTTGCTTCATAAATCAGGGACAATGCTTAAAATAATCAGGGACAAAGACTCCAAATCAGGGACACATCTTAGAATTTGTTAATATAAACTCAGAAAGCTGACACAATAAGGGGATTTGTGTAAGATGCATTTTCAGAAGAAGAACAAGTTTGTAACTGTAATAACTGACATTATTTTATGTTAACAATCCCCACTGTTCAGTCACAAAAAAATAAATTTTACGAGAGACACAGGAAAATTTTGAGGCAAAATCAGGGATGTCTCTGAAAATCAGGAACAGTTGAGAGGTATGGATGTAAGGGTGGAAGAACCACTGGCTGGTAGCGATCACCACACAGTGTGGTTATCTATCAGTTTGGGTAGAGAGATCCACAATACAAACAAAAAGGTCCTGGACTTCAAAAAGGCAGACTTTGGCAGAATGGGAAAATTAATGAGAACACATATAGATGGCATCCACCCTGACATGAATGCAGAGCAGAAATGGGCGATCAGAAAACTAGGGCTGATTGAATCCACAAAAACTTTTGTCAAGAGCCAGCAAAAGAAATCAAAGATCAAGCATCCAAGCTGGATGACCAGAGAGGTAACGGAGAAGGTGAGGGATAAGAGAAAGGCCTTCCAAACCTACTAGATAACCAATAGGGCAGAGGATAGGGAGAACTATGTGAGAAAATCCAGGGAAGTGAGTAGAGTGGTCAGGACTTCAAAGGCAGCCAGGGAAAGGAAATTGGCACAGGGGATTAAGGAAGGAGAAAATGATTTCTTCAGATATATCAAGGAAAAGAGGAAGTGCAAGGATTAAATAGTTAAGATCAGGAAAGGCAGTGGGTGGGTAGACAAGGGGGCTGAGAAGGCAGAAGTACTTAAGGAGTACTTCTGTTCAGTGTTCACAAGGGAGAAGGATGGGCCCATTCCTGCAGAAAAAGGGGCACAGACATGGGGGTGTGAGACAACCACAGACCACATCAAGGCGGAAAGGGTGCTGGAGGGCCTTAGGTCCCTGTGGGTAGACAAGGCTCCTGGGCCAGACGGGGTACATCCCTGGGTACTGAGGGAGCTGGCAGAAATCCTGGCAAAGCCACTGTTGGATCTGTTCAACACCTCACTAAGTACAGGATGTGTGCCTAGAGATTGGAGGGAGGCACATGTGGTACCTCTCCACAAAAGTGGGCCCAAGGATGAACCAGGGAACTACAGCAATCACTGCAATTGTGGGGAAACTGATGGAATCAGTCCTCAAAGAAAGGCTGGTTCAGTTTCTTGGGGATAATGATCTGCAAGACAACAGATAGCATGGGTTCATCACTGGCAGATCCTGTCAGACTAACTTGGTTGATTTTTTTTGACTGGGTCACGAGGGCACTGGACGGGGGCCATGCAGTAGATGTAGTCTACTTGGATTTCAGCAAGGCCTCCGATTCAGTGCCACATCGAAGGTTGACCTGCAAGTTGAGGAATCTTGGTATAGGGTGGAAGTTAGCCCAATGGGTAGAAAACTGGCTGAAGGACAGGCAACAGAGGGTAGTTGTGGGGGGAAGGAGAAGCATCAGAACCCAGGACAGTGACAAGTGGTGTCCCACAGGGATCAGTACTGGGACCAGTCTTGTTTAACATTTTCATTGCAGACATAGCAGTTGGGATCAAGAATAAGATCAGCCTCTTCGCCGATGACACCAACATCTGTGCTGAGGTGGAAGGGGAGGAGGGTGGCAAATTACTGCAGGAGGACTTGGCAAGTCTCAAGGAGTGGTCACACACATGGCGGCTTGGGTTCAATGCCAAGAACTGCAAGGTGATGCAATTTGGAGCCAAAAACCCAGGATAGAGCTACTGGATGGATGGCATCAAGCTGTCCATATCCAACGAGGAGAAGAATCTGGGGGTGCTGGGGGCCGGGGAATTAAACCACTAGGCCTAGTGTAGGAAGGCAGTGACTAAGGCTAACAGGATGCTAATGTGCATAGCAAGGGGGATTACATCCAGGTGTAGTGAAGTCATATTGCTCCTGTACAGGTCCCTGGTGAAGTTGCACTTGGAGTACTATGTGCAGTTCTGGCCCCTGTACTTGAACAGGGATATCAAACTACTTGAGGCAGTGCAGTGAAGAGCAACAAAGATAATCCAGGGGTTGGGGGATAGAACTTATGAGGAAAGACTAAAAGAGCTAAACATGTATGGAGGATAGAAGAGAGACAGGGGATATGATTAAGACCTTCAAGTACCTGAAGGGGATGAACAGAGTAGACTTCCATGGTGGGTTCACCCTCCAGAATGGAAAAGATACTAGAGGCACTCCCTGAAGTTAATGGGGGGCAGATTTAGGAGAGAAAGGAGGAGGCACTACTTCACTGAAAGAGTGGTAACAGGGTGGAATGCACTGCCTGAGCAACCTGTATCAGTGCAGACTGTGGGGTGCTTCAGGAGGGGGTGGGACAAATTCAAGGGGAAAGTACATACCGTGGGGGCAGCGGGGGAGGGAAGACTTAATGGGAGGAGAGGCAGCTGCAGTCTAATGGGCTGAAGTGCTGCACAGTTGAGCAGACTAGATAGACCATATGGCCTGTATCTGCTGGCAATTTCGTATGTTCATATGTCACTACCTATTCAGGTCACGCTGGGTTTGTGGACGATTATTAAAGAGAATTTTAAGGTACTGTGTGGTGATGTGGGTTTAGCAGAAATAAGTGGGGAAATGCCTAGGATGGCACACAGAACAGCAAGTACCCTTAAAGATCAATTGGTACACAGTTTTCATAGAAATAAGGGACCTGAAACATTACTCAGTTGCTGTTTGAGGAGCTGTTACAAATGCAAGCGACACAGTTTTGGTAAGTATATGCTGGAGAGAGATAGCTTTGTCAGCGCCCTTAATATTATGGTATTTCAAATAAGGCATTTTTGTGTGACACTAGTGGAGTAATATTCATGGCAGTGTGCTCATGCAATGCATTCAATATGCTGTATCTAAAACTAATAGAAGTTTAAAAACAGAGTTGGTGAGCATTGTACAGCATTACTGGTGGCAATTTGGCACATGCTACATCCCAGCATATTAAAGAATTAAATGACATAGAAAACCATGTGCCCAATTTTCAAAGGGCAACATTTTGCACAAGGTGTCTGCTCTAAAAGGAATTGGCACAAGTGGCACCGTGTGCCAAATGTTGCAGCAGTCCACTTTTCAGATGCAGGCTGCATTGAAATCAGGATGCTGTGTGCAAAAGCAGCTCTGCACCACCCCTGCACCAGAAGTGCCAGTGGGACAGGTCATAAGGGAGCTTGCACCATGACCAGGCTTCAGCAGCCCTGTATTTTGGATTTTGGAAGCCCTGCCACAGCTGCAAGTCAGAGCTGAAGGTAGACCAGATGTAAGCTGATCTAACAGCCCTGTGCTGGAGGTCTGGAATGAGCCTAGTTGAAGAGAGACTGCAAGGATGTGGGACAGGGCAGACAGAGTCGTGGGGATGCTGTAGTAGGTGTCGGGTGCACAGCAGCTTTGGCAGAGTACACAGGTAATACTGAGTGGATGTGCTCTGAACAGTTAGACAGTCCCCCTTGGATAGGGTACTCTCTTGTAGTCATGCACTGACTCTGTTCCCAATCCTCACATGCCACCAGCCTTGGCACCTATCCCAGAGCTTACACAGTGGCAGTAGACAATGGCTGCAGGGTACTAGATGCAGTTGGTAGATGGGGACGTATCCTGGGCACTGTGACATTTTTCTGCTGCACAGCCTGCCACGCCAAGCCATGCTGATGGCAGACTACACTATCAGGGACTGTATAAACACTGGTACAGCTGCCAAGGTTGGTGGCACCTGCGGGTCAAGGACAGAGTCTGTGCCTGACTACCAGTAAGTACCCTGTCCTAGTGGGTCTGTCCAACTGTCTGAGGCACATCTGTCCAGTGCCACCCGTGTACCCTACCACAGCTGCTGTGCCCTACTGTCCAGTACCGCACAACCACAGGTTCATCTGCTGTGTGCTATGACATCCCAGGTTTCTCCCCCTCCCCGACATCATGGTGTGCACCACCATTACCCTGGACAAGGGGGGATTGATGGGACCCTACGTAAAACCCCTCTAGTGCACCAAATATTTGCCAAATCACTCCAACTGCGGCAATTCTTGTGACTTTGTCACATGGACCCACTTTGTATTGAAATTGGGCTCAGGGTCCATGGCGCACAAAGTTTGCCACAGCTGGGGATCAGTGCATCGTGCACTGATCTATCGGCTCTTTGAAATCATACCCATGAGTTCAAAATTCAGAGTCATAGGTAAAGTATGCAAAAATCAATGGGGAGATTTTAACCATGTTATCTTAAGACAGGAAGCATTTTGAATATGCAGCCTACAGGCTATGAATTATCCAGGACTTTTTTCCAGTTTAAAAGTTTTATTTGAATAGAAGTATAAATACATACCACAGAGCATACATCCAAATCTTATATCCAAAAATGGAAAAAGGAGAAAGAAGCAGAAGAAACAAGAGAAAAAAAATAAACAAGAAAATGAAAAGAATGAAAATCTCCATATAGGGTAAACCAATGTCATGTCATCTGTTATCTAAGTAAAACAATCAGTTCTACATATGATTATTAGTTTTAAATATTACAAATCACAATTGGAATGTGAAAGTTCCTAATATAATGCAGACTGTATTCATATCAAATAAGTCTGAAAAACAGGAGTTTCCAGGAATCGTACGAAGGGAGACCATAAATCTTCATATAAATTCATTTTTCTACAGGAAGTATAATGAACCTTTTCTAGACGGTGTATTTTGACCATGCATTTAAGCCATACAGTATAGTCTGGAGATAACACTGTCTTTCCACTTTTGTAAAATGCATTTAAAAGCAGTAATCATACGATTCTTACGAAGCACTGCGTCAGAGAAGTCAAGTTATTTAGAGGCCCCCGTGTCCCAGTATCATCCATGCTAAGCATTTTGGTAGTGGTCTGTCAATCACACTAGATATTGGGTTCAGAATCTTATGCCACCATGTTGTTAGCATAGGGCATATCACCAACAAATACTCTTATGTGCCCACACATTTAGGGCAATCAGGGCATAAGTTTGAAACTGTCATGTTCATCAAATTGATATGATGTGGGGTACAGTATAACCAATGGATAATATTAAAAAAGATTTGCTGCAGTCTTGTTGACTTTAGGCCTAGATTTCTAGCATTTATCATTTTTACCCAGAGCGAGCAAGAAATTTTCATATTTAGTTTATCCTCCCAATTGAATTCGATTATCGACCATAGATTGAAGTAGTATTTTATATATTAATATTTTTTTCAATGAAGAGGGATGGTTTAGTATTTTCTCTATATCCTCCAATAAAGTGTTATTTAACATAAACAGGTCTTTAGTGACATAATCTCTTACTTGAAAATACCAATAAAACTGAGTGTTTGGCAGGCTGTACCAATGTTTCATAGTATCAAAATCTAAAATACTTTTCTATTCTAGAAGTTGAACAATTTCCATTAAACCTTTGTCTTACCAGAATTTGAATGTGTTATCTACCACAGATCATATAAAATTAGTATTCAATTATAATGGCAAATGCATAGAACATGATTCCTGGAACAGGGCCATATTCAAAACCAAATTCCATACATGGACTAATGTGTTAGTACAAAATGAGATAGTTCTGATTGTTTTCCTGTATGCCCCACTATATAAAAGATGTTTTATATTACTGTAGGGGCTCCACAGAGCTCCATTAACATTAACAGATCATTGCCTTCAGTTTGAAACCAGTTCTGCACAAGAACCAAATTTGCTACATAATAATATAGCTTGAGATTGGGTAATGATAGTCCCTATTCCTCCTGAGTCATATACAGTCTGAGCATTTTTAAACATGTTTTTTTTTGCCCACTCCAAAATATTTTTTTTTTTATATATATGTCAAATTGTTTGTTTTTGCTCCCACCCACCCCTCCCTCCAGCTCTTGGCCAGGTACTCCTTCAAGCCTTCCTATGCCTTTCACTGCCACGCTGCCCAGATGCAGCAGCACATCACCTCACATTGCAGCCCCCCCCCGGGTAACTCAAACATAACCCTTCATTATGTGGGTCCCTCTCCTCCAAGGGGGAATGCACCAGTGGGTTAGCCAGTGCAATTCTTGGCTCAGGTGCTGCTGAGATGGTCTGAGGACTGCTCGGGGTCTCGTGGCAGCAGGAACTGGTGAATGTCATCCGGTCAGCAATGGGGCTCTTTTCCCATTTGCTCCCCGGGGGCATGGCATGCCACAAATGTCAAGGCATACGCCAACGTTCACCACACCACATTAGTCACTGGGACCCAGTGCATTGCTGTGCCCCCAGCCTCTGCAAGAGGTCAGCAAGCACTAGGTCGCTTCCTTGCCCTCCCCCCTGAGAGAAGGCGAGCAGCCATCCAATGCTCAAGCCCTCTGTTCACAGCCGGCCCTCCAGCACCCAGGTCTGTTCTCAAACCCGGGTTGCTGGTGTCGCAAGCAGAAATCCAACTGCTGTGCCAATGGGCTGACATGTCAAACTGTTTAAAGAATTCATCGTGCAGAATGATGGGTATATTCTGAAATAAAATAAATATTTCGGCAGAAGATTCATTTTAATTACATTGACTATCCTGAAATGTCCAGGGCTTAATGCTTTATATATCTTATTGTCATTCATGATAAAATGCTAATCAGACAGCAAGATTAAAATCAATGAACATGTTGCTTGAAAGAGATACATAAGTTGATTGTATTTGTAGCAATATAATGTTCAGTTTGTGATTGTGACCTAATTCTAAGTGACTATTAAATTATTTAGCTCTTAGAAAGATTCAATCAATTATACAAAAGAATCTGGATAATATTAAGAGCATTACCACATCTAAACAAGGCAGAGCTCTGGATAAGAGTGGGTACTGGCCTGATGAAGGGGTAGCACACTCTGAAGCATTGAGGCAGGTTTAAGTGTGGGGGCATGCAATGTGCACTTTTGTTGTACCTTTAGTGTGTATAAATGACTATCTTACAGTTTATAAGTATTTTTATTTCAATCCTTTCTTTAAATAACTTTTTTTTCAGAATTTATCATTGTTTATAAGTGCTGGTGTCTCTGCATTGTAATATTAAGAGCATACCTGCTTGTTTCTATGGATTAAATAAGACAAAATATTTAAGAAATGAAAGCAGGGAATGTGGAGTTTCTAAATATGTTTAAGGTGGTTATAGGATTGCTAATGTTTTTAATTGCATCTATTTTAACTCACCATTATTTCACTTTGATCTAGTAGTTGAGCTTGGTAACCTACAATGTGTTTCTTGTTTAAATTGATGATGGTAATTAATGACATCATAATGAGTTTGTGTACTTGAGAGCAGTGAACAAATTGGTATGTACGCTTTTGAAAAAGGAATTATTTATGAAACATGCCTGGTGGCTGTCCAGTGTTTTTGATTTGACACAAATAAAGTTTGCACAAGTTTTCTAAAATTCATTTATGGAGTAGAGTCATTTTTGAAAGAGATGGAGAGTATAAACTTTTAGGGGACTCTGTTAAATCTATCCTGCATCAATATTACAGGACACTCACATAATTAACTTCCTTCAGCAGCAAATTATCAAAGGGGGAAACACATAAGAACAGGTATTTAGGAAGTTATGGTGAAGTCTTGTTTTTCTACTTTTAAAAATGGTGCAACTTTTAACATATTGAGATCTGGGGGGGTGATTTACAAACATTCTGACACTGCTGCAAGCCCCAGGTGCACTGAACATATAGCAAATGGGGCTTGCAGCATGCCACACCCTGTGTTCATGATTTTCTATCCCTTGTGCTGATTGCCGCAAGTTAGACCAGCGTCTTTTTGTCTAGTTTGAGTCAATCTCTGGGACCCTTTTTTTTATATATAGGTGTTTATCTCCTTCTCTGTCTCGAGCTGTCCCCCTTCTAACTGACCCCTTCCCCAGCCCCATCATCCCGGTCTCACTGGGACTTGCCCAGAGCCAGCCTGGTTGCTGGATGCAGAGCCTGCGAGGGATCAGTCTTCATCCGCAGCTTGAGGGGGTCCTCCATTTTTCCCTTCCCCATTGCTGGGGCTCACATGCATGGCATGCACATGTGGAGGCGTGCATGCATCTGTATAAATCCCGCAGCACCCTCCCTTCCATGGTGCCCATAGTCCCGCACTGCCCTCAGGCCTCCACCTGGAGGCAATCGTTCGGTGGGAGTGCCAGTGCTCCCTCCCTGGGAGAGGAGAGCTGTCCTCCAGATGCTCGATCCTCTCCCTCCCCTGCCAATCCCCGGCAGCCTGTGCTCATTCCTGAACATGGGTCACTGGCGTGACATAGGGTGTGGTGTCCAGCACATCATCCGTCAGTGCCACTGGGCATCCAGGACCCTTTTTATGGGACTTGTGCCAGATATTTGGCACAAGCTGGCATAAATTAGGAAAAGCTATAGCAAATGCACCCAACCTTCTTGAATCAGGTGCATTCTATGGTAAAGATGTCGGCACAACTGTGCCCACCACAGGCTTTGATGTAGGGCTTAGAGTAAACTCTGCATCACCCTTTATGAATCACTGCCTTAGCCTTGATGTGGCACCTAATGCAAAGATCCAGTGTTGCTCTCTTTTGAGGAGGAGATTATAATAATTACTCCTCTCCTATTTTTAACAAATTTCTCTATACCAATATACAACCACTCATGTGAGTCCTTATCTCTTATCTTCCTATTGTGTACAGCTAGGGTATTTTTGATATTTTCTTTGCCATAGTCCTCATAAGTTCACCAATCCTTATTTTGAACTGTCTGTTGGTTTTATCCATATAGTAGCACCAGCAGGTGCAGCTTGATGGATATACTACCCCTTCAGTGGCACATATAATAACATACTGATGTTCAATTCTCTTTTTGTTTTCGATTATTAAACATTTTACTTTTTAGCAGTGGTCACTACATTGCAATACTTACAATTGAAAAACTTGGCACAGCCTTTAAGTTTACTGGGCAGCCACATCTGTGGCATCTCAGTAAGTGGTTGCACAAAATGCACCACATAATCTCTAATGTTTTTTACCTCTTCTATGAACTAAATGAGGCAAGGTCTCTGACATAGTTTTCAAACCTGGGTCTGTACCCCCAATGTGCCAGTGTTTTTTAATGATGGCACCAATTTTTTTAGACTGAGGGTTTTAAATGATGATAAAATTGGCCTAGGGATCCATTCTGTAATTTTTCTTTTTCCCTAAGTTCTTCTAAGTGTGCTATCCTCATCTCTTCTACCTTTAATGATGGTTTGCATACCATATCCCTGGTCCAAAAGTTTATTTTCAAAATCACTGTCCCACAGATTGAATTCTCTTCATCCACACAATTTCTTTTAGTGTGAATGAATTGACCTTTCATTATGCCAGTGGTTCTGTGGCATGGGTGGCAGCTATTTGTTAACAGGAGTATATTTCGGTCTGTACTTTTTCTGTAAAGGTCACCAGGTACTACCCCTTTAGCATCCCTGAGAATAGTAAGGTCCAAAAAGTTTATTTGATATGACTAAGGGACAAACTAAATCTGAGATTTTCATGACTTTCTTCCAGGAATGTCACAAAATCCAGTAGCGCTTGTTCAGTGCCATGCCATACAATGAGCACAATGAGCGCATCAGTGATAAAGTGCTTCAACAAATCCGTTTTACTGAGACAAGTGCTATTCTCTTCATCACGATCCATATCATATAGGACACCCACTGAGATGGAATACTCATTTACAGTGTAGTTAATATAGAATTTGCAACACAAGATGTAGTCACATACTGTACACAAATAATGTTTTAGCCTTTGGGAAGATGCATGCCTTATACTGTATTGCAAGCTCAGTTAAGCAGTATGTAATGATAATCAGTCCATGAAGGATGTTTATTCTTGATATCCACCCACTCCTCCACTAAGGAGCCCTCTCGTACTTGTTATCCATGTCTGAGGGTCTTGACTTTAATTATTAAATGGGAAAGAGCACCGAAAACCCCTGATTAGCTATATGGCCATGCATTATTCCGACAAAACAGCACGTCAGAAGTAAAATACTTAACATTTTGAATCTTATTACTATTTTTTTTTTAAATACAACTCAGAGGAACCATTTAATATTAACAACAAGGCTCTTCAGGGTGTGCATAACTGAGAGATAAGGGCACTTCCAAGGTTAGTAAAAAACTTGGAATTAATTAACACCTCATTTCATGAGGCATGCCATAATACTACAATAATGCATAACCGATCATGCCTTGTTGCTTAAATGACTTACCTAAACCTAAAAATTATATAGCACCTACAATCAATATTCAGTAAGGATGACACTTGAACTGTATTTTCCAGGGACTACTTTTACAGCCTTTCAAACAACCACTTAACTTATCCAGCCTGATTGTCTGGAGCAAACTTATAGCTGACCAAAACACCAGACCTCTAGAAGGCACTAAACCCTGCAATATTTCTAAGTGAAAAACATGTGAACACATTTTCTCTTCAGACTTTATCAACACCATCCAAAACAAGCAATTCAAGATACGGAGGAGTTACACATGTGGATCCCAGAATGTTGTCTATTAAAAATTGTGCAAGAAGCTGGACAACATCTTCAAAACCAAATGAGCTCAAGCAGGCAAAACATAAAGGAGAAAAAGACTGAAAAAACAGTGAGACAACATTTGTCTCAGTCTGATCTCTCCAGCTCTGACCTCTCTCTACTAGTTTTCAAAGGACACTTCAAAAGTACACAAGAAAAATACACAAGAAAGGCAAGGTTATGAGCTTTAACTTATTCACCTTCTTGATACTAACAACAAAGGACTAAATAAAGATCTTGGTTTCATGACCCATTACAAATTTTTAAATGATATCTTCTTCTTGGTTCAAGGGCCTCTACATTTCCTGCACTTATATTTATATACATGCTGCTCAATTTTCAAGACCAGACCTTTGGTGCAAGGTGCCAATGCCAAATGGCTATGACACAAGGGGCACCTTGTGTCAAGGTTTGAGGCAATTCTGATTTTGAAATCCAGGCTGTGTTTAAATCAGAATGCCATGTTCCAAAGCCACCCTGCCCCATCTTGTGGTAGAAGCACCTGTGCACTAGATCGCAAGGGTGGTTGCACCAAGGTGGGGGCTGCACCATCCCTATTTTTGGAATTCCAGAAACCTTGCAATATTTGCAAAAGGGGCTGGCTTTATACCAGCCAGGAGGTGGTCTAAAGGCCATCCACCACTGTCTGGCTGGGCAGCAGTTGGAGAGTCCTTCAAGGAGGGGATTGGGGGCAGAAGAAACATGGGAGGTGCCCTAGGGAGTGTTAGGGGCACATCAGCACAGTCAGAGTGCTGAGGTGGCACCTGCTGGGGGTGCCATGTGTACTTACAGAGAGCTGATCACCCTGGGTACAGGGGAGTTGGCAGGAAAGACTGTGACCTTGCTCCAGGAAGACACAGCTTTGCCACCTGCCTCATAGGTGCACCACTCTTCAACACTATCTGCATGCAGCAGCCTTTCTCCACATGGGGGGCTCAGTACCAAGGGACTGTTGTGGTACCTGGGAAATATTCCCCTCCACCACCTGCACCCTGCAGCCACACCCAACCACCTGCAGTGTTGGGGACTGGTGCACCTATGGGACAGGTGCTAGGGCTGTGTCCACCTGGGGATGGGTTACAGTCCATCCTTGCCAACCCCCTGGACTCATGCCTATCAGCTCCCTACAAATGTTCATGGCATCCCAAGCTGGTGCCACCTCAGCACCATAACACTTCCACCATGCCATTATCACTCCCTAAGGCATGCCCTGTGCTCCTTCTTCCATTGGCCCCCTCCTTGCTGACATATCCCACTGACCCTCTAGGGTTGCAACAGTCAGGGGGTGATGGATCCCACCATCAAACTCCAAAGGTGTGCCATATGTTTGGTGTAATCCTGCAGCTGTGGCATCTCTTAAGTCTTTGGTACAGATACCCCCATTTCTATAAAATAGGTTGCAGGGTCCCTGATGCACCAGGAGTTTGCCACAGCCATAGGTAGCTGCAAACTGTGGTGATCTAAGGGCCTCGGGAATATCGAGCCCATTATCTGTTATATTCTAGTGTCACACACACACACACACACACACACACACACACACACACACTCTGTATTAAGGGAGGCTTTTTGAATATAAACATTTTATAATTTATTGGCCTCCTCCTCCGGCAGCGATCACGATCCAGCCATAATACCTCTACAGTGCAAGGATCCTGATCCACCTACCCCCCAAAGAGATAGATAAGGTGCCACTTGCCCCCTCGGGCAGTGGTCACGATCCAGCCATAGCACCTCTACAGGAACCTGATCCACCTACCCCCCAAAGAGATAGGTAAGGTACGACACTTGAAAAATTGCCACAATTTCTCTGGGCTGTGTGAATGCTGAACCAGATTATCACTTGCAATTTGCTGTTTTCAGTTTCAGTGCCTTCTCAGGGTAGCGCTATTGGCTCCCCTCCTGTGTAGAGCTCCCTGATTAGCTGGTCTGATTCACCTGAGACAGGAGCACCCGAGACGTGTTGCTTAATGTAAGCCTGCATCCCTGTACTCGGCTTCTAAATTATATATGTTAGTTTAGCCTGTTCTGCTCAGCCTGTGTAAAGTAACTTACCATCCCCCCTGCTGCAGTTTCTTTCTAACTGTATGTGCACTGATTCAGTGCTAGCTCTGCAAACTTCCCTTTGATTTTTCGTCTCACCCCCAGCCCCCAGGCCTCCTTTAAATGCACACAGTCACTGCCCACTCCTATCTGATGTTTCAATTTATTGGTTACTTACTGTCAACAACTGCAATTCCTCCCATCCCCTTTTTGCAACTAAGCCTTCTAGCAGCTTTATCTCATTCTGTCTTGCTGAGGCATACAATTTTGGTACTTTAGGTTTGCTTATTGCTGACTAGCATATCCTGTCTTACTAAGGCACTGTTTTACTTGAAAATTGTACTACAAATTACTGAACTGTGACTGATTTGCCAAAAAACTGTGTTTATTGTCTAAAAATGTTCCCAGCAACCAAGTGTTACAGCTCCTTCATGACTTTATAGCTCTCTCCAGACTGCAAGGTGCCAAGGAAATCGCTGGCTTTTCAGTTGCTAATTGAGCTGTTTTTGCTCAGACTGCTAGCCTTTGTGTTTCCCCACTACTAATTTGAGCTCCTATTTCCTTTCTCTAGCCGAGAACCTGCTAGGGATCCCAGCTCAGATGCCCTCCGCATGGACCGCGGACACCAGGCAGTCAGCACTTCCAAAGCCACCACCCGAGACCTCCTCATTGGACTCCACCACTTGAGAGGTACAACAAGGGCATAATTTTTCACCCATCTGCTCATACCCCCTCCGGTGTGCTATTATATAGACCCGTTAGCACTGCCCACTCCCATCCCTGACAAATCTCCTGCCTTCTCTTTCTTACTAAATTTGTTATTGACAGGGTTCCACCAAGGGAATCCTGCAACCAGCAGCTGGCGAGCTACCCTTGTTATCAAAATTCCCTCATTTACCCAACAACTGCAATTATGGCAGCCTCGTGGCAATTTCTCCTCCTGACTGTACTGTGTATCATACCCCTTACTGGCTTATTATCTGAAAAATTTGAGACTGGGGGTACAACACATCCTCATCCTGAAGACTGGTCACCTAATCTGACTCTACACTTCACATGTTGTGCCAAGGCTCCTTGCCAACTGATCCAGGTGGACTACCTTCCTTGAAGAGGAAACAAAAGCAAATAAATAAATAAGAGCAACTATTGCAGGTTTGTCTACGCCTCCTTCCTTATCTCTAATTAATTTGAGTTACTCCCACTGGCATTACACAGCCAGAGTGTTAGCCTCAATGTCCTTAGGCTTGCATAAATTAAAAAATAAAGCTTGGTACCACTGTTCCTCCTCCATACCAAGCCAGAAAAAGCCTCAAGCTCATTGCCTTTCACTTGAATCCCTGAAAAAATTGCTTCTCCTCCTCTTACTCTGCTCTGGCAATGTCGAGCTTAATCCAGGGCCCATAAATAAATGTACCTACCCTTCTGAGTCACTGTCTCTTAAAGGTATTAGTTTTACGCACATTAACATGTGCAGCCTGCTGAAAAAATTCACCCTTATCCAGGCTTGGACTACTCATACAATGCCAGATGTGCTTGTTATCTCAGAATCCTGGCTACAGCCCTCTACACCAAATAGCATGATTAATATACCTAACTACCAGATTTTTGATGTGACAGTCAATCCAGAGGAGGTGGGGTCGCCATCTACATCAAAGATAGATTTGTGGCATCAAAATTTAATTCTAACTCACTGGAAGTGGGATTTGAGTGCCTGGATATAAAAGTTGACCTAACTCCATCGTTAGCACTCCAAGTCATAGGATGCTATAGACCACCATCTGCCAGTACTCAGCTCTTGTCCTATCTTACAACTTTTTTGGATACTAGCCCCCTGGAAACAATTATCCTTGGGGATCTAAATTACGATTAGATGTTGGAAGCCAGTCACCTGCTTAAATCTTTCTGCGACTCCCTTGGTTTCACCTTACTCAAAGAAGAGCCCACCCATGTCAATAAGAATACAGCCAAAAGTACCCTTCTGGATGTCCTGCTTGTGAATAAACCCCATTCCTTCTCCCACGTTGAACTTTTGACGCAGATATTAGTGACCATCGCCTAATAGCTGGAGTTTGGACAGCCAACAAAGTGCCAACTATGGCCAAATTCTCCACCAAAAGGTCAATCAGATCATTCGACCCAAAGGCATAGCCACTTGATCTAAAAAACTCCCCCTTGTGGCAGAGTTTTTACCTTGCTAAAACAGTGGAAACTGCATATTCTATACTACATGAAATCATTACCTATGCCATGAATCTACATGTGCCTCTGTCAAAAATACACATAAAGGCTAGGAAATGCCGTTGGTTCACTCAAGATCCCAAGGCTGCACTACTGTCCAGGGATAAACTCTGGAAAAATGCCCTCAAATCCCAAAAAGAGGAAGACTGGAGCCTCTTTAGAACAGCCAGAAATTGCTGCACCAAACTCATTAGGGAAGCTAAAGCCTGCTATTACCTTGCAGAACTACATACTGCAGCCAAATGTCCCTCCAAATTCTGGTCCACAATCCAAGAACTGGTGGGAGCCATGTCACAAAATATGCTCCCTACAAAAATTACCTCTGACAATACAGTTATCAATGACAAAAAAGAGATACTGCAGGCATTCAACACACACTTTGCCACAGCAGGCTTAGCCTTCGATAACTCGCCTGCATGTAGCCTGCGC
This sequence comes from Neoceratodus forsteri, assembly GCA_016271365.2. Lineage (NCBI taxonomy): Eukaryota > Metazoa > Chordata > Ceratodontiformes > Ceratodontidae > Neoceratodus > Neoceratodus forsteri. The sequence goes on from CM057459.1 coordinate 823,846,859, forward strand.
ACCCAACTTGGCATGACCCCACCAAATGTTTGCTCCATTAGTCAACATTTCTCATTCTGATCAGTTTCACTCAAGGAAGTGGAAGACTTGATTCTCCACCTGGATACTAAGAAAAGTGCCGGCGCAGATGCACTTGAACCATACTTCCTAAAGATAGCATGCCACGTATTGGCAGTGCCTATTACTCATTTATTCAACCTATCCCTAACACAAGGTACCCTCCCTCAAATATGGAAGATTGCACATGTTATCCCGCTAATTAAATCTGGAGACCCTTGCGACCTTAATAACTATAGGCCAATTTCTCTCCTACCCACACTCTCGAAGCTACTGGAAAACATAGTAAATGGCCAACTAAGATCCTTCATCGACAGAGAAAAATTACCAAACCCCCTTCAATCCAGATTTAGAGCCAACCACAGTACAGTCTCAGCATTAGCTAAAGTAACCAATGACTGGCAACTGGAGTTTAAGCATAAAAAATCAGTATGTGCTGTGTTTCTTGACCTCAGCAAAGCATTCGACACAGTCGACCACGACCTGCTACTCGACTCACTAAAAACACTAGGATAGGATGCTACTTCTCTAAACTGGTTCTCTGAATATCTGACAGACAGATACCAGCAGGTGAAAGCGTATGGTGAACTATCTGTCCTAAAACTCTTACAAAGATCCTCAGGGATCCATATTAAGTCCCCTCCTCTTCGCAGTGTATATCAACAACATTGATGAGGGAATCAAGGATGCAAGTATTCACTTATTCGCGGATGACACAGTGCTGTACCTGAGTTGTCTCACACCAAAAGAAGCTTGTACTGACCTACAAAAAGACTTCAACCTCCTGCAACTCCAACTAATCAATAAAAAACTACTATTAAATGCTAAGAAAACTAAAGCCATGTTATTTTTCTCCACAAACTACACAAGCGCTACTGACTCCCTTCCCCCAATAACCATGATGCTGGGAGAGTGCTTAGAGTACGTTCCAAAAAATTCAGATATCTTGGGGTCTGGATTGACTGTAAACTCTCCTTCACTGACCAGCTGGAAGACTTGCTGAAAAAATTAAGGCAAAGACTTGGCCTTTTTTACAGGATAAGAAGACGTCTTAAAGCAGACGGAAAGAAACTACTAGTCCAAGGCATGTTCCTGTCCTTAATTGACTACGCAGACTTCATATACAGTAGCTGTGTGGCTTCCAATCTTGGAAAATTGGATACGCTCTACCACAGAGCTATACTCTTCATCACTGACCTCCCTTCTCTACCCATCATTGCACACTATATGCCACCACGGGCTGGATCTCACTTCACTATAGGCGCAACTTTAATGCAGCACTCTGGACACTTACAGCCCTCAGTGGCAAACTCCCTCAATACATAGTCAACTGTCTGTCTCCGATTGTGCCCAGGAATTATTCCCTTAGAAGCTGCTCACAACTCTTGCTAAATATACCCAGGGTACTCACACGAAGTCGGGAGAGCGCCTTTGGATTCTCACTCCCACCAATATGGAATAAAACCCAAAAAATACTTAAACTGAAAACCCCAGTGAGTACCCTTTTGTTCAAAAGGCTTTACTGTGATGGCATTACGGAAATTTGCAACTGCTTTACTAGACACTAACTAACCCCTCTCCCTCAAACAGCAGCCAGCAAACGGTGGCCCCCCAGCTGAAATGTGTGCCTCTGCCTCTAGCATGCCCCCCCAACAGATCCACAGGATTTATTGCCTAACTCCCATATCTTATTCTTTGATGCTCTGAACAGCTGCAGCCTGATTCTAGCCCATGCTACCACACTTGGGGATAATTATCGTCTTTCGCCCCAAAAAATATTCAGTCCCTCATCCATCCAACACCTCCCTCTGCCCCAACCTCCAGGAACCTCCCAGTTATGCTCCTGCTATTATATTCCTCCTCTTGCACTTAGTACAATGGCAGCTTTTCTCCTCCATATGTCGCAGCATTTTGGGGCAAAAATCGCTTTGTCGCCTTTCATACGGTCCTCCGCCCTCCCAATCCCTCACTCTGCTGTAACAATTGGGTCCTTTTCACTTGCACCCCTATTCCCCACCTCTCCCTACATTATGCACTTGATATCTTCTATCTGGTATGCCTACCCTCTCCCTAACATTGCCCACTACAAAATGCACAGTTTTTGGGCTTGGATCCTGCACAAGTTCATTAGCCACGACTCCTTGTAGTTCTATGTGCAATGTATATTACCTGTAAATGTGCATTTTTACTATAATAGCAGCTATTTTTACTGTTTGTACTACTGTAACTTATCTTTCTGTATTATTACTGTAGGACCACAGGTCCACCTTGTAAATGAGCTTGCTCAATGGTGCCCCCTGGATAAATAAAGATATTGATTGATTGATTGATTGATTGATTGATTTTGGAGTCTATGTCACTAATCTGATTTACAACAACCTATTATACCAAAGTCTTTTTTTGGGGGGATCTGTTACTCCCTTATCAAAACAACTGTTACACCCATGAGTAAACGTTTATTTACCACTAGATTTCTTAATCCTTAGAAGCCTGTTTTCTGCAGAACCTGGCTGCTACACCTGGTGAAGGGCTCTGTGTAGCATGAAAGCTTGAGTTTGTGTTTTTTAAATCTCTTGTTGGGCCAATAAAAGGTATCAGATCTTTCACTTTGTTCAATAAATTTGTAATGACAACCATAAAAGATTTTTTCCTTATTACCACCTAAGGAAAATGTTGTATATTTGCTTGAGAATACATGAGAAGTGACAAATTCCGAGGGCTAGAACTGAGGCACATAAGAACAGATGAGGGGTCTAATATGGGATTTGAGCTAGTGATAGCATAGGTTTTCTGCATAGTTCTTTTTTTTGTTTGGGTTTCTAAGTGAACCTAACTACTTATGTTCTTCACCACGAACAGGATATAAGTAAACAATAATACCCGATAGGGTGGGCAGTATTGGGCAATACCGGACTGCCCAGGGATGTAATGAGGCCCAACACTGCAGGTGGAGGGCCTTATAGTCCCTGGAGGGTCCAGTATTGCCCAAAACCACCCACCCTGGAGGGTATTATTGTGCTTTGAAAATGGGCTACCTGTGGCATTTTTATATGGGATTTAAAAATAAAAATATAAAAAGATTATGCATGAAATTAAAGTCTTTTTCTTGTAAAGTAGTCCCTGAGCTGTTCCATCTCCTGTTGTTCCCCTCCTCACAGAGTCATTCTCTTGTATCCCCCCAGTGCATTAAAAGAAAAAATTCTGAGCTTCCTGTCCTTTTCTTAACTTTGCATGATCCCTGCCATGTAAAAACAGTAAGTGTAGAGCATGCCAGTGGGCTAACATTTTTTTTCACCTTGAAAACTGACACAGTAGTTTTTAATTGAATGAGGGCAATTCCGATTGTATCTCATCAGCAGGAGTCATGGTTTTAAGTTAATAGTTTGCAGTCTCTCACTTGTTGAACTGTTCCCCCCCCCTACTGCCCACTTGGTTAATTTCTGTTGTTGTTGTGCTTGCCTTTCACAAACCACGGTAACCGACTCCCCCCCCACCATGATGGCAGCACAGAAAGTAAAACGGCATGAGATCAGTAAGGTGAGGTACCAAAAAAATCAAAAGAGAAATGGTTCGCCACAACTATGAACTCAGTATTTTTTAATTTATTTTAGGGATTCCCTTGTGTTCTGTAGTACTTGTCGGTTTTCCGGTGCAATCGTGTAATATAGGAAGGGGACTTTTGTTAAATACGTGCAGAGATGGAATCGCGCTGCTGGCTAGCTGCACTTGGTAGAGCTGGGTGTACTGAACATGTAGCATCGGCAGAATTAATTCAGTAGCACTGATCACGAGTGGCAGAGTTTTCTAGCTGTTGAAGGGACAGACTTTCGGATCTTCCAAAGTGGGTCACAATCAGGAGGGAAGTATTGTTGTCTGTAGAAGAGCAGTGGGAGTTTTGTCAAATGTGTCCCAGAGATGGAGTCACGCTGCCGGCTAGCTGCAATTGAGAAAGCAGGCAGGTGATCGAAGGTCGGGAGTAAAGGCAGGGCCAGAGAGTCGGGTCCAGATTACTAAAATAATAAAAAGTGGGGGGAAAAAATCTTTAGTTTTAATGTTGCTATTTTTTTCTTTGGTAGTGTAACTGTTTTTCTGAGTGCAGGGAACTGGTCTCTTGATGGACTGGGAGACATACTTACTCAGTAACTGATGAAAAAAATGGCGGCAGTTTGAAAATATATGCCCAGTACTTCAGCCAATGAGGAAGCAGCCTGGGCACAAGGATTCTCTGGCCGACATGGGGCAGGTTTGGGCTGGCACTTTTTATTTGGTGGGCATCCATTGTCTGATAGATGCCCACCTAAATAAGTGTCTCAGCCAATCAGAAGAGAGAATGATCTTTGCCCATTTTCTAATTATGTGTTGGACCGTTGACTGTATTCTGCAAAATAACATAAAAGTGGGCCTTTTGCAGTATATGTTTACAAACAGAAAAATAAAACAAGTTTACGCTATATTAATTGTGTTTTACTTTCTATGCAATAATGTGTGTTTATGAGCACTGAGTGTCTTATGTAATCATGTCAGTAGGTAGGCTTTTAAATATTTATATATTAGCTTAGATTTTTGTAACACTTATTATTTTGTATATATTTGATGTATATTTTGCTTACCTAGATTGTAATGAACTTCAATTGGTTTTCACCTGATTGTAATTTTATGGAGCAATACATCAAATCAAATAAAATAAAAATTCATATTTTTTGTGCAAGAACTGATACAACTACAAACAGATTTTTACATAAACCCAAAAAGGCTAAAGATGAGAACTACCTTAATAGGATCCCTTCAGGAAACAGAATACCAACTCCATTTACTGATTGCAAGAATGTGTGCTTCAGATCGATTGGTGACTATGTTGGGGTACTAATAATAGAGTGTTGTGTTCACAGTTAACTAATAGTGTGGGATAGGGATGATTTTTTTTCCTATTCAGTATTGCCAGCCAGAATGCAGTGCATTACCTTGCATTATTACTGCAAAATGTTGCAATATGCTGCCGGGAACAGTGCAACATAATGCCAATTAAATCCTTTTGTGATGCAATATTTTGTGACACGGCATTTACTGCAAGTTACTGTGTTGCATTCTGGATGTCTCTGTTGTACTTTTTGTTTCTAGTATCACTGAACCTGACCTGGGATCCTCCTTTAGTCTCTCTTCAATTTTTCTTTTCAGGGCTGCATTGCACAGAGCCCTGCAGACCTTTTACAATCAATGAGAAAAAGGACTCCGCATTCCTTCCAAATGAATAACATGCTGTACTTGCATCACAGTTACCTCCACGTCTGTGAAGCAGTCCTCCCATGTTGTCCCTACTGACCAGCAGCACTGCACTATTTCACAGTGATGGCTGTTATGGTGGAACACGGCACACTCTGTTGTGTCCAAGATGGCCATAGCACTCTACTGCCCATGCGCTAGCAGTCGTGCATGTGCAGTTGCATGCAGCTGCCAACTTGGTCACAGCGGAGTGGGCTCTGTTCTGTCATGACTGCCTATTTTGTTTATTTATAGTATTTATTTTACATTACACAAATTCCACCCACCCGACCTCCATCTCAGCACTCACCACCCCAGGCCCTCCCCCAGAAACACAAATGACTCTGGGGGTGCACAATCCCACAGGGTCTTGCTCATGTTCTCCACCAACTATTTTTATCCCCCCACCTGACCCTCTCTCTCAGCACCCACTAACCCACGCCCCCCAGAAACATACCTGTGGCACTGAGGGTGCCCAATCTCCAGTATCACAGTTGGTGATCCTCTGTCCTTTTTTTTCTCCACCTGTAAAAAAAAAAAAAAAGGCTCACCATTGTGATCAGCTCCCAGAAACATAACTGTAACTCTGGGGTGCCCAATCCCCCAGTGTTGAGATTGGGGTTCCTCTGTTCTTTTTTATCTACCTGTAAAAAAAAAAAAAATTGGTCCACCGATGTCTTTTGTGGATGTTCCTTACTCCCCACCCAACCCCTCCCACTCAGTGCCCACCATCTCACTCCCACTTCTAGCCCTTACTTACCCGTTGGGGGTTCAATGCCATAATCCTCTCTAGACTGCAAACACATCTTTACTCTTCAAAGCCAGACCGTAAACTGAAGACACAGGTACTGTATACAGTTCAATGTATTTCAATTATGTTTTGAACTTAGTGCCATAACTTGGTCATTTTTACATATTTTGGACCCAAATTTCAATATGGCTTCTTTGGGACCCCACCTCATGAACAATGTAACTGTCATTAAGCAGCACTGTCGCAAGAGGTGATTTCATGGTCCATGTGAGAAATCACCTTTCAGTCAGGAGCTGCACATTTTCTCTGCCCTTGTTCATGAGGTGGGGACATAAGAAGTCTATGTTGAGAATATGGTGTAAAAATATTGAAAAACAACAAAGTTATGAGCCTATGTTGAATTTTGTGAATGCAGGCTTATAATGTTGGTACTTTTCAATATTTTTACCCCAAATTTACAATACAATCATATCTTTACAGCATCTCATGAATGTTACAGCTGTCATTTTTCAAATCCTGGCCATTTTTTTTTTTTTTGCATCGAGAAAGGTGATTTCATGGCCCAAGCGAAAAATCACCTTTCTGCCAGGAGGTGAAAATTTTCACTGCCCTTGTTCATGAGGTAGGGTCATAAGAAGGCTATGTTGAAAATTTGGTATAAAAATATTAAAAAACAAAGTTATGAGCCTACATTGATTTTTGCAATCACAGGCTTGTAGGTTTGTTAATAGTCAATATTTTTACCCCAAATTTTCAACATAGTCATTTCTTTACAGCGCCTTATGAATGTGACAGCTGTCATTTTTCAGCTCCTGCCCAACATGTGCTTTTGCATACTAGAAGTTGACTTCACAGTCCGTGTGCAAATCACCTGTAAGCTAGGAGTTGAACATTTTGATTGCCCGATTTCATGAGGTAGGGCCATAACAAGGTTATGTTGAAAATTAGGTGTAATGCTATTACAAAATAACACATTTATACAAATGCAAGCTTGTAACTTTGGTAATTTACAATATTTTTACCTTGAATTCCTCAGCTGCAGCCCTATCAGCTATAGCCAGAGTTTGTTTATCCCTGGAATCCCCTGGACCAACACTCCTTTCCTTCCTTTAGTCCTAACTCTGAAACCCAAACCTGTAACTCATGTTTTTTTCCTAACAGGTTGGGCCTCATAGGAAAACCAGGACGCCAAGTACATACTTCACATGACTGAATGGGAGACCAGAGGGAAACCACAAGATCAGGGGTAGGCAAGGATGACCAGATGATCATAGTGGAATGGGAGGTCTTCATATAACCTGGTGGGCCCACCTTGTTTATGCTGTATATCCCCATCCCTAATCCTTTTGACAGGCCCTGCACCTGTGGAACAACAACATATTTCACCTATCAGGGCTGTCAGAGGGGTAGGACAGCACCATTCTACATCTGAAACTCCACACTTTACTGACTCTAAGCATGTGGTACCTCTGCATCATCTAGTAGGTTAATGGGTGCATGCTGATGTACGTCCATTATGTAAGGGACCCATCATTTCTTGTCACATGATATACACCCTGCCTAGGTCACCAGGGGGTCAAAATGCAACAGAATGAGGTGCGCTGTCTACCTAAGACAAGAGGCATACAAGAAATATTCCAGGAATTAGCCTCGCCAGTTGGCACCAGAGGTTCCAGGCTTGGAGCATGAATCCGGGTTATCTGGATGACACACAGTAGCGTTACCATTGTGCTAGTTGGCCAGCATAGGAAGTATTTTGATTTTATATCATTTTTTTATCTGAAAAAGTTGATCTTGGGCTCAAAACTGTTTCCAAAATGAGCCATTGAGAATTAGATTGTCTTCTTTTGGGGCCAAGAGCCTCTTTGATGTTCTGATTTTAGGGTCCAGTTTTTACATTAATAAATAGAAGAATGCACATCCGGTGATGTCAACCGGCATGGCAGACTGATCTCTTGGAGCTCCCTCATGTCCTCATTTAATCCGGCACCATCAGCATTCTAAACCTGGCCAATTCCTCCCAAAAAAGGTGATTGGAGGTCATTATGGTAAATATCCGTAGTTGTCTTAAGGAGTTCACCGCTCCAACAGGAGAAAAGCATATTTTAAGTAAGCAGAGCCCTTGGCTGATATGGTGGTCCTAGACCAGGGGACCCCCAGCAGAGTGGCCTCACCAACATGCACCCTGTCTACAGACCAGAGCTTGGAAGAGGATGAGGAGATTACAATCACCTCCCGACAGCTTTGTTGGGAGCTATGGTGCTTAGGCAATAAAATCGGAAACTTTCAACAACAGCTACTAGACCTACAGACAGACCAGCAATATCAACAAACCTAGATAGCGGACCTTGACCAACACACAACAGAACATTTTCCAACATTAGAGTTACATAGTAGAGTGCTTCTACAACTACGTGATAGGGAGATATGGCCCCAACAGAAGATTGAAGACTTAGAATATCGATTGCGAAGGATTAACATACGTGTCCATGGCTTACCTGAAGGCATAGAGTCGGGAGATATGGTCCACTTTATGGAGAGTCTCCTGAAGGAGATATTAGGCCTGGATTCTGACTATGCCTTAAATATCATTCAGGTGCACCGTTCACTGGGCCCTAACCCCTCTGACCCTAAGGCACTACCATGCTCAGTGATTATTGCCTTCTTGGACTACTGTACTAAAATGGATATATTACAGAAAGCCTGGCAGAATAAAGAAATAGTGTTTGGTGATACCAGGTTGTACTTTGAGCATGACTATGCACCCATTACAATGGACTGCCAATGGAAAGTACTACCCATTTTTGTTTTTTGATATGGTATTTCTCCTGTGTGCTGGCCGGCACTCCGACTTCCAATCCACTGTCCCCCAGGGCCATCCCCTGAGGATCAGATTCCCTACCTCAAGTCCCCATGACTTATCCTTAGTGACAGGATGGTGGGGAGTGAATCAACCCAACCAACATGGATCCGACTGGGGCGGTACCTTCCCAGGGGCAGCACCTGCAGGGACAGCTTAATTTAGCCTGGCCTGCACCTATTTCTATTTTTCTTTCTCCTAGGTAGGCCATGCAGTGATACTGGTGGAGAGAGCATGCACATGTCCACATGTGCTCCTCCAGGCATCCACACAATCTCCTCCTCCTTTCTGAGCTTTTGACGCACTGCCCCCCAACCACTGCTAGAAGCCAGTAGAGCATCGAAAGCTGGTGATCCCGCTCCCCAGAGAAGGAGATCAGTCCATTGGATGCTCAATCCTCCTTCTCCCCTGCTGACCTCCGGCAGCCCATGCTCACTCCCGAACACAGTTCACCGTCATGGCACAAGGTAAGGCTTCCAGTGCCTCAGTCTTCAGCGCCACTGGACCAGTCGCTACTACCCATTTTAAAAAAGATCCGCGATCAAGGCGTGAAAGCCAGATTGGACTACCCAGCCACTATAAGAATTACCACAGAAAGGGGCACTCATTTATTTTCTACAATATCGGAAGCTAAAATATTTCAGGCCCAATGGGACATATCAGTAGACGAATTGTCGGACACAGAAACGGTTAAAGAGCTAGATCAACATCACTGGTCTCCCGTCGGGGGTCCTGTGACCAGGAAGAAATGAGTAACTGGAACAACTATGGAGTCCACACAACCACTGGATTGCTTGAAAGCTGTGATGGAGGCCAGCTCTGACCTGTCTGCCCCACTTCTACAGAGACGTATAGGTGTAGGAAAACATCGCAATAAACAAAAAAATAGCCAAGCCAAAACAGCAGCAACTTCAGGCACGACATCTAGCACCACAACAGCAGCTACCTGACCTTTGGACTCGGGGAATAACGTATTGTATAAAAATCTTCTTTTCTCATTTAAGCAAGGCCATTAGTAAAAGGCTGGTGCAGTGGACAGAAAATTAATCTTATAGCAACTTTCATAGTTGGAACCTTCCCATGCTCCTGTTTTGTGCAACCCTAACTTCAACTGATTTTCTCCTCCTCTCTTCTTATCTTATTTTAAACAAAACATAGGAGGGAGAACAATGTATCTCCAGGAGGGAAGGGGGGAAATGAATGAAAAAGAATAATGGTTATGTTTCATTCAGGGGTAACAAGATGGGAAATTTTACTGGGATACAGGGTCTGGGAGAAGAAAATTTAGATCATCTTCAACCTGAAGTATGCTGTTTGGAAGAGACAAGAGGCCGCTTGGTTGACTTCTCAGAGGGTTAAACCCCAGTCACAGAAAAGACTGCAACAGACCCCACCTTACCCTCTCAGACCTCTCAGAAACTGAGGGCATAATAAACGTGTACCCTCTTGAACTGACAACTTTTTTTTTTCTTTATGCCCCCTCTGCAACGGCATCTGAACTCTCTCCAGCCGGGACACTCGGCCGGCCTGATTCTTCCCGCCTGAAGCCTTACTGGTTCCACCTCCAGGTAAGGGTCCATCTCCCTACCACACGCCTCGGCCGCTGACCACCCCGGCTCTGATCCCCAGGGCCAGGAGCATCAACTCCTCTGGTGTTCTATCTATAGACTAGACTAGTTGAGTGACCAGGAGGGGGAGGAAGTACCTGGGATGGATGCGAGGCCCGACATTTGGTGTGGGGGCCGGCCACTGGTCCAGGCCTTCGCCTATCAGGTGCCAGGGAATTTTTCTGTTTTCTTGTTCCTGCTCCACTGAGCTCGGTTGTGCAATGATAGCCAGCATCCTCCGAGCTCTGACCCCCAGTGCCATATGGCAGTGATGCTATTCCTGGCTACCCCCAACTGCCACCAGGGGCTGCTCAAGAGTGGCACATAGCCCTACACCCTCCCCATGAAGGGAGAGCTGTCCATTGGACACTCAGTCCCGTCCTGCCCCTGTCAACCCCCGACAACCCGGGCTCGTTCCTGAACCCGGGTCACAGGCGTGGCACGAGGTGAGGCATCTAGTGCCTTAACCCTCAACACCACTGGGCTGGCTTGAACTGACAACTTGATCAATATAATTGCATGACTGAAGGAAACAGGATTGGTTTGAGATGGGGGAGGCGGCTGTACAGATGTCTAAGGGCTGGATATTATGGAGCAGTGAAAAGCAATGTGATAGCCACTAGGTTTTGGCCTAGTTCAGATTAAAATAGATCTTACTTTTCCATATATAAGTGATATGGGTAAAAGACATGGTGGGTTTATGAAAAGAAAATTAATTGGTATACTACTGTGCTGGGAGCGGGGGGGAGGATGCGGGGGGAAGGGAATTTGATTACACAAGCATGTTTCTGCTTGTTTTAAGCTCTAAGGGTGATGTTTCACCTATTTACACGTGGTCAGACATAGGCCCTTGTTTTGGTGTGACCTTTGGTAGCTGCACCATCCCACCTCCATTCTTAGGGTGAGGTACAGGTGGCACTTTTGGAGGTCCATTACTAGAAGGATAGACACTTCTCACAGTTTAAGTGGCAGGTTGCCATGCTGTTGTTTTTGTGGTTGAATTTTTCTGAAACTGTTAATGTTTGTTACTGCACTGCCTGGGTATTGGGAAGGAATATGGCGAGCTATGATCTGGGGGGGTCAGGACATGCTGGTGAGCAGAGGTTGGAGATGGGTAAGGAAATGGTAGTACGGATCTTTCCCTCACTACATATAATGTTAAAGGCCTTACTAGCCCAGTACAAAGGGCCCAGATACTTCAAGAACTGGGTAGGTTAAATCCCGCAGTAACCTACCTACAAGAAATATATTTATCTGAGCAAGAATACAGGAAACTGAGGCGTTCTTGGGTAGGGGAGGTTTATGCGGCCCACTGGCCCAAACACCTTCAAACATGGGGAACCACCATCCTACTGAGAAGAAATGTTCCCATCTAGGTTGTCAGGATAGAGGTGGATCCAAATGGGAGATATGTTAGACTTAGGGCACACTATCTTGACCTTAAATGCATATTTTTAAACATCTATGCCCCTAATGAATTAAAAGAGAACCAGCTCTTCCTATAAAAAAATATTTTGCAAATGGTCATTGACCCAAATGCTCACTATATCATTGTGATAGACTTTAACATGGTTGTGCAGCCACACAGGACAGGAGAGGGAGGTGTGCCACTGACAGGAACCTCTCAATCAGTGAGTTTCTTAAAGCGGCTCATGGGTGAGGTGGGTCTGGTCGATGCATAGTGAGCCATTCATCCTGCTCGAGCTGACTACACATTCTTCTCCCTCAGACATAACAGTTTTTCTAGAATTGATATGTTCTTTGTATTGGGGGAGAAGAGGGCCATGATACAGAAATGCAACATACTCCCCATGACGTGGTCAGACCACGCCCTGGTGTTGCAAAGGTTAACGCTTATCCCCTCCACCAGAAAGTCTGTGTGGCAAATGAACATAGGGCTAATAAATAATGAATCATTCAGAGGGGAGATAAAAGGGGTTATCACAGAATATCTTGACCTAAATACAAATATAGATACCTCTCCCTCCATAAGGTGGGATGCTCTCAAAGTGGTTATTAGGGGCACAATAACTAAATAATGTTCTAACCAAAAGCAACGGTGCCTCCAACACCAAAGAAATACTGAAGAAGAGTTTCAGGAGGCAGAGTTTAGATATAAGCTGACTTTGAACCCTGGAGACAAGGCACTCTGGTTGGGGAGGAAGAGATGGCTGGAGTCATTGTTGGCCCACCAGGTAGATGGCCTACTGCGATGTACGAGCCAAAAATATTATGAGGGGGACAACAGGGCTTGTCACCTTTTGGCTCTGGCCCTCAGAAAGTAGATTACCTCTAGAGTAGTCACACAGATCCAACGTCAAGGAGGAGGGAGACTCTGGTCGTGGATCCTTTGGGGATTTCGGAGGTCTTCGCTGATATTTATGCCACCCTCTACTCCCAAACACCCCTGGATCAATACAAAGACAAACTGAGGGAGTTCTTCATGCAGGTAGACCTCCCGACCACTAATGAGAAAGCCAGGTTGGCTTTGGAGAGAGATATTTCAGCTGAGGAAGTATTAGGCATCATAAAAGAAATGAAGAATGGTAAGTCCCCTGGGTTAGATGATCTGCCCTCAGAATTCTATAAGCATTTCAGTGAGGTGCTGATGCCCCCATTACTGGATTGCTTTCATCACATACAGGCCAGGGGTGAGATGTCTCCCTCCTGGAGACAAGACCAAACAGCAGTTTTGCCAAAGGAAGGCAAACATCTTGAGCTCTGTGTTTCCTACCACCCCATCTCCCTGTTAAATGTTGATCTGAAGATTTTCACAGGGATACTGGCAGGTTGCCTGCAGTGAATGTAACACGGGTTGTTCACCCGGACCAGACGAGTTTTGTGGCAGGCAGATATTTGTCGGATAACATCAGGAGATTTCTAAACATCATCTCCTCACAGGGGGGAAAGGGAGAGTTCCAGATAGCAATCTCCATGGATGTCAAAAAGGTATTTGACAGGGTTAACTGGCAATTTTTAAAAACAACCATGGAAAGAATGAAATTTGGGGCCAAATTCCTGAAGATTATTTCTAGTTTAGTACACTTCCCTCAGGCGCAAGTAAGGGTGAATGGAGTCAGCTCAAGACTCTTCCCTCTACATAGAGGTACCCATCAAGGCTGTCTCCTGTAACCACTGTTATTTGCAATCTGTCTGGAGCCCCTGGCTGTGGCAGTCCATCAGCATCCATGCATTCGAGGGGTGATGGCAGGTGGAAAGGAACAAAAGTTAGCATTATATATTGATGATTCCATTTTCTTTCTGAGTTCCCAGAGACTTCAGTCCCCTGGCTATTAACCCTGTTTGAGTCCTTTGGTACCCTATCTGGATATAAACTTTTAGGCTGTCTAGCACCTGCTCCCAGAATTTGCTTTTACATTTCCATTCAGTTGTGCCAGGAATAATCAAATCAGGTATCTGGGAACACAGATAAATGCGGATATATCAAAACAATTTGAAGTTGTTTATAATAGAATGCCGGAGACTGCCAAACAATACTTGACCAGATGGTTCTTGTTACCACTGACCACTGCTGGCAGAATAGATGCCATTAAAATGAACATTTTACCATGGTACCCATTTCTTTTCACTAACCTTCCCCTGCCTATTCCTCCAGCGTACTGGTGGATGTTGACTCGAGGGATCTCCCAGTTTGTCTGGGGTGGTCACAGTCTCGGATTTAACAAAAAATACTTTCTCTCCCTAGAGATCAAGGGGGCTTGGTGATGCCAGATTTTCATCTATATTATTTGGCATGTCAGCTGCAGGGGTTGGGTACCTGGGCACAGCAGAGCCTTGCCTCAAGTTGGTACCAAATGCAGGAGATCAATTGTTTGGGCCCTCCATCTTTTTTTCCTTGGCTCTGACTGACCAAGGGGACCCGATCCCAGCAGTGACCAGAAACCTCTGGACACAACATACACTGAGAATCCAAAGAAAAGTCAGACATCTGATAGACTCAGTAACAGATCTGGGGCCTCTCTTCCTTATATGACATCATGCCTCTTTCCTTCCCCCCAGATACAGGATATTCAGGGTGGGACTCTAAGAGACTGACTCGCTTCTCACAGTTTCTGGAGGGAGCCATTTGTGCATCCTTCCAACAGATGAAACTTAAATTCGGTCTTCAGGATAAGGATTTTCATAGATACAGTACCTTCAAGTTCGTCACTTCATGTGGGGGGGGGGTTGAGCATATGGCCTCTCTTACCCATGTACTCAATTTCTGGGAGGGTCATATACAATAGTTGATCACCTTGCGCTCAAGGGTACATTGCATATCACTACTTTTACGGTCGGTTGAGACCAGTGGATCCATGACCATTAAGCAGTATTAGAAAAGAATGGGAGCAGGAAATCCCTGGACAGATAAGGCAGGAGGACTGGCACATTGGTTGAAGCAAGGCTGGCGGGTAACCTCCTTCCAGACTTGGAGGGAATTTTATTGAAGAGTCTTGGTCCAGTTTTTTTAGCACCCCAACTACTGACAAACATTTTCAAATGACCAACACCGATCTCTGTTGGAGGGCTTGTGACCTAGTGGGGTCACATTGGCACATATTTTGGAGCTGCCCAAAGATCTCTCATTTTTGGCAGAAGGTGAGGGACTCAGTGCAGGATATTTTGTCAGTTAACATTCCACTCAGTCCACTGACTGGGTCCTGGGTTTCCCCATGTTGATAAATCTTCTGCCAACAAACAGAAACTTAGCCCTGGCACTCACAGCAGCAGCTTTAAAATGTATAACTGCACACTGGTTAAAGGTGGACTTTTCTGCTTGGGTTGCATTGGTAAACAAGGTAAATAATATTGTGGATATGGAGTTCATAATAGCCAGATTAAACCTCTGTGAGGACAAATTCAGGAAAGTGTGGGGTTGGTGGATAGCCTGGGAGGCAGCACAAAATGGGGAATAATCCCTCCAATATCAACAGAATTCTAGATGTTGGATACCAATTTTACTATTATAAGGCCCATTTGCCTATCTTTTTGCATGAAAGTGCTTAGAAACAGACTAGTTCATACACAATTTCTTATTTTTATAGCTTGATAGTGTAGATCAATTATTTTCTTTCCATATATAAAATACATGGGCAGTGCAGAGATTGACCCAGTTAAGGGCCCCCTGTTTCTATTTAAATATGTTCAATGTTTTAGTGTCTAATTTAGACATATTTTATCATCAATAGTAGATATGGTTGTCAGAGTCAAATACATAAAAATCTTTTGTGTTCCTTGTTGACAATAACAGAATACAGGGATACAGGACTTGCATAAAAAGGATAAAGCTTTATGATGTATCTTATCACAAATTATGATGCTGTTACTACTGTATGTGATATGATTATTCTGGAAGGCATTAATAAGTATAAAGGCTTAAGGGTCTTAGTGTACTCTGACCTGTACTTTCTTAATAAACTTGAGTTTGAAAAAAAAATAAATAGAAGAATTAGGACAAAAAAAATACTATGGGCTTGATTCTCAGAGGGTCCTTAGAATGACGCAAATTATGGCAAATAGAAGCTTGCAACAAAGCCCAGTGCGCCAGGCACCCATTCCCTGATTCTCTATTGGGAAGGGTCCCAGCAGCAAAGCCATATGGCTTGTGGCAACCATGGCCAGGTGCCAAACAAACAGCACATCCAGATGGTTTGCTGTTATCAGCAAGGTGGCTGTGCACCACTCTAGGACATCCCCGGTAGTCTAGCACCCCCCCCAAAGCCCCAATCCCCTTATTATTATATCAGTCACCAGAGGTCTAGTGGACCCCACAAGCCCTGATCCCCTTATTATTATATCAATCAGTCCCTGATGGTCTAGCAGACCCCCAAGCCACAATTTGTTTATTATTACATCAATCAGTCCCTGGTGGTCTAGCAACCCCCACCCCTGAGCCCCAATCCCCATATTATTACAGTAATCATTCCCTGGTGACTTAGTGCCTCCTCAGCCCTGTTCTGTCCATAAATTAAAATGTTGATACAATCTTTCCCTGGTGGTCTAGTGGACCCCCACCCTCGAAGGTAATGCTCACCACCCTACTTCCCCCTGTGACAAGGCAGAATTATGCCTTGCCCCATTTGTTATGCAGAAAGAGTTTAAATGCAAGGGTCTATTCAATCCTCTCCTTTTCTGTCTCCTCTCTGTCTGGTTGTGCAATCATATTTTCTCGTGAGACCTAGGAACTGATCATTCCAATGGTTTTGCAATTCTCCGCCCATCACAATACCTCTGCCTTCACTTGCTGTTCTGTCTATTCTTCCTGCATGTATATCTGCAGGTATAAAATTATATGTGAATCTTTATATGTAAATGTCACTGATACTGGGATCCCTTTATTTGAAACAGTATATAGTTTTACTGTTGAAATGATTGCAAAGCTATTTGGAACTCAAGGAGTTAACCTGAGATGTAGTTTTTAAGTCCTTTGCAGAGTTATAAACAAGAGGTCAGTTCTGGGTCACTACATAATGTTTTACTGCACCTGCAAGGAATAAAACTGACAAAATCATTCTGTAAACTTACAAGAACATTCTGTGAGAAGCAGACTCTCTTAACGAGTTCCCAGACAAAGACTTATAAAAAGAACAGCAATGCTTTTGCTAGAGAAACAAGGAGAGTGAGAGACTGAGAGACTGAAACTTGGAATTAAGAGATACCCTCAGAAGAAGGATTCTGTTTGTACTGCCTTTGTAAATAGTTATACTGAATACATTTTTATTTGTTATTTTGCTGTTATTGAGAAAAATAGAATGCTATTTGCGAATATTGAAACTGCTCCTGGTTTTCCTATGTTTCCTGAACTGTGCCTCAAGGACACCCCCCAATACTGAAACACAAGCCAGTGACCGGCACTGCCCTCCTCTCGCCACCATGGCTGGCCACCGACTGAGCTGTCACTAAGCATGTACTGTATACAGTACATGCTCAGTGACAGTTCATTCAGCAGCTGGCCATGTTGGTGAGAGGAGGTCTGTACCAGCAGCCTGCTCAGGGTTGAGGATAGAGGGAGCAGGGTGGACAGCAATCCCTGCTGGGGTGGGGGTGGGGGCCCAGTAGACCACTAGGAAAAGATTGTATCAACATTTTAATTTATGGGCAGCTGGTGACAGCGGGGTCTGCCAAATAATCAGGGAATGGTTACTATAATGATATGGGAATTGGGGCTTGGGTGGGGTTTGCTAGTCCACCTGGGACTGATTGATATAATAATATGGGGATCAGGGCTGGGGGAGTCTGATAGACCACCATAAATTGACTGATATAATAATAAAGGGATTGGGGCTTTGGGGGGTGGGGGGCTTGATCACCAGGGAAAGATTTCTATTAATATTTTACTTAACTGGCACATAGGGGATAGGAAGGGGTCCGCTAGGCCACCAGGGAATGATTTATTTAATAATAAGGGGATTGAGTCTTGGGGGGGCTGTTAGACCACCAAGGAATGATTTTATAAACAGTGTAAGATATGGGCACATCGGGGCTGGGGCAGGTGCGGCACATGGTGAAGGAGAGCTCCAGGCACAGTGCAAGTGGTCATACTCTCCCAAGGGGGTGAAATTTTAAGTACCCTTAGACCAGTCTTGGCTGGTCTAAGGGTACTCAGAATTTTGCCTTTTGGAAGAGTTTTGAGAATCCTGATTTAGGAGATGTTGCAGCTTGCATCTGCTGCATGCCCCCTAGTGCCATGACACAACCCATTTCGTGGCATATGGGTGGTGTAAGCCGTCTTTGATGCACACAGCCTGCGATTGATGTAGGCTGCATTTGAGAATTGCTCTTGGTGCATCATTTGGTGTAAGTTTCACTTTGCACCATGCTTTGTGACTCAAGCCACTTGCGCCATGCCGGGAGCTTTGAGAATTGAGCCCCGTGACTCCATTCAGGCTACCTTGGCACACCATGTTATATAACTGTGTATAACTCTAAATCTCTGTGTTTCTTTTAGTCCTTTCAGAGTATTTATCTAGGGGTGCATTCTCTTTCCTTGTGGATTCTGAGTCATCCCTCCCTCCTTCCCTCCCACCTCTTCCTGTTTCTAATGAACCCCTTAAAGATGTCACATCATGCTTCAAACCCTGTTATAGTCCCAGTATTGGCTACATTACTGGGTAAAGTGATCAACTTACCCACCACATGCTCTGTGAAAACATACTCTACTTTGCTTTGTTCTTTTCTGAATTTCCCTCCATCAAGCTTGAGGTTCTCCCCCCTGGCTGTTGCATTATTCCATAGCTTGAACTACTCTGTGGAGTCCACTCTATTGTAATTTTGTCAGATATGGGCTCTGAATTTTATGCAATACTCCAGCTGTGCTTGAACCATTGACCTGTATAGTGGTGGTATAACCTCCCTACTGCATCTAGTGAAACTGTTCCTGATGCATTGCAACACTCTGTTTACCTTCCTGCATGCTGCTGTACTGCATTGGAATGTGTTTTTAAATTGCAAGGCTGAGTATGAGGTTTCTTAGGGGCAGTGGATGTTTCATGCCACGCACCCACATATAGAACTTCTTAAGCATGCATGCCCCACAAGCATCCTTCAGATGCTTCTTTCATTGCTACGGTTCAGGTCTGGCCTTCCACCCACCTTTTCTATTCTCTTTCACCCTTACTTCTGCCAGGAAACTGCAGCTCAGCTCATTCAAGTGCACCTCTGGTTCCTTCTGGTTTTCCCAGCTGTTTGGCAATTTCTCTGCTGTGTATCTACTCCAGTTCTCCACAGAGCTGGATAGACAAAGCCTCTGTTGCTGTTTTTGGAATCCTTCCCACCCTCTCTCCCGCTCTTTGTTTTGTGGCCACACTGCTGCCTGCTCACCAGTGTTGCTGGTCCTTTCCTATCCTTCCTTGCACTGCATCTCCCTGGGTCTATTCCAGCTTCCATCTCTTTGGTTTACACCTTCATAGGGCTGCCTTCTGTGGCCACTGCTGCTTTGCCTGTTAAGGCCCTGGGTTGGTTACTGCTTTATTGATGGAAGACCCCCAACCCATGTACCTCTAAGCAGTGACACATATGCACATTTTTTAAAGTAAGTGAAATGTAAAGTAATTGAAAGTAGTTTACATATCATTAAAACATTTTTAGCACTTTCGGATAGCAAGAAAAAATGGCTCAAACTTGAAAAGATATGTCATTTTAAACAGTGCACATTTAAATAAGATATACCGCCAAAGTCATGTGTGGCTATACTGTTTAAATGCTCAATATTGTTTAATAGTTCTGTCAGTCTAAACAATAAAGAAGGTAACATCTGCTAATTATTAGCATTGGAAGACTAATGCTGAAGTGCATTATGTCAGATGTTCAAACTCATTCATTGTTGGGAGCATAATGCGGGAGTGCACAAGTCAAATGTTTAAACTCATTCATCTTGATAAGACAAATATATCTGAAACATAACATGTTATGGAATATATCATATTTTCAGTTTCAGATCTGGAAGATATTACAAACATTTCTTAATCAGAGAATTTGTGCCAAGACTAGAAATGTTCAGAAGTTTTAATTTGCTACTGAAGTTCTGGTGAAATTGGAAAATTCGCCTCCATGGAGCAATATGTGAAGTTTTTCCACTAACCTCAAAATTCGCCTATGTGACATAACAGGTTTTTTTTGCGGAATTTCACCACAAATGACAGAATTTTGCCTGCTAATGGTGTAATTTTTCCTGCGAATGATGACATTCCACAGTTTGTGGCACAATTCTGCCATTTGTGGGTGAAATTCCACACTTCACAAGTGAAATTCTGCACTTTACTGGAGGAATTTCGCTCTTTACGGATCACTCAAAACTCCACAAATTGTGCTACATTCACAAATTAATTCAAGGAGTGAAGTTTCTCAACTTTGCCCATCTCTAGCCAAGATCATTTCTTGAATAATGTAGTGGGTGTTGAAGAAAACAAAAACCTAGAATAAAAGGAGGACACACGTTTTTGGCTTGTTTTGTTTTTGATTTAGATTTTTTATGCACATGTGTGATCCTGCATTGAGGTGCTTAACAGAGGGCTTCTGTCAATACTGGTAAAATGGACTATTTATTTTATTATGAGTTTTAGGGCATAGTACAGTGTGCATACAATTGATGTATTTACTAAAGTAATGTGCTCCTGTGCCTTTAAATAGAATTTATAAAAGTTGAATGCTGACTAAATGCCCCAACCCATGACAAAGATCCCCTAGAATACTGAAGTGCTGGGGTACCTCAGTTGTTCTCTTCACTACTGCTGCAAAAAACAAGCATTTGTCAACGCCGAATGTTGATTGCGTTGGTCTGTTGAGCTCGCTCACTGCCCCTGTGTCACTTGCTCGTTCTGTTTCCCCCAGTGCTGCAGGCTGCTCTTTTGTACTGGGCTCCTGCCTGTGTTGGCACATTTTTCTGCCCACAAAGAAATCTGCAGCTGTCCTGACAGAGCTCTGTTGAGGTGGGTCACTCCCCCTCTCTCACTCGCTCATTCTATTTCTGCTGGCGCTGCAGACTGCCCATTTGTACTGGGCTCCCGCCTCTGTTGGTGGCTTCTTCTGCCCAGAAAGAAATCTGCAGCAGTCCTGACACAGGTCGTTTGAGCTAGCTTACTCCCCCCTCTCTCACTCGTTCCATTTCTGCTAGCGTTGCAGGTTGGCCTTTTGTACTGGACTCCTGCCTGCGTTGCCGCCTTTTTCTGCCCACAAAGCAATGCGCAACAGTCACGATAGAGGTCTGTTGACTTTAGCAAGGTATTTGACACCTACCTAGACTTTAGCAAGGCATTTGACACAGTCCCACACAAAAGATTAATAGTCAAATTAACCAGCCTGGGAGTGGGTCCCGGGGTGGTAGCCTGGGTAAAACATTGGCCGGACAACAGGACACAGAAGGCAATTGTAAATGGAGTCCACTCTGAAGAAAGAGGGGTTACTAGTGGGGTACCGCAGGGTTCAGTACTGGGTACAGTCCTTTTAAATGTCTTTATAAGTGACATTGCAGAGGGACTGGAAGGAAAAGTATTCCTTTTTGCAGATGACACAAAGATCTGCAACAGGGTTGATACACAAGGAGGTGTGGAAAGGATGAGAAGGGACTTGGCAAGGTTGGAGGAATGGACGGAAGTATGACAGCTAAGATTCAATGCAAAAAAGTGCAAAATAGTGCACCTGGGAAACAAAAACCCAGAGGAAGATTACACAATGGGGGGGTAGTAACAAAAACAAAAAAGGAAAGGGACCTGGGGGTAATCATATCAGATGACCATAAGGTTAGCAAGCAAGGTGAGAAGGCAGTAGAGAGAACTGGGGGTATACTGGGATGCATAGGGAGAGGCATCACCAGCAGAAAACAGGAAGTTGTTATCCCTCTGTAGAGACAGTTGGTGAGACCCCATCTGGAGTACTGCGTCCAGTTCTGGAGACCCCATCTCCGCAAGGACATAGACAGGATAGAGGCAGTCCAGAGGAGGGCAACTAGAATGGTGCAGGGTCTGCAAGAGAAGCCATGCGAGGAGAGACTAAAAGAGATTAATATGTATACCCCTGAGGAAAGGAGGGGGGGGACATGATAGAAACATTTAAGTACCTCAGTGGAATCAACAAAGTCCAAGAGGGTAGCATCTTTCAGAAAAAGAGACATGCAAGAACAAGGGGACATAATTTAAAGATGGGGGGCAGTTCAGGGGCAATGTGAGGAAGTATTTTTTCACAGACAGCATAGTGGATGCATGGAACAGCCTTCCTGAGGAGGTTGTGGGGTCTAAAACAGTGAGGGAATTCAAGAATGCATGGGACTGACATAAGGCAATTCTTGTGGGGGTAGGAAGAAGTAGGCTGTTGGTTAAGTAGGATCTGCAGCTTATCCTGTAGGTAGGGAAATGGGCAGACTAGGTGGGCCAAGTGGTCCTTATCTGCCATCAAAGTCTATGTTTCTATGTTTCTTTGTTGAGCTCACTCACTCACCCTCTCTCACTCACTCATTGTGTTTCTTCTGGTGCTGCTGTCTGCCCTTTCGTACTGGGCGTCTGCCTGCGTTGGCCTTTTTCTGCCCACAAAGAATTCTGCAGCTGTCCCGACAGAGCTCAGTTGAGGTCGCTCCCTCCGCCTGTCTCACGTGCTCATTCTGTTTCTCCCAGCGCTGCAGGCTGCCCTTTTGTACTGGGCTCCTGCCTGTGTTGGCACCTTTTCCTGCACACTAAGAAATCTGCAGCAGTCACGATAGACCTCTGTTGAGTGTGCTCTCTCCCCCCGTCTCATTCGCTCATTCTGTTTCTCATGGTGCTGCAGGCAGCCCATTTGTACTGGGCTTTTGCCTCTCTTGGCATTTTTTTCTGCCCATAAAGAAATCTGCAGCAGTCCCAACAGAGCTCCGTTGGCCTCGCTCACTCCCCCGTCTCACTCATTCATTCCGTTTCTGCCGGCGCTGCAGGCTGCCCTTTTGTACTGGGCTTCTGCTTGCATTGCCGCCCTTTTCTGCCCACAAAGAAATCTGCAGCAGTCATGATACAGCTCCATTGAGCTTGCTCACTCACTCCCCCTCTCCCACTCATTCATTCTGTATCTCCCGCTGCTGCAGGCTGCCTGTTTGTACTGGGTTCCTGCCTGCATTGGTGGCTTTTTCTGCCCACAAAGATATCTGCAGCAGTCCTGACACAGCTCCATTGAGCTCGCTCAGTCCCTCTCTCTCACTCACTCATTCTTTTTCTGTCAGCGCTGCAGGCTGGCCTTTGGTACTGGGCTCCTGCCTGCATTGCTGCATTATTCTGCCCACAAAGCAATGCGCAGCAGTCACAATAGACCTCCGTTGAGCTCACTCACTCTCCCTCTCTCACTCGCTAATTCTGTTTCTCCCGGCACTGCAGGCTGCCCTTTTGTACTGGGCTCCTGCCTGCATTGGCACTTTTCCTGCCCACAAAAAAATCTGCAGCTGTTCTGACAGAGCTCCGTTGAGGTCGCTCACTCCCCCCATCTCACTCGCTCATTCTAGTTCTCCTGGCACTGCAGGCTGTCCTTTTGTACTGGGCTCCTGCCTCTGTCGGCATCTTTTTCTGCCCACAAAGAAATCTGCAGCAGTCCCGACAGAGCCCCGTTGGCCTCACTCACTCTCCCTGTCTCACTTGCTTGTTCTGTTTCTGCCAGCACTGCAGGCTGCCCTTCTATACTGGGCTCCTGCCTGCATTGCCACCCTTTTCTGCTGACAAAGAAATCCATGGCAGTCATGATAGAGTTCTGTTGAGCTCACTCACTCCACCTCTGTCACTCACTCATTCTGTTTCTCCCACCGCTGCAGGCTGCCCTTTTGTACTCAGCCCCTGCATGCATTGCTGCCTTTTCCTGCCCACAAGGAAATCCACAGCAGTCCCAACAGAGCTCCATTGAGCTAACTCACTTCCCCTCCCTCACTCGCTCGTTCTGTGTCTCCTGGCATTACTGGCTGCCCTTTTGTACTGGGTTCCTGCCTGCGTTGTCACCTTTTCCTGCCCACAAAGAAATCCGCAGCAGTCCTGACAGAGCTCAGTTGAGCTCGTTCACTCCCCCCCCCGTCACTCAATGCTAATCTGTCCCAAAGACTGATTTCTGACAGCGACTGCGGTATTCTGTGCCGAAAGCGCGGAAACACATTTTGGCCAGGATGTGAAAAATGGCAGCTGCACTGTTCATAAGGAGATGTGAACATATGTCAGTGTTGAAAATCTGGCATGAAAATATTGCTAATTTGCAAACTTACAAGGAAACGTGGAACCTACACAACACATGCTCGTAACACAGTCATTTTATGGAGTTTCATCACAAAATTTTCAACATAGGCATTTTAGGACCTCTGCTCATGAACAGTGTCGGTGTGATTTTCTTAATATGTCCTGAACACTGATTTCCCATAATGACAGCGCTATTGTGTGTCGGAAGAGCAAAAACACATTTCAGCCAGGATGTGAAAAATGACAGCTGCACTGTTCATAAGGAGGTGTGGCAAAATGGCAATGCTGAATATCTGGAGTGAAAATGTTGCAAAGTTGCAAAGGTACGAGTGTGCGTGGAAACTGCACAATGCACATTCTAACACACTTATTTTATGGACTTTCATCAACAAATTTTCAACATAGGCATTTTAGGACCTCTGCTAATGAACAGTGTCACTGTCATTTTCATAATATATCCCAAACACGGATTTCCCACAGCGACCACCCTATTCTGTCCCGGAACTGCAAAAACACATTTCAGCCAGGATGTGAAAAATGACAGCTGTACTGTTCATAAGGAGGTGCAGAACAATGGCAATGTTGAAAATCTGGAGTGAAAATATTGCAAATTCATGAAGTTACGAGAATGCGTGCAAACTGCGCAACGCACACTCATAACACAGTCAATTTATGAAGTATCATCCCCAGATTTTCACCATAGGCATTTTAGGACCTCTGCTTATGAACAGTGCCACTGTCATTTTCTTAATCTGTCCTGAACACTGATTTACCACAGCGACCGTGCTATTCTGTGCCGGAAGTGTGAAAACACATTTTGGCCAGGATGTGGAAAATACCAGCTGTACTGTTCACAAGGAGGTCTGAAAAAATGACTATATTGAAAATCTGGAGTGAAAATATTGCAAATTCACAAAGTTACGAGCGCGCGTAGCAACTGCTCAATGCACGCTCATAAAACAGTCATTTTTTTGGATTTTTCCCACCGAATTTGCAGTATAGGCTTCTTGAGAGCCCACCTCATGAACACTGACACTGTTGTTTCATTAATCCATCCTGAAAGGGGATCCACGCAGTGACCACGAAATAACCTTTCAGGGCCGAATAACGCCATGACAGTGCCAGAATTCATAAGGAGGGGTCCCAAAAACCCCATGTTGAAAATGTAGTGACAAAATTCCCAAAAATGCCTGAGATATGCATCAAAGTTTTAAAAACACTATTTATTCCATTATACAGCATTTCCTTAGTTCGGGGTCAGCTTTGAAGAGTGCAGATGTGTTCCCGGTCCACCGAAGATCATTGTGCCAGACTCCGGAGGTAAGTATGGGGTGAGGGGGGTGTGAGGAGGCAGGGTATGCATTGGGTGGGCGTGGGTTGTGGGAGGGTGGTAGGGAGACCACCAAGGGACTGTTTCCTTTTTTACAGGTAAAAAAAAATGACATAGCTGGACAGTTTTTTAATTTTACAGGGGAATGTGGCATGCTGTGGTGGGCTCCCAGCATGCCAATGGAGTCTTCTGTTTCAGGGCACAGCTGTAGCCAACAAGGGATTGGGCACCCCTGTCGGCACACAACAAAGAGGGTTGCCATAATGCCGATGGGAGTGGAGCACCCGTTGGCAGACAACATGGGGACTGACATAATGCCGGAGGGGTCTCCCGTCAGCAACATAAACCACATAGCACTGAAGTTGATGGGAATTGGGGCCCCCGTCAGCAAACAAACATGGTGGGTGGGGCAGATGCTGCCGAGGGGGATTGGGCACCCCTCGGTGGGGGGTTAATATTGTTTGTGAACACAGCGGCAAGCCACCGCCATGTTTACAAACAATATCAGTGCTTCAAAGTTCTGCCCTGCAATGACGGGTCACTCCCTCATTGCAGCAAATGGCTGATGCTGCAATGATGAGGCGGGCCCTGATTGTAGCTGCTAAAACATTAGAAAGTTGTGGTATGCTGGCTGAACTAGTGTCAGCAGCAGTGTGCCACGGCATTGGGGGAAGCGGGCCAAGCTTTTACAGGCTGTGGGGGCATTGGCCACAACAGTGCCGTGCCTCCACAACCTCCTTCTGGGGAAAGCTGCCACAATATGTTTCTGGCACATGTGCACAATCAATATAGAAATGTGAGCATTGATAGACAAAGTCTTGCTTTCTTTATTACTTTGTGTGCATGGAATGCCTGTGTTTGTTGAAACAGCTTGCAATTTCTACCCAGTGTTAACAGCCCCTTTTGAGCATGCTTGTTTTTGTTTTCTTGTAAGGGTAACTTTATTATTGAAATGCAGCAAAAACACCTCTACTATAGTGAGGCCACATACCTTTTCAGTAAGCAATTGTTAATTAAATCACTTATGTATTACTTTATTTTAAATGGGGTTTAAATCCTGATCAGCATCATTATGAGCACTAACTGATTGACCCATATAGTGTGAGGTTGGAATACATTCTACAAGGCTGTTTACCAGGCTGAAAAAGAAAACACGGGCATGCAATACAGAACATCCAGGATCAAATCAAGTGCTTCTGTGCAGTCAGGAAATATAGATGCAGACACCAGAACTGTAGAGAACAACAGCATCCATTCAACAAAGAAAGGCACCTGGGAGTAGTTTCTCTGAAGAATATCAAGTAAGTCTTGATTCAGGTTAGAATACTGAAGTTTCAAAAACATAAAACTGAGTATGGTTATCAAATAAAATCAATCAATAACTGTCTCCTCATTACCTCTTTCCAATCAATAAGGCATTGCTTGCTGGCCAGGGCTACTTTACTGGCACTTGTCCAGCACATTGTTGTCCAGAATTTTACTGTGAACCAATGTCAGGCTGGTCTCCTCAATTACTACACTTGATCAGTGTGCAGACTCCCTAACAATGCAGTCTCTGTGCTGGCTCAGGTCCCCTGTGCACTTCTCATCATCAGTTTTGCTTTCAGGTCCCCTTCAGGGTTTCCCTCAAATTCGGATAGGTAACACCAACCATCATACACTGGTGGCAGACCCATGGATAGGCTCTTGGGCAGTTGTTTTTCTCCTCAGCACTCAACAAAGTCCTAAGAGAATGATGCATGGCAGGGAGCAAGTTGCCTCTGAACCCAGGCTGGAGCCATTACCATTAGTCCAGCATACCACCACTGACAGCTGACGGTTACAGCCACACACTCCCATACCATTCCCACTCTGGCTGGCATCTCTATCTGCCAAAAAAATCGCTCATCACTCTCTCTGGTGACCTTTTATACAATTTTTTCCCTGGAAGTTTCATACAGTCAGGAAAGAATAAATAATTAGGCCCTGCATACACCAAATTGGTAAATGAAGTGCACTTCTGCATTTCCTTTGTTTAGTATCACTTCCATCTGGCCCCCAGTTCTGCTGCATCTCATCAAAATTACAATTATCTTTAGTTGCTAGACAGCCAGAACAGTGTTCTATGCCCAGAACAGTCCTTCAACGCTATAAATAGAACTAAATTAACTCAACGAACATGACCATTAGAAACTGCAGGGGAGAGGTACCATGCTTACTTTAGTTCAATAATATAAAAACAAAATTATTAATAATAATTGTAATGATAATAAATTATACTTGTTTTAAAAATGGTGTAATTCATTCAAAAAAACCCCATCAAAAGAATGTAATTTTATCAGGGATACATTCCCATGAAAAAAATAGGAAAATGACTATTGTTTTTGGGTTAAAAAACATTGCTGTTTTAGACTTTTCTTGTAAAGCTTTCTTTCTTTCTTTATATTTAATGTTGCCACAACCAGCAGAACCCTGTTTTATAACAGCCTGGTGGGCAGTAGGTCATTGTACACAGAGAATAATCTTTAAATTCACATTAAATTCATAAGTACTTTGTATGTAAGCAGTAACGCGTAACAGGGTATGTGGTTTTGTTATGATTTATGCAGCCCCTCTGGTGTATTGTGAGAAATGAGGTAAAGTCAAGTATCTTTAACCACTTGGAAAGTGCATAAATCACACAATAACTGTGCAGTTTGAAAAGTGGTACTGTTCTTACAAAATAGATACTATTCATTTTCATCTTCTAAAATGTGTCTTTATGAAACCTTTAATGATCCCCACAAATCTGCCCAGTCTTAAACAATAGTAGCATTTTAGAACAAGAAGCTGCTGAAATGCAGCATCCCTGGCTCACATTGTTTTCTCACTGTTTGCTTTAGCATTTGTCTTCCTTCTTTCTTTCTCTTTTTCTTTCTATCTTAGGCAAGTAAAACCAGCATTTTGTATGCCCCCTTCCCTTTGCACAATTACAGGTGCCCTAATCAATGACATTATCAGTTGCAGTCAGTAGAAAAAGTTCAAGAAACAAAGCACTCACTGACTTTATTCTTGAGCAATACTTTACAGAAAAGCTCATACTGTACCTTTCAGTTAAAAGTGCTGAGTGCAGCTTGTATGGACATAGACACAAAAGACCAGGTCCAGACTTGGGTGCCTATAGGTCAAACACAGCCACTCCCCCTGTTTTTCTGAAGTGCACTGCTTCTTTCAAGGCGAGTGGGGATGGGCGGGTTCTGGTCTACCTCTTCTGCCTGTCAAAATCATTATTAGTGTTGCACTTTTGTTGTGATAAATCTTTGAAAAAGTCATGGTATTATTGTCAAAATGGCAAAGGTCATGGAAATCACTGTGAAAGTCAAAAGATGTCATGGATCCATTGTTTTGTTCTAACATTTGATGTTTACAAGCACATCTAAATGCATTAAATGTTTATTGAAAAGTAACTTTTATGCTATCTCAGTGGCAGGAGGCAGGCAGTCAGCTGCCATCTGGGGGACCAGAGCTCATGTGCATGCCCAGGAATCTAACACTGTGATTGACTGGTGACCAAGAACAATGTAGTGTGAGGCACTGAATAATAGTTATTCTGAAAAAATCCAAATTATAAACTGGGAGGGGAACATCTCATAATTTGATTGATTGGTAGCCATGCATTAGAAGTATCTAATGCATGGCAAGCAACAGGTTCAGGCAACCACAGTAATGTATCAATAAGTCAAATGGAACATTTATTTCTAAAAATACTGCCATTTTTTTCTTTTCTTAATGATGAAAAGTACAAGCTGTCATGCATCGGCTTACTTGAACCAACTACTGACAAGCTGCTCCAAGAGTATAATAATCCAGAGATTTTGAATTTGGCACATCTAGTTTGTTTTTTTTATCTTATAGCAACTTACTTCACATCTCTGCTTTGTGTCTCCCCAACATTGCTGCTTGCACTGCCATTTCGCTCAGCCCCTAACTGATCCCGCCTGCCCACCAGCAGTCCTCTGCCTTGGAACCATAGTATTGCTCAGACAAACAGCTCCACAATCTTTAATAGATACATTAGTGTAAAAAAAAGTGGTTTTCTTGTTTTTTTTCCCCATCAGATCACAGCTCTGCTCTTTCTCTTTTGGATCGTGGCTGTCATTCCTGCTTTCATGTGTAGCAACCCTGCGATCACTGACCCACTCACAGCAATTGAAAATCATTTCAAAAAAATAGTAAAAAAAAAGTCTTTTACTTGTTTTTTTCCCCCCAATTCATGGCTCTGCTCTCCGAGTGTGGCAGCAGTCATCTTAACAGCTACTGTCATGAATTAGTAGCTCCACAAACAGTAAAAACATTGCAGCTGTCATTCTTGCTTTCAGGTATAGTGACCATGCGATCACTGAGCTGCTCACAGCAACTGAACCCCCAAAATAGAAATTTTAATAGAGGAGTTTAAAATGCTTCACATCACATAAATTCTTCTCTACCTGACAGCTCACTATAGCTTAGCCATATGAGTGAGTGTTGGGGGTGTGCCATGACAACTCAAGTTTGAGGCCATTAGAGGACAAAAGTGCTATGGAGGAAAAGGCATCATAGGCAGAAAAACTATTTTACTATAAAATACTGTAAAGATATTAATATTACAGTGTTTAAAAATACAATTCTTATTTTTTTCATAAATGTAAAATATAGTGCCCCATTTTATAAGCGTAATAAGACACTCTGGGGTGTACACTAGACATTTCTATTGCATGGCCAGGGACTGAAGGCACTCAACATGTGGCCTAATGCCACACTACACCCCTGCATCATGCCTTAGAAATGTCTAGTGCACTCCCCATCCAGACTTATTGCTTACTTATGGACTCTCTTTAACCAGATATATACTTATTTACATGCCTTTCTGTGTTTTATATCACACGCCCTTTTTTAACATTAAATAAATCTGCTTACTAACTAGTTGCTATAATAGCTAAATATTTATCTCAATTCATCATGTTCATAGTATCACTTTCTGTGTTTTTAACTATTTGGCACTTTTAATGTTAATGTTGTTTGACACCTCTTGCATTGCTGTCACATGTTCACCTCCCACTGTTTGTGCCTAACCAACTGTAACTCTGATATTTAATTAATGTCTGTATTTAAGGAGCATCTTTTGTTAGTAGGAGTATCCCTTGAAAAATCACTAGGCATAGCCATGAAACCACCTGTGTCTGCTCTGTCTGCTGTTTTTTTGTACAGAGGTTATCCTAATAAAGTAGGAAAATGTGTTTCTATATTGCTTTTTTCTCCCTCAGACATCTGCGGTGGCTTCTCGCCTCTGTTCTTGCCTCCACGGACCAGCACCTGTCTCCCCCAGATTAGTCAGTTACTATCTTAGATTCCTCCATATCATGGATGAGAAAGTAAGGCCACCCTCTACCTTGAACATATAATGCAGTGTGGACCACCCCTGGCAGCAGCACAGGTCTGCAGGCAGGGAGTTGTGAAGCCCCAGACCTCTTGTTTCTTCTTTTCTGCCCTTTCAACTCTGCAGCTGATTTGAGGGTGCATGTGGAGGCATGCATGACTTCACTAGACCACAGATCCTGACTTATTGTGCTGCCATATAGCCTGCACTGCTCCCAGGCCTCCACCTGATGGCAGTCAATGGCTGGGAAAACCAAGTGGCCTCCCCTCAGGGAGAGTAGTGCAGTCTCTCAAAGGCTCAATCCACCCCCATCCAACCCCCAATGACCAGAGTCCATCACTGAATCCAGGGTACAAGCATGGCTTGAGGTGGGTGTCCAGTGTCTCAGTCCTCAGTAAAGAAGAGAATTTTATGTTACAGAAGTCTTATTTAAGATATTTCCATCCAATTTAGCAAAGGTCGAGTGCTTTAACTTTATGTTTGTTTCTAGCTTCAGTTTTAGTGAGAAGCATCCCCACTAAACATTTCATAGTGTCATTCTTGCTTTGTTTCAGCTTCAGAAACCACCAACTCTGAGGAAGATGATTTTTACCTGCATTAAATGCTTAGCCAATTTTCACAAGTCTGGGGCAACAGGAACTGTGGTGCTGTATTGAGTCCAGTGCATTTCAGTAGGTTCAGTAGATAGGTGTCATCGATAAACTTTATCAGCCAAATAGGCTACTATCTTCTTTTTTCCAGGCCTGTTTATGCATAATTACTTAACTAGCCCTCATTGTGTATTTCCTCCCCCTAAATATCCCAACTGTCCATTCTGAGCAGTTTTCAAAAAGACAGGAAACCATGGTAAGGAATAAGATTTCCATAACTTTTGAAATTCCTCTGATTTTTTGGGATCCCAGTAGTATTTAGATATTTAAAATGTTTTTACTGAAAAGGCATTGCAAGTCAAGGCTCATTTCCAGGATCGGCTAGGGGAAGGGAGTGTATATGAGCGAAACACATCACAAAATCATGAAAAGAAAGTAATCATCATGTAAACATTCCAATAAATGGCATGGTACCACCCCAGCACTTTGACTGTAATAAGACATGATCTATGACCAGAGTACCCCAAAACAGGGTGCTGAAGGACAGAGATGAGCAGGTGGAGGGGTAAACTGTCAGATAGATACAGTAACACAAAAGATAAAGGGTAGTAGGGAAGGGGACAAGACATGTCTGCCTGTAAAACTAGTGACAGGTAAAAGATGAGTAAAGGGAGTTAATAGGAGAGGTTAAGGGACAGGAGGGATGAGGTGAGACAAACATGTAGTGAGAGGTGTTCGAGATATGTGGTAGATGGATAGAGAAGGCAGACCGACCTGCTGAGGTTTTGCAGCAAGGGAAGGAGAAATAGCAGGAGTCAGAGGAATGAATGGCACAGGACGAGGTGATAAAAGGGGAAAGGAAGGTTGGCAGATAAGAAGAACTAGCTGAGAGCCAGAATGTAGCAAAAAAAGAAAAGAAATGAAGGAAGCACCTTGGCACAAGAAGGGAAAGGGGATGATGTAGAGGGAACAATGATGGGTAAGAGATGGGACAATTAAGCAATAATGCACAACAGGGTGTGGTATATCATGGGATATCGCCACTCCTCAAGTGGTCCAGCTCCCAAGAAGTGGCAATATCCCATGATATACTACATCCTAGAGTGCATTATTGCCATTATAAACAGAGCTAAAAGTTTTATAAGTTAAAAAAATTATTCATAAGCTTTCAAAACTGAGTTTTTGGGATACTGTAGGAGTACATTATAAGAAAATAATGATGTTGTGGTTGGAGATGATTGAAGAGGTAGTGTTCTTGTGACTTGCCACCACCCCCCCCCCACCGAGCTGTGCTTCACCTGCCTTTTTTTTAGATTTGGAGTAGTTTACATAGCCACTGACATGAGTGGCATTTGAAATGGCTTGTGTTTAAATGAGATGTTTTCAGTTCAGTTTTGATTTCTGTTTCAGCAGGCGAGTGGCTGCTGTCATGTTCTGATGGGGGAAGTGTGTAACATCAGTGGTGGTTCCAGTCCCGATCATGTAGTGGCAGTTAATGTTGCTCAGGATACTGTGGAATGCAGTGCTATATTTTTGTCACGTGTTGTTCTTTTATTTTTTTTAATCAAAAAGCCATGCACTGTGAAGGTTTGCACTCAAATTAATGTTGTTGCAAATGGGAGTCAGTGCTGTCACTCAAATGAATGTTATTGCAAGCGTCCATCTGCAGAGGAGGAAGCAGGTTTAGAAAAAAAAGAAAAGAAGAGGTTAAGTCAACTGGAGGGACTGGTGTTTTCCAGGAGCCGGCAAGAGCATTGCTGCGGTCTGTGAGAGGAACGGGTGGACCAGCATGGCACAGAAGCTGCAGAGAGGGTTTGTATTTGTCTGTGCTTGATGGCTGGTGATTTTTTGTTTGAATGGGACCGAGAAGCTGCTGCTATGGACTGCAACTTCAGCGTAGCTGCCAGGGCATGGTTGAGAGGGTTTAGTGGGGTTTTGTAAATGCCCATCTCGATGTCTGAGTCACTCCAGACCACGGGACATGGCATATGTTATGGTCGAAGGAATTTGTTCAAGTGAGGAGTCTGGTGGCTGGAGGCTTTTTGAAGCAGTGATGATGTAGCTAGATATCATCATGGCTTCAAAGAGCTGCTGGACAGTCAGCTTCCTACATTTTCAACAATCAGTTCATTATAAGGTTTAACCAACAGAAATAGTGGACCAAGGGGCCCAGTCCAGCAAAGCTAGATTTGGGGGGAGCACTGTAAACAGATAATCATAACAGAACGTCAGCAGGATCATCTTCTGATGATCATGTGGTGGAGAAGGAATGGTAGGCATAACTTATTGTGATACAATGAACCTGTATTTATACTTCAGAGACATTGTCTGTTTTCATACAGGATGAATGCTCCAGAATTGAAAGAATACTTACTTTGATCTTTCTGGAATCTAAGTTTGTTATACTAGCAAATGCAAATTATGTTAATTATGTTCTATGTTTTTCTGCATTATGCAACCTCATCATGGCTTTAAGGAAGATATAAAAAACACAGTGTGCAGATTTATTATTGATAATATAACTGCAAGGCACCAGGATTGCAAAGCACTGATGCTGTGGAACTTTCAAGAGCTGGTATACTGCTTGGAATTAATAGTAATTTTCAGATGCAGTCAGTTGCAATTTCCAGTATCTGAAGTATTTTTTTATTTTCTGTTTGCTAATTAGAAAATTATCCACCTGGCAGCACTGGGGTCATGTGTGGAACAGCACTCTGTCTGGAGGAATAAAAAAGCCAGTTCTGTTCCTCCCACTACATCACCAGAAATGAGACCAAACTCCTTGAGCTACCACAATCCTTGCAGCCCGAGCAGTGACTTGCACAAGCTACCAATCAAAATGAAGAAAATCGTCACATCACCAATAACTAGGGAGAGCCAGTCCCTGCAGCTTCATGTAAAAGTGAAACCTGTCAGTGAGAAATGGTTCTCATTGGTTACTAGTGATGTCATAGTCAGTGTGATTTCAGTGTTGATGTAATGACAGGAACAGAACTGACTTTTTTTCCTCCAGACAGAGTGCAGCTCCACACAACACCCCAGTACTGCCAGGTGGAGAATCTTCTAATAAACAAACAGAAAAGAATAAATACTTGAGATATAAAAAGTGATAGCTAACTACATCTTAAAGTTATAATCAATTGCAGGCAGTTTCTGGGCAATACACTAGCTCTTTAAATGACATGCTTTTGTCCAGCATCATAGACTTGCTATGATAACTTGCACAAATGTATGCTTGCCTTAACAAATGCTCCCATTATACCAGGAATGTTTTGATCTAGGGATCTCCAAGTTGGAGACCATCATGCTAGCATCTGTAGTTGTTCTCCCATATCTTCTGAATTGCACATTTGCAGTATGGCTGTAAGATGTTAACACTGTGGTCATATGGATACTTATTACTGATTAAAGAAATGAAAGGCACTAGGATGTCACAGTAGTATGGAACTTTGAAAGATACAGTATATATGCTTGTTTTGCCATATTTGCATACTGTATCAGTAATATTTTAATCTTCTCATATGGGCTGTGAACACAATTTATTTTTGAGACTGAAAAGCACCTAAAGTATGTTTATTACATTGCTTGTAATATACAACCCACAATGAAGAAAGTCAGCTCTATTATCCTTTTTGCTAATAATTCATTTGCCTTTGAAAATGCATTTACAAATGTGTACGGACCACAAAATCATCATATAACTAATGTGCCCTATAAATTCATTGTTATCTAGCAGACACTTATAGAGGTTCGTTTGTTACAATTGTTACAATTGTTTTGTAATTATCAACATACCTCTCAACCTTTTGTCCCCAAGTGTGGAACATTGCCTGTCAAAATGTGGAACAAATGGGCGAAATGTGAAATACTTAATCAAATCTTTACCTAAGAAGCTCAAAACACTGTTAAAATGTTGCATTTATCTTCAGAAAGCCTGTTATTAATTGAATAATATATTTTTTGCATAATTTACGATAGATTTTTGCTTTAAAATGTTGCCTTTGAATGTGGAACAAGTCCTCACAATGTGGAACAGGGAGCTTTTGTGAAGTAAAATGAGGAACGTTCCTTGTAATGTGGTACAGTTGAGAGGTATGACTATCACTTATACTTACAGTTGAGTGGGTAACATACAATATTAAATGATAAACACAAAGCAGGCTAGGAAATGCAGTGAGACTGTGCACAGCCCAAGGACTGAATGTACACTTCTGGTGCTGATAAGGTATAAGATGATAGTGGCATGCTTCTGTAAACTGAAGTGTGCATTCAGTCCCTGTGAGTGCATTATCCCTTGTCACACAAGCAAGTGCAAATTATGTTACTTATCTGCTATTTTTTTGCATTATACAATTGCTTCATGACTATGAGGGAGATATATAAAAAAACAGTGGGCACATTTATTATTGATAATAAAACTGCAAGGCACCAGGAATACAAAGTGCTGATGCTGTGGCACTTTAAATGACATGCTTTCGTCCAGCATCATAGACTTACTGTGTTAACTTGCATAACTGTATGCTTGCATTAAAAAATTCTCACATTGTACAAGGAATATTTTGATCTTGGAACCTCCAGTTACAGACCGTCACACTAGCATTTATACTTCACTTTTTCTCCTATATCTTCTGAACTGCACAGTTGAAGTATGCCTGTGAGTAAGATATTAACACTACAGTCATGTGAATACTTACTTCTGAATAAAGAATTGAAAGGCACTAGGATGTCACAGCAGTATGAAACTTTTAATGATATGTATGCTTGTTTTGCCAATTTTGTATACAGTATCAGTAATGTTTTAATCATCACAAATGGACTGTGAACATAATTAATTTAAGAGATAGCTAAGCACGTAGAGTATGCTTGCTACATTGCTTGTAATATATGCGATTTTATGTGATAACAGTGAGTTTTAAACTGCTCCAGCCACAAAGAGCGAACACAAAAGTGCCTGAAGTAACAAGCATTTGTCAATGTCGAATGTTGTCGTGCTGGCATTGGCAGTGGTGGAGCTGGAGACGGATAGCACTGTGATTTTGTTATTGTGTCCCAAAAGGTGATTTTGCACAGCGAGCATGCCATTGTGAGCCACAGCTGCAGCAACGCATTTTGGGCAGGCTTTGAAAAATGGCAGCTGGACTGTTGATAAGGAGGTGTGCTCAAATGCCAGTGGTGAAAATGTGGCATGAAAATATTGCAGATTGATGAAGTTACAAGGGTGCATGGAAACTGTGCAATGCATGCTTGCAACGCAGTCATTGTATGGACTTTCGGCACCAGATTTTCAAAATAGGCATTTTAGGACCTCTGCTCATGAACAGTGTCACCGGATTTCCTCAAACTGTCCCGAAAACTGATTTCGCACAGCAACTGTGCAATTCTGCGCTGGACGTGCCAAAACACATTTCAGCCAGCTGTACTGTTCATAAGGAGGTATGGAAAAATGCCAATGATGAACAGCTGGAGTGAAACTATTGCTAATTCACAAAGTCGCGAGCGTGCGTGTAAACTGCACAAAGGCATGCTCATAAAACACTCATTTTATGGACTTTCATCCCCAGATTTTCAACGTAGGCACTTTAGGACATCTGCTAGTGAACAGTGTCACTGCCATTTTCATAATGTGTCTCCAACATGGGCTTTCCACAGCAACTGAGCTATTGTGTGCCGGAACTGCGAAAACAGATTTTGGTCAGGATGTGAAAAATGACAGCTGTACTGTTTATTAGGAGGAGTAGAACAATGGCACTGTTGAAAATCTGGTGTGAAAATATTATAATTTTGTGAACTTACAAGCATGT
Organism: Neoceratodus forsteri; assembly: GCA_016271365.2. Classification (NCBI taxonomy): domain Eukaryota; kingdom Metazoa; phylum Chordata; order Ceratodontiformes; family Ceratodontidae; genus Neoceratodus; species Neoceratodus forsteri. The sequence continues at coordinate 823,884,155 of CM057459.1, forward strand.
GAGCAAACTGCGCAATGCACGCTCATAACACAGTCATTTTATGGAGTATTGTCACCAAATTTTCAACACAGGCATTTTAGGACCTCTGCTCATGAACAGTGGCACTGTCATTTTCATAATGTGTCCCAAACAGTGATTTCACACAGTGACTGCACTATTCTGCACCGGAAGTGCGAAAACACATTTTAGCCAGGATGTGAAAAATGACAGCTGAACGATTCACAAGAAGGTGTGGTAAAATGGGGGGCAGGGAGACTACGAGGACTGTTTTCATTTTACAGGTGAAAAAGTAAAACATTGCAGGACAGTTTTTTTGTTTCAGGGGATTTGGCATGCTGGGGTGGGCTCCCAGAGTGCCGCCTAAATGTTTTGGGGGGTCTGTAGCTGATGAGAGATTGGGCACCCTTGTCGGCACACAAAGAAAGCGGGGGGGTGAGCCAAGGGGGATTGGGCACACCCCTCGGCATTTAACAATGGGGGGAGGGTGATTTATGCCAACAGGGATTGGGCTCTCCCATCGGCACATACAGAGGGGTGGGGTAAACTGACAGGGGGATTGGGCACCTCCGAAGTCAGTAGTTTGGCGGCCACTGTGCCACTGTGCTGCCATGCACATAATGTCGGCAAGCACATCCAGGGAAGGTCCGCTGAATCTGACGAACTTTGCTCGGATTACAGCTGACCTTTTCTTAGATGTGTTCACCACATTATGTATGAATGGTGTGGCGCCGGCATGCAGGCTGATTGGGGAATGAGGGACACACCTATTGGTGCATGCCCTGCATTCACCCAACAGTGACCGCACTTCTAAAGCTGCACTACTGCAAGATGTTGGTTGCGCAAGTGCGCCAACATAAAAAGGCTGATCAATATTACCCTGACTGTCACAAACAGTGAAATTTGATTACTTCCCCAACAATGAAAAAACAAACTATTTTTATGCAGCGGGGCTAGCCCCCCACACCCCACTTTGTGAGGGGAAAGCCCCCCGCACTCCCTAACTTATTATAATCAACTCTGGGGACAGGGAGTGCGGACACAGGGAAGAGAAAAAACACAACAAAAAGAATTTTCTTTTATAGCTGGACCTGGTCTCAAACCCAGACCCACCAGTTCCCAGAGCAGTGGCTCAAGCCACTATGCCAACTGATCTACAGGGCTTGTCCAAACAAATCAACTTCTGTTTAACGAGTGCAGCTCACTGCTACACTCGGTATAAAGTACTGATCAGTGTTTTTTGCCAGTTGCTCTTATTATGATCAGTGTTACTGAGTCGCTCAAATTAAGATGCTCAATAAAACTCGCTCACATCACTGCACACTATATAATAACCCACAATGATGAAAGTCTGCTCTATGCTCATTTTTCTAATAAATCTTTTGTTGTTGAAAATGTATTTACAAACATGAACAGACTGTGAGATGATCACATAACTAATGTGCCCTACATATTTTTTGTTATCTAGTAGGCACTGTGGCTAGATTCATAAAGGGCAACACAAGGGCTTGTGTCAAGCCCTGCTACAAAACTGTTTGATGGCACAGCTGTGCCAACAACTTTGTTGCACACTGTGCCTGACTCTCGAAGATTTGATGCATTTACAACACTTTTTCTGATTTACAGCAGCTTGCACTAACTATTTGGTGCAAGCCGCATAAAAAGGGTACCTGAGATTGCTGCAAGCTAGACCAGAAGAGACTGCTTTAACTAGCAGATGTTGTTGCATGGGATCTAAAATCCTGAATGCCATCTTGGAGATTGCCACAAGCTCTGTGTGCCATATGTTCAGCTCACCTGGGGCTTGCAGCAATCACAGCCTTTTGTGAATCTTGCCCTAGATTTATAGAGGGTCCTTGGTACAAAGTTTTGTTTGCACTTTTTGTGATTTTCATCTACAGTATACTTATGGTATGACTGGGTAAGGTATTATTACTAACTGACTAATACAAAGCAGGCTGGGAAGTACAGTGGGAAAAATGCACAGTCCAGGAACTGAATGCACACTCATGGTACTAAGGCATGAGATGTTATTGGAGTACCTTTGTACCCTTAAGTGTGCATTCAGTCCATCTAAGAGCATTATCTCCCGCATTGCACAGCCTGTAAGTGCATTACTGTAACCCCCATTATAAAATACATTTTGACTTGTAGCACATTTAAATGTGCTACAAGTCAAAACGCCGACGGCTAAGCCTATTTATGCACTCCCTCCAGTCCTCCCACTACCAACCCCCTGTACTGCCCTCTACTTACATAGAAACATAGAAACATAGACTTTAATGGCAGATAAGGACCGCTTGGCCCACCTAGTCTGCCCATTTCCCTACCTAGAGGATAAGCTGCAGATCCTATTTAACCAACAGCCGATTTCTTCCTACCCCCCACAAAAATTGCCTCTTGTCTGTCCCATGCATTCTTGAATTCTCCCACAGTTTTAGACCCTACAACTTCCTCAGGAAGGCAGTTCCATGCATCCACCACCCTCTCTGTGAAAAAATACTTCCTCACATTGCCCCTGAGCCATCCTCCCTCTATCTTCAGATTGTGCCTCCTTGTTCTTGCACATCTCTTTTTCTGAAAGATGCTACCCTCTTGGACTTTGTTGATCCCACTGAGGTATTTAAACATTTCTATCATGTCCCCACTCTCCCTCCTTTCCTCAAGGGTATACATATTAAGCTCCTTTAGTCTTTCCTCATATGGCTTCTCTTGCAGACTCTGCACCATTTTAGTTGCCCTCCTCTGAACTGTCTCCATCCTATGTCCTTGCGGAGATGGGGTCTCCAGAACTGGACACAGTACTCCAGATGGGGTCTCACCAACTATCTGTACAGGGGGATAACAACTTCCTGTTTTCTGCTGGTGATACCTCTCCCTATACATCCCAGTATCCCCCCAGCCCTCCCTACTGCCTTCTCACATTGCTGCCAACCTTAAGGTCATCTGATATAGTTACACCCAGGTCCCTTTCCATTTTTGTTGTTGTTACTACCTCCCCCTCCATTGTGTAATCTTCCCCTGGGTTTTTGTTTGCCAGGTGCATTACTTTGCACTTCTTTGCACTGAATCCAAGCTGCCATACTTCTGATCATTCCTCCAACCTTGCCAAGTCCCTTCTCATCCTTTCCACGCCTCCTTGTGTACCAACCCTGTTGCAGATCTTTGTGTCATCTGCAAAAAGGCATACTTTTCCTTCCAGTCCCTCTGCAATGTCACTTATAAAGACATTAAAAAGGACTGGACACAGTACTGAACCCTGCGGTACCCGACTAGTAACCCCCCTTTCTTCAGGGTGGACTCCATTTACAATTACCTTCTGTGTCCTGTTGTTCAGCCAATGTTTTACCCAGGCTACCACCCTGGGACCCACTCCCAGGCGGCTGGTTAATTTGACTACTAATCTTTTGTGTGGGACTGTGTCAAATGTCTTGTTAAAGTCTAAGTAGGCCATGTCCACAGCCCCTCCCTGGTCTACTACTTTGGTCACCCAGTCAAAGAAATCAATTAGATTCGTCTGACATGACCTTCCCACTGTGAACCCATGCTGCCTTGGGTCCTGTGACCCACTGGCCTCTAGGTACTCAACAATTCTTTCCTTCAGAATTGATTACATCACTTTCCCTACCACAGAGGTCAAACTGACAGGTCTGTAGTTTCCTGCTTCTGTCTTGGTCCCACTTTTGTGAAGGGGAATCACATCCGCCTTCTTCCAGTCCTCAGGTACCACACCGTCCTCCCATGATTTGTTAAAAAGGGTAGTCAGTGGTGTCACTAGTTCTCTGCTTAATTCTTTCAGAATTCTGGGGTGAATTCCATCTGGCCCCATTGCTTTGTCCACCTTCAGTTTTAGGAGTTCTTTCAGAACCCTTTCTTCTGTGAAAGGACTAGGATCGACCCCCCTATCCAGAGTGCTTCTGTTAATTGGATTAGGCACCTCCCCCACTTCCTCTTTTGTGAATACTGAACAGAATTATTCATTCAGTATCCCTGCTTTTTCACTGTCAGTCTGCCCACCCACCCACCTTCCATTCAATTCAGCCTCAGTATCCCTCCCTTTTTCTTTCTACGCTCCCTGATATACCTATAAAAGGTTTTATCCCCCTTCTTAACTGAGTTAGCTATCTTTTCCTCAGTTTGTGCCTTTGGTATTCTGACTACCCTCCCTGCTTCCTTCTGCCTTAATTGGTACAGTTCTCTGTCCTGCTCCTTCTGTGTTTTCTTATACTTCCTAAATGCTATCTTTTTCTCCCTAACCTTCACCGCCACCTCTTTTGAGAACCATAGTGGCTTTTTCTTTCATTTTGATTTGTTTATTTGCTTCACACAAAGGCTTGTTGCCTCTGTGATGGCAATTTTGATATTTCCCCATTGTTGCTCCACCCCTCCTTCTAGCCTGTTTGCTAGTGCTTTTCTAAGGCACTCTCCCATCTTGCCAAAGTCAGCCCTCCTGAAGTCCAGAACCCTTACTTTTGTATGGCTTGACTCTGTAGCTGAGTTTATCGTGAACCACACTGTTTGGTGGTCACTTGTTCCCAAATGGCTACCCACTTCTAGACCTGAGATCCTCTCACTGTCCCCATTTGAGAGTACGAGGTTTAAGATTGCTCCCTCATGAGTAGGTTCCAAAACTAGCTGTCTGAGGCATGCCACCTGAAGGGCATCAAGAATGGCCCTGCTTTTGGATGTGGTTGCCGCAAAGGTGCTCCAGTTAACATCTGGCATATTAAGGTCCCCCATCAACAGTATCTCCCCTTTCTCTGCCATCTTAAGTATGCCTTCTATCATATCTTTGTCCATTCCCTTCCCCTGACATGGGGGTCAATATACAACCCCTGTGTGGATTGTGGTGCCATTTCCAGTCTCTAAGGTGACCCACAGTGCCTCCTCTACTCCCTGTTTGCTCTTTTGTTCGGTTGCTTTTATCCCTTCCCTTACATAGAGAGCTACTCCCCCTCCTCTTCTGCCCTCCCTGTCTCTCCTGTAAGTTGTGTACCCTGGTATGTTAACATCCCAGACATGGTTCTCTGTGTACCATGTTTCTGTGACTGCTACGATATCCAGGCATCCCTCTTCCATCAAGGCCACCAGTTCAGGGAGCTTGTTGCCCAGACTACGGGCATTGGTACTCATTACTCTCCATTTCTTGATGGCCTTACCCTTTTTGCCCCATCCCTGTCCTTATTGCATTTGTCTCTTTCTCTGTTTACCCCCGCTCTTCTCCCTATCAACATCTCTATGTTGGTGTCTACCTCATTTATTGTTCTCTCTGGAGATATAGAAAGTAACCCAGGCAACATGAACATCCACATCAACCACACTGTCACCAACTGGTTAAAACACTTTTGGCTAAATATAGCCCACATGAATATCTGCAGCCTCCCATCAAAGCTCCCCAAGCTTGAGGCATGGGTAGCCCTATACAAGCCACAGGTGTTAGGCCTCTCTGAAACCTGGCTAAAGCCCACTCATCCAGATTCACAATTTCAAACACAGGGTTACTCACTCCTGTGCCAGGATAGGCCAGGAACAAAGAAACATAGAATTTGACGGCAGATAAGGACCGCTTCGCCCACTTAGTCTGCCCATTTCCCTACATGATGGATAAGCTGCAGATTCTAGTTAATCAACAGCTTACTTCCTCGTACCTCCCCAACTAGAATTGCCTTATGCCTGTCCCATGCATTCTTGAATTCTCCCACTGTTCCTGACTCCACAACCTCCTCAGCAAGTATGTTCCATGCATCCACAACACTCTCTGTGAAAAAAATATTTTATAACATTACCTCTGAGCCGTCCCCCCTCTATCTTCAAATTGTGCCCCTTGTTCTTGCACATCTCTTCTTATGAAAGATAGTACCCTCTTGTACTTTGTTAATTCCCTTCAGATGCGTGAAAGTTTCCATCATGTCCCCTCTATCCCTCCTTTCCTCAAGGGTATACATATTAAGCTGCTTTAATCTCTCCTCGTATGTCTTCTGGTGCAGACCCTGCACCATTTTGGTTGCCCTTCTCTGAACAGTCTCCACTCTGTCTATGTCTTTGCAGAGATGTGGTCTCCAAAATTGCACGCAGTACTCCAGATGGGATCTCACTAACTGTCTGTACAGAGGGATAATAACTTCCTGTTTTCTACTGTTGATGCCTCTCCTTATGCATCCCAGTATCCCCCCAGCCCTCCTTACTGCCTTCTCACATTGCTTGCCCACCTTTAGGTCATCTGATAAAATTACCCCTAGGTCTGTCTCAATTTTTGTTGTTATTAACTCACCCCCCATTGTGTACTCTTCCCCTGGGTTTTTATTTCCCAGATGCATTACCTTGCACTTCTTTGCATTGAATCTGAGCTACCACATATTTGACCATTCCTCCAACCTTGCCAAGCCCCTTTTCATTCTTTCCACCCCACCATGTGTATCAACCCTGTTGTAGATTTTTGTGTCATCTGCAAAAAGACATACCTTTCCTTCCAGGTGCTCTCCAATGTCTCTTATAAAGACATTAAAGAGGACCGATCCCAGTACCGAACCCTGTGGTACCCCGCTAGTTACCCTCCTTTCTTCACTGTGGACTCCATTTACTATTACCATTTGTGTCCTGTTGTCCAGCCAGTTTTTTTATCCAGGCTACCATCTTGGGACCCACTCCAAGGCTGGTTAACTTGTATATTAATCTTTTGTTTGGGACTGTGTCAAATGCCTTGCTAAAATTTAGGTAGGCCATATCCACAGCCCCTCCCTGGTCTACTACTTTGGTCACCCAATCAAAGAAATCTATTAGGTTCATCTGACATGACCTTCCTGCTGTGAAACCATGTTGCCTTTGGTCCTGTGCCCCATTGACCTCTAGGTAGTCAACAATTCTTTCCATCAGAAGTGAGTCCATCATTTTCCCTACCACTGAAGTCAAATTAACTGGTCTGTAGTTTCTTGCCTCTGCCCTGCTCCCACTTTTGTGAAGTGGAATCACATTTGCCCTCCTCCAGTCCTCAGGTACCACCCCATCCTCCCATGATTTGTTAAAGAGAGTAGTCAGTGGTATTACTAGTTCTACCCTTAGTTATTTTAGAATTCTTGGGTAAATCCCATCAGACCCCATTGATTCATCCACCTTCAGTTTCAAGAGTTCTTCCAAAACCCTTTCTTCTGTGAATGAACTGGTATTGACCACCCTATTCAGAGTTTCTCTCTAGTTTGGTTTGGGTACCTCTGCCTCCTCTTCTGTTGTGAATAATAAGCAGAAATATTCGTTCAGTATCCCTGCTTTTTCACTGTCACCCTCTGCCCACATTCCCTTCCCTTTATTAAGTCTCTATATTCCTCTCTTGGTCTTTCTTCACTCCCTAATGTACCTATAAAAGGTTTTGTCCCCCTTCTTAACAGAGTTGGCTATCTTTTCCTCAGTTTGTGCCTTTGCTATTCTGACTGCCTTCCCTGCCTCCTTTTGCATTAATTGATAAAGTTCTCTGTCCTGCTCCTTCTGTGTTTCCTTATATTTCTTGAATGCTATCCTTTTCTCCTTAACCATCCCTGCTACCTCTTTTGAGAACCATAGTGGTTTTTCCTTCATTTTGTTTTGTTGATTTGTTTCACACAAAGGCTTGTTGCCTCTGTGATGGCTGTCTTGATTGTTCCCCATTGTTCCTCCACCCCTTCTTCTTGCCCGTTTGCTATTGCTTTTCTGAGGCACTCTCTCATTTTCCCAAAGTCAGCCTTCCTAAAGTCCAATACTCTTGTTTTTGTATGGCTTGACTCTATGGCTGTGTTTATTGTGAACCACACTGTTTGATGGTCACTTGTTCCCAGATGGCTATCCACTTCTAAATCTGAGATCCTTTCCCCTTCCCCATTTGAGAGTACCAGGTCTAAGATTGCTCCCTCCCGAGTGGGTTCCAACACTAGCTATCTGAGTTATGCCCCCTGTAGGGCATCAAGAATGACCCTGCTCTTGGATGTGCCTGCAGCAAAGGTACTCCAGTTAACATCTGGCATATTCAGGTCCCCCATTAACAATATCTCCCTTTTTTCTGCAATTTTAAGGATGCCTTCTATCATTTCCTTGTCCATTTCCTCTCCCTGAGATGGGAGTCTGTACACAACCCCCATGCGGGCTGTGGTGCCATTTCCTGCCTCCAGGGTGACCCATAGTGACTCATCAACTTCCTGTTTACTCTTTAGTTCTGTTGCTTTAATCCCTTCCCTTATATAGAGAGATTCTCCTCCTCCTCTTTTACCCACCCTGTCCCTCCTGTACACTGTGTATCCTAGTATGTTGACATCTCAGTCATGGTTCTCTGTGTACCATATTTCAGTGACTGCCACAATATCCAGGCATCCCTCTTCCATCAAGGCCACTAGTTCAGAGAGCTTGTTGCACGGACTGCAGGCATTGGTACTCATCACCTTCCATTTATTTGTTATGGCCTTACCCCTTTTAGCCCCATTCCTGTCCTTACCACCTTTTTCTGCATTTATTCCTGTCCTGCTCCCTACTTACTCCTCTACCTTGGTGTTTACCTCTCTAACTACTGTGTTTTGTGGGGGGAGGCTGGGATTTCTCTTCTCCTTTTCACTGCCTCTACCCTTGGCTAGTTTAAATGCTTGCCAATGAAGCATTTAAACCTGTTACCTAGGATCCTGGTTCCCCCCCTGGACAGATGCAGACCATCGCTCCAGTATAAGCCTGCATCCCTCCAGTTGGCTCCCCAGTCCCCAATGAAGCCAAATCCTTGAGCTCCACACCAGTTTATCAACCATTCATTAAATCCCATGGTGTGGAATACCCTAGCATCATCCATCCCATAGACAAGCAGCACCTCCGAGAAGGTTACCGTACATGCTACTTGTTTAATACCCCTCCCCAACTCCACAAACTCCTCTTGCACTGCTCTGATCCCATTCACAGCCAGGTCATTTGTCCCTAGGTGGACAATGACATCCAGCTCCCTTCCTCGAGCAGCTGCTCCCGTGATCCTGAGGACTGGCTTCCTGTCCCTCCGAGCCATGGTGGCAGGCAGGCACCTTATCTCCCTATCTCCTTCCTCCCCCAATTCTACCCCCCAATGATCGAGTCCCCCCACCAGGAATTGTTTCCTTCCCCTGTGGGGTCTTGTGCCACCCTCCTGTGGGTCTCCTTTGTGGAGGTTCCCAGCATCCTCCTTGGTTTCCACTGCAGGTGCCTCCATAGAGAAACCACTCTTTGCCAGAACAGTATAAGAGCTGTGGAGAGGTACAACTAGAGGGATGCACCTCTGGTCCACCACCCTCTCCCTCCCTGAGTGCACCTTGGTCCAACTGCTCCTCTTTCTTGGCAACCTCTGAAGTAATGGTGGTGGTGGTGGCCCTGGTGGTCCCTGGGTGGGGGAAGAGGTTTCATGAATCCTAGCCAGGTCAGCCTTGAAGAAGGGCAACCTCCTCACTCAGACCAGAGAGGTGTCTGCAAACAGGGCAGCTTCGCAGCCTCCAGAATGTCTCCAGGAACTCTGCTGCCCCACAGCCATTGGACTGCACCACTCCCATCTTGACTTATTTTGTGTCCCCTCTCCTGTTGCTTTGTATGCTTACTGTCTCCTCCCTATATGTATTTTTACACTTACTTTTCTACTGCCTATGTGCTGTTACAACTCTCGCCCTTCCTGTTCTGGGACAGAAACTTCCTGTAGTCTTCAGTAGTCTCCTTCTTCCTTGCTTGGATTCAGACCTCTCTTTGTTTTAAATTACTAGAATGTCTAATTAAGAATAAAATTGAATATGAAATAGCTGAATTGGGGTTACAAGACAATACACAGCATGGTTTTAGGAAAGGTATTTCCTGTAACACCAATCTGATCTCATTTTACCATATTGTAAGTAGTAAAATTGACAAAGGCATTCCAACTGATGTAATTTTTCTTGATTTAAGAAAAGCCTTTGATTCTGTACCGCATGACAGACTAATTCAAAAACTGGAATATATGTGATTAAACAACTATATTGTAAAATGGATTAATAACTGGTTGAATGATAGAAAGCAAAAAGTGAGAATAAACTCAGTTCTCTCCAATGAAGGAAATGTCAACAGTGGTGTTCCTCAGGGATCAGTGTTGGGTCCAATATTATTTGGATTATATATAAGTGACACGGGAAAAGGTCTTGATTCTATCATCTGTAAGTTTGCTGATGATACTAAAATAGATGGGGATGTTTCATCCTTTTCAATATACCAACTATTATGTGAAGGTCTAAAAGCTGTCGAACTTTGGGGAGTGGAAAATAGTATGGACTTTAACGAGACTAAATGCGCTGTAATACATTTCAGAAAACATAACCCTCATTATAAGTATTGTCTTAATAAAGAAATTAAAAATAGTAAATGTGAAAAATATCTGGGAGTATGGATGAAAACACACCTATGATCATCTAAACATTTGGCTAAAACCATTTGGAAATGTTATCGAATCATTCACTCTATTAAAAGAGCATTCATTTCAAGAAATAAAGTTTGCATTATGAAATTATATAAGTCATATGTATTACCGCATTTGGACTATGGAACCCCAATATGGAGTTAGTATCTCAAAAAAGACATAAACCAAATTGAAAGAGTACAGAGAAGATTGACTAAATCTGTTTGGGGATTAAAAACTATGGAGTATAACAAGAGACTGGAGAGGTTGAGTTTATTTTCCTTAGAGACCAGAAGGATTAGATGAGATCTGTTGTTAATGTACAGAATTATGAAAGATCAGTTCCTAATGGAACAATGTGGTATACAAAGATTCCGGTATACAAAGATTCCACAAAACAATAAATTTAAGATCACATGACAAACAAATTGTACTCTATAGAGTAGACAGTCAGACACCAGTACTTGTATGATATACGTACAGCAAGGTTATGGAATAATTTACCTGGTTACATTGTAGATGCTCCTATTATGGAAATTTTCAAGAAGAGTTTAGACAAACACCTATTGAGTAATAGATCAAATGATAAACCCACTATGTGTGGGAGATAATTTAATGGGCATTTAGCCTACTGTGTCTAAATATACCAAGTTATACCTCCAGCAGCCACTGGGGGAGAAAGAGTTTTTTTTTTTTACATTCCTTCAAGGTTGATGAAACTAATGTGTCTCAGTGATCCTTCCCTTCCTACTGCCAAACAGGAAGTTCCTGTTGTCAGTCAAATCCAATGGCTATAAAAGTAGAACTGACTTTGGGTTGGAGGGTGAAGGGGTTGGAAGGAGGGCAATTAGTAAAAAATGTGTAGTTCTAGACTTCTGTTTCTTGCTCTGAAACCAAAATTCTCTTCTGTCAGAAACAGCAGGACGCTGTAATTGGAGATAGCTGCTTTTGTACACCTAAGCTGCTAAGCCACACACCCAGTTAGATTCACCCTCTGCTCTGACTCAGTAAATTAAGCTGATACAGACCCCTTCCTCAGAGAAACACACAGTGACGTTCTTCTTTTTTTTTATTTAAATGAGACCCCCTTCTTCTAATAAAGTATCTGTTTGCTTAATACAAACAGGTACCAACTCCTGCTGAGATAGAAGTGATTAATTAGTAAAAAATCTGTAGTTCTAGACTTCTGTTTCTTGCTCTGAAACCAAAGTTCTCTTCTGTCAGGAAGAAAGAGGAGTGGGGCCGTCTCACTATACATGCAAGATCACATCACTGCCACCACCATCAGCAGCTCAAACCCTACCTCCCAAGTGAATAGCTACTCACCAAGCTAAGCCTAGGTGTGTCCAAGAAACTCCACCTAGGTTGCTGCTATAACCCACCTTCAGGAGGCATTCCAGGGCTATCCAACTTTCTTGGACAGCATAGGGCGCACAACTCCCTCATGAGACATGGTCACAACAGGTGATTTCAACCTCAAATGTTTAGATGCCCCTGCTCCAGACTATGCTAACCTACTAAAGGAACATAACCTGTAACAAGTTACTCCTTCCACACCAGTTACAACACTCACTCACTCAACTACTCCCTCATTGATTGGGTTGCCACAAACTGAGCTGACTTGATCCTCCATGCAGGCACAATATGTGACTCAATCAGCAACCACACCCCAACCTATGCCATTCTGTCCTTTAAATCAAGCCACCCTCACTACAAACTCCTATCCTTCAGAAGGTTTGACTGCCAAGATCCAGCACCAGTCATCAGTGATGTTTGGGCAACAAATTAGTCTGCCCTCTTCTGCCACACAACAACATCTCTGAGGCAGTCACACTCTTTACCTCCAGCCTGTCTCACATCCAGGATACTCACTTCTCCCTCAAAACCAGAAGGGTAAGAGGAGGTTGTACCCAATGGCTAGCCAGAGAACTGCTGGCACTAATGAAAGACCAGGATCACAAGTAGAAGGAATACAAGCCCCCCCCACCAACTCTGGAATGTATACAGACAGCTGTGCAACTCCTACAAGCAGACCACCAAGTTGCTAAATTGTAAATTTTATCTAAATCAACAACCTTGGGATATAGCACAATTTCTGAGCCTCCATTGGTTCTCTCCTAAACCCAAAGAACAGTAGGCTTTTAACACAACTCTCATCCCCCTCTGGTCCCATCTCAGACCATACTGAGATTGCTAATGTATTCAGCTTAGAATTCACAGACTTGTCCCCATACCTCAGCAGTCTCCCACCCCTGACCTCTCCTGCCCATAACCACCAGCCAAACAACTCCCCCTCCTCCTCAACCACCACCCCGGCCCCTCCATTCCATCTTGGGGCCATCGGGCAAACTGATACTATCAAGCTACTAAAGTCCCTGCTGGCCAAAGGAAGCCCTGGCAGTGATGGTCTGTACCCCACTTTCCTAAAACTCATCTCTCCTGCAATCGTAAAACCCCTCACTTTCATCTTCAACCTCACCCTTACTATTGCTACTGTACCCAACTCCTGGAAACATGCTAACATTGTATGAATCCTCAAAGCTGGTGATCTCCTCTTCCCAGACAACTATAGACCCATCTCCCTTCTCACCACCTGAGCAAACTGCTTGAAAAAAGTATGCACTCTCAGCCATCAGATCACCTGGAAATGTACAACCTCCTATGCCTCCTCCAGCATGCATGGCTTCCACAAGAAACATAGTACATCCTCTGCCCTGGACCTTTTTGTGATCATGTACTAAGAGGCATGGACCAGGGCAAACCCACAGGGGTGATCTTCATCGATCTGTTGAAAGCATTTGACCTGATTGACCACCATCTCCTTCACTCAGCCCTGCTTCTCTTTGGCTGCTCCCCTGGACCTACTGCCTGATTCAACAGTTATCTATCAAACAGGTCCCAGTCAGTTATCATTGGCAAGGCTTCCTCTGCTCCCCTTCCTGTACTCACTGTAATTCCCCAGGGCTCCATACTCTGGCCACTGCTCTTTTCTATGTTCATTAATGTTCTCCCAGGGACATCCTCAGCTATAAAGCTCTTTTCTAAGCTGATGATCTGGTCATCTATCATAGCAACAAATCTATTGACTCTATCTCCTTCCACGCTCACACAAAACTATGTATCTGCCCATCAATGGTTTCTTTCAAACAAGCTCCTAATCAATGAAAAAAAGACTAAATCCATGCTTTTCAGTTCTAAGCTGTTCCTAGCCAAGGGTGACCCCTTTTACACAACACCCCAATGGTGAAACATGGAAAAAGACTGCTACAGCAAAAGTCACTGTAATGGTCTATTTCTGTGTTTCATTTTCCCCCAGTGTTCTTCCCCATCCCTGGCCCAACTCTGACCTGGAGTTGAGAATCCTAAAGTCCAGGGGGTGCTGGGGGCAGCGAGCCCCACAGGAAACACTGGGGGACTGGGTGGCCCAATACCTGGGTCGGTATTGTGCTGTCACTGTACAGGAGGTCAGCAGTTTTACCTACCTTGGTGCTTCCCTAGCCAAAGCTGCCAAAGCAAACTGCTCCCTCCTGGTTCTAACCCCTGCTGGTCCTCCTCTTGAGAGAGTCACATCTTTCAAATACCTAGAAGTTACCCTTGACACCTCCCTTTCTTTCTCTGAGCATGTCAAGCATATGGTGCGCAGGATTTACCACAAGCTAGGCACTGCATACAGATACAAACATTACCTGTCCACTGAAGCATATCTTGCCATCGCTAGTGGCAACCTGCTACCCCTCCTTGACTATTGCTCCCCTGTCTACTTGCACCTATCCACCACCCTGCACTCATGGCTAAACTCAGCATACAACTCTATCTGTCAATTTGTTCTTCTAGCCCCATACTGTTCCCACCACTGCTCACTCTACCATTCACTAGGGTGGCTCATCCTACAAGGTCGCTTTGATTATGCAATGGGCTGTCTGGTGGATAACTTTCTCTGAAACCAACAAATGTTGCTCTGCTCACCCCTCCTGACAGGCAGAGTGGTCCCTAAGAATCTTAGGGCATCCTCTGTTCCCCCACTAGAAGTACCCCATGTCACCACCATCATTGAGAACTGAGCTTTCTCAGTCACAGCACCCTCCCTATGGAACAAGCTCCCACTGTCTGTTCGCTCATCCCCCACCCACCAAGCCTTTAAACATAACCTGGAAGCCTGGCTCCTCATGGCTGCAAACTGTCACTGCTCGCACAACAACACTAGGGTCTGCAACTCACCTATGCTGTAAAGCACTCAGGCAGCACCTGCTGCCAGACAGCACTTCACCCCCCAGCCTGCCCCTTTCCCACCTCTGTACTTCTGTATTTATTGTCTGTGTTTTATCTATGTACATTTTGTTACAGTATAACCTGCTTACATTGCCTCTACATTATCATAGTATAACTACTGTTCTTTCTCCTTCCTCAGTGCTATATGTTGAGTATGCGTGTAATGTGTCTTGTACTTACTATTGCACCTGTATTTGTTTTGCCGCATTGTGGCCCGGGTCATGACTGAAAACAGTCCTCTGGATCTGTGCACCTACCCGGTTAACAAAGACATACATACATACATAAATAAATAAATAAATACATAAATAAATGGATTCTAATATGCCCTTTTCAGAGCAGCTTCATAGATTTCAAGTCATACTCACACATGTTACTTTACAGGCAGCTAGTTTGCAGGACAGTCAGCTACTGAAAATTGACAGGTGCTTTTCAGCAAACTACTGTATATATACCTAGTGTGCCTGTCTCAGGGCAAGCAGATTGCAATAGTAGTCAGTTAACTTTAATCCAGGTACTGGACACAGTAGTGATAAGTGAGACTTGGTGGACAGAACATCACACATGGGAGACAGCCATCCCAGGCTACAGGTTGTTTGGAAGGGACAGGGTGGATAGGAAGGTGGGAGGGAGTCACTCTACACATCGAGGATGGCATAAGGGTAACAGAGGGTCAAGAGGAAGATGGGGAAACAGAGCTCCTGTGGGCAACACTGGACAAAAGGACAGGGAAATCCTTGCTACTGGGGGTGGTATACAGACTGCCTACGCATGGGGAAGAAGGGGATAGACAGCTGATACAGGGAGCACGTGGATGGCTCTCAAAAGAGAATTACTCCTGGTGGGGAACCTAAACCTCCCAGACGTGGACTGGGGCATCCTGGATGCAGTATCAACTCAAATCAAGGAACTACTAGAGGTGCTGCAGGGAGTATTCTTACAGCAGCTGGTCAGGGAGCCAATGAGGGCAACAACCTGCTGGACATGATCCTGACAAATGGGGATAGTATGGAGGAGGTGAAGGTGGAAGACATACTGGGCACCAGCGACCATATAATGATAAGGTTCAGGGTAAGGACAGGGAAGGAGACAAACTGAACCAGAATAGTCATTGACTTCAGGAGCATGGACTTCCACAGGATGAGAAGGATAGTGAGGGAAGAGATGATGGGAACAAAGAATATAAGGGATGAGGAGTTATGAGAAACTATTAAAGGTGGGGTGCTGAAAGCCATGCAAATGAGTGTAAAGAAGGTAAGGAAGAGCAGAAAGAGGAGAAGACCATTTTGGCTTACAGGGGAGGTGGCAAAAGTGGTCAAGGACAGGAGGAAGGCTTTCAGAAAATATAACAGGACACAGAGAGGAGGTAAGGAGGCTTTTAAGTATAAGAGGAGACTAACAGGGCAGAAGATAAGGAGGGAAAAAGTGGACACTGAAGAGATAATAGCTAAGAAGGCCAAAAGGAGGGACAAAACGTTTTTTAGATATGTGAGGTAAAAGAGGAAGGCAAGGCAGGGGATTGTAAGGCTGGGGGGGAGGGAAGGATACAGCTGGAAGGGGACTGTGAAAAAAACAGAAGAGCTGAACAAGTACTTTTGCTCAGTATTTACAGAGGAGGAGGAGGGCAGTGCCCAAGCTTAGGGGAAGGGGAAGGGGAAGGTAGGACAAAAGGCTGGATCCTAGCCCTTTCAGTGTAGAAAGAGTTAGGGAGGAACTAGGCAGGTTGAAGGCAGATAAGGCAATGGGGCTGGATGGGCTGCATCTGAGGGTGAAACGGGAGCTGGGGGAGGAGTTGGCCACCCCACTGACCAGGCTATCCAACTTGTCTCTGGATTCAGGGAAGGTGCAGAAGGACTGGAAGAGTGTGCATATGGTGCCACTGCACAATGGGGTAGTATGAAGGTGACCGAGAACTATTGCCAGGTCAGCCTCACCTCAGTTGTGGGGAAGGTCATGGAGGCACTCTTAAAGGAGAGGGTGGTGGACTACCTGGAGGACAGTGGCTTGCAGGATGACAGGAAGCATGACTTCATGAAAGGGAAGTCATGCCAAACTAATTTGATTGAGTTCTTTGATTAGGTGATGGAGGTGGTCGACCGGGGTGAGGGAGGATGTAGCCAATCTAGACTTCAATAAGGCCTTCAGCACCATCCCCCACAGAAGGTTGCTGAGCAAGCTAGAAAGTATAGGGGTGGGTGGGAAAATAACCATGTGGGTGGAGAACTGGTTGGCAGGCAGAACCCAGAGAATGGTGGTAAATGGGGTGTATTCCATGATGGGGGGGTGAGCGTGGTGCCACGAGGGTCAGTGCTGGGACCCTTCCTTTTCAATATCAGCATCAGCGACATAGCAGAGGGGCTCAGGGGAAGGGTGCACCTGTTTGCTGATGATGTAAACATCTGCAATAGGGTGGACACTGCAGGGAGAGTGGAGGACATGAGGCAGGACCTTAAGACTCTAGAGGAATGGGCAGACTTGGCAACTGAAATTCAATGCCAGAAAGTGTGCTGCGATGCACTTGAGGTGCAAGAACCGAAAAGCAAGATACACCCTTGGGGGAGAGGACATCAAAGATATGGAGAAGGAGAGGGATCTGGGGATTATAGTATCATGTAACCTTAAGGTGGGAAACCAATGTAGCAGGGCAGTGGGGAAGGCCAATGGGATGTTGGCATGCATTGGCAGAGGCATCATTAGCAGAAGGGGGAGGTACTGATGTACCTCTATAAAGTCATAGTAAGGCCGCACCTGGAGTATGGAGTCCAATTCTGGAGGCCACATCTATAAAAAGACATAGACAGGATTGAGAGAGTTCAGAGAAGGGCAACCAGCATTGAGCAGGGTATGCAAGGGAATACATACAAGCAGAGATGTAAACAACTGAATCTGTACAAGTTGGAGAATAGAAGAGGGAGAGAGGGGACATCACTGAAACTTTAGAATATGTCAATGGGATAAACAAAGTAAAGAAGGGGTGTTTACTCATAAGGAAGGAAGGAATGGGCTGTAACTAGAGGGCATAGCCTAAGACTTCAGGGAGGAAGATACAGAGGCAATGTGAGGGGACGATTCTTCATGGAGAGGGTGATGGAGGCATAGAATTGGCTTCCAGTGGAGGTGGTGGGGGCTACAATGGTGGAGAGATTCAAGGGAGCATGGGACAGTCATATGGGGGTGCTTAACAGGGGGAGGGGAGTTCCAGAGGGGGGAAGAGATGAGTAATGGGTGGTAACGGGCAGACTGTATGAGCTTGTGGGTCCTTTTCTGCCACCAAGTTTCTATGACTCTATGATACTAGTTGGTTAGTATCAGTTAAATATTTTTTTTTTATTTCTATTGTCCCCCCTACTGCTCAGTGGAGTTGCCGCATCAGGAGATGCCCATGAACCTCCTCCCAGCCACCAGCTCACCTCCCTACCTAGATTCCTTCATCCTGCATCAGTTTACTCCCCTGGCGGGGTGGAGGGGAGCCAAACCCCCCAATCTTACAATCGCGTCAGGTCTCCAGACAGTGGGTGGCTTGGCATCACATCAGGATGTGGTCAGCGCTCCATGTTCCTGGCTCTGCTGAGGTGTTTATTCCTCTGTGTGTGTGGAAGCTGCATGCCCTTTACATCAGGCATGAATGCCGTCGACCTTAGCTTCCGCCCTCCCCCCAACTATGCCACTCCAGAGTGGATTGGTCCACAGACCTCCGCCTGTGGCCAATCCAGCTTCCGAGGTGTCAACATGCTGGCATGCCCCCAGCCTCCACCAGGGGTCAGCACACGCTGGGATAAACCTCATTCCTCCACACCAGAGAAGGTGAGCTGTAATCGGACGCTCCAGCCTATCTCCCCTGGCCGACCCCTGGCATCCCGCAATTAATTGTTTTAAAGCACAGTTTCTCTGATAGTTTACTGGTGGATAACCAATATTCATGAGATGCACCTGGGCCAGTGAAGTGACTGGATTTCAGTACCACTGTAATCAATTATACAATACTTTTTAAGGTCCTGTAATCATACTGTGTCTTAGCATGGGGCAATCTGGCCAGCCAGTCACTCTGTTTAGGTTTGCAATCATGAACATTGAAAGTAACAATAATAATTTCACAAGTAATTATGATGTTTTCAATGAGGGGCTTATTCATAATTTATTGGACATCCCACATTTTGTGGAATTTGAGGAGTGATCATATTGTATGGTGTCAGATGGTATGAGCACTACTGTAATTTTGATTCCTCAAAAGGGTGTAATTCATAAAATCAAAAACATCTTTGGAATTTAGCAGTGGTTATAGGGATAACATACTATATATATTCATTGCAAAAAACTGTGTTAATGCACCAGGTAGGGTTCAACATGACACAACAAAAGTAAGGAAATGTTGGGTTAAGGTTTCCAACCCTAACTCACCTCCCCACAAGCAGCAAAAGGAAAAGTCGTTAGGGTTTTGGGTCTCCAGAGTCTTGGCAAACCAGTGGTGTGGTCTTTCTTGGAGTTGTCAACCATAATGTTCACTCCTCCCCCCAGCCTGTAGTCTCCTGTCTGAAGCACAAGGTATGGCTCCAAGACAGTGCCTCACAGCAATACACTCTTTAAAGTTAGAGAAGAGTGTCTCGCCACATGTTGCCAATACAATCTGTTGTAACTGTTTTCACACAGTGTCCTCCTGGGCCTACATGAAGAAAAGAGGTCCTGCCTGACCTTGTTTGCTCAGGGGAGAGGGTGTACATTACAGCTGACAACCCCAAGGAAGACCCCACCACTGATTCATCAAGACTCTGTGGACCTCAATCCCCAATGTTTTTACTTTTGCTAATTGGGGTGTGGGGTTGGGAGTTAGGATTGAAAATTATAGTACCACATTACACTACTTGTGCTGTGTTGGTTGACCCCTATCTGGTGCAGTAATGCAGTTTTCTTGCAAAGAATGTCCTCTCTTTTGATGTACTGGAACTGTACCCTCATTCATACATATCCCTCTGGGACCTGCATGAACAAATGCAGATGAGAAGGGTCTTCTGGGTCCTGTGCCAAGGAAAGACTCTATCCACCTATGGAAGTACAGGTCCCAGCAAGACCTGCACTTCTGTGCAGCAACAGATGTCAAGAATTCATGAGGCTGTCTGGTGGGCTGCAGAAGCATGTGGCTGCAGATACAGATGCACAGGGCAAAGAATCCTCTTAGTCAATGCACAGGGCCCTGTACCACCCACAGATGCAGAGGAGCAGGGCCCAATGCCAAGAGAAATGTCTTCACTATATAGCACCTGGACCCATGTGAGCAACCCTGCACCATTCCTTTGCCTGGCTGGGCACCATCCCCCTCAACCTTGTACCATCCAACTGGCTCACTGAGCTCACCCCAAAACTCAACTCGCCAGCATGGGATCACAAAGCACTACCTGCTTTGGTAACATTTGACACTACACACAACATTGCTTAATAATGTTTTTTTTTTATTTTGTCCCCAAATTTTCAAGAGTGTAATTTTATGACCCCCCTTATGAATATGACATGTAGCACTTATAGTAAATTGGCCAAAACATCATTTCATACTGCAACTGCAAACACACATCTTATCTAGGGTTTACAAAACGGCACTTGTCACATTTATGAGGTGGTGTGAAAAAATGGCCATGTTCAAAGCTTCGAGTAAAAATATTGAACATTAGTGAAAGTTGTTACCATATTTTTACACCAAATTTTCAACATAGCTTTCTTATTACTCTGCTTCATGACTTTGGTGGGCGACATTTTTCAAATCTGTGCTGAACATCATTTCATGCCACAAGTGTGAAAACACATCCTGGCCAGGATTTGAAAAATGACAACTGTCATGTTCATGAGATGGTGTGAAAAATGACTATGTTGAAAATGTATGATCCAAATATTGAATATTACCAACTTTAAGAGTAAGCATAGAAAAAACTCAATGCACACTCATAAGTTTTTTTTTTATATATATTTGCTGGTTCATAGGTTATAGGGACAAGGGTAGAGTGGATAGTGTGCCGATCTTACATGACCAGTTATATACTCTCCACATTAGGAGCTAATGCTGCCCCCTTTGCCATTTCCGTCATCTTCAGGAAGTACTTTCCCTGAAAAAAACTGTTGCATGTCAACACAAGTTCAGTCAATTTTAATATCAACATACATAACTCTTCAGAATAAAGACCACACTCATGTAAGGCTAGCTGTAAGGTATGGAGCCCCTTCCCATGGGGTATATTCATATAGAGGGACTCAACATCCTAAATGGAGTGTGATCTTTATTTTGCAGAGTTGTGTATGTTGCTATTCAAATTTATTATACTGACTTGCAATACTTTTTCTTTTCAGGGAATGTGCTTCCTGCAGAGGAAGGGAACAGCAATGGGGGCAGCATTAGATCCTAATTTTCCCATCATATAACTAGGCATGTAAGAGTGACACCATATTAGACTCTCTTTAAAGTGCCACCCTTCCCAGATTGAATACCATGATCAGCAAATTTTTGTGGAGCAGGATAGCAACATTATGACTGATCTGTACAAGAAAAGTACACATCATATCTCCTTCCTGAAAAATGTAAGGTGCCTTCCATGGCACGTTATCAATAATATCATCCTCAAGTCAATTTTACAGAATAAGACACAATTGTTAAAATTAAGGGGAGATTACCGAAGGAGGACCATAGAAATGAAGGGATACTTGCTAGCGTGGGGTTAGTCTGATACAGTTATAGATGGTGCCATGTATATAACTAATGATAGCAACAGGAGAGTTTGCTTATACCTATGCAAAGACTGTGCAGTGTGATAAACTGAATTTCATATTGACATGTTCTGCTCAGTTACACAAAATAATGGAAATCACCAGACACAACTGGTTTGTTTTGCAGACAGAGCCAACTCTCTGCAAGCATACCAGTGGCACACCCTCCCTCCGGATTTGTGTTTGGACAGGAAAAGAACCTTGGAGACAGGCTACTGAATAGCATACATCCACTTATTAAGGAGGAAACCTGACTTCCAACATCTGCAGTAGGCACACATAGGTGTGGAAATGGTGTTCATTGCCCTTCTGTATGCAACACAAGTATTGTTTAGTGTCCCAGGAATTTCAAAAGGATTCACTATGAGTCATTTTATCACATGCTTGACCACCTGCATTATCTACTTTGCCAAATGCAGTTGCCAGGCATATTGTATTAGCAATATGACTCATAAATTCAAAACACACATTAAACAGCACTTCAGTGAAATAAACAGGGGCATTATCGGAAATGTCCTAGCAAGACTTATCAGAGACAAGGCCAAGGGCCATTTGGTTCACTTTTACAAGCACAAAGAGAGTAAGATTGGGACTTCCAGTGATAGTACCCTAGGAAATGCAACACTAATTGAGAAGCTCATCAATCCTCCTCCAAATAGCTTCTAAATTCTATCAATTTCATCTCGGAAACTGTCATTTTGCAAGACCAGAGCTCTCTCTTCTGATGGGTGGTCAGTAAAAAACCAAAAGAATCAGGCAGCACAAGAGATGGATCCCCACGGAGTTCCCACTGATACACAGCAAGCTGTGAATCCTTGCCATGCCATGGCAGATGCCCAGGCCTCAGCAGCCCAATGTAGCAATGTAACCATCCTGACTGAACTGCAAGATTTCCAAACAGAGGATCGCACATTCAGAACAGAACTAACTTCAGAAATTAACAAAATAGAAAAAAAGTAATGGACCTCGAAGTGCATCACAGTTCCTTGGACTCCCACACTGATCAACTAGAGTGAGTGGTTTTACGTCTGTTAAAAGAGCACAAAGAATTTTCAGCCAAGTGTGATGATTTATAGAACCGTTCTCATCACCATGACATTAGAATCATTGGTTTACCTGAGGATGAGGAAGGCTGTGACATGGGGACCTTGTTGGATGGCTTATGCTGTGAACTATTGCAGCTCGACCTAGACAGTCTTCTTGACATAGAGCGGGCCCATAGAATGCTTTCATCTAAGCCTCAGAGTCATGAGGAGAGACCGTATTCTGTCATTCTAAAATTCCTAAGCTATGCCACAAAACAACAGATCCTCCTATGTGCCTAGCACCTCAAAACTCTTCATTACAAAAACATTAAAATGTACACGGATAATGATTATTCACCTACAGTTGCTGCCTGTCGCAGAGCTTATGCCCCAATTCTTTGAGTCGTCCAGACCCAGCATCTTAAATTCCAGGCACCATATCCAACGCAGCTCAACATCATGTTTCCAGAAAGCTCACAGACTTTTTCTACCCCAGATGACACCATTCATGTACTTGGATTCAAGGATATTTCTGTTCCATTCCCCCATTTGGTGACACCTTCCACAGATGAACAAGCACTTCAAGACTCCTTGGGGAACTAGCATTGTAAAAACACAACAGAAAGCAATAAGAACTTTCAAGCTCAAAGATATTAAAGAACTCCTCCAGGCTTTCAGCATCCTGCATCAGAAAAAACTGCTGCAATACTCCTCTGGTAGTGATGCAGGTATTTTTTTAAATGACTATCATGACTTATATCTCACCACTACGGGACTAATGATGGGCTCTAAATCATTGTGGGGGTGGCTATAGAGGAGCATTGTTGTTATTATCTCTCCACAGCAAACTTATAAGTGACCGCTGTCTGATGGCGTGTTACTGCAGAATTTATTTACATAGGGGACCAGGTGACATTTTTAAATTGATGCCATACTGGAAGTATTAAAGGGATCCCCATATGTTAAAATCCCGTCGCCCCTCCCTTAGGTTTCCTACCCGTGTAGGTGCCACAGCACCAAGAATGAGGATCGCTTTTCCACTTACCATTTCTCCCTGGAACTATTAGGTAAAGAGACTGTAGGCGGTCTGGACACTTGACTTCCCCCACCATCTCCATTTTTTAAGTGAGGGGGTGAACCCTGATGCTCATCTGTGGCTGGGCCCTGCACCCCATGGGGGACCTCTCCAGCACCATAACAAACTTTTACACACAAGAGCCAAAGTAGATCTAGCTGCTCTAGCTTTAAGCAAAGGCATGGTGGTATTGGCACCTCACAACTATCCTGATTTCCCCTCAGTGTCTACAGCACCAACAATGAGGGCCGCTGTTTAATTTATCATTACTTCCAAAAAATACTAGGTAAGGGGACTGTAGGCAGGGTTGACACTTTACTCCCCCACCACCTCCAGTCTTTTAAGCAAGGGGAAGGAGTGACCCTGATGCTCATCAGCAGCTGGGTGATTTGCCCTCAGGGTGAGACCTCTCTGGCAATGTAATAGACTCCTGCATAGAAGTGCCACAGTAGATTTAGTCGCTCTGCTCTAAGCGGGGGCATGGTGGTTTTGGCACCTCTCATTCATACTGGTTTCCCTTCATTGTTTAGCCTGTTGCTTTTCCATACAAGCAGCCCATTTCCATGCTCCTATTTGTTACTTCTGGAGCCACACTCTACATTTTTGCCCACTTCATTCCTCTACATTGATGTGTCTGAATGGATATATATGGGCCACAAATAGATGTCCCTCCCCCCGGCTAGTGGGGGATGATCATCAGGCACCACAACCCTATGAGATACCATTGGGCTTAAGGCAGAGCTCACTTTTCCAGTAGACATGTTGAATTCATAATGTGTTAAACATTGTTGGTATAAGCGAACGCTTTATCAAGGAAGTAGCAAACTTCATGTTATCTGGCTGTTCAGCTCTAAGCGAGAGCAAGAAGGACCTGATGCCTCACATCTATCCTGATTTTCATTAATTATGCAATTGCTTACCAATGTAGCTAGGCCATTTACATACTCCTATTTTTTTCTAATTCAGCCAAGCTGTACATTTTCCTCTTTAATATATCCAAATGGGTACATACAGGCTGCTGATGGAAGTCACCCCCCACCGAGTGGGTGAAGGATATTTGGATGCCACAAGCCTACGGGATATCACTGAACATAAGGCAGACCTCACTTGTTCAGTAGACAGGCTGACTTCATAGAGCGCTGAACACTGTTGGACTAAACTATCCTCTCAACCTAGGAGCATCAAGTCCCATTTCACACACAAACACTTGTGATGTGATGAATAGTGGGTTTCTGGGGCTGCCGGGGAGGGTGACCTATACTGGGGGGTTCTGGGGTATGGATTGTGCTCTGAGCACACCTGTAGTATGTTAGCTCCTACTCAGCATGTGTGTGGGATAGCACTTGTTTTTGGAGCCTAGAGGGGTATTTCTTTTCTTTTTCTAGTTTTAATTCCTCTAGCATTCTGAAGGTTGCTGCCTGGATACCCCAGATACTTGTATAGTACAGTGCAACCTGCTTAAATCGGACTTCTTTGTACACTGCCGAAACAGCTGAGTGTCTGTTTTATCAAAAATTGACTTTACTGTAGTGTGGAACCACTAGCGTACTGCGCTTGTAAGTTTGCTGTTGAATGTTCAGTATTTTCGTGTTGGAGTAATGTCACATGGGGGGGTGTTATCTGTGTTACTGTGTTACTGGGTGAAGCGTACAGTGTTTGTATTTAGTGCTTCAGTGCTTTAAAACATGTTTTATTTATTTTATTTAGAACTTTTCACTTTTCACATAAAAATTCTGTACTGAGCTGTGTGTCTGCGGTCTTTACAAAGTCCAGTATTGTTTGCCTCTCATTCCGCTTTGTGTATTTTGCCCACATCTTTTCAGTTATTCTGACAGCTGACCAGTCTGGAACAACATCAACTCATTTACATTTACATTCCTCTAGCATTCTGAAGGTTGTTGCCTTGATACCCCAGATACTTGAATAGTATTGTACTACCCACTTTTTCCCTCCCTTTGATGTATACTGTACCTAGAACCTGATTGTTTTC
Source organism: Neoceratodus forsteri (assembly GCA_016271365.2). NCBI lineage: Eukaryota > Metazoa > Chordata > Ceratodontiformes > Ceratodontidae > Neoceratodus > Neoceratodus forsteri. Next base: position 823,909,639 of record CM057459.1, read on the forward strand.
ACACATGACCAATAAATCTATCAGTGTCATTCTTCCCCACTTGCCTTGGCTTCTTGGGGGACGGGGGAACTTTTACTCCTCCCACCCATACATCAAGTTCAACCCTTTAATCAAAATGGGGGAGGATTGAGAGAAAGCCTGCATGGCACTGTCCTCTCTCCCTCTCTTCCTTTTCCTAGTACCAGACATCAATTGGAGGCCAGGTATTAGGCAGTATTGCCTTTTGCCTTATCCATCTCAGTAGCACTTTGTTGCTACGGGGGCCCACAGTCCACTGTGTCCTACCCCCATAGGGAGTGCCAGTTAACTCCCTCTACAGGAGAGATATTTGTTCTCTCCCTTCCTTGGAGCTTCACTGAGAGATTTGTTTTCCTCTAACGTTTGGAACTAAGACCTGCACCCCACTAGGTGGTCAGGTTCCAGGCCCAGCTTATTATCTTTAAGTTCTCCTGTTCACCCTGTTGGCACTTTGATAACGTTATTGTTGGTTTTGTTTACTATTTATTTACTGTTTAAATGGTTCTGGTTCAACCATTCATTTTTATTATGCACCATTGGCTATATGTGCACTTGCCATCTATCTCCTTGTATACTCCCGCTTTCTTTCTCTTTCCTCCTTTTCCCTTTCTACTCTGACCTGCACCTTCTTTTGAGATGGAGAGACTCTACCCACTTCAACCCCACCCCTTCCGCCCCCCCACCCCAATGGCTAAATCCTCCACAATCATTTTATTCATTGTCAATGTAATCCATAGCCCCATTAAGAGATATTGATTACTGTAACAGCTTAAGAAAGGCAGATCTGATGTCATGCTCCTTCAGGAGACTCATCTTCCACACTCGGAACATGCAAAGTTTACTCATTGAGATATCAAACAGTAATCGCCTCATCTCGCAGCTCTGGCCGGAGAAGAGGTGTTGCAATCTTAATTCCCAGGGGTGTCTCTTTCACCTTGCAGGGCCTGACAGTTGATCTCAAAAGCTGCTTCATCATTGTGACCAACCTCTTATACAACTCAAGTGTCATTCTAGTCTCTCTATATTTGCTCCCAGGCTCAGCAAAGACCATCACCCAGGAATTCTTTAACAAATTGCTACCTGTCCTACAGGGTTAGTTAATCATGGGTGGTGACCTAAGCATCACAATATCACCCACTTCAGACACATTTGGTCCCATTGTACATCATGTCTCACCTCTTCAAAGGTACATCCACCACACCTTCACCTGTTTGGGCTTCATTTATCTCTGAAGACATTTTTTTCAGATGGAAAAGGAGTTCGCCCTCTATGCTTCATGAACAGGAACTTCTTCCTATCTGGACTGTATTTTTATCACTGCAGAATCTTTAGATTCAGCTTCTAAACTCAGACATGGTACATCCCTTCTATCAGATCATTCCCCAGTTTATGCCACCTTCACTCTGGGAAAACCACACTGGAATAGCCATTGGCGATTCAACCTCATGCTCCTACAGGACCCAGAATTCAAACAGCTCATCGAAGACATTATCAAGTGAATCCAGACAGATAATAGTACTCCAACAACCACCCCAAATACCTTATGGGACATTATTAAAGTAGTCCTTTGAGGGGAAATTATTTCCTACTCCATTTGGAAAAAAATTGGATAGAGGCCCGACTACAAGAATTCCAGACTACCTTACATATACATCAATGTTTCTTACATCAGGGTGGTAACTTGGTCCTCACTCAAATCAACCATATGAAGTAAGAGCTTCAAAAATGATTAGATCAAAAGATAGAGCAGCGATTACTATATCTGAAGCACCATCACTATGATGGAGGCACCAGAGGGGTGAGACACTTATCTTGTAAAGTTTGGGCGTTAAGTTCCCAGGATATAATTTCCCACATTTTTCATCTGGATACAAGTAACCTCCTGCATTAATCTCAGGACATCTGGGCTGCTATGGCCAAATACTGCAAAAAACTTTGCACTGCAGACACCTCCCCCCCAAACAAGTAGAGAGGTACAGTATATTTGCAATCTTTTACTACCTAAGTTGTCATAGGACAAAACTCAAACCCTGTCAGCCCCTTTATCAACACCTGAAATTGAAGCTGTCGTCTGAGACTCTAAAACCCAAAAGGTTCCTAATCCTGATGGCTACCCCACTGAATTTTATAAAGCCTTCAGAGAGCCCCTTCTCCCTTCATTGCTTTCCACTTTATCATGAGATACAACATGGTGAATCTCCTCCTCCTCCCTCTTGGAAATATGTGGTTATTTCAACAGTCTTAAAACCCCAGAAAGATCCTTGCTGACACTTTTCCTACTGACCAATATCAATCCTCATCTGCAATTATAAACTCTATATGTCCATCATGGCCTATTGGCTCAGACATCTCCGCCCCTTATTAATCGATCCAGTGCAAGTCGGGTTCATTTGGCAAAGGCAAGCACATGAAGAATCTGGCGTAATCTCTTATTAATTGACTATGTGGCTACTCACCAAATTACCCTCATGATAATAAGTCATGATGCCAAAAAAGCATGTGATAGGGTGGCCTGGCCATATCTTAGGGTCACCCTACCTCATTTTGACCTTTCTGACGAGTTTATCTGACCCCTACAGACCATCTATGACTCTTCGCAGGCCTACCTTAGGTTAGATGTCTCCCTCTCACAACTATTCCCCTAAAAGAGAGGCACACACATCAGGGTTGCCCCCTGTTGCCGCTCCTCTTCACGTTTTACCTTGAACCACTGGCAGTTGCAATTCAAGGCAGTGAAGGGATAGAGGGAGTTCCCCTGGGAGTTTGACAATATAAGGTTTCACTGTTTATGGATGATGTGCTACTCGCCTTAACATCTCCAGAGGAGTCCATCCTGTCAGTCTGGGATCTCCTCCATAACTTTGGAATGTTGACTGGCTATAAATTGAACATTCCTGAAACAGAAGCACTCCTTTATAAGCTGACTATAACTAGCTTAGCCCTATATCTTGAACCCTGTATACTACTTGTACAGTACATTGTCCGCCCCTTGTACATCTTCAACACGTCGCATCCTGCTAGTCTTCCTTTGTCCACTCCCATTGCAAACCCAGTACCCTCCTTTTTTTGAACACCCTGTTACCTATTGTCCTCAGTTTACTACCTCCCGCCTTGACTTCCCCACATCTCTGACATCTTAGCCCTCACCTTGTCTTACCTTTCACACCTCTCTCCCTTGACTTCCCCTTACCTGAAACCCAGCCTCCCCATCTATCCCATATGTCTTGTTGTGACTGGGCAGGTATTGTTTATATTGTACATACTGATTTGAATTATTCTGTGAATATTTTTTGTTCTTGCCCTATCAATGTTGTATTTGAGTTTTTGAGGTCTACTGTACTGTTAGCCATATTGTATGTGCTGTTATTTATGCCTAGCTCATATTTGCTCTACATGGACTATTGTCTCATTGTATTATAGCAACATTTAGCTTATGTGTTTTTGTTATGACCTACTCAGGTCCACCTTGCAAGTGAATCAGTATCAATGGTGTTTTACCTGGTAAAATAAAGATGATTGATCGATTATAACTTCACCTCCTCAACGTAACTAAAACTTAATTTCCCATTTAAATGGCATACATTGACCATTTGCTACCTAGGAGTCAAAATGACCAAGAACTTGACTCATATGGAATTACTCAATTATGGGCCCTTAACCCAGGAGATCAAGGAAGAACTCTCCCATCAGACCCATCTTACCCAGGGGTTGTTCAACCACATTGAGGTCATACGCCAGAATGTTTTCCCTCGTATCCTCTACTTCCTGCAGACTCTTCACCTTATGCTGGAAAAAAAATACTTTCAGACATGGGACAAGAACATTTCTTGCTTTATATGGGAAGATAAGCCCCCCTCAAGATTTGCTAATACATTTTACAGCTCCCTTGGGAAAAGGGGGGAGTCAGCCTCTCTAAATTTTTATTTATTTATTTAAACATTTGATAATCATGGAAAAGCACACTGAACTCATTCCCATGTGCAACTCGGGATGAAAAGGAGGGAGTTACCACAGTATACATACATTGGATAGATATACAGTATAAGAATATTACATAGAATCACACAATGTTGTACAAAAGAGTTATTTACATTTAGTTGCATATATGCAGTTATTTGCAATGAGTTTCATGAATTTAATAATATACAGTACCGAGGTGTTGAAGTTTAAACTGTGTTCATTTGACTAAAGGCAGACTAATTGTAGTAACAGGTGGGGAAGGGGAGTTGATGAAGTTGAGATTTAATGGAGTTGTGCAAGGGTGAGTTTCTGAGCTACTGGGGAAGCTGGTTCCATAGGCAGGGGAGACAGTAGGAAAAGGCAGATTTGCCAGCAGATGAGGATGGTTTGGGGAGGAAGAAGAAGAGGGAGTCCCTAGAGCACAGCAAGTAAGGAGAAAAGGCTGCAAGGGTTAGTTTAGGTGGGTACCCATTGGTCTCTCACCTCAGGATTACTTCCCTCTGGATTGCTCAGTACTACAATCCTACTGGAAACAAATTGAACATATTCTTAATGATACCACAGATCATACCTGCTACCTCTTTGGTAATCCACCTGCTTGCACCCCACTCTATAAGTTCCACCAATACATGGCAGAGACTTATCTGCAATGGCTATATATGCAAAAACATTATCTTATCCCCACAGACAGACTGTATCTCCAGGCCCTGGCATATGATATGTCCTTTCCCCCAGTGGGTCCAGGTCAATACAGCATGAACAAAAATGAGCTGTCAATTCTAGCACAGACAAAACGCCGACAGCAGAAAATGCACAGCAACAATACGGCGCAAATGGATGACCGTGCATCCAGAGATGCTGGAGCTTGGAAGGGGGAGAAAGTCATGGGAGGGGAGAGTTTACTATTGCAAACTCTATGGAATGCAACTCAGGGGATGGAGAAAGTCAGAGGGGGAATTTACTACTACAGACCTCAGGAGGGACACAACTCAGATGGGGGGAGAGAAAGTCTATGGGGGATTTATTATTGCAGACTCCAGGTAGATGCAACTCAGGGGACTGAAGTTTTACTATTACTAACCCCCGGAGGGTCACAGCAGGGGGGACCATAGTCAGGTGGGGTGGGATTTACTAGTACTAACCCCAGGATGGTGACAGTTGGGGGGGCACAATTACATCTGATGCTCATTTGTTCCATTTGCTGTTTTCCCAAAGCTTTTTTAATGGCACTTTTTTTCATCACGATTATGCCCATGGTAAGTTGACCAGATACCCCCCCTAATAATCTTGACAAAGCTCTCCTATGCTGGACTGGATATATTATCAATGATGTATTCCAACTCCTAAATCCAACAGGACTTTTTCCCTTTGTGGCTTTACAAGCCCCCTTCCTCCTTCCATACATAGAAGCATAGACACATGGAAGTTGATGGCAGATAAGGACTGCAAGGCTCATCCTGTCTGCCCATTTTTTCTACCTTATGAATGTGCCATAGGCCTGTACCCTGTCAATGGCCTATCTATTCTCTGAATTTCATAAGTATTTACAACTTCACTCATATCTCTGTCCTTGGGAAGATGCTTTGATTTGAATAATTGAAACATTTTCCCCCCAGTTCACCTCTTATGGTCCTATCTACAGGAAAACACATGGGAACACGTTATTAGCCAACTCTACAAAAGCAATTTAAGCCTCTTCCATTCCCTGCACTTCTTCTACCCTCTGTAGATGGAACTCTGAAATGGGCAGTGCCCATTCCATAGAAGTGTGTCTTAAATATGTCACCCCGTCTCATAAGGTGACATCTGCCACCGACTGGAGGGAATATTCCTGGACTTACCACTTCCAATACTTTTGCACCTCAGCTGTAATTGCTAAATACATGGGCCCACATGCTGGGTGATGTTGGTGTCAATGTGGAAATCCTCAGACTTTTCAAACTCATATTCTTTGGGCCTGTCCATCCCCTCAGCCTTACTGGTGCAACATCATCCAAGAAATCAAGGATATTTTCAATTGCTCTGGTGTGCTTACCCCTTCCTTCATAGTGGTCACTATTCCCCCTGGACACAGTACATTGAGGAAAACCTTCCTTAAAATTGGTTATTTTATTGCTCTTAGTGGTGAATAAAGCCACTACTCAACTTTGGCACATAGAGAAGACTTTCACAAGGGTTGTATGGAGGAAAATCACACTCAAATTATGTCCTTTGGAAAGAATACCAGCCCATCTCTTAAATCATCCACATTTGAAATTTGATGGAACAAATGAGTTCTTTACCAGTTGGACCACCACCCTGATTTTGACCCATGAGGCAGAGCCTTTTCTCTCCTCAGTCTCATTCCTCCTCTTTATCAAAACCTCCATTTCCTACCTATTGTTTCCTGTTTCTGACACTCCTGCTCCCCTTCTGTTATTCTTCTTTTTTCTAAATTGTTATTATTATATATCCAGTTGATTACTCACAGTGTAATGATAATAATTATAGTCTCTGTGTCAGCTTTGTAAGCACTTCTGTGTTGACTCTGTGTTGAATGAGCAGCTAGGTGCTATCTCAAAGGACTTTCAATAGCTCCTGTTTTGGACATGCATGTTGCCTTTATAGTGCCACAGCTCATCGTTTGCACCATGAATACTGTGAACTGCTTTTGTCACCAGCTGTTTATCACTTTTATTCTCAAATTGTAAGCAAATGTATGAATTCTTACCACAGTATCCACTGTCTTAATTGTGGGATTATCATTGTTTTGTTTTGAAATGTAACATTTGTTCTATCTATTATAAACAATAAAAATGTTAAATATAATAAAAAAAAACCAGAGAGATTGGGACAAAGAAGTGCCAATCTAGAAAATATTTTGCTGCTCAGAAGGAAGTCAAAGTGGATCTACATAATCTGAAGGGCTGCAGAGTGCCTGGTTTTAATAAACAAGTGGAACTTTTTCCCTTCTTGTGATTGTTATAATTGTTTTGTGCATTATTTCCCAATTGCTTACTGACACAAATCTCGAACCTGTGGCTCACCACATTGTGTTTTGATTTTACAGAGTTTTTTTTATTTTATTTATTTATATAGAGATTGGAATTACAAACCTTTGAGTCAGGGACTCCATTGCTAAGGCTCCACATCAGGTACAACATACATAGAACTACACAGTAAAATATCTAGGAAATGCAGCCAAATTGACAAGTTTCGAGTGGTGTAATGAGAAATTCTGAATCAAGATAGGTTACAGCAAACAGTATGCAGTAAAATTTTAAGGTAGAGAGGCTGGTTCCATATGCTGGAGTACACAATGAAACTTAAGTGGCACTGTTAGTGATGGGAGATGGATTGGATTAAGGGCAGTCACTGGCACTGTGGAGAGAAGTTCAGTGTGCAGTGTTGATTTGAAGGTTCTGAGTCTCACCTCAGAGGTGACAGCTAGGGGTAGTTCATTTATCCATAGGGAGGACCTATAGTAAAAAGGGTCATTGCTCCAAGGAGGTCCTGCAATGGGGAAATTGAAAGGGGATCAATGAGATGCTTCTGGTTATCCTAGAGTTGGGGGTAGGCTGTAGCTGGTAATGGAGGCCAGGAGGGGAGAGACAGTTGGAGAGCTTCCTGGCAATGACACATGTGTGATATCCAAGTCTGTCATCAAAGTTTAGCCAATTGGTACACTTGTAGAGCTTGCAGGTGTGTGTCCACCTATTACACCCCATGACAAGGTGGCAAGCTTTGTTAAGGGACACCTTAATATAGCAGAGGGCAGAGCTGTCAGCAGCACCATAGAATATGATCCCATAGTCAATTAGAGAAAGGACTGAGGAGGTCACTGTTTTGCCATTTTCTATGCTACTTGTTTTATTTGATGCAAAACTTAAAATCCTCAACAGGACTCATATCTATTTGGACCTCATATGCTTAAAAGCATACATATAAAGCACATTACTTGCTTGCAGGTGAACTTTGGACATGGACATTAGTAACTTTCGGTATCTTTATTTGTTATGTTACTATTAATGGGAATCAGGCATGCAGACTTTTGAATCTGCGTACTGGGTATGCAAAGTCATATCAATTGTTTTTAAATACTGTATGGATCTGTTTACATTATGTCTTTTCATGTCATCAGGTGTTGTTGTGCATGAGATTATAGGGAAATTTTGCAATACTCTGTCGTCTAGCACTGCACCTTATAGCACTTTGAAACTGTGTTCATCATAAGGGGCAGTTGCCCATGATTAGGTGTCCATTTTGACATAAAACACTGGGTGGCTACACCCCAGCTTCCACATCACCTGCTTGCTATGAATAAAGGTGTATCTTTTCAGACTAATTCTTCATTTTAGCATAAAGCTTTTTTACTAGAAAGGCTGGTGTTAGCTAGTTTATTATTTTGCTGTTTACAAGTTTTCCGTGAGCTCTGTCTGGCACATGGGTAGTAAAAAGGCCATGCAGAAAATTTGGAGTAAAATATTTAGTTATGAGTAAATGTTCAAAATGCAATTCAATCAATCAATCAACATCTTTATTTAACCAGGCAAACACCATTGAGCAAAGCTCATTTTGAAGATGGACCTGGAGTTACTTATCACATAAAGGGTTTATGTACATAAGCAGAGCATACAAGTGGGTTATATATACAATGATTACAGCATTACCAAGACACAGGGTTACAAGGAGTCTGTGGCAATGTGCAAAAAAGAATATGAAAGTGTCAAATGTCAAGACAACAGGACCTATTTAAATTATACAAAATATGCAAGAACCTATTAGGATCTATAAGTGTTAGACAAGGAGAACAAATAGAGGAAGCGTTCAGTATGGGGAGGGAGTAACAGAGTAGGAGTTTATCAGGACAAGAGTACCTAAGAGAAGGCCAGTGCTATAGATATGGCTAAATTCTGGGGGAACATACTCTAAAATTAAGTTAAGGTAAGATTCATGGGAAACAGTTACAGGCATCCTTAAAGGAATGGTCATAAAATGACCTGAAAGCTGATAGTTTGATGGAGTGAGCCAGTTTTAAAGTCTTTTGCAGGTTATTCCAGAGTACAGGTAGAGCGTAGCTTAAGGAAGACCTACCAAAGCGTGATGAGACCTTATGTACAGTAAGAGAGATATATGAAGCACTCCACAGGGTGTACCTGCCTACTGTACACACTGAGAAACAATCTAGGATGTACTGAGGCAGATTCTTAATGATGGCTCTGAAGGTCCAGAGAGCTGCATTTCTCTGTCTTCTATAATTGAGTGATGACCATCCTACTGCAGCATAAAGAGAGCAGTGATGCATAGAGTAAGGTAGTCCAGTAATGAACCTTATAGCTCTATGATAGAGAGTGTCATAGAAACATAGAAACATAGACTTTGATGGCAGATAAGGACCACTTGGCCCACCCAGTCTGCCCATTTCCCTTCCTATTGGATAAGCTGCAGATTCTAGTTAACCAACAGCCTACTTCCTGCAACTCCCCCACTACAATTGCCTTATGTCTGTCCCATGCATGTTTGAATTCCCCCACTGTTTTAGACCCAACAACCTTCCCAGGAAGGCGGTTCCATGCATCCACCACTCTCTCTGTGAAAACATTTCCTCACATTACCCTGAGCCATCCCCCTCTATCTTTAAATTGTGCCCCTTGTTCTTACACATTTTTTCTGAAAGATGCTACCCTCCTGGACTTTGTTGATTCCTTTGAGGTACTTAAAAGTTTCTATCATGTCCCCCTGTCCCTCCTTTCATCAAGGGTATGCATATTAGCTCTCTCAGTCTCTCTCTTCATATGGTTTCTGATGCAGACCCGCACCATTTTAGTTGCCCTCCTCTGGACTGCTTCTATCCTGTCTATGTCCTTGCGTAGATGGGGTCTCCAAACTGCACACAGTATTCCAGATGGGGTCTTACTAACTGTCTGTACAGAGGGATAACCACTTCCTTTTTCTACTTGTGATGCCTCTTCCTATGCATCCCAGTATCCCCCTGGCTCTCCTTACTGACTTCTCACATTGCTTACCCACCTTTAGGTCATCTGATATGACTACCCCCATGTCCCTTTCCCATTTTTGTTGTTGTTAGTACCTCCCCTGCTATTGTGTACTCTCTTCCTGGGTTTTTGTTTCCCAGGTGCATTACTTTGCACTTCTTTGCATTGAATCTAAGTTGTCATATGTCTGACTATTCCTCCAACCTTGCCAAGTCCCTTCTCATCCTTTCTACCCCACCTTGTGTATCATCTCTGTTACAGATCTTTGTGTTATCTGCAAAGAGGCATACCTTTCCCTCCAGACCCTCTGCAATGTCACCTATAAAGATGTTAAAGAGGACTGGACCCATTACTGAGCCCTGAGGTACTCCACTAGTAACCCCCCTTCTTCAGAATGTGTTCCATTCACTGTTACCTTCTGTGTCCTGTTGTGCAGCCAGTTTGCTACCCAGGTTATCACCCTGGAAATCACTCCCAGGCTGGCTAACTTGATTATTAGTCTTTTGTGCGGGACTGTGTCAAGTGCCTTGATAAAGTCTAGGTAGGCCATATCCACAGCCCCTCCCTTGTCTATTACTTTGGTCACCCAGTCAAAGAAATCAATTAGATTCATCTGACATGACCTTCCTGCTGTAAATCCATGCTGCTTTGGGTCCTGCGCCCCGCTGGCCTCTAGGTACTCAACAATTTTTTCTTTCAGAAGTGATTCCATCATTTTCCCTACCACTGAGGTCAAACTTACAGGTCTCTAGTTTCCTGCTTCTGTCTTGGTCCCACTTTTGTGAAGGGGAATCACATCTGCCCTCCTCCAGTCCTCAGGTACCACCCCATTCTCCCATGATTTGTTAAAAAGTGTGGTCAGTGGTGTCACTAGGTCCTCCTTTAGTTCTTTTAGGATTCTGGGGTGAAACCCATCAGGCCCCATTGCTTTGTCCACCTTGAGTTTTAGGAGTTCTTTCAGGACTCTTTCTTCTGTAAATGGACTGGTGTCAACCCCCCTTCCCAGAGTGCTTCTATTGTCTGGTTTAGGTAACTCCTCCTCATCTTCTTTTGTGAATACTGAACAAAAGTATTCATTCAGTATCTCTGCCTTTTCACTGTCTCCCTCTGCCCACCTCCCTTCTCCTTTATTAATCTTCACTATTCCTCCCTTAACCTTTATATGCTCCCTAATGTACCTATAGAAGGTTTTATCCCCCTTATTAACTGAGTTGGCTACTTTTTCCTCGGTTTGGGCCTTCGCTATTCTGACTGCCTCCCCACTTCCTTTCTGCTTTAATTGTACAGTTCCTGTCATGCCCTTCTGTGATTCCTTATACTTTTGAATGCAGACTTTTTCTTTAACCTTCCCTGACACTCCTTTTGAGAACCATAGTGGTTTTTTACTCCGCTTTGGTTTTTTTATTTGTTTCACACAAAGGCTTGTTGCCTCTATGATAGCAGTTTTGGTTTTTCTCCATTGTTCTTCCACCCCTCCTTTTTGGCCATTTGCTAGTGCATTCCTCAGGTATTCACCCATTTTGCCAAAGTCAGCCTTTTTAAAGTCCAGTATCCTTGTTTTTGTATGGCTTGTCTCCATGGTCAAGTTTGACTAGTGCAGAGGCAGGGCCTTGGCTGTAGATAAAATCTTCATAATCCAGTAGAGGGAGGAAAGTGGTTTGAACCAGTCTCTTCTTGGTATCCTATGTGAGTAGGTATTTGATTCTGTAGAAGATGCCAAGCTGCTGCCTAAGTTTCTTTATTAGTTCTTCAATATGATCATTAAAGGAAAGTCTGTAATCTATCCAGACCACCAGGTATTTGAACTTGGTAACATATTCTAGTGGTTCGCCTAAGAGTGTGGTGATATGGGGTAAGGAACCTTGGGAAACTTGATTAAGTGCATATACAGAGGGAGAAAAGAGCATCACCTTTGTTTTCTTTGCATTTAGCAGACGTTTTAGGTTCAATAGCTGTAGTTGCAATTGATTAAATTCTTGTTGCAGAACTCTACATGCTGCCTCAGGAGTAGATCTGCTAATGTATAATACCATATCATCTACGAAAAGATGTATGTTGGTGGATTTAATATTGGCATCAATTTGGTTAACATATATAACAAACAGCAGTGGACCCAAAATGGAGCCTTGTGGTACACCCCTCAATAGTGGTTTTAGCTGTGAGAATTCCCCTTCCACTTTTACTTGCTGCTGACGACCTGAGAGATAGTTTGCAAACCATTTCTGAGATAGTGTATCCAGACCAACCATGCGAAGGGATACTAGAAGCAGATCATGGTTGACAGTGTTGAATGCCTTGCTTAGGTCCAGAAATATTGCACAAACAAAATTATTGGAATCCAGGTCACACTGCCACTCATTAATTACCTTTGCAAGAGCTGAAATGGTGCTATGACTGAGATCTAAAGCCTGATTGTAGAGGGTTAAGCAGATTTGAGGATTCCAGGTAGTTCCTAAGCTGTGTACTCACTATTTTCTCCAACAATTTGGAAAGCATGGGTAGTAGAGAGATTGGCCTATAATTATTAAGGTCCCTAGAGTCACCAGATTTAAAAAATGGAATCACATGGGTAGTGTTCCATAGGGGAAGAAGCTGACCCTGTGAGAGGGATAGATTAAATAGATGAGTACTGGGCACTGCCAGGGTTTGGTGAGTAAGTTTCAGGAAGAAGGGGTCTAGGAGGTCAGCACCAGCACTCTTCCTGATGTCTAAGTGGAACAGTAGGTCCTCTACTTCTTTCAAGGATGTAGGCTGAAGGAAGAACACATTTTTGGTTACTAGAACATCTTGGTCCTGTATACCGATTTGGGAGTGGAGTTTGTTGGCAGGGGAGGTATCGAAAGCTAACCCTGCAGTAGTGAAGTGGTTGTTGAATGAGTCTAAGATTGCCTGTTTGTCTGAAACTGTGGTAGATCCAATAATGATTACTGAGGGTAGGGAGGCAGGGGATGCATAACATTCAATTTCCTTGAGGGTTTTCCAGAATTTGGAAGAGCACTTATAGGTAGAATCAAGCTCATACTGGTAGTAGTTTGCTTTAGCCTCTCTCACCAACTTGGTACATAGATCCCTTCCCCTCCTGAATGCAATCCAGTCAGCAGGGCGCTAGTCTTCTGGGCTGTTTTCCAGAGCAAATCTCTATTAAGCAGGGCCGCTTTCGGGTCTACTGTAAACCACCGGCATGCCATCTTCTTAGTACGGACATTGACCAGGGGTGCATGTTTATCCAATGCCCCAAGCACGATCTCCTGGAAGATGTCATATGCAGCATTTACTGATTTTGCAAGGTAGAAGTTCTGCCAGCCCAAGAATTCCCGTAGGTCAGAAGTTAAACTGTAGAGGTCAAAGTTATGATGACACCTCTTACTGGTGAATTTTGATGCAGGCACCGAAATTAAAGTGGTTCTTACACAGGTGATAAAATAGTTGTCACTGATATCAGAGAAAAACACTCCAGTGTGAGAGAATGAGTAAGCTTTGTTTACTAATATGAGATCCAGCAGTGTACTGTTATTTAGAATCTTCTTATTAGGGCGTGTTGCTTCAGTAATGAGTTGTAATAGACCAAATTCATCACAGAAGGATTTAAGAGGTATAGAAACACTGGAAAACCAGTCTAGATTAAAGTCTCCTAATATGATAATCTCTGAGGATAGGGAACCAAGTGTGTTTCTCAGATGGTCAAGTAACAATAATCCTGCTGAAGGAGGCCTATAACATCCTAGTACATAGAAGGAGACAGAAGAGGTAAGCTCTATTTTGAGATTGAGGTTTTCAAATTCTTTAGGCATTGAGGTAGAATCGATGACTGAGGTAGAACATTTATCTTTAACATATATGGCAACTCTTCCTCCTCTTGCCTGCCTATCAGTTCTGAACAAATTATAAGATGGGATATTTACCTCACGGTCAGAGGAGCCAGGTCTGAGCCATGACTCCGTTACCACCAGGATATCAGGCATAGTGTGGCATACCCAAGCCTGAATGAAGGCACTCTTCTTCAAGAGGCTGCATGCATTGACATGCATAAAGCTCATTCCTTTTATTCTGGGTAGGTCAGCAGGAGATGAGATCGCAGCCAGAGGGCAAGGATTAATTTCGACATTGCCTGAACAGAACAATAGGAGCAGCAGGAGTTTCCTAATAGCTTCTAAGAGTAGCCGGTATGCTCTGAACTGTTTCCGTTTGCAGGGATTATTGAGTGTAATTGGAGGGTCCCTAAGCTGGATACCTAGAGTACTTAGTGCTATGTAAAAAAGTACCCTAGTTGTGAATAGCTGGGAGCAATTAAATACATTAACTGGCCTTACGTACTATCTCTTATCATAGCTGCCATTTTAGCAGAAGGATGTCTTTCTGATTGGAAAGTGGATCTACAATGTTGGACCATCTTCAGATAAGTGAGGGTATGTGTGGGCAGTGGGCGCTGAGTGGGGGTTAGGTAGGTAAGGAATGGTGTGCATAGGGGTCGAGATCAATGAGGAACTGTTTTCTTCTTTTAGGTTAAACATAAGATCAATGTGTGGTGGTTTTCTTTTTTTACAGAGGTTCTGTAGCCAACACTGAGGATTGTGCACTCTACTGTCAAAATAGTCTTGGGCAGCACCAGCCGTGGGCACCCCATGCTGCCACCTGTGTATTGGGGTGGGCAATCTGGAGATGAGGGGAAGGGAGTATTAGGAAGTGGTACCTGGGGTGGGCTCAGTGGTCTGCTTTTCTTTAATTGGATAGATCACTTCTCATGTATTTGCAGTTTTAACTGGGAAGTCACATTAGGAAAGACACAGGGCTCAATTATCAAAGGTTGACACAGGGTTTTCACAAGCCCTGTGTCAAACTCTGCATTACCCTAAACACATTGCTGCACCACTGCCACACCATGCACCAGATTCACAAAGTTCACATACATTTGCGACAATGTACCCCCTTTACGGTGGCTTGCGCCACACATTTGGCACCAAAAGTTGGTCTAACGGGTGTCATGTGGTGAACAAGATTGAGAAACCTGATAGCAGGCCAGGGAATGCCACAAGTCTCATGTGGTATATGTTCAGCACACCCAGGCCTTGCGGCATTCTGACTCATTTGAGAATTGAGATCACAGTGTCTACTATATATTTCATTTTTTATTTTTCTGAAGAATGACATATGGTTGCATGAGCAAATAGAAATCTGAAAGAATCTTTGTCAGCTTCATGCACAAGTGTTCATCCTCCCAACCCCAAATCCAAACTTCTGATGGGGAAAAAAGTTAATCAACATGTGCGGCTTGGGGACATTCTCGAAAAGCAATTCATACACTCCCCCTCCCTCCAGCCACCACCAACAGTCACATGGAAAAAACTAAGTTATGTAAAACAGATCCAGCCAATGTGGCCATCTTTATTATTTTGTTCCTCTGTATCACTACAATTGTTTACCTTAGCTGTGTTAAGACTCAACCTTTGCAGGGATAGCTTGCAAACGTGCTAAGCCAAATGTTATGTATGTGTCATTCATTTCCATATAGGAAGCAATGCAAAGGGCACAACAGTACCAGTGCCTCAAAAGCCTGTTTCAGTTTTCGAATGGAGTCATTGGATATTGACACATAAATGCAGACCTGTTAAATTACGTTGTTTTAAATTTCATTTTGGGCTTTTCTTATTTAGATGGTTTTGGATGAGTGAAATTGACATAGAGCATGTATAAATATGTATAAATGTGCATAATTAGAGTTATATCATTTTCTGAGGAATACCACAGTGATGCATTGGCAGATAGAACTATGTCAGCATGTTTTTTAGCCTCCTGCACATGTGCTCTACCCTTCCCACCAAACATGAACCCAAACCTCAGACCGGTGCAATTTGAACCTATTTGCAATCACATATTTTGTGTACTTTTGACATACAGTTCTAGCAAACAAAATTAAACAAATTCACTTGTTATACCTTGCATCTGATATCTTTACTGATATGTGTTTTTCCATGTTATGGTTTGTGTGCTTTGGGTAGATGCATGTGGAGGGTTGGGGGGCAACATGCATCGGTAATGGAAATAAACAAAACAAAAAGTATTTACTTGCTAAGATACACTTTTCATGAACAAGTGAACTGGTATCATACAGAATTTTTCTTTATGCACTTTTTTTTGTATGACAGTAGCTGTCTGTTAATTGATTTCTCTCTAGTGACAAAAAAAAAGAAAATATCTGAATCACCATTTATACAATGTGCCGAGTAATCTTCTGAACTAAACTATAAAATTTAATAATTCATAATTGACCACATTCCAGTGCAACATGCTGATGTTCTGGTTGCCTGGTGTGTGACAATCCCGAGTGATGAGTGAGCAGAGAATGATTTTCAAACTGTTAAATAAAATAAAGCATATCAGGTTTGGCATTCAGAATTACCTAATTTGCTAATCTCACTGAAAAAGAAAGCTTCATTCATGGTTTACTGTGGCTTTTTTTTTTACCTTGTAGTCTAAGATTTATACTGTTAGGTTCTGTGTGTGAGTTGAAAAAGAGCTCCTCTCTCTAAGCTGGGCACCCAGGATTGGGGTGCCCCGAAAAAGGTATTTCTGGCCCTAACTGGAATATAAACAGACATCAGAATCTTGCTAAATGGGTTAGTTCAGCTAGGTTCACATTTTTGTTGTCCTCAATACATCAGTTTTTGATATTTTCTATGTTTTTTAGTTTGGGGGGGGGAAACATAAGATGGCAGCTGTCATGACTCCAACAAAACTGTTTTTTTTTTTTGGGTGGAGACAACTAAGTGGCACAAAAGCAGAATGATCCTCTGACCCAAAAATGTGCAGGTCATATCAAAGGGCTATTCTAAAACCCTACTGATCATGCTCATAAATAAACAAATAAACAAAAACAACTTGAAATCAAAATCAGAAACATTACCCCTTATGACCACTGCAAGCCTTTCATGAACCTACCTCTCTGATTTTTCTGGTCACCTCAATGTATTACTTACCTAGGAATCAAAATAACCCAGAACCTGGAAAGAAATCTTGGATACAAACTTTAGTCCCTTATTTGATAACATCAAGACTATTCTAGATAGAGGGAAGCTTGCTAATCTTTCTTTCATGGGGAAAATGGCCACCATCAAGATTACAATCACACCCAACATTCTCTGCTTATTCACCAATATCCATCTAACTTTACCAGCTATCTTTCTCTCTCTAAACTCAACAAATTAATTGATAACTTTATATGGGATGGTAATCCACTGAGATTCAGTTGTAACAAGCTTCGTGCACATTGGAAAAGTGGCGGTTTTGGATTCCCTTGGTTTAAAACTTATTTATGGGCCTTCTGGACCTCTCAAACTATCAAGTGGTTCCCACATCCTTCATCTTTAATCCTCTTCCTTTCAAATTAAAATCACATCCCACTATTTCAGCCTCTGTTCTTTACTGGAAGCTAATTCTCAAATTCTTAAAATCTAACCCAAGTCCCTGGTTCTATACCCCCGGTAACCCATTATTTGTTCTAGATAATTAAACTATCTTCTGCTGCTCTTGGAGATATAAAGGTATTTTTTTCTTAAAGGATATCCTGGATCAGAATTCACTTACTCTCAAATCTTTTTTAGAATTACAGAAAATCTGAAATATCCCAAAGCAAGACTTTTGGAAGTATTTACAGATTCGTGCTGCTTATAATTCTTTATCTCATTACGTTCATAATCACAATCTACAGGATCAATACATTTCGCACAGGATTAAATTATCAGCAACATGGGATAGTTCCATCTATAGAGACATCATGGATATCTTACCTGATCAAACTCTATCAGTTAAAATAAATGGAGCACCCTCCAAAAGTATAACATCACTGACACACAATGGAGTAAGTGTTGGCGTATATCTCATAATAGATTCAAAGATACATGCAGTTCTCTAATTCAAATTGAAATCCTTACATTCTTGGTACAGTTTGGTACTCCATCGTATGGGACTATTAAACAACAATAATTGCTGGTGTTGCAGCCTGCCCAATGGTGATATTCTTCACACCCTATGGGCCTGTACTCCTGTCAATAAGCTCTGGCACAAAGTTCACACATTTGCATTCAGAGTAATCAGACAACAAATCCCCCTAGACCCGAAACTCTTCTTGTTAGGCATACTTGCTTCATTTAATTCTACCCTCTCAAATGCACATTTCAGATGGCTAAATATATTGTCTCTCCTAGTTAAATGCTTGGTTCTCATGAACTGGAGATCAGCCTGCATACCAACCCTTTCAAATGTTCTTCCAAACTTATCTCAGTATGCATCCCTAGATCTATTATCTCACTGTACTCATGACTGACTCAATATATATTATAGATGTTGGCAGGACTATTTCAAGTATATTGACACTTCTAACACCCCTACGTCCTAATATATACATTTTCATCCCCCCCTTTTTTATCACATATATTTCAGATTAGGGACAACAATATTCTTAGGCACATATTTTTTTTTGATCTTTTCCTTACTCCTATCACTCTCCTTTTTCTAGTCTCTTTTATTACCTTCTTACAGGTTACTTGCATTCACTTCCTCCTATTATAGTGCATCTATTTTATTCTTACATGTGCTACCCTATACAATCACTAATGGGCTTAACCTCAGGTATTCACTAACATCGCTTTCTATATTTGGTAGATAATTCAAAATCAACAGGTTCCTAACTCTTCATAATTTCTTTATTATTCACTTGTAACCTTGTTTTTATGGTTAAGACCTAAACATAATCTTAACACTGTGACTTTTCTCCTTCAGAATATGTACACTGTTTTTTAAATAACAGATATTTCTGTCCCTTATACGGAAGATGCTGTATACCTGTATTGTCTGTTGTTTCACTTTTATGAAAACCTTTAATAAAAAGGTAAAGTAAAAAAACCTTTAAATCCTTGTAACTTTGGAACTGATTAATATTTTTTTTTTCCAAAAAACTTTGAAAGGCACTACTTTAGCACAGGCCACTTCTACCTTAAAAGTTCTGAAAAAACATATATGTACCATCTAGGCTGTAGGTTAGAGCAAAACAAAAATAAAAAAAAAACATACAATAAGTGTAGAAAAAATGCCACTTTTCATTAAAAATCAATATTCTGTATTTTGGAAACCACACAAGCTGCCATCACAAAGCTTTTCAGTTATTGTGAGCTTACCACCAAGACAATGCATGCCAAATTTGGGGGGATTTTGTTAAATGCTACCAAAGTTATTAAGGTGTAAATAACGGGGTTTTACATTAAACACCTTACACAACTCCTAACTACACTGATGCTTCTGAACCAGTATAATACATGCAAGCAATAACACATGATGAGGTGTGGGTTATGTGCTGGTATGAGCACACCCAGGTGTATTATAAGGCATGAGGAGCTTGTACCGAGTGCCTTATGCACCTGGGCATACTCTTATCTTCAGGTAACCCACACCTCAGAGTGTGTTATTGTGCTTATAAAATGGGCTCTCAGTAAAAAAGTATATTTAAAAAAAATGCAGATGTGTACATAAAAAAAGTCAAGAAATATGATTATATAAGTGGAAAAAAATAGTCCCTGCCATTGTCTTGCAATGGAGCTTTTTCACTGAAATTAAATACAGGAGGCTGATGTATGCAGTCCCCCCCCTCCCCATATTTAAAACAAAAATGTGGTCTCATTTTTGATATATGTTTTTCTTTTCTTTCTCTTTTTATTGATTTGTATCATTGCTGTTTTTTTACATTACACAGATAGTTTGTGTAGCAGCAAGGTTGTCTCTCAGCAGCTGATGTAGGCTGGTTTTCAGGTACGTGTCGCTAATGAGATAGAAACTGATTTTTTGTTTCCTGCTGACTGTAATGGGGTGCAATGCTGGAGAGGAATTTATTGTTTTTTTTTTATTACAGATCTGCCTTGTGTGGCAGTGAGCATGTCCCTCAGCAGCTGCCATAGAATGTGGTTTCTGGGTTCGGGCTCTTAAAAACTGACTGACAAGATATGAAGTTGTTTTCTCATTCTTAGTTTTCTGGCAATGGGAAGAGGATGCAGTGTTAGTGAGGAATTTATGGGTTGTGGCTCTTGTTTGAAGAAAAGGACAGAGTGGGGACAATCCGAGATGGTAGAGACCTAAAGGCAGTAGAAGTCAGGCCCAGTACGCTGTAAAGTTTTTTAGCAGCGGACAGACAGCTTGAGCTGCTATGAACAACAGTCGGAGTGAGTAAATATAAACAGGATAGAAAACAATGAACTCTTTTGAAACTGTGTAGGAGTGTGCTGTGGGCTGTCTGTCTATGTTGAGGTCAGGGGACAGAGCGAAACTATTGAGCAGCTCATCTAGTTAACGTGGCACAGAGCTGCAGGTCATTTTTTTTAAACAGGATGGTGTTGAGGACAATGATACTTTTATGTGTTGTGGTTAGGTTGGCAGGATTAGTGCCAGTTGGGACAATAAATGCTGATAAGGACATGGCTAAAACTAGGTTTTAGCCAATCAGCATTCTGGATTTTTTAAGCCCATTTTATAAATGTATCTACAGTATATATAAAACAAATATTGACCAGAGTTGAGGGCTATAGTGTGAAAACCTTGACCTCAAGGAAAAAAAAAAAACATTGCCTGACAATTGTTATATTACAGAACCCAAAGTCTGAGAGTTGCAACATTATTGGAAGGCAATAATTCATGCTGAGATTTCAAAGTTTTCACACTATAACCTGAGACATTCTGGTCGATATCTGTTTTATAAAACCATACAACTTGATTGACAATGAAATATCACTATAATGAAATGCAAGAATCAGAGAATACAAAGCCTAATCGACAGCTAGAGGTGGTCAATAGTTTTTATAACATGGGTGCCAAAATACTGTATTCTGATTCATCAGAACAGGTCACCTGACCTTTGATTAATCTCCAGTATACCCACAGTTGCTTTGCAGGACCTCAGTATCCTAATTAACAGCAACATAAACTGACCTACTCAGATCACTCCACCATACAAACATGTAGAGCTGTGGTGAAGTGGTGAATTTCAGCTACAAAATGGCAGAATTTCACCCGAGAATGGCAGAATTTCAACCTGAATGGCAGAATTTCGCCTGAGAATTGTAAAATTATGCCTGAGAATGGCAACATTTCACCACAGCCCTAACCAGCAGTTACATCCTCACTATACAAAATCCACCTAGTGAAGAACTATAACTACAGCATCCTAAATACACAATATCCATTAGGCAGAAGGACTATTTTATTATAATTGCTTGTTCACAGAGATTTATTTTAATATTTCTTTAGGTAAACCTCTAACATAACATAACCCATGTTATAAGAGGATTAATCCACTCCAGGGTATGGGTTTACTGAGCATTAATCAATGCCTGGGTGGTTGAAGTCACTCAGTCTGCGGCCCTGCGTACTGGATTAATGCTCAGTCAACCCATACCGTGTTGTGGGTTAATCCTTCCAAAGTACTACTGATGAGTTTTAGCAAAGGAGAATTCCTCAGGCAACTACTCAGTGAACCCACCTGAGATAGGGAAGTACTGACCTTGGTGCTTACTAACAGGGACAATGTTGCAAATATCAAGGTAGGAAGCCATCTGGGGTCCAGTGATCATTGTACAGTGTGGGTCAACATAAGAACGACTGCTAAACCCAACCACACAATGGAAAGAGTCCTGGACTTCAGATGGGTAGTTTTTATAAAAATGGGTGAATGCCTCGAGAATGAGCTGGCAGGGGGACATAGCCTGGGAGGGGTGGAGGAACAGTGTGCCAAACTAAATGAGGGCATAGTAAAGGCAACAAATCTCTGTGTCAAGCAAAGTAAACAAAAACAAAAAGAAGAGGAGACCACTATGGTTCTCAAAAGAGGTAGCAGAAAAGGTAAAGGCTAAAAGAGTCGCATTCAAAAGGTATAAGGAGACCCAAAGAAAAGAGAATAGGGAAATGTATTAGGGAAAACTGAGGGAGGCAGGGAAAGCAGTGAGGAGCACAAAGATGCAAACTGAAAAACAAAATAGCTCAGGCAGTATCAAACGGGGATAAGATTTTTTTTAGGCACATTAGCAAAAAAAGTTAGACAAAGGGAGGGATTGTAAGACTAAGGGGTAACTGAACAGAGGAGGATCAAGAAAAGGCAGACATCTTGAACAAATACTTCTGCTCAATGTTCACAGTGGAAGCGGAAGAAGAGTAACAGTGAAAAAGCATCAGGAGCTCTGATGAGAGGAAAGTACACTTGTTCTTTTTCTGAGGAGAGACTCTGTAAAGCACTCACTAACCTGAAGGTGAACAAAGCCTTGGGGCCAGACGGGGTGCATCCAAGGGTGTTAAGGAGGCTCAAGGAGGTACTAGCTGCACCTCTGACAGACCTGTTTAACAGATCACTGGAGATCGGAGTGGTCCCAGAAGACTGGAGAAGGGCAGATGTAGTCCTACTTCACAAAAGTGGTAGCAGGGAAGAGCCAGCACTATGGGCCTATTAGCCAGACATCGGTTGGGGGTAAGTTAATGGAAACACTACTAATGGAAAGGATTGTGGCATATCTTGAATCCAATGTATCACAGGATCTGAAGTAGCATGGATTCATAGGGGGAGGTCATGTCAAACAAATCTGATAGATTTCTTTGACTAGGTGACCAAGGAGTTAGATCAAGATGGAGATGGTGGACAAGGCTTACCTGGATTTCAGCAAGACATCTGAAACCATTCCACATAGGAGACTGATAAGCAAGCTGGGTAGCTTAGGGGAGGGCAACAAGGTGGTAACCTGGAAAAGAAATTTAGAGAATAGAAGACAGAGGGTAGTGGTAAACGGAGTTCACTGTGAAAAAGGGAGGGTGACCAGTGGGGTACCTCAAGGTTCAGTGCTGGGTCTGATCATCTTTAATGTCTTTATTGGTGACATAGCAGAGGAGCTGGAAGGGAAGGTCTGCCTCTTTGCAGACTACACCAAGATCTGCAATAGGGTGGACACTCGGGGGGGGTGCAAAGGATGGGCAAAGATCTGAAAAAAAGAAAGGGTGATCAAGGGTATGGCAGCTGGGTTTTAATTGAAAAAGTGAAAAATAATGCACTTTGACCATTGAAACCTAAAGGCAGTGTACAAAATAGGTGGAGTGATACTGACAATGACTAGGGATGTAAGTTTGTCATGGCAGTCATACGTGTCATTGATTCCATGACGTTTGATCTTTATTCAGGACTTCCATGACTTTCACTAGTGTCATCAGAATGTAGCAATGATGGCAGTGCCACAACATTTACTATTGTTTACTAATTATTTCATGAACAAATAATGAGTCATTAAAACCTTATCCATGACAAACTTACATCCCTAACAATGACTAATCAGGAGAGAGCCCTGGGGGGTAATTATATATCAGATGACCTAAAGGTGGCTAGGCAGGGTGTGGGATAAGGATAACAGGGATAACCAAAGCAATGTACAACACACCAAAGTGTGACTTTAATTACAAAAACAATAAACTAAAAAAAAAGAAAATAACTAAAGCAATCAGTAATCACTATTTCTTGTAGTATTCACACAGTCTGGATCATGTCAAGCTCTCAGATCCCTTTTCATCTGTGTGTTCCAGGACCATACACCTCTGTATGTCCTCTTTTCATCCTAGTTTTGGGTATACTGGGACCATTCAAAAGGCTAATCTGAAGTTCAGCCTTAGGGTTTTCTATAACTCCCACCTGCCATGTGATCCACCCGCTATTCTAATATATTACATTTCTAAGCTAATAAGATACGTACAGAAATGAAAAAATAAGTGGTTACATTTTTACAAGGTCAGGATCCTTCCCTCTTGGTATTAAAATAGTTCTCCTACATTTCATATGTAAAATGACCATGCATATGTAATGGAGCTTAATAAACTATAACCCCTCCCGTGTGATTGAGGCTGACATCTAGACCTTAGGATAAATTGTCAAACTTGGAGGCCACTTGCTCCTAACGGAGCTATACAGAGATTCACCCTAGGTAAGGCTGTAAAGTATTTTTTTTTAACAAGGGGAGATCTTGCCAAACATGAACAAGTTATTTGATTGGGTAACCAGGGAAGTGGATCAGATTGGAGCAGTGGATGTGCCTACTTGGATTTAATTAAGTACTTCAACACCATTCCACACAGAAGACTGGCGAGCAAGCTGAGCAGCCTAGGTGTGGGTCCAAAAGTAGCAAAATGGGTTAGAAGTTGTCTAAGCAACAGGAGTCAGAGGGTGGTGTTAAATGGTGTTCACTCTGAAGAAGGCAAGGTGGCCAGTGGGGTGCCACAGTGGTCAGCAATAGGCCCCATCCTCTACAATGTCTTTATTAGCAACATTGCAGGAGGGCTGGAAGGGAAAGTATGCCTGTTCACGGATGACATAAAAATCTGCAACAGAGTAGACACATCTGGGGGCGGGGGGAGGTTGAAAAAATGAGGACTGATCTGAAAAAGCTGGAAGACTGGTCAAGGGTTTGGCAACTGGGCTTCACTGCAAAAAAAGTGCAAAATCATGAACTTGCAGCACAGAAATCCTGGGGCAAATTACAAATTTGGCAGGGAGGTATTGGCAACCACAGAACAGGAAAGGGACCTGGAGGTAATAATTTTTTATGACTTGAAGGTAGCAAAGCAGTGTGATAAGGTAGTGTGGAAAGCTAGCAGGATGCCCGGTTGCATGGGAGGGGGTATCACTAGCAGAAAGAGGGAGGTAGTGTTACCCCTGTATAGATCGATGGTGAGGTCCCACCTTGAGTACTGTGTCTAGTTCTGGAGGCCCCAACTCTGAAAAGACATAGATCAGGTGGAGATGGTACAAACGAAGGCAACCAAAATGATGCAGGGCCTGCATCAAAAGCCCTATGAGGAAAGACTCAAGGAATTAAACTTGTACTCTCTAGAGGAAAGGAGGGAAAAGAGGGACATGATAAAGTGGCGCCAGAGCCGGTGGGGGCAGGAGGAAGCCATGGCCCCCTACTTTTAAAACTGAAAGGGCCATGCCTCCTCACTTGTTTATAGCAGGTAATGGAAAAATATTTTAAAATGCCATTCTGGCCAAAATCTGAGGAATCTGGGTGTGGTGCAGCACCAGCGCAGTGCAGCAGATGGCAGCAGAAAGACCAATAAATCATACCATTACCCCACACAACACACAGACACAACAATTATTCAGTGTACAGCAGGGAGGGACTGGAGCCACTAGCTGAGTCTGACAGGGCACACACGGGCTGATGACAGCTGAGTTCTCAATGTTGAGATGGAGGACTCACTCACTGGACACTCCACAGACTTTTCCAACTCCAGCAGACTCTGTCTGACTCCAGGCATACACTCATCTGTGGATTCAGCGCAGAAGTTGTAACTTAACTACCGTATACTTCACTTGACTTGAAAGTATACTTACCCTCCCTCCTCCCCAATGTTCTCCACCCTATCCCCAGAGATTCCCAACTCTCTGTCTGTTGTCATGTTTGTTGTCATGACACTGACTGACCTGTCTTGAGGTCCCCTTTCCCCATTCATCCTTCCTTGCTTGTTCTTCTTCTGTTCTGCATTCTCTCTTCTGTTTCTGCAAGCTGCTAGTTGCTTCTTGCTTGTTGAGTCTGTGTCTGTTGACTCAGTCCTCTGGTCCTCCAGATGTGTCCACTTCACTATGGTCCTCATTGGACTCAGGGCAGCCTGGCTGGCTCGGCTCAAAAAAAGCCAGCAGGTGTCGGTGAGGGTCAGACTTCGATGATGAGACACCAGGGTCTGGATCTGGGTGGAATTAAATGTGGACTGCTGGTGGCGTGGACTGGTGGATCGAGTCAAATGACCTACCTGCCTGATAGTGGCAAGGTCAAGGCAGGGTCGACCAGCCATGAATGAGAGTGAGCCAGAGCGAGGATGACGAGCTGACTGCCGAGGTCGTCAAGATAGTTGGTCACCCGGCCAGATCAGGTGGTAGGGTGTGTGTCTGGGGTCATGATTTAATCCAATTGACAGGTCTGACTGGAGGGACTCAGACTCACTTGACTCAGATACATATCAGTTGGAGGAAATTGTGGATGGGGTGGGGAACTTAAAAGAATGAACAAGGAAGAATTAAGAGGTCAGGACTCAGGTGGGTCATGGCGGTGGACTGGTCTGGTGGGTCCGGACTTGGGGGAGGGAAATCATCACATACATCATTAACAACAACAATGGGCGGGGAGGGAGGTGGTTGGTTTGGTTAAGGTTTGGGTTTGAGGGGGTGATGACAGTGAGACGGTGTAAGTGTAGTCAACTCAGAGTCAATTAATCCAAAGAAACTCAAACTCCAGTCAGTTCACTACTACTGATGAGTCTGTGACTGTCTCCCTTCTCTCTCATCATCATAACTGGCATATAGGGGGCAGGCTGCAGCCAGCTTGTGGGGTCCTTCACAGAGCTGCAGCTGCTGGGTAAGATCACATGACCATGTCTGTCCAGAATGCCTGCACTCGCACTGATTGGACAGACATGGTCATGTGGTCATGTAAGCTGCTTCTCTCATTGTTGCGCAGTAAGAGTCAGACCAGCAGCAACAGAGAACCAGTAGCATGTCTGTCTGCAGCTTTTTTCCACAACTGTCTGGATATATCTCTTAATCGATTCCCAACCATCAGTCATTCTTTCTGTGCTGTGCTAAAACAGTAATCGAGTCAGTACTACCAGTCCACAAGAGACTCCAGACTTAAGCCTGATTTTCTTACCTTAAAATCACCAGCCTCAGGAATTGGATCTCTGAATGACTAGAGAGCTCGAAGAGGCCTAGTTTTGTGGGGCCGCTAGGCAGCTGCCAGTGACTGTGTGACCCGTCTTTCTATCTTTTTTGCAGTTGAAAGCCAAAAGGAGAAAAAACATTTTTTTTAGTACTTGCCTTGCCTACTAGTTTAATTCTTTGATGAGATTGAGAATTCTTCACTACAAGACTGCATGAAGTGAAGTGAAGGCAAAGGGAAGGAAAAAAGATCAGATTTCTTTCTTTTTTCTTTGCACTTGATTGAAAAAGTAAAAGCAAAAAGGAAATACATTTTTAAGTACTTACTTGCCTTGCCTAATTCATTGAGTTTGTTTTTTCACTACACTGCATGAAGTGAAGTGAAGGAAAAATATAAGATTTCTTTCTTTTTTGTACTGAATTGAAAAAGCAAAAAGGAAAATAAGTTTTTTTTTAATTGCCTGCCTTCTTTGCTTAATTCTTTGAGTTGGTTCACTACTCTGCATGAAATGAAGTGAAGAAAAATGAGGAGTAGTAGTAGTAAAAAAAAGAAATAACCCTTAATCCTTCCTTTCTTCTGTACCTGGCTGGCCTGTCCCAGTGTCCCTGCTGCTGGCAACAAGTTCCCCCACTGACCCAAGTTAACCATCTAAGACAAGTTCAAACTGATCTGACTACTTAACTTCTAGTTACTAGTCCCCTGGTTGCTGCAGCCTCAAGTCAAGAGTTTTACAGGGGGGCGTCTTGATTCCTGTCATGGGTGGCCCAGAGCCAGTTGTCAAAATAAAAACAGTTTGATTTGAAGAACTCTTTTTTTTTTTTTTTTTTTTGGACCGAGCCAAGTGACAGTGTAGACTGCACTTAGGTCAGGATTTAAGGGGTGTTGATTGATTGTCAGGGGGCCAGCCAGGCCCAGTGGGGATAAATAAAAAACATTATTTTGCATTTTTTTTCTGACCAAGTCTGTCCAAAGACTCTGCAGTTACTGTGTCAAGTGTGTGTTGTAATAAGAACAGTAAATTGTTGAGTTGAGCTGACTTAATTCTTTCTTCTTCTTGGGGCCTGTAGCCTGTGGGTAAATAAAAAAAACACAGGGGATGCACCAACAGATTAGACTGTGTCTGCAGACTACTGTAGTGCTTAGCCAAGCAGGGACATAAGCAGTTCATTAGACCACGTGAACTTGGCTTGAAATTCCAGGGAATTTCAGGGGTAAAAATAAAAAAGGAAACAGCTTTGTGTAAGAAAAGAAAAGTCTTTGCTTTATCTTAACCTTCCAGCAGCCACCCCAGACAACTAGTAAGTTCAAGTCTAGCACAAGGCTCAAGAACAACACAGTCACAGTTCCGTTACCAAGCCAGCACATCGCAGCCCATAAAACACAGGGATATTTACAGGGCAACAGGGGACTGGGTGTTTGTCAAAGGGGTATAAAAAACGGGAAATTTGGAGATTTCTTTGGACTGAGTCTGTCTGAAGACACTGCAGTTACTGTAAATTCTGTCTGACTGTTATAATACAAAAGAAACTTGATTCTTCTTCTTCTTGGGGCCTGGGAGGGAGTGAAAAAAAGACTTGGACATTGGACACTGAACTCATTAGATTGCTCAGGCAGCCAGGGTTGTCACGGTGACAGACGGGGCACAAAAAAAAAATTTAACTGGGTTTGGAGGCAGCACTGTGGTGCTGAACTGAATTAATTCGATTTAAAAAAAGGGGTAACAAAAAAGCAGACTCAGTTTGCAGTTGCACACTGTGCAAGCCTGCCTTGGTGTGAAGGTAGACTGTGGAGATCCAGTGATAATAAAAAAAATAAAATAAATCTGAATATAGAAAGAACTAAAAAGTACAACCCTTAGCCTTACTTACCCTTGTAGGGAGGGCTCTGAGCATAGGGACACAGATAGAAAGTAACATAGGCAGAACCCCTGTTCCTTACTGTTTGCCATTGTGGAAAAGAAGGGCTTAAGGGTAGGGAGAGGCACTGTGATGCTGAACTGAAGCAAATAAAAAAAGTAACATTAAAGCACACTTTGCACACTGACTGTGTGCAAGTGGGTGGTGTGAAGAGGAAATCAGGTGATAAAAAATTGGCTACAGTTTCATCTGGTGTGGCTGACGTGCATTTAACTGTTAGCAGCAATGAGCGAACAAGAACAAGCAGATGGTGGACCGGCACCACATAAGCGAAAGCTGATTCAGTCAAAGTTGAATTTTGGTTCATTTACACTGCCATTACCAATCAATGCAACTAGTGCAACTGATCCATCCACAAGTTCCACTTCCACAATAAGGCCTACATCTCCTGATCCGGCTGCACCGATGGCAGATTTTCAGAATGGGGTGAGCCGGGAGAACAATTGTGTAACACAGGTACCGGCAGAATAGAAACAGAATGTAATGGACCATGCTGTACCAACAATGACTCTGGAACAGCAGTTCAATTGAAAGTTCTTAATAAAGATGTTGCTAGAGTATATGGAAGAGGTGAAAAGGCACGAGAAAGATATTTCAGCCATCATCGGTACAAAGCCAGAGATTGGCTTGTTCTGTGCAAAAGTCGAATGAGAGCTTTTTGTGCAGTTTGTCATTTTGCAGTATCCAAAGATCTTCTGACTTTCTCAAAATGCGGAGATGATGCATTTGTGAAAGTTGAAATGTATGACTGGAAAATGTCCAGCAAATTTCGGTTTTGCATGAAAATTCACATTTTCATAGGGAATGTTTGATTAAACACAATGCTCATGTTAAACAAGTATCTGTGGATTCACAACTTGTTCATGAAAAGTGGGCTGAGCAAGAAAAGAATAAGTGGTGCCTTTTAGAACAGCTACGCTGTTTGCAATTTCTGGTCAGGCAGGGTCTCGCTATTAGAGATCATACTGATGAAGACAGTAACTTATGGAAGCTTCTTGACCTGATGTCACAGAATAACCCTGAATTACAAACCTTTAATGCAAAGTATACATCACATGATATTCTGAATGAGCTGATCAAGGAAATGTATAGAGAGTGTCTTAATCATCTTCCTTCACAGATTAAGGAGGCAGAAATATACTCTATTATTGTTGATGAAACAAGAGATATAAGTGGACATGAGCAGCTGTCTTTGTCAATATGATGGGCATCACAGGACTATGTCATGGGGAAGACTTTATAGGAAAGCATGACTGTCCAAAACTGAAGCAGAATACTTTTTCCTTACTATCACAGATATTTTACAGTGTTGCAGTTTAGATATTGATTGCATGAAAGGACAAACTTACGATGGTGTATCGGTCCTTCAGGGTCAGATGACAGATGTAGCTAAATGAATCAAAGATGTTAATCCAAAGGCTGTTTCAGTTCATTGTACGAACCACAGTTTGAATCTTATTTTGCAGGAAGCTGGTATCAATTGTTCCATGTTTCGAAGTGCTTTGAGCTTACTATAGGAACTTCCTTTAATTATTCAGGCATCACCCAAAAGACTGGCAGTGTTTGAGAATATTTGGGACTACTACTCCTCCTCATCATCCACATCAGGTTTACAGCATTCCCTGAAGCCTATCTGTCCCACTTACTGGATGGCAAGAACTCAGGCACTTGAGTCAGTACTATTCAATTACAAAGCCATATAATTGCTGCTGATGGTAACACAGAATCAGCAAAGTAAGCACCTAGACTTCAAGCTCTGATGACTCGCTTCAATGTTTTTTTTTTTGGTCTGAAGGTGTCATTGAAAATTTTCTCAGCGTAAGAAGAAGTGGCCAGGGTACTGCAGTCAAAAGGTATTACATTAGAGGCTTTTACTTCTACTTCTACTATTGAAATGCTGCAGACTCTTCTAATGAAAATGAGAGACTCAGATGATTTCCACACAATCTTGGAAGATGTACAGCAAACTGTTGATGGTGGACTAATACAGGCTCCCACCATGCCCCAGAGACGAAGAGCACCATGTCGCTATGATGACAGTGCAGAGCCCCATCAGTGGGCAACTCCTGAAGAGTACTTTAGAAGCCAGTTTTTTGAGGTGATTGACTTGGCCACGGCTGAACTGAACCGGAGGTTTGACCAGCCCATTTTGTTACTTCTCATGAGTATCGAAAAAGTGCTCCTCAATGCTATCAATGGTCAGCCTTGTGATCAAATACCTCAACAGATATGTGATGCATACTCTGGTGACATTGCATTTGATAGACTCTTAATACAGCTAAACATGCTGCCAGACCTCTTGAAAACTCACAATACACCATATCCTACAGCACACATCAAAAAGGTAACAAAAATTGGCACCATCATAGAAATCTTAGCAGAACAACTGGAGATGCAGCGCCTTTTTTCAGAAATTGACAGACTTTTACGTATCTACCTTACTGTCCTGATGTCTAATGCTACGGCTGAGTGCAACTTCTCATGCCTTCAATTGCTGAAATCATATCTAAGATTGACCATGACTGAAAAGTGTCTAAACCACCTCCTCCATATTCACAAACATCTCACAGATTCTATGGATTTACAAACATTTTACGTAACTTTTGTTTTGCCAGTGACACGTCGTGACTTTTTGGGAAATATTTGATTGATAATGTTATCTAACTTGTAACTTAACTTGTACATAATGATTATGCTTCTCTATCAACCAGTTGTGTTTGTCTGTGTCTGAACAGCATTTATTTATTTTTCCTCCAAACTGTTGCTTCGCCCTTGGACTAGCTTTGGGGGGGCCTCCGAGCTACCCACGGGGGTCTCCCCTGCTACCCCTACTCCCACCCCAGGCCTTGGCCCCCCACTTTTAGAACAAATCCATCTCCACTGACATGACAGAAACTTTCAAATACTACCAGAGCCATAGGAAGGCATTTTGGTGCCCTGGGCAAGAGACTAATTTTGCACCCCCCTTCCTAGAAAAGAGCCGAGGGGTCTGGGGGCTTTACATGCTCTGTGGTGAGTTTTGGCACTTTTCATGAAGAAAAAAATACTTTGTTAAATGTTCCCTACCCCTGATTTCAGGGAAAATTTAGCTCCCGTGAAATTTGAGATGTGGGAGACTCTGATTGACTGGCATCAGACTGTGCAGCTGCAATTGTTGAGGACAACTGACTGACCAACAGTGCCATCAACCACCCACCCTATGTGCATTTTTGAAATATACTGTGAAAGATTTATACATAAAGCATTGGGGAGGGCAGGGGGTCACAAGGCCCTCAGAAGCTCTGAGGGATTTACATGCTCAGTGGTGAGTTTTGGGGGTTTTCTTGAAGAAAAAACATATTTTTAATACAGAAAAGTAAAATCTAAAAAAAATCTTTGAGCATGAGCAGTCAGAGACTATATTTAAGAAGTGTGTAAACAAAGGAAAAAATAAAATTAGATTCTCTTCTCAAGCCTTGGTCATGCCTATCTCCTCCTTCCTAGAGACCCAGATCCAGTATTGCAACCCCTCTCCTCCAGCTTGTCCCAACCTCCCTCATTCTCCACATTTGTTATGCCATATTGTTCCTTCCATGTTTTTTAGCAGTGGTGGGAGGACATTTAAGCTTCTATCAGTTTAGTAGATGCATTTGTTGTCTGCATCTGCACAGCATCTCCCTCTGCTGATTTAAAACTGCCTAACTTTTTAAATAATTTTTTAAACTTGCTCCCTTGTATTCTGATGCTCTCCTCAGAGGGTTGAGGACCATCCAGCTTGAATAGCTTTCAATCCATCCAAGAGTAGCTCCAACATCCCAGGCACCCCATCCCTCCTCCCTGTACCATTCCATCAACAACGAGTTGAAGTGAGCAATTGGATGAACCCTCTTCTAGTTCTCCCTTCTGCTCAAACTGGCAGAAAAAAATCACAAGTCAGTGAGGCAGCTGACAGCTTGGATGTACCCCCCAACATTTCTAAAGCTATCCTTAACCTCCTCTAGGAGTCTGCAAACTAGGTCATTGGTGCCTAGTATGACTGCTTTTCACTCCATTGACAATTCTTTCTACCCTGTTTACATCCAATCCAACCAAAGCACCAGAAGGCATCTAACCATCCTTCCCTTGCACCCACCACCCCCTCTCTGTCCTCTTTATTTTTTTCTTATTAAACCAGTTTTATTAGTTTAACAATGAGTGACACAAATCCAGATATACTGTAAATAGCAATGAACAGAACATTAACTACAGAAACAAACTCCCACCCACATCCTTTCCCCCTCCCCTCCCATGACTACACACATAACCAGATCTCAATCCACCGATCTTGAGGTGAACTGGGCCTCAAGGCTTCCAGACTGCCATGAGTGCCTCAAGAGTACCCCAAAGTGATGAGTATGCCCTGGCCCTGCCTTGCATGTAGGCTATATGCCATTCCAGCTGTAGAGCCAAGGTGCACTCCTTATACCACTCCATCGAAGCGGGAATCTGATCGCTCGCCCAATGCCTCAAGATTATCAATTTAGCTGTTGCAGCAATGAGCGACATATGGGCCCTTTTGGCTTTAGGCATACCAGTTGGAAAGAGGCTAATCAGACACACTTTGGGGGGTAAACAAGGTTTCCAAGCCAAGGATAGGGTCTAAGGCATTCTTAATAGACTGCCAAAAGGCCTGCACATGGGGACACAACCAAATCATATGATACAAAGTACCAGTGCTCCATTTGCACTTGCCGCAAAGGGATGTGGTCGCAGTCCCATATTTACATAGCTGGGTGGGGGTTAGATACATGTTGTGCATTATATTAAAATGTACCAATCTCAACCTATCTTGTTTTATAAATTTATATATTGAGAGCCAAAGTTTCTTCCAGAGATTGGGCTTCTCTGGGATTCCCAGTTCCCTTGTCCAGTAATAGCAGACCCCTAACGGTAATCTAGAATCCCACTCCTGAAGGGTTTTATACAAATTTAAGA
Source organism: Neoceratodus forsteri (assembly GCA_016271365.2). NCBI lineage: Eukaryota > Metazoa > Chordata > Ceratodontiformes > Ceratodontidae > Neoceratodus > Neoceratodus forsteri. Next base: position 823,943,176 of record CM057459.1, read on the forward strand.
CTGAACGTGGCTGGGAAGCTATATGTAAGAGTGTGGCTAAATCTGTATCACCCAGGTCTACCGGTGTAATCTGGGAGATAAAGGAAGTTAGGGCATCACTAACTTGCAGGCACTTGAATACTTCCTTGCGTGTGACACTTAGGGACACTTGCAGATGACTAAAGGGGAGCAACTTTCCATTCGACCAAATGTCTGATACCCTGGAGTGATTTAACTGGGGCCAGAAGGTGGGAAACAGGGGAGCGCCCCCAATCTTAAAATGTGGATAACCAACAATGGGCTGGTTGGTCGAGTGGTACCATCTTATTGCAAGGTGTTTTTGTATCTGATGGAAGGCTTTTAATGACCATCCCATAGGGTTACTTCTAAGGGACTTGGGAGTAGCCAATGGGGAAACATATAGGAGGGCCGGCAGGGAGCATTTGACCCACGCTGACAGGTTCTCTGTCCTCTTTATGATGGAATCACCTATCACAACCTCTTTCCTAGCAGTGTCTTGCTTCTTGGACTCCGATCGCATGTAAGGTGTACTCTTAGGAACAGACCTGGTCTCTTGCATGCCTGCAGGGTACGGCCTTTTCACTTGGGGGACTAGATGAACCGAATTGCACATGAGGAGTGAATCTGTTTGCTGTTGCCACCTCAGGGTCTTAGCCTGTATAGACCCTTCTTCCCCATCCCCCCTACCTACAGTAGGTGTGGCATGGTATACAGTGGAAAGGAGTAGTGGCTGCTTGCACCAGTGACCACTTGGACTCACTGTAAGAAGGTTAAGTTCATCCTTTATTGCAGCCAGTTTCACAGTGAGTGCTGCAAACCTGCTGCACACCAGGCAACATTACTGCCTCCCGAGGACTTTCCTGAAGGTGACTGCACCATGGGTGTTATGGCATGTGATGCCTCCATCCTACCCTGTCCCCCCTCAGCTCTCCATATCCATTTTGAATGACTCCCTGATGCTCCTACTTTACCTACTGACATAGGGTCCCCATCCCTAGAGCTTCACTAGTGCTACTGAAGTTGTTCCATGGGCAGAGACCCTTTTATCAGGGGGTATCCTATATAGGATTTTTCTGACGGTCATTTAAAAACCCATAATCTTCACCCATTCTACCACTTTTCTGGATATCTCCTTTCCCTCCTTTAATCTCATTTTGTCCCTCAGATTATTTTGTTTGCTGACACCAGCACACAGAAACCACAGTTTCAGTCCCTTCCTGTGTTCCCAGCACAGGATGCCCAAGCATGTATAGCAAATCTCCTTTAGTAAGAGGACCCCATCCCATGTCTCACTTGTGTCCCTTTAACTTTTTTGAGCATAATCCCCTTCAGACTCCCTGCATATTAATTATTTTATTTTTAATAATGCTAATACCCCCCCACACTGACACACATAAAGAAAGGAGACTCGAGTGTCAACTGTTTTATTTTTTTTTTTTTACTGCTATTCCCCCCCACACACACACACAGAATATTTTTTGTTTCTATAAATACTGCTGAAGCTGCATGCTGATTCAGTAGTAGGGGCTGGGTCGGACTCAGGACTGACTCAGGAGACATGAGGTGCCGGGCTTTTATTTTAAAAATTGCAGCCAGCCTAGGCCCCAGCCAGCAGACTTGGTTACAAAGGCATCCAGCAGCACTGAGCAGCAGGAACTAAGTGTAACTATTGCTGGGACACCCGGACAGGACTAGGAAAGCAGCAGGTGGAGCGGGCAGCTGGCAGGGGCAGCCAGGCCAAGCAGCTTGCAGGCTTAGTCAGGAGTTGGCAGGAGTTGGCAAGACAGGTAGTGGGTGGGGACCCAGGACCGGGGGATCAAGAATTGGTGAATCATAAGAATGGTAGAAGGAGGGGTGTGATGGTGTTGGTGCCATCTAATTCCCCATTTGAAAAAATGGAGGCTAAGACAGATAAGGAGGGTCGATATGCGATGCTGAAAGGTAAATTTAGGGGCAATGTTGTCACACTGGCATCTGTGTACTTTCCCCCGGCTCAACTCTACCTGAGTACCCTTCCTTTCTAGCCACTCTGTTAGAGTGGGGGGAGGGAGTCATACTTTGTGGGGGGGGGCCTTAATCTACCTTTGAACCCGGATATGAACTCCTCCTCAAGGGTAAGAGGGAATCCACACAGAATGGCTAGGAAAATCCAGAAATTTATAGGAGAAATGGGATTATTAGACACTTGGAACCACCAACACACTGGACAGAGGGACTAAACCTTTTTTTCTGCAGCCCACAACACATATTCAAGGCTAGATTACATATTAGTCACGAAGACTGAGGTACAGAGAATTGAGGATACTTGGATAGGGGACTTACTTCTGTCTGATCATGCACCCATATATATAAAAATAGACCTAGGAGAGACTCGACGGAATACCATTTGGTGGCTGAACACCTCTCTTTTGAAAGATAAAGAAATTAGGGACCAGATAGTAGAAACCTATAGAGCATACCTTCTAGATAATACAGAGCAGGATACCACACAGGCCATATGTTGGGACGCCGCAAAAGCTGTCCTGCGAGGTAAATTTATCCAACTGGCCTCGAGGAAAAAGAGGGAGCGGGAGGCCAGAAGACTTAAGCTAATGGGGCTGATAGCAGATTTGGAGGGGCAGCAAAAACAAAAGTATGACAAGGAGCAGAGGAGACAGTTGTTGGACTATAAGAAGGAGTTGACGGGAATTTTAGATTATCAGGTGGAACAGAGGTTGCTCTTTCTGAGACAACAACATTATGAGGAGGGACCTCGATCATTGCGCTACCTGGCTTGCAGGCTGAGGGCAAAATGGGCAAGAGCAACAATAATGAAGGTGTGGCATCCAGGGATAGGCAAAATGGTTCAAGGGGTTCATGAAATAGCAGACGCCTTCAGAACATATTATACTAAGTTATACGCAGAAGACACAAAAGCAGGAAGGGAAGACATAAAGAGATTCCTGAGTTCACTTAAACTACCTGGCCTAACTAGGGAGCAAGGGGAAAGGTTAATGAGACCTGTGAGACCAGAGGAAATAAAGGAGGAGATTAAAAGGCTTAAGGTGGGTAAATGTCCGGGTTCAGATGGACTCCCTGAGGAGTTCTACAAATGCTTTGGGAACCAGATACAGACACTTCTGGGGAAGGTTTTTGAAGAGGTCATGAGAGATGAGGCTGTGACCCCTCCTTCTTGGGCCCAGGTGGTGATTTCGGTGATACCCAAGCTGGGAAAGGACCCAACAAAATGCCCTTCATATAGACTGATTTCCTTATTGAACACTGATTATAAAATACTTACATCTCTTTTGGCAAGACGTATTCAGGAGTACCTCCCCTCTTTAATACAGATAGACCAATCCGGTTTCATACCGGGCAGACAAGCACAGGATAATCTTCATAGAACAACACATATAATTGATCAAATTTCCATGCAAAAATTACCATCGCTGATAGTAAGTCTTGACGCTGAAAAAGCATTTGATAGAGTATCGTGGTTGTTTCTGAAGGAGGTCCTTTCCCAGTTTGGGTTCCCGAGGCAGCTAACAGCTACATTTAAGTTATACGAGTCTCCGAGAGTACAGGTTAGAGTGAATGGACATATCTCTGAGACTTTTTATTTAGAAAGAGGAACGCGACAAGGGTGTCCCCTCTTCCCATTATTGTTTGCCCTGTTCATTGAACCTCTTGCTTAGAGCATCCATCAGTGCCGAGAGATAAAAGGGATTAATATGGGGGGACAAACCCACAAACTGGCTTTGTATGTTGATGATGTTCTTTTATATGTGGCAGACCCCATGGAGTCTTTGCCAGCGGTATTCAGATGGCTAGATAAGTTTTCTGGGTTATCCGGCTATAAATTGAATAATAATAAAACAGAAATTCTCTGTTTTAATTTTACCCCAACTGAGGAGCTTAAAAGTAAGTACCCCATGTTATGGGACCAGACAGAGATAAAATATTTAGAGATAAAGTTGGGTAGGAACAATGCACAATTGAAAGAGCTGAACTATCCTCCTATAATAGCACAGCTTAAAAGTGATTTTCAAAGATGGTCCCTTCTACCCATCTCACTTAGTGCTAGGGCTCAAGCCCTTAAGATGAATGCATTACCACACCTTCTTTACTTATTTCAATGTGTCCCATGTCTGTCAACTCCGGCGGATCTGGAGACCTGGCAGAGTATGTTTTTTTCCTATTTATGGAAGGGTAAAAAACCCAGACTAAGAAGATTCTTGCTTTATCTTCCTAAGGAAGAGGGGGGCCTTGCATTCCCATGCCTGCAAGGCTATTGGGTGGCAGCCTAGATGAGGGTTGCACTACTTTGGGGCAACCCGGCATACGACACCCATTGGAAGTGAATAGATCTCTGGAAACAAAGGCATCCCCCTTTGCGGGCAGTGATGTTTGGACCTCTGGATACAGGGGAAACGTTTGGTTTCTCAGGCACAAGCGGTGTTGGAAGGATGGAGGAGAATAAGCAGGGGCCACATTTGGGAATCTATGGAGGTATAGATGGTGGGCATATGACCATCAGTTTTATACCAGCAACCTTGATAAATGGTATCAGAAACAAGCTAGAAGGGGTCTGTGCGCACCTTATCAAATAATGACGGGGAATACCCTGCTCTCCTTTGAAGCAATTCAGGAAAAATATGGCCTGAAGCAGACAGATAAAATCAGGTATTACCAACTGAGAGACTACTTGGATATACAAATTAACAAAATAATGCTGGAGGAGCCGGTGTTGGAAGAGAGAGGGCTATTTCAAAGAGTGTGGGGGCAAGGGGGGCAGACCATGCCATTTCGTTGCTGTATAATAACTATGTGGCGCATATGGCCAACACGTCCCAGCATATAAAGAAAAAATGGGAACAGGACTTAGTAATTCTTATAACAGATAAACATTGGTCTCCGATGTGGAGAAGTAAGTGGTCAACTTCTAGCTCCTTGGTGTGGAGGGACTTCTGTTGGAAGTTGAGAACTAGATATTTCTTAGTACCAACACAAATGGTGCATTCCAAGGGAGGGACCATGGCTGGGTGCTGGAGGGCTTGTGGAGAACAACATGCCTCACAGGCACATGTCTTTTGGTCATGTCCAGGTATCGCCATATATTGGAGGGAGGTTAGAAAACATCTAGAACAGATATTTTCAATTAAGACGCAGTTAGGACCTGAACATTTGGTTTTAGGACTAATCCCAGGGGAGGTTAGAGATAAGGATGCCAGATACCTATGGAAGATCCTGGTTGCAGCAGCTTTAAAAATTATCACAAAGAATTGGTTGCAGCAGAGAGCCCCAGGGGTAGGGGAATGGAAGGATATGGCTGAATCCATACATTTGATGGAAAGGTTAACGATCAATCTTAAGCAAAAGCCACAGATATATCAACAGAAATGGACCAGATGGTTACTCCATGGCAGTGGTTAAGAGAGAGAGGCCTGAACTGCACTAAAAGAGATATTTACCTTTTACACTGGAGTTAGAGAATGTCCCCCGATTAACTCCTGTTATAGGCATTTTCTGGATATGAGACAACTAGTTATAGATAGTGAAAGGACGGAACACATCCCAGACAGTAGCACCTACTGTTACTGTTCTAGCTAGATTGTAGTAAAGTTGGCTACTGTGAACCAGAAGTACTGTAATATTTCTGTGATGTTGTCAGTGCTATGGGGCTTTTACCCCAAAGAACAACATGTGAATCATGTAAATGATGTAACAAATGCTGACAAAAGAAAGATAATAAACTAAGTATAAAAAAAAAAAAGAATCGGTGAATCAACTTTTGCAAGGTGGAAGTCAGGGACCCTGGAAGTGGAGTACAAGACATTGTTTTGTACTGTGTTGTAAAAATTAAAAATTGCTTTGAGACTCGGCAAGAGGGGCCGGGGACTGCGGCCCAGGGTCAGAATGGAAGGGATCTCATCATTCACAAATGATCGATCAGCCTGCCTCAGAGGAAGGATGAATGAATCAGAAGGTGAGAGAGAACAAGGCCGTGCCAGCCAGTCAGGCAGCTCAAGGGTCCACTCCAGAAGCAAAGCAAAAGGACAAGTTACATACATAGCAGCCAGCCCTGAGCCCAAATAATTATCTAATCCTATATATCCTAGGCTAACCCTTTGCATTCTTTGAACGAGGGATCATCAGTAAGTAGTTTGTACTTTTTGTTTACAACCCCTCCCCCCTCCACATAGATCATCATCATTTATTTAATTTAATTAGACAGGTCATGGACGTGGAAGGAAGGCTTGTCCTCTTGTTGAAAAATGCTGCTGCTACACAAAATCAATTTGAACTGTCCATGTTCTCTCTCTACTATACTAGTCACTTTCTCTCTCTCTCTCTCTCTAACTCTCTCTCACTCTCTCTCTCTCTCCTTTACTCCAGCTCTCCTCTAACTGTCTCTACTCTGCCACTCTAGCAATACTCTGGAGTCTGCTTATCTTATATACTGTACTTCACTTGGCACCAGCCTGCCCCCACAAACAAACTGTCTGCTCTGTATACAATGTGATTGTTCTTCTTGCTGCAACAGCATACCATGTGACCACCCCCCACCCCCCAACTTGCTGGTTCGTGGATGCGCCCTGCTGGCAGCAAGTAGTAATTACTTAAAGAAGGTTAAGAAAATAAATTTAAAGTGGCAGTGCTCACTTTTTCACGTTAATAATAGAGTGAGCTTCAGACGAAACTGTGACCCTCAGAGGCTTGCACCTGGGGCAGCTGACCACCCACCCCACTCTTCCTATGGTACTGAAAACTGCACAGTTATTAATAAAGTACATGACAGTAGCATTTTACATTGAAAAAGATGTTCAAGGAAAAGGGGTCATGCTATGAAGCTGGAGGGAAAAGGCTCAGAGGGGATGTGAGGAAATACTTCTTCACAGAAAGGGTGGTGGACACTTGAAACAGCCTCCCAGTGGAGGTAGTAGGTGCTAAAATGGTAACAGGTTTCAAACATGCATTGGTTAGACACAAGGGGACCTTAGTAATAAGGCAAGGGAAGGAAAAAAAAGCAGAGCTCGAGTAGGGTGTGAGGTGGCCAAATAGGTAGGGAAAATAAGGCAGACTAGGTGGGTCAAGAGGTCCCTATCTGCTGACAACTTCTATGTTTCTTTATTTCTGTGTTGTGTTTGTTTAGAAACATAGAAACATAGAAGTTGATGGCAGATAAGGACCTCAAGGCCCATCCAGTCTGCCCATTTGTTCTACCTTATGAATGTGCCATAGGCTTATACCCTGTCAATGGCCTATCTATTCATACTCATCTTTATTGCTGCTTTATGTCTGTCCCAAGCCTGTTTGAAGTCCTGCACTGCATTCATATCTACCACTTCCTGAGGTAGGCTATTCCATCCATCCACCACCCTTTCTTTGAAAAAGAACATCCTCAAATTCCCCCTTAATTGGCCTCCCTCTATTCTCATGCTGTGTCCTCTTGTCCTGCTATTTTTCTTATATTGAAACATGTTAGACTCTTTCGCCTTGTTAGTGCCCTTAAGATGTTTGAATGTTTTGATCATATCACCTCTCTCCCTCCTTTGCTCTAGGGTATACATATTGAGCTCTGTTAATCTGTTCTCATTTGTTTTCTGATGCAGTCCCTACATCATTTTGGTTGCCCTTCTCTGGACTGCCTCCATTTTGTTAATGTCCTTGTTCAGGTACGGCCTCCAGTACTGCACGCAGTACTCCAGATGGGGCCTAACCAGTGTCTTGTAAAGAGGGATTATTACCTCCCTCTTTCAAGCAATCAATCAATCAATCAAACAATCAAAGTCTTTATTTAACCAGGTGATCACCATTGAGCAAGCTCATTTTCGAGGTGGACCTGGGTTTGTTAACAAGGAACAAGGGACAATATACATGGGATGCAACACACAAGAAAATAGTAATAATGCAAATAAAGTGAGATACAATAATACAGTATATACAAAGTATCAGCAGGTAGCATTGACAGTAGTATATGTTTGGAACAGAAGATACAGCTGGTTTTGGGTAGGACACAATTTTTCATAAAAGTAGGAAATATACATATCAGGTGCACTGAACACAAATAAAACCTAATACAAAAAGATATATAGTGATACGGTATGGAGAATTTTAAGCTGGAACCAGGGTCAAAGGAATGTGGAAGGGACAGATATGGGGATAGAAAAAGGGCAGAGGGAAGAGTCGATTATAGATGTGATCAGTCTTTTAACAGTAGTAATTAGAGTGTGCTTGGACTTGTAGGAGTAACTATTTCGGTAGACAGGCACAGGACTCCTTATTATGATGTAGATATAGAGATTTAAAAGCTGCTAGGCTGATGGGGTGAGTTAATTTCAAAGTTTTTTGCAGCTTGTTCCACAGTTGAGGGAGCACAAAGCTGATGGGCTGCTCTGCCAATGCGAGATTTTGCTTTGTAATCATAAAGGTAGATATATGTGGTGCTTCTCAGGGCATACTTCCCCAGAGTGCACAAAGGTAAACAGACAAAGATATACTGGGGCAGTTTATTTGAGATAGCTTTGTATGTCCAAACTGCAGCATTTTTTTGCCGTCTGCAAGCAAGGGATGACCATCCCACTGCCGTGTACAATGCACAGTGGGGGGCTGAGTATGGAATACCCGTGATAAATCTTATGGCTCTGTGATAAAGCGTATCGAGTTTGGCTAGGGTACCTGTAGGTCCTTGACTATATAGAAAGTCTGCTTAATCCAATAGGGAAAGAAAGGTAGTTTGAAGCAGTTTCAGTTTAGCATCTCTTGTGAGGAGATTATTAATCCTAAAGAACAGACCAAGTTTTTGTCTAAGTTTCTTTACCAGTTCTTCTAAGTGATCTGTGAAAGTAAGTCTATGGTCTAACCAGACCCCCAAGTACTTGAACTTTGGTACATAGTCCAACTGCTCACCTAGAATGGTAGTGATCTGCAGGAGTGCCCCTGCAATTGCAGGATTTATTGCATTTTGAAGGGGAGAGAGGAACATTGCTTTGTTTTTTTTGCATTTAAGAGCAGTTTCTGGTTTATAAGCTGTTGTTGCAACAGATTAAATTCATTTTGAAGGGCTTTACAGGCCACTTCAGGTGTGGGGCTACTAGCATAGAGTACCGTATCATCTGCGAATAGGTGTATTTGTGCTTCTTTGATGGGGCCATCTACGTTGTTAATATAAATGGTGAAGAGCAAGTGACCAAGAATGGAACCTTGCGGTACTCCCCTCAATAGGGGTTTTGGTGGAGAAACTTACCCTTCTGCCTTTACTTGTTGAAGTCATCCTGAGAGGTAGTTGGAGAACCATTTAAGGGATAGGGAATCCAAACCAATGTTCCAGAGGGACGACAGAAGCAGTCTGTGATCAACGGTATTGAACGTCTTGCTTAGGTCCAAGAAAACTGCGCAGACAAAGTTTTTTTTGTCTAATTCAAGCTACCAGTCATTTGTCACCTTGGCTAGAGCAGAGATTGTACTGTGCTGTGCTCTTTCGACTTGTGATACCCCTACTAATACACCCCAACATCCCTCTAGCCTTTCCTATTGCTTTAGTGGTCTGCTTGGATGATTTCAGGTCATCTGTGATGATGATGATGATAATGATGCCTAAGCCTCTTTCTTCCCCTTGTGATTGCTAACAACTCCCCTCCCAGCCTATAGGTGGCTTCAGGGTTTCTCTTCCCTATGTGCATCATCTTGCACTTCTTTGCTTTAAACCCCAGTTGCCACTGTTCTGACCATTTTGCCAGTTTATCCAGATCTCTTCTTATTCTGCCCACCCCATCTGGATCATCTACTCTGTTGCAGAGCTTGGTGTCATCTGCAAACAGACAAACCTTACCCTGTAGTCCATCTGCAATGTCACGATGAAAATATTGAAGAGGACGGGCGCCAGAACTGATCCCTGAGGTATCCCACTTGCGACTTGCATCTCTTCTGACTATATACCATTTACCACCACTCTCTGTTTTCTGCCCGCCAACCAGTTTGCAACCCAGTTGACCAACGTCTGACCCAGCCTGAGCCTACCCAGCTTATTAATCAATCTTCGATGTGGAACAGTATCAAAAGCTTTGCTGAAGTCAAGGTAGGTGACATCAACTGCTCCCCCTTGGTCCACCACTCTGGTTACCCAGTCAAAGAAATCTATGAGATTAGTTTGACAGGACCTTCCTGTTGTAAACCCATGTTGTCTTGGATCCTGTGCTCCTACGGATTCCAAGTGCTGCACTATCCTTTCCTTAAGGAATGCCTCCATAATATTGCCCACTGCTGAGGAAAGACTGACTGGTCTGTAGTTCCCTGCCTCCTTCCTGCTACCACTCTTGTGGAGTGGGATCACATGAGCCTTTCTCCAGTCTTCTGGGACCTCTCCCATGCTCAGAGACTCACTGAACAGTTCTGATAATGGCTCTGCTAGTTCCACCCTTAGCTGCCCTACCTTTTCCTCAGTAAATACTGAGCAAAAGTATCTATTTAGAATAGATGCTTTTCCTTGGTCCTCCTCCTCACACTCCCCCTTATCCCCTTTGATCTTAGCAATACCCCTTTTTGGAAATACTTCTTTCACTAATGTAGCTATAGAAAGTCTTGTCACCTTCTTTTACTGTTCATGCTAGTGTTTCCTCTATTTGGGCCTTTGCCTGCCTTACTGCCTTCCCTGCTTCCCTTAGGGAAGTTTGGTATGCCTCCCTATCTTCATCCAGCTGCGTTTCCTTATATATATTCTGAAGGCCAGACTTTTGGCTCTGTCCTTTTCTGCTACTGTTCTTGAGAAATAAAATGGTTTCCTTCTTTCTTTGCTCTTCATTTTCCCTGTAACACAATGGGCTGTTGCTTCAAGTATTGCATCCTTAATGCTTGCTCACTTTGCCTGTACCCCCTCACCTGTATTTCTTTTTGCAAGGGCTAGCTTAACTCTGTTGCCCATCTTATCAAAGTCAGCTCCTCTGAAGATCCATATGTTTGCCTTGGAATGGGATGATTTAGTTCTAGTGGCCAAACTGAACCATACCATGTGATGGTCAACGGCCCCCAGGTGACCTTCTACCTGGAGATCTGTGATCCTTTCCCGATTAGTCAGTGCCAGATCTAGGATAACCCTGTCTCTTGTGGGTTGTTCTACCAGTTGTTTGAGGCCTTCCCCCTACAGGGAATCCACTGTGTGTCCAGTTCTGCCAGATGTTTCTGTTGGTATTGACCATTCTGTATCTGGCATGTTGAAGTCTCCCATTATCAGAACTTCCCCTTTAGCAGTCTTGTTTTGTATATCTTCTAACAGTAATGTGTCTATGTCCTCCCCCTGGTCTGGAGGCCTGTAAATAATCCCAGTTTGTATGGTAGTGCTATTTCCTGTTTCCAGGGTGACCCACAGTTCTTCTGGCTTCTTATGTGTAGTCTGAATTTCTGTAGCTTTGATATTTTCATTGACGTAGTGGGCCACTCCACCCCCCCTCCCTTTTTGAACGTCGGTCTCTTCTGAACAGTACATAGCTGGGTACTGAAGTCTCCCAAGTGTGGTTACTGGTGAACCATGTCTCACTAATGGCTACTATGTCCAGTTTAGCCTCTATCATTGTTGCCTGCAGGTCGAGGATCTTGTTTCCCAGACTGCGAGCATGAATTTCGATTGGCCATATTTTGGTGTGTTAGTTGTTGGGCGAGCATCGGTGTTTCCCCTGTGCATTGCATGGGGAGCCGGACCTTCTTCCTTACCTCGTGATGCAAATGAACTGCAAAGATGCTGAACACCTGTTTGATCACTAGCTGAGGGGGGAAGGGTGTTCTTCCCATTAAAACGTATTGGGTGCTACACCCCTCTCCCAATTTGTTAGTTTAAATATTCTGCAAAGACATCAAACTTCTGCCCCAATGCACTGACTCCCTCCTTAGTCAGATGCAGCCCATCAAATTTAAAGAACTTTTACTCCAAAAGCTGTTGCCAGTTACCTACAAATTTGTATCCTATTTCCTGGCACCAGCTCTTGAGCCACATGTTTAGCTCCCCTATCTCCCCTTCTCTGACCTTCCATCTATCTGCCCCCATCTTCCAGACTGGCAGGATGAGATGCCGGATGAAATGGATAACCATTTGTCACCCAGCCTGGTCAGGTGTTCCTTGGTCTCCACAACTGCCCGGCTGGTGAGATCATTAGTCCCTGTGTGTACCAGGACATCAATGTTTTCTCCTGCCTCCTGCACGATTTTAGCAATGTGGTCAGTGTCTCTCCATGCTGATGTTCCTGGGAGACATCTGATCATTACCACAGGGTGGAAGTAGGTATCAACTCCCTGAATCTCCTATGAAACAGAAGTAACTAAGTTTATTTATGGAAGTCGGATGGTTTACTTTGTAAAAAAAGCAATGTTGTGCATTGAGTGTTGCCACTTGGTAGAGTCTGCTAAAGATGTTGGCATTAGGATGCTGGGTTAATTTTTAGACATCTTTTCATAATTGGTAGATCTACTGCAAGTTTGAAAAATTCAGGGCAAGGTGGTGGCAGACTTAACTGAAGAGGATTGAGTCCATGAGTACCAGCATCAGCTTTATTTATTAGAGTGCTGTGCTTTGAAAATTACTTTTTGTTTAAAAATCTTTATATAGAGATTTGAAAAAGAAATGAAAACTTTTGATTGTGCCATGCGAGTGAGTGGTTGAAGAAAGTCCAGACTGTGTTATGCTGTTTTTAATGTGGCGTTGGGAAGCTGCTGATGGGCATGCAGGTGGACACTGAGTTGAGGGGGGGGCCAAGGTTAATTGTGTAGTAGCAGTTTTGTTTACAAAAAATATTTTTGTGGTGTGTTGCTACATTGTTTGGAGGCAGACATTAGAAAGATATGAATGCTATAGGGAGGAATGACCATGTATAACTCAAGGAGATTCAGTGGGAAGGTGGTAAATTTGCTGTAGTGTTACAGTTTTTGGGAAGAAGTTCCTGCTGGTGGCCAGGAGAAGGGGTGGGTGGGCGATGCACATAAATGCCTATGACATGTTTACAATATGCAATAAATGAAATTTAAACAACAGCATCCAAGATAATGAATTTATTTAACACCTTCTGAGTCCATGCCTGTTGCATAAATATATGTATGCAAGTAAGAATGTAATACATCTGTTTAGTATTTTTGTTTTTTCATAGAGGTACAATTTGGTATTTTTTTAGTATTTTTGGCAGTGACCTCATATCTCTAACTCTGTTATGCATGGCTAATCCTGTTTTCTCTTTAATAGAAATTATATTGAGTGGCATAGCAAAGCCTGATATTATGGTTCCTGAAACAGAAGTAAAGATAGAGCAACTAGAGGAACGGAGGGAGAGGGAGGATATGATAGAAACTTTAACATAAGGTTCAAGAGGGAAGCATGTTTAAAAAAGAAGATGCTCAAGGACAAGGGGTCATGTTGTGAAACTGGAGGGGGTAGACTCAGGAGAGATGTGAGGAAGTACGTCTTCATAGAGAGGGTGGTGGATACCTTGAACAGCCTCCCAGAGGAGGGAGTGGGGGTTAAAACTGCAGCAGGGTTCAAGAAAGCATAGGATAGGCAAAATGGAACCTTAATGATAAGACAAGGGAGGGTATAAGCTGGAGATCATGTAGGGTCTGCAGTGATGCAGTAGGTAGGGAAAAACAGGCAGACTAGGTGAGCCAAGTGGTCCTTATCCGCCATCAATTTCTATGTTTCTATGTTTAACTAAGTGCATGAATCTAATAAACTCAATCAGATGCAGCATTAAATGCTTGGATATATATAAAATACTCTGCTCCATATTTGGTGTTGACAAAAAATTATTTTATTTTTATATTGTTTACAATGTATTGTTGTACAGTATGTTGCATTTATCTCACATTAGTGTTTGTACTGTTAGAGACATGTTATGTTCAGGGATAATTATTTATGATAATGATGACATATGTATGCATTAACTGGTGTTTAATTTATATATATATATATATATATATATATATATATATATGTTCTCTAAAGTAACACTGTATCCCCTGAAGAAGGCATCTTTCTCTGTCAGTATGTAAGGGAGTATTCCAGCCTGTGGCTAGTTTAGTCCACACAGGAATTTTTGCACTTTGTATCTTTGCACTAAAATGCACTTTAAATAATGCTTGAGCGATAGTTTCTGACTGAAACAAAATGCCTGGTGTGCTTGTTTTCCTTCTAGTAACTGTGTACTTACAGAATGAGTGAGCAGCTTACCATATTAAGTGATTAAAACACAACAGGCTGTGCCATGCAGTGGGATAATGCACCATGCAGAGATTAAATGCACACTCCTGTTGCTGATAAGGCATGACATGTTATCAGAGTGCCTTTGAACCCTGAATTGTTCATTCAGTCCCTGTGAATGCATTATCCACTGCACTGCACAGCTTTCAAGTATGTTTCTGTCACACCATTGTAAAATAGTATTTGACTTGCAACAGCTATGAACAAGCATTTGTCAATGCTAAATGTTGTCTTGCTGGCATTGGCATTGGTAGTGCAGGAGTTAGAGAGATGCATAATAGGAATGCAAGTGAAGTATGGAACTGACGCCAACCCCACCCCACCCTGCAGAGACTGACAGGCATTGAGGTGTTCCTTTGGGTCATTGGCCATAAAGCTCATGCCATTTCACCTCAATCTACCCTGCAGACTCCGACAAGTGTTGCATTGTACTTGTGGTCATTGGGCCTTATGCTCACCCCATTCCATAAGGAACTACTTTGAGATGGGTAGAGTATAGGATAATGGGGTGAACTTTGGGACCGAAGAGGCCAAGGCACACCTTGATGCCTGTCACTGGCTGCAGGGTGAGGGTGGGGTTGGAATGGCCTGACCATTACAACCAACAATCCAAAGTCACACCCCTGATACTTGTTAGTCTCTACAGGGTGGGACGTTATGGTTAGAAACCCCTAACACCTTGGGCATTTGTTGGTATTTGCACTCCAGATTTTCAACATGGGCTTTTTGTGACCCCACCTCATGAAAGCATTTGGGACCTCCACTCATAAACAGTAGCTCTGGGATTTTGTCAATCTGTCCCGAATGTTGATTTCCCACAGCGATCATGCCATTCTGCGCCAGATGTGCAAAAACACATTTTGGGCAGGATCTGAAAAATGACAGCTGTACTGTTCATAAGGAGGTGTGAAGAAATGGCAATGTTGAAAATCTGGAGTGAAAATATTACAAATTCTTGAAGTTACGAGCGTGCATGGAAACTGCGCAATGCAAGCTTGTAACACAGTCACTTTTTGGATTTTTTTCGCCAAATTTTCAAAATAGGCATTTTGGGACTTCCGCTCATAAAAATATTAAAAATTCTCGATGTTACAAGCGTGCGTGGAAACTGCTCAATGCACGCTCATAACACAGTAATTATTTGGAATTTTTTCACCAAATTTGCAACATAGGCTTTTTGGGAGCCCACCTCATGAACAGTGACACTGTCATTTTGTTACTCGGTCTTGAAAGGTGATTCCATGCAGTGACTGTGAATTCACCTTTCACGGCTGAATAATGAAATGACAGTGGCTGATTTCATGAGGTGGGGTCCCAAGAACCCCATGTTGAAAATTTGGAGCCAAAACTTAAAAAAAAGGCTGAGATATCTACCGCATTGACCCCCCCCCCCCATTAATGTCATAATACAGCTTACTGGCATTTCTTCAGTTTGCAGCTGGCTTTGAAAACTGCAGACATATTCCAGACTCAACGACGGATCATTTTATTTTTGTCAGGAATGGACAGCGTGGAAGGTTTTCTTTATTTACAGGTGAAATAAAACAACTGTTTGGCACACTGGGTGGGCTCCCAGTGTGCCCCATGACTTTAGGGGTTATGTTGGCCACATTGGAGTGGGCTCACAGTATGGCACACAATGGGGGTAGAGCAGGGACAGGAACATGCCAACATGGCCGGATTCAGAACAGATGAAGCACACTGGAGTGGGCTTCCAGTGTGTCAACCAATCTTGGGGGGGGAGTTATAAACATGCCAACAGGGGGGATTGGGCACCACCACCATAGTTGGCTTTCTAAGGATTGTGAGAGGTGGATGGTGACAGCCATTGCCATGTTTATTGAAATGTTTCAGCAGGCAAGGCACGGCCTGCAACAATGAGGCACTCCCTCATTGTGGTGGTGAATTTCTTTCAAGTTAGTGGCATGCTTCTCAGCTGTTGCTCATTCATTGGTGCCACAGAGACAAGCCCAAAAAAGCAGTGGTGGCATTGGCCACAACACTGTCACATCTCCACAACCTGCTACTCCAGCAAGCTGCCACAAAATGTCGCTTGCGCTGCCTGCGGAAGACAACATAAAGAGAACTGTAGTATGTCTTTTTAGAGCAGGTGCATAGATTTCAAGTCATAGTTGCACATGTTACAGTACAGGCAGCTAGTCTGTGGGGCAGACAGCTATTGAAAATCTGTGAGGTGCCTTTCAACTAATTATTTACCTAATGTGTTTGTCTCAGATCAGGCAGATAGCAGCAGTCATCAGTTAACTTTCAGGAGGGTTCTTGTCTGTTACAGTCAAACAAATTGTTTTAATGCAAAGTCAAGGACCCACAAGAATTTGTTGCCGCTAATACCTGCTCCTCAATGGGGATAGTGTTTAATTTGTTTATTACCAGTGCTATCACCCACACTGCTATTGTAATTTTGCTAATACTCCCAGGATGGATTTGGTCCAGTGCTATGGGTCAGTGAATTACTTGTTTTACTTGCAAACTGTGGTCACCCTTCTTTTCTTCAAACATGTTCCTTACATTATTAATACAGCTGACCTACTGAACCACAGTATTGCTACCTGAACCTGTTGATTCCTCAGCGATAAAAGAGGCTGTCTGTCATGGTCCCACACTGATATCAAGGTTTACTGATCCCCCTGAACAACCCTTCAGTACCTAAGCACCCAAGTCATATGTCCCCAACACTGGACACCTAACCCTCATGGCACTTGTGGAGTGCTACGGGTTTGCCCAACATGGTCATGTCTCCAGGAACACGAATCTGTCCTTCCCTCATAGGAGTAAAACCATGTGACTGAAGCACTACATCAGAGCTACTAGAGGCCTTACAATAATAATACTTCTATTGTCCGGCAATGTCCACCCCAACCCTACCTCTGTTGGTAGATCTGGGTCTGCCACCCATAGCCAAGGACTTCCAAACATAATCTCCATAAATATTGGTAGTCTTCTACTTAAACTTGCCCACTTCAAAGCCTGGATTGAGTTAGTGCAACCAGATTTGTCTAAATCAAACTCGGCTCAGTCCATACATACCTGATGCCACAATCTCATTGCCCGGCTTCAATTTCTTCAGGGAGGATAGAATAGGCAAGCTAGGTGGGGACTGTCTTGAGCAAACCTGCAAGCCTCTAAAATTATGATCAAAGAATTAACCAGATGCTGCGAATGCCTAGCAATTAAGGTTTTGATAGGGAAAGGGCACAGATCTCTTAAAGGGCACAAGTCTTTTGTCATCCTTTCTGTATATATCCCACCGGATAAACAGAATAGAACAATAGAGTCACTTACTACTTCATGCAATGCAATCAGAACTGGGAATTCATTGTTAACGGTGATTTTAACATAAACTGGAATGCTAAGTCCAGCACAGGTCATAAGGATAAGGTGTCCAGCATATTTCTCACACAAATGGTTACTGAGTACACCAGGACCAATTATAAAACAGGCACCATGACAATACTGGAATGGGTAATAGCTGCACACCTTGATAGGGTTAAAATTGTCAAATTTGTGCCAGATATCCTAAGTGATCACTCCCTGGTGCAATGTTTATGGGCAGTTAAACAGACAAGGCCACCCCTGGATCACAGTCAACAAAGTCCTAAACAGAAAGAAGGTGCCTGAATTCAAACCTTACTTGGCCAAAATTGATTGGAGCTTCTTAGATGCCATTCCCAATATTGACTTGCCCTAGAATTCTCTGACTTTGAGTTCATATATTCCTGTGATAAATGTTCACCCTTTAAAACAACGCAAGGCAGCAGTAAAGCTATCAGCATGGATCACCTCCAAACTCCTTGCCTGCATAATGGATAGGGACAATCTGTGGGCATTGGTCAGGAGAACAGGATCCTCTGTCCACCACAAAAGTACAATGAAGTCTACAATAAATGCACCAGTATGATTAAAAAGGACAAATCTGATCAGCAGACCCAGAACTGGAACAATGACAAAATATTCTGAGACAACTTCTTAGAGCTCCTTGGCAAGGGTGTTAAAAACAATATTCAAATGCTCATTGTGGGGGGGGGGTCAAGGGGTCCTTGATCCCATTGAAATTGCCAATGACTTCAACATAGCCTTTACTGACCTCAGTTTCATCATCTCCACTGAGCCTGCCCATACCCCCTTGTAGAGAACCTGGTTCAGAAGCCTCCCATATGGTGGGCTCGGAACCCCAGGTACCCTAAATTCTACTTCAAGGTTGTTTCAGTCAAAGGCACTTCAAAATATATCAGTAGAGTACCTGGCAAAAATAGGTGTGGGAGTTATTTGGTTGATAAGAGACTTTTTATCCTGGAGATAGAGGAACTTTCATACCCTTCTCTAGAATTTTTAACTTTTACCTCTGCTACTCGGAGTTCCCTGGGAAATGGAAATCTGCCCAGGTTGCAACAGTTTTAAAAATGGTACTCACACTAGCCTTGTCAGTTACCCACCCATTTCTATTTTCTCTCCCCTGTTCAAGGCCATTGAGAGAATAGTTTCTGACCGACCTGTCACATGCCTTGAAAAATACAGTGTCCAGTGCGTACAGCAGCATGGCTTCCAGAAGCTATACAGCACCACCACCACCACGGCACTGTTGGAATACACCAGCTATGCTCATGAGGCTGTTGACAATGGTGACCTTGCTGGAGCTATATATATATATATATATAGATATAGACACTATATATCGACCTTACTAAAGCTTTCAACCTGATCAACCATGAGCTCATACTTAACAAACTCCCTTGCCCTGGGTTTGTCACAGAACACTGCAGGCTGGCTTTACATCTATCTCACCAACTGCTCTCAGCATGTGAAGACCATAAATCTTTGTCTTACACTAGGGGAGTGGATATTAATGTACTCCAGGGCTTCATCTTGGCCTACTCTAATTTGGCCTCTTCAAAATTCAACTGCATGATGCCTGTCAGGCAGCCAATGTATTCCTGTTGCCAATAATGCTGTCATTTATTCCAAAAACCCCTGACCTCGACAGCCTCAACGCCACTTTCCAAAGTAACTTCAGGTAACTAGAAAGGTGATTCTATAAGAACAAACTGTTCCTCAACTACAAAAAAAAAAAAAAACACAAAGATCATGCTGTTCTCTAGTCTGCTACAGAAGAGGAAAGTTCCACCCTTTGTCATTCGAAGTGGCCAGAGACAAAACCTTGAACTGGTGGAGACCTTCAATTAATGATGGGCTACTCATCGGGTAGCTGGAGTGGGTATGTCTGGTATCAGTGGTTTGGTCAGGTAGGGTAGTTTGGGTAATTTACTACACTACCTAACCTAACCTAACAGTGCACTTTGTGGGTCGGGTACTGTAGCCGCACGTAATGGGTCAAGTAGTGGGTAATTTAAAAAAAAGAAATTTTTCAGAAAGCCTGTGGGGGTCCTGGGAGTTTTCCAACATATAATCAGGCAGTACAGGCAGTCTGTGGGGTTCTCACAGCAGACAGGAGCACATGACACCAGCCTGACAATCTGATTGGTCAGTGCTGGTGTCTGAGCTCCCTGTCTTCTGTGTGAGCACTCAGAATACATCCAGAGCTTGGAGGGAGAGGGAGCAATGTGCTGGGTGAACTTGCAGTAGCAATTCACATCGAAGTTAAATTTAATTTAAAAAAAACTCCAAGCACATCCACCAACGAAGGAGGCTAGGAGTGGATCAAGAGAACATGGGGACTGAAGGGGGAAATCAAGGGATTGTGTGTGACTCGGGAGAGAAGGAGAAAGGGGGGGGCATTCTTTGCTTGCACTAGCTCTGAAAGCATTCAAACTGTATACACTATGTGTTGTTTGGTGCCCTGAGTTCTTTCGTGATATAGCACTACTCTTTGTGTTTCAGTATAGGAAAGCCATTTTAGGCTGTAGGCACTGATAGATGCCCAAACTCTGTAACATAGCTACTCTGTGTGTTTGTGCAGTATAGTGAAAACCCTTTAGGCTCTATAAACACACACTGTCTGAGGTGTCCTGAGCCCTGTCTGTGACTTATACTGTCTGTCTGCAGTATACTGAAAGCCATTAGACTGTATAAATGCTGTCTGTTGTTAGGTGCCATAAGCCCCGTGTGTGACATACTGTATACTCTGTGTCGCTCTGTAGTATAGTGAAGCCATTTAGGCAGTATTAAACACTGTCTGTTTTTGATGCCCTGAGCCCTGTTTATGACATAGCTACTCTGTGTGTCTCTGCAGTATAGTGAAAGGCATTTAGACTGTATACATACACACTTTGTATATGGTGCACTGAACACTGCGTGTGACATATATAGCTTCTCTGTGTCTCTGCATAAAGCCATTTTGGCTGTGTTAAATAGTGTCTGTTAGGTACCCCAAGCCCTATCTGTGGCATATAGCTACTCTGTGTCTCTGAATAAAGCCATTTACTCTGTATTATGCAGTGTCCGTTAGGTTCAGAGCCCTGTGTGTGACATATAGCTACTCTGTGCCTTTGCATGAAGCCATTTCACCTGTATTACATAGTGTCTGTTAGGTGCCCAGAGCCCTGTGTGTGGCATACAGCTAATTTGTGTCTCTTCATAAAGCAATTTCTATTATATTATACACTGTTTGTTAGGTGCTCCTAGTCCTGTCTGTGACATATAGCTACTCTGTGTATTTGCATCAAGCTATTTAGGCTATATTATAGTATTATAGTGTATGTTAGGTGCCCTGAGCCCTATCATAGGTTCGCTGTGTGTGACATAGCTCTGCAGTATAATGAAAGCCATGGCTGTGTCTACTATGTCTCGTATTTCCCAGTCCAAGTCTACTAAAAGGAAACCCATTGGTGAAGCATTTACAACTGAAAATGATGTGGACGATATGAATCCTAGCACTAATGAGGCAAAGAGCGATAATAATAACATCACCAGGACTGGCACTAACCGTCCTCCTGAACCAAAAAAGCATATTAGCAGTGAAATGATAGTAGAGTTTCAGAAAGAACTGACAGGAGTAACTTGTCAACGTACTGAATGTTTTGCCACATGTGCCAGGATACTTCCAGCTGCTGATGCAGCATGCAAGGATAAGGAGGCATCCACCTCCTCAAATATAAGCTCAGATGCTGAGGCAGTGAATACTATTAAAGGTGGTGGTGATAGTGAAGGCAGTGAATGGAATAGCCCAGCCTATGTCCCACATGATGATGACAGCACATCCAGTTCTGAATCTTGTGGCGATGAGGTCTGTACTAGATTCAATAAGGGGTTAGGAGAAGATGCTGCTGTATGGCATGAGAGGCAAGTGCAGAAAAAAAATATGCTAAATGTAAAAATAAGAAAATGAGTATGAAAGAGAACAAGTCATGTAAACAAGGAAATGGCAGTGCAGAGTTTCCTTCAGGTCCCTTTACTGTAAAAGAAATCGTGCCAGACACCATAGTACAAAGGTACAAAGGTAAAATCTTTAGCATGGAATTTATTTTATATTGACCATGCAGACAACTGTCAAGTTGTATGCTGTCTGTGCCAAAAGAGTGTCAGTCGTGATGGCAAAGCAGAAAATTTTGGAACATCAGTAACGATATGGCATGCAAACGCAAAACACCCAATTAAGTGGGGGAAGGCAAGGGACAGTATGGGCAGTAGTGGAGGTTGTGGTGGCAGTGACCATACTGACAATGAAATGGAAGCAGGAATTGACACTGAATCACTTGATGTGTACTTGCAGTCATTCCAGAAACATAGATTGTTTTATTCTGACACCATCAAGTACTGCAAAATCACACAGTACTAGTACTCCATGTGAGAAAGGCATAAAAATTGCAGTCCCCAAAAAATTAACAATATCTCCTCAATATTGTCAACTAACATTAAAAGAAAGTGTTGCAAGAATATCAAAGTTTACCTGCAAGCATCCAACATGCCAGCTGTTAAATAGAGCCATTGCAGAGCTGTTGACCAATTGTCCACTCACTTTTGCTTTTGTTGCCCAAAAGGTTTCCTCAAGTTCATGAAGCATGGTACATCATTCCCTGTTGAACATATGTCTCAAAAAATGCTGTTCCACAGTTGTATGACTTTGTGTGTAGTGTGGTCACTAAACAGTTGAAACTCTCTAAAAGTGAAGCAGGTTCACATAACCACTGATATATGTACCAGGAACCAAACAATTGACTACATCACTGTTACAGCCATGCAATAGTAGTGGCTGCACCTGGCTGGGGTGATGGGATAGAAATCAAACATCCAAACATAGAAAATCTGACACTCACCAACTTGAGTAAAAACTGCTCACAATGTCTGCTGATGCTGAAAATGTTATTGAAGTGCTGGTGCAGGACACACCACTCCACATGCCTTAATGCATTTCAGAAAAAAAACCTTTATCAGAAAGCATGTGGTACAAATGCAAGATTCGTCTTTTATACAAAACATGATGTCATCAGCCATGGACACAAGAAAGTGACATCACAGAGTGCAGTGAAAAAATATGCGTAAATACAAGAGCACATGTATTAAAATCACATCTAAATACCAAAATGCATCTAATAATCAATGCAAGCTTACATTAATATGCAGAAACAGTTACAGTTTCATAAGTCGTATAATACAAAAATAAATGTTTACACACAACTAGTAAAAAAGGAAACAATCTTGAGATTCTGATCAATGCATATTATAAAGTCTTGTGGAGACACAGAGACATGCAAAAGGTGGGCTGGCTCCCTTGAAGATTTTCTCACCCATATGAAAATTATTATCTGAAAAAAGGAAAAACAAACACAACCACAATGATTATACAAAAGGGGCACAGTTGTTTAAAGCATATAATTTATATCTCGATCAAATATGAAGTATAAAATGATATGATATGCTAAACATTGCACTACCTTTGATTTATTTTTTGCAATTTCTTTCATTTCTCCTTTCTCACTATTAAATAACTATCATTTTTGCAAATAACGTTCATTTATCATATTTCATTTTTGCATTTAGGGAGTTAAATCAAGTCATTCATTTAAGCCTGGATATTTAAAAGCTTGCAACGTAAAAATTCGGAATTCTTCACTTTGTAAAATCAAATTATTAAACTCACCCCTCCCCCAGGCATGGGAGAATACCTTTTCAATGGTTTTAAAAGTAAACAAATAATCTACTTTCTTTCTAACCTTCTCAATGTGTAGCTCTGTAGCATAAGTTTCATCTCATTTCTAATTACTCTACAGTGTCTCCCCACCAAGGTTTTAAATTGTTGTTTGGTCTTTCCAATGTAGAGAGCAACCCATTTGCAATTAGCCTGGTAAACCACCCCATATGACTCATATGTAATAAGTTGTCTTATCAAAAAAGTTCTCTGTACATTGGGGCTGGTAGAATCTTTTTCCTATACAATTACCAGGCAATTAACACACTTGTGACACTTATGGCACCCCACATATTTGTTTGCTAACCAAGCCTGTTGTGTGGGTTTTACCTCCTACTATGGACCAAATGACCCTTAAGGTTTGCAGGTCTCCTATAGAAATTCTCGGTAAGTTCAAATGATAGTCCAGAGTCCCCCCTCAGAATATTCCAATTTTCTTTTCTTATATCACCTACTCTAGATGCATGTATAGTGTACATTGTTATAAAATTCTGCTGTCCAGAATCACTTCTAACATTCTGTGTTTTGTGTTGTAATGTTCATTTTTTTTTTCTTAGAAACGAAAGGCACAGTTATGGGGACAACCCTTGCCATATTATCCAAAACAATCCAAAAGGACAATTTCTAAAACTTAGGAGGAATTGCAGCACAACAGAATCATACAACAGAGCTGCAGTGGATCTAAGTAAGAGATTTATTGACAGATGATATAGCACAAATGCAGTCTTACAGACATGTCAGGGAATTAGGAATACTGAGAGAGCACAAACTTTACAACACAAAACACAGAATGTCAGAAGTGATTCTGGACAGCTGAATTTTATAACAACATACACTGTACATGCATCTGGAGTAAGTGATATAATAAACAAAAACTGGAACATTATGAGGGGGGACTCTGGATTCAAAGGCTATCATACGAATGTACCGAGAATATCGTATAGGAGAGCTGCAAACATTAGGGATCATTTGGTCCATAGCAAGCAGGTCACTGGTGCTGGAAGGGTTTGAAAAGTGGTAGGGCCAATGATGTATGGGGCAAATGTTTCCCTAGTAAAAAATGAATATGACTGAAAAAACTGATAGGGCCACATATGAAAGTAGTAGGGCCATGGCCATAGTGCCCCCCCAACCCCTGTTCCAGCACCTATGAGGCAGGTAAAACCCACACAACAGATTGGTTAACAAACAAATATGTGGGGTGCTATAAGTGTCACAAGTGTGTTAATTGCCAGGTAATTGTGCAGGAAAATATTTTATCAGCTCCAATGTACAGAGACCTTTTTTTGATATGACAACTCATTACATGTGAGTTATAAATTGAGAATACAGGATGGATAACCATACAGAACCAGAGTGTTCTGCCACAGAGGGGTCTGATTCCTTGTGACCTCAAGAATGAAGCTCAAGAGGTCCCTGGGAATCAGACCACGAGGTGGCAGAACACACAGTTCTGCATTGGGTTAACCATCCTGAATTTTTTATAGTGTATGGTGCCTCTTAAATTATTATAATGGTAGTTTTCCAGCTTTGCAAATTCATTCTGTTGGTATAAAAGAAAATATTATCTCCAGCTTCATATTGGCGAGTAGTGTGGTTGCTAGGGACTGGGTGTCCATACATTAGCCGTGTGCATGCCCATTGGCTGCCGTTCTTGTGTGGGTGGGATTTGGTAAAAAAATAACATGGCGACCAGACATCTCGCTTAATGAGAAAAAACAAACTTGTTTTCCTGAAATATGTAAATTAACTTATTTTTAACATAAAATCTGGTTGATCCAAGTTAATAATTAACTGATAAATTGTCTGAAAAACTGCCACTGCCATTTTTGGTGTGTTTGGTGTGTTTTGAGAAAGAATTGGCACGTGGTGGTTTTGCACCATGCAGTTTAACAAATGGTTGAAAAAATGGTGTGGAGCACAGGGGTTTGGTTTCATTGGGGATTGGGGTTCTACCTGGAGGGACACCAGCCTATACTGGCAGGATGGTCTGCATCTGTCCAGGAAGGGAACAAGTCTTTTGAGCAATTGGTTTAAATGCTTCATTGGCAAGCCTTTAAACCAGTCAAGGGGGGAGGCACTGATAAGCAGCAGGAAAATCCCAGCCTCCCCCTACAAAACAGGGTACTAAATGTGAAAAAGACCAAGGTAGAAAGGTCAGTGGGGGTTGCCGCTACAGAGGGTAAAGCCATCAAAAAATGGAGAGCAATGAGTACCAATGCCCATAGTTTGGGTAACAAGCTTCCTGAATTAGTGGCCTTGATGGAGGAGGAAGATCTGGATATTGTGGCAGTCACAGAAACATGGTACACACAGAACCATGACTGGGACGTAAACATACCAGGATACACTATCTACAGGAGGGACAGGGAGGGTAAAAGAGGAGGAGAAGTAGCTCTCTACATAAGAGAAGAAATCAAAGCAACAGAACAAAAGGGTAAACAGGGAGGAGAAGAAGCACTGTGGGTCAATTTGGAGGCAGGCAATGGCACCACAATCCGCACAGGGGTTGTATACAGACCCCACTCTCAGAGGGAGGAAATGGACAAGGAAATGATAGAAAGTATACTTAGAATGGCAGATAAAGGGGAGATATTGCTGATGGGTGATCTGAATATGCCAGATGTTAACTGGAGTGCAGTTGCAGCAGCCACTTCTAAGAGTGGGGTTATTCTAGATGCACTACAGGGGGCATGCCTTAGACAACTAGTATTGGAGCCCACTAGAGAGGGAGCGATCTTAGACCTGGTTCTCTCAAATGGAGATGAAGAGAGGATCATAGATGTAGAAGTGGGTAGCCATCTGGGAACTAGCTACCATCGAACAGTATGGTTCACAATAAACACAGCAATAGAGTCAAGCCATACAAAGACAAAGGTACTGGATTTTAGGAGGCTGACTTTGCCAAAATGGGTGAGTGCCTAAGGAATGCACTAGCAAATGGGCAGGAAGGAGGGGTGGAAGAACAATGGGAATAATAAAAACTGCCATCACAGAGGTAACAAGCCTTTGTGTAAAGCAAATAAACAAAATGAAATGAGGTAAGAAACCACTATGGTTCTCAAAGGAAGTGGCAGTGAAGGTTCAAGAGAAAAAGAAAGCATTCAGGAAGTACAAGGAATCACAGAAGGAGCAGGACAGAGAACTGTATCAGTTAAAGCAAAAGGAAGCTGGAAAGGCAGTCAGAACCAAGAAGGCCCAAACCGAGGAAAAGATATCCAACTCCAGTAAAGAAGGGGATAAAACCTTTATAGGTACATCAGGGAGCGAAGGAAGACCAAGGAGGGATAGTGAGGCTTAATAAAGGGGAGGGAGGGTGGGCAGAGGGTGACTGTGAAAAGGCAGAGATACTAAACAAATATTTTTGCTCAGTATTTACAAAGGAAGAGGGAGGTACCTAAAACAAACAGTAGAAACACTCTGGATACAGAAGTTGATACCAGCCCATTTACAGAAGAAAGGGTTCTAAAGAGCTCTTAAACTGAAGGTGGACAAAGCAATGGGGCCTGATGGGATTCATCCCAGAATTTAAAAGAACTAAGGGTAGAACTAGTGACACCACTGACTACCCTCTTTAACAAATCATGGGAGGATGGGGTGGTACCTGAGGACTGGAGGAGGGCAGATATGATTCCCCTTCACAAAAGTGGGAGCAAGGAAGAAGCAGGAAACTAACTACAGACCTGTTAGTTTAACCTCAGTGGTAGGGAAAATGATGGAATCACTTCTGAAGGAAAGAATTGTTGCATATCTAGAGGCCAGAGGGGCACAGGACCCAAGGCAGCATGGATTCACAGCGGAAGGTCATGCCAGAAAATCTGATAGATTTCTTTGACTGGGTGACCAAAGTAGTTGATCAGGAGGGGCTGTGGACATGGCCTACCTAGACTTTAGCAAGGCATTTGACAGAGTCCCACACAAAAGATTAATATACAAGTTAGCCAGCCTGGGAGTGGGTCCCAAGATGACAGCCTGGGTAAAGAATTGGCTGGAGAATAGGACACAGAGGTAATAGTAAATAGAGTCCACTCTGAAAAAAGAGGCGTTAGGGTAGAGGTACATGAGTTCGAAATATTAGGACGGTCCTCTTCAATGTCTTTATGTTTACATTGCAGAGGGACTGGAAGGAAAGTATTCCTTTGCAGATGACACAAAGATCTGCAACAGAGTTGATGCACAAGGTGGGGTGGAAAGGATGAGAAGGGACTTGGCAAGGTTAGAGGAATGGTCAAATGTATGGCAGCTTAGATTCAATGCTAAGAAGTGCAAGGTAATGCACCTGGGAAACAAAACCCAGGGAAGAGTACACAATGGGGGTGAGATACTAACAACAACAAAAATGGAAAGGGACCTGGGGTAGTCATATCAGATGACCTAAAGGTGGGCAAGCAATGTGAGAGGGCAGCAAGGAGGGTTGGGGATACTGGGATGCATAGGAGAGGCATCACCAGTAGAAAACAAGAAGTTATTATCCCTCTGTACAGACAGCTGGTGAGATCACATCTGGAGTACTACGACAGTTCTGGAGACCCAATCTCCAAAAGACATAGACAGGATGGAAGCTGTCCAGAGGAGGGCATCAAATGGTGCAGGGTCTGCACCGAAGACATATGAAGAGAGACTTAAGGAGCTTAATATGTATAGCCTCGAGGAAAGGAGGGAGAGGGGGACATGATAGAAACTTTCAGGCACCTCAAGGGAATCAACAAAGTCCAAGAGGGTAGCATCTTTCAAAAAAAGAGGTGTGCAAGAACAAGGGGCACAATTTGAAGATAGAAGGGATGGTTCAGAGGTAATTTAAGGAAGTATTTTTTTACAGAGAGGGTTGTGGATGTATGGAACAGCCTTCCAGAGGAGGTTGTGGAGTCAAAAACAATTGTGGAATTCAAGCATGCATGGGACAGTCATAAGGCAATTCTAGGGGGCGGAGGTAGGAAGAAGTAGGCTGCTGGTTAACTAGGATCTGCAGCTTATCCATCAGGTAAGGAAATGGGCAGACTGGGTGGGCCAAGCGGTCCTTATCTGCCATAAAATTCTATGTTTCTATGTTTCTATGCTTTGTAAACAGAGCTTAAGCTTCACAGTCTACATGAATACAATGATGTTCTGCACATACGGTCAGAACAGCATTCCATTCATTGCTTTCTCTGTGGCTGAACAGGATTTCAATATGGTGGAATTTCTAGTGAGAACAATGTTCCACCATACACTATAAGGTGATATACCAGGCTAATTGCAAATGTGGTGCTTTCTACATTGGAAAGACCAAAGAACAATTTAAAACTCAGGTGAGAGAACATTGTAGGGCAATTAGAAATGGGGATGAAACCTATGCTACAGCTCTACACATTGAGACAGCTAAAAACAAAGTGGATCATTTGTTTACTTTTAAAGCCATTGAAAAAGTGTTCCCCCATGCCCAGGGGGTTGGGGTGATTTTAATAATTTGATTTTACCAAGAGAAGGATTCTGGACTTATGTGTTGAAAGCTTTTAAATATCCAGGCCTAAATGAATGATTTGATTTATCTCCCTAATTGCAAAAATTAAATATAAAAAATGAAAATGTTATTTGCAAAAATGATAGTTATTTAATAGTGAGAAATGAGAAATGAAAGAAATTGCAAAAAATAAATCAAAGGCAGTACAGTGTTTAGCATTTCATATTATATTATATTATAGTTCATATTTGATTGAGACATAAATTGTATGCTTTAAACAACTGTACCCCTTTTATATAACCATTGTGGTTGTGTTTATTTTCTTCTTTCAGAAAATAATTTTCATATGGGTGAGAAAATCCTCAAGGGAGCCTGCCCACCTTTTGCATGTTTTTGTGTCTCCATAAGACTTTATAATATGCATTGATCTGACTCTCAAGATTTTTTTACTTTTTTACTGGTTGTGTGTAAATATTTATTCTTGTATTATATGACTTATGGAACTGTAACTGTTTCTGCATATTAATGTGAGCTCACATTCATTGTTCAGTGCATTTTGGTATTTAAATGTGATTTTAATACACATGCCTTTGTATTTATGCATATTTATTTCACTGTACTGTCTGATATCTCTTTCCTGTGTCCACGGCTGATGATGTCATTTTTTTGTGTGTAAATGATGCATCATGCATTTGTACCCCATGCATTTTGATAAAGGACTATTTCTGAGATGCATTAAGGCATGTGGAGTGGTGTGTCCTGCACCAGTGATTCAATAACATATTCAGCACCAGCAGACGTTGTGAGCAGTTTTTACTCAAAGTGGTTAGTGTGGGATTTTTTAAGTTTGGATGACTGTTACATCTCATTTTGGCAAGTTTTCAGTCAGAAAGTAATAATTCCCACTCTACCATAAGTTGAAGGAAGCAGGCTATATGATGTGTCACCACTTTTGAGGAAAACCACACTGCTGTAAATATTTTGCAGGAGCAGCAAAATCAATTCCTGAAATGGCTTACTCTGCATTCCTTATTTCCAGGGTTCATAGTATCAGAAAATGATGCCAACATATGCAAGTCTGTTAGAGATGGTGACTACCAACCCAGCCCTTGTGTTGTACATTGTTTTAATCTTCTCATCCATAGTTACTTAAAAGAAACAGAAATGTTGAAAACCTGTTAGGTTGTTCTAGGAAAATATGTGGGCATTTCAGCTGCTCTGTGAAAGTACAAAATCTCCTGAAGGAGCTGCACAGATCAAACAACTTACCCTTACATACATTAAAGCAATAAGTTCCAACCCACTGGAATTCAATATTTTACATGTTGAAATGGCTACTTGAATTGAAAAAAGCTGTACATGACTACACCATGGAGAATCAAATAGGTAAACTGGACATTATGTTCAGTTCCAGCAGCAGGACTCTACTGGAATCTCTGGTTACTTTATTGGAGCCTTTAGAGGATGCCACATGTAATGTCAGAGCGGGCAGTGAAACTCTGAGTCAATTTTTTTCTTAGATCAGATTTCTTCACCTCTTTCTTGATGACATAAAGAAAGATTTTCAGTCAAAGGACCCCACCACTGCTGTTATACTGACGAATGAATTGAGTCTCAGACTGTTAACTGATTAGAAAGTAAATGCCATGTTCAAGAATGACACCTATGTATTGGCTACATTGATAAATCCCCGCTTTAAGTGGAACATTAAAGATATCCTTCCTGCATGGGAAAACACTGTGTATTGCAGAGATCTTCTGCTAACCAAATGTGACATTGCACTACCAAAGTCATTAACTGACGTACAGAAGTCAAACCCTGTTAAACTATCACAGGGTGCATCGGCTGCAGACAATATCACATCTATCAGTTCTTCACTGTCAGCAGTGTCAGCAGTGTCATCAGTGAGGGGAAGAACATCTACAGCTACTTCTTGGGCATCCTATATTCAGGGTCTGAAAGGCAAATTACTTCTGAGTCATCTACAACAACATCTTGTATCCTGTAAAGAAAGTGCAGCTGGTTCATCTGTCAGACTGGTAATGTCCTCAAGCAGCACAATGATACTGGAGTACTTTGCAGACCATACTGTGATTGGTCTTGAGGAAACTCCATTACTGTATTGGAAATAAAAGAGAACAATATGGCCAAATCTAGCAACTCTTGTAATAATGTACCTCAGTTGTTTACCTTTAAGCGTATATTCAGAATACATATTTAGTGCAGCTGGAGGAATAGTCACTGATCACAGAACACTGCTAAGTCCTGCAAATGTGGAATGACTTACATTTTCTTAAAATGAATGCTGACAATTTCCCAATGGTCACAAACACTGAATTATGCGAATCTGATCCTCAACGTGAACAACAGCCTTCCATCAGTGATACTAAACATGCTGACTAGGTTGTGTACGAAAAAAATGGAACCATCATCACTGCCATCATGCCAGCCACATGTGCCACACCAGTACTTCCCATACTTTTCTTTTGTAAGTCATTTGATCAATGTCCACAATGGGTATAATTTCTGGAAACAGCAGCAGCCTCACTCAGAGCAGCTGTGTCTGTCGTACCTACCTCATCAATGCCCACCAACAATATATGTTTTTTTTTAAATGACAGCAGGCTCAATCACAGAAGTTGCACCTCTCATACCTACCTCAACAATGCCCGCCATGGGTATAATTTTTGGAAACAGCAGCAGGCTCACTAAAAGCAGATGCACCTCTAATACCTGCCTGAGCAATGACCACCATGGGTATAATTTTTGGACACAACAAGAGGCTCACTAAGAGCAGCTGCACCTCTCATACCTTCCGGAGCAATGTCCACCATGGGTATAATTTTTGGAAACAGCAGCAGGCTTGCTAAGAGCAGCTGCACCTCTCGTACCTGCCTCAGCAATGCCACCCATGGGAATAACAGCTTGGGGCACCTAACATACAGTCTAATAGCCCATAAAAACAACTTTTCACATATTTTTTGTTATGGCCAGGGTTGGGTAACTGGGCAGCAGAATTGGTCGAGTAGTAACTACCAGACCCGATCCGACTACTCATTTTTAATCTTGGTATTTTTAGGATACTATTGGGGTCCCCATAGGTAGTCTTAGGGGTCAGGTATTTTAGTACCCACCCATCCCTACTTAAGATACCTTGAAGTTACTCTGGATGATAGCTTATCGTTTGCCCCCATGTTAACAATCTAGTGGCCATAGTTAATGGAAGACTGGGTGCCTTGTACCATAACTGGAACAGTCTCACTGGGAATACTAGATGCCTTATTGTAGTCAGATCTATTCTGTCAATTATATGTTCTGCCCCCTGTCTATGCAGCTGCTTGTGACATGATGCTACATAGAGTAAAGCCAATCTGTAATAAAGAATATCACTTTGTACATGGTGCAGATAACCACACTCACAATTGTGCCCTTTACATACTGACTAACTGGTTACCTTTACCCTGTAGAATAAAGATCCAGACCGGTTTGCTAGTCAAAAAGGTGCTTCAGGACCTAACACCCCCTGCTTTAACAAATTGTTTCTGTACCATCTCCAGCCAACACAACACCAGGAATATGGCCAAGAATGTCCTTAAGCCTCCTTTATGACATACTCAGCTGAGAAAGTGGTCAGTTGATGTGAGGGCCACTAACTGATTAAACAAAATGCATGATCCTCTGATGAATCTCTCCAAGGTTAATCAGTTTAAGAGATCTTTGTGGTCCGCCTTGCAGTCCATTGCAATTGTACCTTTTAAACTGTTTTATTCATTTTCTTTCTGTATCTGTCCTGTGACTTCGTATACAGCGATCTGTGTGGAGTTTTTCAAAGCTGTATGTAATTAATCTGTCTTAAGAGTATTGAGCCTGACTCAACTGCATTTCCTCTGGAACTGTTTGTTGTACTTGCAAAGTTTTTGTGACTATGTATTTGATGTGGAACCTTTGTAAATGAGCATATGTGCTCAACGAAATTCTCTCAAGTTTTCAGTAAATAAATAAATAGTTTCTTTAATAGTTTACTGGGTGTTAAACAACAATCACGGATATAACTGGACCAGTTAAGTGGCTGGACATCAGCAATTATTTCTCAACAATATGAAAAAACTACTCACTGTAGTAACGTTGTTTCTTCTCGGGGATCTCTTTACTATGGTTACACTCTAACTATCATCTCCTAGGAGACAGATGCCCTGGATACACACACACACATTCTAATTGGTTGAATTTAGAATACTGGTTCAAAAGATTCTGTAGCCACCTTCCACTCTGCTAGGTGCCAGATTTGTTTCTATAGCCAAAGTGGAGATGTGGCTAGTGAATCTAGCTAAGAATCTAGCTAAGAGGCTACCAACAGATATGCAAATTTCTTGAAAAGCAACAATCAAATTGAAGCAGACACCTAAATACAAATAGGACACATAAAGGTTAAAAACAAACCAGACTTCACAATTGTTGAAAAATTGCAGTAGTAGTACCCAATTATCCTTAGTAAAATGGACTGAGTATTGTGTGAATCGATTTCCAGGGTCTGGAAGGGGAGGTAGGGTGATGACTGTAACCGTACTGAGAGATCCCAGAGAAGAAACAACATTACGATAGTGAGTCATTTTTCCTCTAACTGTAGGAATCCCACACATAATGATTACACCCCTTCCAGCATTCAGAGCACTGGCTTATGGCACCAGGTAATCAGAGCACCAAATGCAGGATGTGTCCCCTCCCCAAGGTGTACCCACTGCCTGAGATAGAATCTATAATTGGGCAGGGGCATGTGATTGGCGATACTGTTGACTGGCACCCTAATTGCCCAACTCCAGATCATAGGTGCATTCTGGTGTTGGAACCTGATTACACTAGGGATGGATGGGTCGGCTGTGACCCGTTTCTGATTCTAACCCTGATTTTTTTCCAAAAGTTACTGATTTACTCTGATATACTCTGAGGAATTCTAGACCTATTTAAGTATATTTGAGTATGAGAAATGCAACGGTACTATTCTTTTTTTTTATTGTTTAACCAGGAGTGGCACACTAAGCTGAAATCTTTTTTACAGGTGCAACCTGGGAGCACAGGGAAGTTAAGTGACATGCTCAGGGTCACAAAGTATGCAAGTGGGGGCTGTGGGATTCAAACCCAGGTCTCCAGATTTGCAGCTCAGAGCCTTAAACCACTGTGCTATAATGCCTCCTTTGGGTGGCCCCCTTTTGCCCCACACCCCAATGGCGAAACATGGAAAAAGACCACTACAGTGACAGTTGCTGCAATGGTCCATTTCCATGTTTCACTTTCCCCCGGTGTTCTGCCCCCTCCCCAGACCAACTCCAACCTGGGGTTGAGAATCCTAAAGTCTGGGGGTGTGTGGGGGACAGAGCCCCCCTCATGGGAGGTGTGGGGGAATGCGCAGCACAATACCTGCATCGGTATTGTGCCATCGCTGAGCAGAAGGTCAGCAGTTTTACTGTCTACCTAACTTGGTGCTTCCCCTCCTTTTAGATTCCTCTGTTAAAAAAAATCATGTAACCTTTTTAAAAAAAAGTGTCTGTATTTTCATGTAATTTGGTCAACGAGCAGCAAACAGCAATTATACATATATGTATATATATATATATATATATATATATATATATATATATATATATATATATATATATGCAATAGGGGTGGGTATATATCCAGTGTGATAAATGAGTTTATCTGAGTCACTGTATGTATAAATAAATTTATACATACAGTGACCATTTATACACACAGTTACTATGTCACAAATCTCTTTAGAATTCATCTAGAATGTTTGGCCTCAGAAGCAGTACTAACCATATTCAAATGGAAATAACTTTAAAAAGAAAAAATATAGCATGGTACTGTGAGTAGGAAAATTGTTCAGCACAAAATTATGTACAAAATGAGTGGTGTTTCATGTATAGATACCTTATAGATTTTTTACAATTAGCAAAAAAGCAGAAGAAAATGTAATTTTTTGTTCACTTTTTTGACAAACAAATGTGAATAACTTTAAAACAAAAAATGATAGCATCGTACTGTGAGCACGTAAAATGTTCAGCACAAAAAATATCTACAAAATGAGTGGTGTTTCATTTATAGATACCTTTTAGTTTTTTTTATAATTAGCAAAAAAAAGCATAAAATTAAATTTTCTTATTCCCTTTTTTGACAAACAAATGTGAATAACTTTAAAATGAAAAAGGTAGCATAGTACTGTGAGCATGACATTTTTTTCTACAAAATGAGTGGTGTTTCATTTAATAGCAACCACTATGCTAGGCAGACATACTCTAGGAAAGTTAACCAAAACTCCCAGAAATTATCATTTAAAATAAAGATAAACAGCCAAAACCAAATGTTCCTGCATTGATAGAAAGCATCCCTGTTGCATAAATGAAATATACAGTGGTGAGCTGTCAGATAAATGATTTATCTACACTTGTGCTGTTTGACCTCAGACACCTCACTCTTGGCTTATGCCACTTGTGAGGTTACCCAAGGTCAAACAGCACTTGTGTAGATAAATCATTTATCTAACAGATCACCATTGTATATCCCTTAAATATATATATATATATATATATATATATATATATATATATATAAAACAGTCACTAGTACTGCAATAGTGAGTCACTGAGCAAGGAAGTTAGGACAGGGTACCCAAAAATTAAGTGGTGTGATTCGTGACAAAGTGACGTGAAACAAGATTCATGTACAGGGTTGCTCTCAAAAATTAAGTGGTATCAAACAGAAGATTCAGTAACACTAAAAATAACTAAAAGTACAATAGAAAGACACTGACAAAATGCCTTACTTAAACATGGATGTGAAACAGAAGATTCAGTAAACAAACAGGGTTGCACACAAAAATTAAGAGGTGTGATTCATGACTAAGTGATATGAAACAGAAGACAGGGTTACACCCAAAAATTAAGTGATATGAAACGAAGATGCAATAATGCTGAACATCCCCTAAAGTCCTATAGAAAGACACTGATGAAATGACTTACTTAAACAAGGACGTGAAACAGAAGATTCAGTAAACAAACAGGGTTGCACCCAAAAATTAAGAGGTGTGGTTCGTGAGGATCATTTATTTATTTAAGAGTTTTACCAGCAGGCATAATGAGCAGGGTACCACTTAATTCCAGACGCTTCCTGGGGGTAGGGGAGAGTGTGAGAAA
This sequence comes from Neoceratodus forsteri, assembly GCA_016271365.2. Taxonomy (NCBI): domain Eukaryota; kingdom Metazoa; phylum Chordata; order Ceratodontiformes; family Ceratodontidae; genus Neoceratodus; species Neoceratodus forsteri. The sequence goes on from CM057459.1 coordinate 823,979,124, forward strand.
TACAGTAGAAATACAACAGAAACACAGTCAAATAGGAGGATCATGACTAAGTGATGTGAAACAAAAGATTCTGTGAATAAGGCTGCACCAAAAAATTAAGTTGCATAATTTGTGACTAAGTGATGTGAAACAGCAGAGAGGGTTGCACCCAAAAATGAATATAGAAACATAGAAGCTGATGGCAGATAAGGACTGCAAGGCCCATCCAGTCTGCCCATTTTGATTTCTACCTTATTAATGTGCCATAGTCCTTTACTCTGTCAATGGCCTATCTATTCATACTCTTCTGTATTGCTGCCTTATGCCTGTCCCATGCCTGTTTGAAACCCTGCACTGTATTCATATCCACCACTTCCTGAGGTAGGCTGTTCCATGCATCCACCACCCTTTTGGTGAAAAAGAACTTCCTCACATTACCCCTTAATCGGCCTCCCTCTAATCTCATGCTGTGTCCTCTTGTCCTGCTATTTTTCTTATATTGAAACATGTTAGACTCTTTCACCTTGATAATGCCCTTAAGGAGTTTGAATGTTTCGGTCATATCACCTCTCTCCTTCCTTTGCTCTAGGGTATACATATTGAGCTCTGTTAATCTGTCCTCATATGTTTTCTGATGCAGTCCTTGCATCATTTTGGTTGCCCTTCTCTGGACTGCTTCCATTTTGTTAATGTCCTTGTGAAGGTGCAGCTTCCAGTATTGCACGTAGTACTCGAGATGGGGCCTTATCAGTGTCTTGTAAAGAGGGATTATTACCTCCCTCTTACGATTTGTGATACCCCTGCTAAACCCCTACACCCCCCTAGCCTTACCTACTGTTTTAGTGATTTGCTTGGATGATTTCAGGTCATCTGTGAACTGTATAAGTGGTATCAGATTCAAGATTCAGTAACCCTGAAAATCTGAAAAACGTACTTTATTGTTATTGGTAGGGGAGCTAGAGTGAAAAAAAAATCATGTATTTCGAGTCCAGCTCAGAGAACAATGAATATGACCTAGTACTAGTTCCGGCACAAAGATGGGCAACACATTGTCTGAGACGTGATGCCCCCTGAACAATCTGTATGGCACGATGGCACAGAGATGGACAACACAGAGTCTGAAATGTGACACCTCCCCTCCACAGTCTGTATGACACAATGGCACAGAGATGAGCAACATAGAGTCTGGGGCAGTATGACCTTTCAGTCAAGTCAAGTCAGATTTATTTATAAAAAGGCACTTTTCAAAATTATCAAAGTGCCTCTGCAACATTAAAACCAGACAGCAATAAAACTAACACAATACTAAAACAGATTAAAATTTAAGATATGCAGCAATTACCTAATAAATTACCAACTAAAAATTCTAAACTGAATAAACAGGTTTTTAGGGCAGGATCGAGAAGGGCAACACAGAGTCTGAGATGTGCCCACCCTTCACAATCTGTATGACATGATGGCACAGAGATGGGCAACACAGAGCCTAAGGCAGTATGACCTTTCTTGGCAGAACAGAGATGGGCAACACTGCCTAGTCTCTCTCTCTCTCTCTCTATATATATATATATATATATATATACACTCTCTTTCTTCATTTCTCTCTTTTTCTCTCTCTGACTAAACAAACACCCTCTGGCTAGAGCCAATAGGGCTGTGAAGTGATACAAAGCCACAAAAGTTACACATGTGCGCAGAAATTATTCGACGCCCAGGTGTAACTTGGCCATATGTTGGAGATGTTGCACCATTTTTTTTCAACGTGACCTTTTTTGGACCCCTCCTCATGAACAGTGCCAGTGTAATTTTGTTCAATTGTCCCGAAACGTGATTGTGCAGATGAAATGTACTATTCTGCACCACAGGTGCGAAAACACATTTCAGGCATGTTGTAGAAAATGACACCTATATTGTCATGAAGGAGGTTTACAAAAATGGCAATGTTAAAAATGTGAAGTGAAAATATTAAAAATTGGTGACGTTAGGAGTGTGCATAAAAAGAGCACAACGCACACTCATAACGCAGTCATGTTTTTGAAATTTTTCACCAAATTTTCAGCATGGACTTTTTTGGACCCCTCCTCATGAACAGTGCCAGTATCATTTTGTTCAATTGTCCCCAAAGATGATTGCACAGAGCAAATGTGATATTCTGCTCCACAGGTGCGAAAACACATTTCAGGCATGTTGTAGAAAGTGACAGCTATACTGTTTTGAAGGAGGTATGCAAAAATGGCAATGTTAAAAATGTGGAGTGAAAATATCAAAAATTGGCAACATTAGGAGTATGCATAGAAAATGTGCAATGCAGACGCCTAACACAGTCATTTTTTGGAATTTTTTCACAAAATTTGCAACATGGGCTTTTTGGGAACCCACCTCATGAACAGTGGCACTGTCATTTCATGAACTGGTCCCGAAAGGTGATTCCGCAAAGTGCCCACGAAACCATCTTTTGGGATGGAGTAATAAAATGTCAGTGACAGTTTTAATGAGGTGGGGTCCCAAAAACCTCATGTTGAAAATTTGGGGAAAAATTCCAAAAAGTGGCTGAGATATCAGCATAAGTTGAAACCCCCTTTGAATGAGTGTATAGCAAGCTTACCTTTAATTCTTCAGTTCGTGGTTGGGCTTTGAAGAGTGCAGACGTGTCCCGTCCAGAGAAGATGACAGCCAACATCCAGAGATAAGTATGGGGTAAAGGGGGTGGGGAGGTGGGTGCTCAGTGGGTGGGAGGGGGGAGTGGGACTGCAGTGACAATGAGGGCGTGTTTTCAGTTTTACGAGGTAAAAAAATGCAACAAGGGACAGTTTTCTAATTTACAGGAGAAAACATACAACAAGACATTCTGGCCCACTGGGGTGGGCCCCCAGTGTGCCACATGAATGGGGAAGGGGGTTGCACAGGATACCGAAATGGGGATTGGGCACCATGATGTCTGGCATGATGTGGGAGGAGTGCAGCAGGGAACATAAAATGGGACAATGATGGACCATTTCCTACTTTTCTGAAACATAAGAAACAATATTTTTGCAAACTAGGGTGGGCCCCCATGTACAACATGAATTGGGGGGGTTGTACTACAGCGAATGGCATTGTGCCAGTTGCAACATGGTGGAACCCACAGAACTGCGCATGTGCATGAGTCATGTGCATGTGCAGTTCACGCATCGGAATGCAGAAGTAACAGCCGAAATAGTGCAGCTGTTATTCCGTAGGCCAGTCATGGTGGAGGGGTTTAAGCTCCATTGGGCTTTCAGAAGGATACTTCCAAATGTCCAAAGAAAGCTGTTGTGAGATTGGCAGTGCTACTGAGCTCTCACAAAATGGTTGTAGGCTCTGCCAACAGCCCTAAAAAGAGTGGTTTATTATTTTACTGTGGAGTCTGCAACATCTGCAGCATTCTGCTGCTGTATACACTGCTGTTGAATTTATTGGTCTCTCTCTACACTCTCTTTCTAATTAATAACATCTTTTTTTCATGAGTTCTCACAGTCTGTTGCAATGTCTGCAGCATTCTACTGTTTTCTGCTGTTGAATTCATTGGTCTCAGTCTCTACTCTCCCTCTCTAACAACATTTTCACAGGTTGTTTTTTGGGAAATCTTCATATACAAACACTCATATGACTGTTTCTGTTGACTGCAAAGCCCCAAATGTGCTCAATACTCAGTTTCCTAGGGAGGTCCTGTGTTGGATGACACAGAGGATTGGCTAGAACATGTGTTAATCACAGAACAGAGACCCTTATTGATTGGCTTTCTTCGGTGCCTCAGGATAATGAGTGTTTCCCTTTGTTGAACATGTGACAGTCCAGTGACTCAGAAGTCTTCTGCAGAGATCGGGGAAGATAAAAAACTCTTTTATCTGCACTATTCTGCACCCTGCACTGCTTTTTCCATGCAGTACTGTGCTGAAAATTTTATTCTGGACCAGATAGCACTTCCAAACTGAGCCAACTTGGCAGACTGTTTCAAGCCATGACAGGCTTGGTTGTTGCAGACAGAGCAGAGTCAGACCAGTTCGGGGGGGTTGGGGTTGGAACTGCACCACAGCCCATTTGCCCATCCCTAGCACTGCTATGCTGATGATACCCAGCTCTACCTGTCTTTTGCCCCCAACCAGGATAGAGCTGTCTCTGTATTTAACTCCTGCCTCACTGAAATCCAAGACTGGATGACTTTGAGCTGGTTAAAGTTGAACTCCGGAAAGACGGAGGTGATGGTAGTGGACCCGGTTTACCAGATAGAGGGGATGAGGGCTGGTCAGCCCTATGGACTTGTTCTTGGGGGTTTGCAGCTCCTTTCCTCTGAACGGGTGTGAAACCTGGGGGTAGTGCTTGATGACCGGCTGGCGTCACTAGCTCAGGTGTCAGCCATCATCCAGTCTTCCTTTTATCATTTTAGGAATATCTCCAAGATTAAGCACTTTGTTCCATCTGTGGATCTACCTACCCTGGTCCATGCTTTTGTGACCTCATGCCTAGATTATTGCAACTCCCTGTACTGAGGGCTGGCTGGGGTTGATATCCACTGCTTGCAGCTTGTGCAGAATGCGGCAGCATGGATGTTGATGGGAATTCCTCGATCCTCTCATATTACGCCTGTGCTGTGTGATCTAAACTGGCTGCTGATTAGGTGGCAGATCACCTTTAAAGTTGGTTTACTGACTTATAAAGCCCTACATGGACAGGGCTCTGACTACTTGAAAGAACTCCTTGTTCCCTACTGCCCGGTGCAACAGATGACGAGGGGTTGCTAGAGATTCTGAGGGTGTTTTTGAAATCTTCAGGGGCCTGTGCATTTGTGCACGTGGCCACATCCCTCTGGAATTCTCTACCATGCCAGCTTTGGGAGTGCATGACTGAAGGGAGGTTTAAGCAGGCAATGAAAACATATCTGTGGTGCCATGCTTTTGGTGGCACAGTTTAATCTTGGACCCTTTGATTATTTTATTGTTTTTCTGAGTTTCTATTGTGAGTCCTTATTTTTTGTACAGCACCTTGATAGCTGAAAGGCCCCTTTGAGAAATAAAATGTATTATTATTATTATTAGATTACACTCTGAGCAGAATATACAGTACTACATTGGGAAGCTGCATCCAGAAGGGAAAAGGTTTTACAAGACTGCAGTTCCAAAGTTGGCATCCTTTCTGGACAGTATGGGCAAGATTTTTAAAGGCCAAAATTTGGTGCAAGGTGCTTGCACCAAAGGGATTTGATGCAAATGGCAATCCCAATTATCGAATGCAGGCTGTGTCAAAATCTGTATGCCTTGCACTAAAGCCGCCCTGTGCCACCTCTATGCTAGAAGTGCTGGTGTGCCAGAATGCAAGGGGGCGTGTTCCACAGTGGGGATACAGAATCCCCCTGTTTGAAATTTTAGAAGCCCCACTGTGTTTGCATAGTGGGTCTGAGCTTAGACCAGCCATGAGCTGGTCTAAGGGCCCTGTGCCACTGGATTGGAGTTAGGTGAGGTGGAAGATGGCCTGCAAGGTCAGAAACCAGGGCAGAGGGACCAGTGGGGGTGCCACAGTGGGCATTGGGGGCATGGAGGCAGTGGCAGGGTACAGAGGTGTCATTTGGTGGAGGTGCCATGGCTAGTGGGACAGAGCCACATAGAAAGGGGTACACCGTGGTAGACACTGGACTCCAGGTGGCAACAGCCCTGGCACCTGCCCTGAAGCTGACACAGACCCTGACATGCAGCAGGTGGCATTGGCTGCAGGGTACGAGGTGTAGTTGGTGGAGAGCACTGCAACATTACACTGCTAAACAGCCCACCACATGGAACCATGCTGCTGCCTAACTACACTGTTGGGGACTATGTCAGCTATGGGGCAGGTGCCAGGGCTGTTCCCACATGGGGGTCTGGGACTGGGTCAGTTTGTATCTACCACTGTGTACCCAGTCCAAGCATCTCTGTTCCACTGGCCATGGCATCTCCACCGGGTGCCACCTCTGTACCCTGCCACTGCCACTGTGTAACTGCTGCTGTGCCCCCTTCACCCACTGTGGCAACCCCACTGGTGCCTCTGGCCCAGTTTCCAACCATGCAGGCTTCTTCACCCCCCCACTTCTCTGCTGCACTTGGGCTGTGCCGGGCTGGTGGAGGGTTTGATGTGAACCTCTGTCAAACCCCTCTGGTGCACCAAAAGTTTACTTTAACACTGCAGGTGCAGTAACTCTCTGGACTTTGGCACAGGGACACCCTTTCTTCTGGAATAGCGCACTGGGTCCCTGACATACCCAGAGTTTGCTGCAGTCATGGATCAGTGCAGTGTAAGCCCATCTAGTGACCATTTGAAAATTGGGCACCATGTCTAGACAATAGTGCTTTGCGCAAGTTTGCACTACTTTCCAGGCAGCTACTTTGCAAAGGTCATTAGTGGAATGCCACTTGTGGAGGCCACAGAGGGAGAGGGAGAGGTACCACTTGTGAGGTATTCCATTCGGCCACTGGGTAGTATTTTTCATCTTCTTCATAACAAAACTGTATGCAAGAGACTATCCAGTGAGAAAGATAGTCCTCTTGGTTGCTGGTTTACCGTCACCAACCTCACCATAGGTAAGAAAAAGAAAAAGCTGACTGTATTTGATCTGACTTCTTTTTCATTTCATTTTCCATTTATTCTTTGGTAACTGGGTAAAGGCACTGGACCAAAAGTCCCTTTTCAGGCCCGACCCAGACAAAAAAAACATACGAAAATACACAAATACAATCAACAGCAATACAAAACCAAAAAATATAAATTACAAATTGCAGTTACAAACAGATTTGTGTAATAAATAACTTGTTAACCTTTGTTTAAAAGTTAAAACAGAAGGAGCAATCCTAACATCAAGTGGGATTGAATTCCAGTACAATGGTTCTGCTATTGAAAATGCTCTAGAGCTTAATCTAAGCCGTGATCCTGGGGACAAAATATAGGGGGCCGTCAGCTGACCTCAGGCTGGGAAGAAATTCTTTTATTACAATAAGATCAAAAAAAGGAAAAAGGGAACCAAAGTAAAAACATTTATACATCAGACAACCAACAAAATATTCTATTCTGCAACTAGAGGAAAACCACCCCAACCGAGAATAAAGATTACACCAATGTGTCCTATCAGGGGGCTCCTAAAATAAATCTACAAATATTATTATAGGCCACAGTTAGTGCTTGCATTTCTTTTGTGCCTATGTATTAATATAAACAAGAACTGTAATCAAAATATGGAACAATAGAACCAATTGCAGTTGCTAATCTAGTTGCTTGTGAGAAGAATGACTTGAATTTGTATAACACCCCCATTCTTTGATTTACTTTCTTAACCATTGACTGAATCTGAGGTGAAAAGATCAAACTGGGATCCAATAGCGTGCCCAAATACTTAAATTGAGACACTTGTTCAAGCAGACCACCCCAAAAATCAGATATCCTCACCAGCATAAATTGCATGTCAGATAACATAACTTTTGTTTTAGCGGAGCTCAAAACCATAGCATTTAAAGTAAGCCAAGAACAGACGGCATCAAAATCCTTTTCTAGGGAACAAGAAAGTTCAGACACAGAATTTGACTGAGCACAAATTACAAGATCATCTGCATAAAGCAGTGATTCACTAAACTTACAAACTCCAGGAAGCTGATTAATGAAAATAGAAAATACCAAGGGTCCCAAAATGGACCCCTGAGGCACACCACAACTGATTGATAAGACATCAGAAACCACAGAACCTACTTGAACAAATTGACACCTGTTACTCAGATAATCATAGAACCAAGAAACAGCAACATCAGAAAACTCCAGATCTTTCAATTTTGTGCAGGCCAAACTGTGATCAATCAAATCAAAAGCCTTGGTTAGGTCTACGAACACCGTCCCGGTCATCAAACCCTTCTCAAACCCACGTAGGATGGAGTTCATGAACCCAACCAAGGCCGTGCCTGTACTAAAGTGCCTACAGAACCCATGTTGTTGCCTTGACAACAAATCATGGGTAATCAAATAGGCATCAATTTGCTTAGCCACTAAATGCTCAAGTAGTTTGCTAAGGGGATTCAGTATTGATATTGGCCTATAATCATCCATGGAAGTAGCACAGCTCTTTTTTGGAATTGAAACCACCTTAGCTTTGTTCCAGGAAAGGGGAAAAACATCTGTAGCCAATGACATATTAAAAATATAACAAAGGAGATACATAATAAATGGGATATCCAATTTTAAGAAGTGGGCATCCAACCCTTACCCACAGTCAGTCCCTTTATTTGGGAGAGACTGCAGAAGATGAAAAACTTCATTTGATGTTACTTTCTTAAACAAAAACCTGGATACATCTACTAAAGGAACAGACAAAAAGGATTTGGTATTACTAGCCTGAGGAAAAAGAGACTAAATTTAGAAAGATATGAAAATTTAGAATTCAACAATTTAACAATTTCAGCATTCACCAATTTCTTTGTTGTCAACATTTAATTTCTGGAAGTCAGATTTTGATTTAGGAGAAATAAAGAATTTACGTTATTCCAAAACTTCTTGGGATCTGCCCAGCTATCTTCAAAGTGATCCCTGAAATAAGCTTTTTTAGCCTTTCAAACAGTTTGAGAGACTAAATTCCGAAGTCCACGGTAGAGATCCATTTAAACTCTTCTGGGAGATAATTTAAATTTAGACCAAGCACTATCCCACTCCTTAATTAATTTCTTAATGCTGGGACTAAACCATCCAGTAGGAGAACCTCCACACCGAATGATCTGCAAAGGGAAAAGGGATTCCTGAATGGAAAGAAGTTGGCTGCAAAAAAAATCTAGTGTTGTGTCCACATCTGGAATAGATTCAAGATATGACCAATCAATTAACCTCAAAGAAGATTATAACAGGGAATAATCTATCCTTTTAAATTATCTAGTCTGAAACACAGAAGGGGGTTTAAGACAGCAAACATCTAGGACACAAAAGGTGGCCATATGGTCACTTACGGAATCTGCTAAGACACTAGAGGTGCCTACCCTCCACACCCCATAAGTCAAGACCCAACCCAACAGAGAATGATTCTGTGAGATGGGATTGAGATGGGTAGGCACATTTATACACTGAGTCAGTCCACAAGAGAGAAGAAAAGATTTGAGCCCCATGGTGTCATTAGCCCTCCAGTTTAAATTCATATCTCCAACAGCAGAATCACTCTACTTTAAATAAACTACACATCCATCCAAGAAATGTTTAAGCCCTTGAAGACCACATTGAGGGGGATTATACAAACAGCCCACATTTAACTTCTTCTTTCATAGAAGAACAAATTGCAAAACCAACCAATCAGTATCGCAATCCAAATCCTCACTAGATCTTAAAAAATAAATTTCTAAATGATCCCTATAATAAATCAAGACCCCACCACCCTTTTTTCAACTTTACACTCTACCCTAAAAATTTTATAACCCCCAATATGACACACACATTATTGGGCACCCTTAGCTTCAACCACGTTTCTGATAAAGCAGCAATAACAGGCAGATATAGAGCAATAGGCTGTTCAATTTCAGCAACCTTAGGGATTAAAATATGAACATTCAAATGGATAATTTTAAATCCATGACAGGATTTCAAACAATTATTCAAAGATGATGCTTGAGAGGAAGACATAGAATCCAAAGAGCAAGGCCCTGGATTTTGTTCAACATCACCAGAAACTAACAACAGAAATGTGGCTGAAACACAGTTGCCCAATTAAGAACAAAGTAACATGCCATAGAGCAAACAAGTAAAGTAACCCCTATTCCGACATTGTTTTATGGGTATAGGGTTGCTCGACAACAATTTCCATGATGCCTGGTCCATTTTGCCTGGTCCATGTATATATCCAAACCTCTTTTCAGGTCAAGACTGTGAAGCTTTTGTTCATCTGAAGTAGAATCTTCCAAGTATAGCACAGGAAGTGTTACTAACTGGTTCATGTGGAATTCAGACACCATCTTTGGTAAGAATTTCCTTGTGGTTCTAAGGACTACATTATCCCTGTGGAAAAGATTATATAATTGTAAATTGTCTCTATGCAGAAGGCTTGTACTTCATCTCACCCTCCTAGTAACGGTCATGACAATCAGGTATATGGTTTTCCATGCAACATACTTCAGGTCAGCAGTGTCCATAGGCTCAACTGGAGCCTTCATGAGCAGGGTAAGGAAGACATTAAGATGCCATGGAAGGACTGGGTCCCTTAACAGTGGGTACAAGTGTCTGTAGCCTTTAATAAACTCTTTCAAAATGGATTGAGAGGGCAGTGACTTTCCCTTAACTGCTGATATGTAGGCTGACACTGTTACTAAGTGCACCTTTAGTGTTGAGGGCCTTAAGCCTAGTGACTGCGGGTGAATCATGTATTCCAAGACTATAGGCAACCCTGCCTCTGTTGGGATTATTCTTATGGGGTACGCCAGTAAGAAAATCTCTTCCATTTAGAGGAGAATGTTTTCCAGGTTGCTGCTTTCCTTGAAACTTGAAACACCTTCAGGACTTCCTCTGAGAGATTTAATCCACAGTATGCTAACTCCTCAAGAACGTCACCCTCAGGCAGAGTGTTTTGAGATTTATGAATGCTATCCTCACCTGAAATAAGGTCAGCATATTGCAACTCGGTGCCAGGCTGATTGGAGACTTATTGAGCAGGGCTAGCAGAACTGAATAACAGGTCTGTCTGGCCCTGTCTGGAGCTATAAAGGTAATTGTTGCAGGTTCCCACCAGAGTTTCAAGCAGACTTTCTGGATGAGTGGAATTAGTGGACAGGCATACAGGAACCTCCCTGTCCAGTCAAGACCAGGGCGTCCTCTGGGACTGTCCCTCTGGCTAGTGATCTGCAGCAAAACTGTGGGAGCTGATTGTTTTCCCAAGAAGCAAACAGTTGTATTCTGAGCACCGTGTCCAGAACCTGTCTATTCAAGGCCCATTCATGATTTCCCTGTCTGATTCTGCTTAAGAAGTCTGCCATGACATTGTCTTTGCCTGGCAAGTGTAGAGCATAAAAGTTTTCTTCTAAGGTTCATACCAGTTCCCAGATCCTCATTGCATCAGTTTGCAGTTCTGAAGATCTTGTCCCTCCTTGCTTGATTATGTAGTACATTGTTGCAGTGTTGTCTGTTCTTATTTGGACACATTCACCCATTAGTTTGAAGGGGAATGGTTACATTACTAACAGCACTGCCCTGACCTCCAGGAGGTTAATGTACTCCACACACTCCTGTTCTATATGCCACTCACTGTGAAATCCTTTAGGTGGGTGCTCACCCGCAAGAGTGAGGCATCTCTAGTAAGGACACTTGTTCATGATTGCTGAAGGAAGGTGATGCCTTCTCTGAGGTTGCTTTCTTCTTTCCACCACTCAATTGACTTTACCAATACTTTTGTCACTGGCACTAGCTTTGTGAGGTGATCCAGTCTTTGAGACCAGTTGTCTGTTAAGTGGTATTGGATATCTCTCATTAGGAACCAGGCCCATGTAACTACAGCTGTAGGTGCAGCCATGTGTCCCTTGCAGGTCTTGGCTGATCTGTTGTGAGGGTTCTGGCCTGTGGTAGGAAGTCTTTCCCCTGCAGATTAATTAGTTCCACCCCTATGAAGTCCAGTACTTGGACAAGTTCCAGTTGAGATTTCTGCAGGTTTATCAAGAATCCAAGAGACCCCAAGGTGATTTTTACAGTCTGATATGAGCACCTTGTCTCCTGTTTTCCCTGAGACTAGAAAGTTGTCCAGGTAGTGGAAAACCACCACACCTTACCTTCTCAGCTGTGTCTACACCATAGCAAGAGAATGCCTTTGGTGCTGAGGTGAGACCATATGGGAGAGCTATGAGCATGTATTGACAGTTACTTAGCTTGAACATGAGATATTTTCTGTGTGATGGCTTAACTGAGATGTGAAAATAGGCATCTTTTTAAGATCCAGTGATCCTAACCAGTGTCCTGACAGCAAGGATGGTATCATTGTTCTCAGTATGACAATCTTGAATTTCTCTTTCTTTAAATGCTTATAGACACCTGAGATTTAAAATGGGTCACCACTTATTATTTTTCTTGCCGGTCAGGAAGTACCTTGAGAGTAGTGAGCCAATCTTCCTCCTAGATGGCAATGGATGGGTGACCTGAATGGAATTGTCAAGGGTTTTGCTTTGGCTGTGGCTTGGGTGATGTTGCTGCAACAGCAATATGCTTTGTGGTCCTTCTACCCCTGCCCCTGTAGTATCCTCTTCATGCCTAATACTCATAAAGGGCATATGGGGAATATACTCTTGGGAAATAACTCCAACCTCTGCCTCCCCTTCCATAAGGCCTGTAGGATGTAGAGATCATTTCCTTCTCATTGTTACTCTTGTAAGCGGTTTTGTTTTCATCCACATTTTTTATCTATGTCTCTGTTTTATCACCAAAAAGCAAATTTCCCTGAAAGGTGAAATCTATGGCTCTGGTTTGGGTATCCTGGAAAATGAAGGTAGTCCTTAACCATAAAAATGTTCTTCAGGACACTGCACAAACTAAAACCTTGCTGCTGCATCATTAGTATCCAAAGCTGTTTGGAACTGGTACTTAGTGGCATCCAGCGCTGATCTTGCTGTGACTACCAGGTCCTGTTCCAGCTCAGTATCTGCTCTAGCAGTAAGTGCCAGAATTGTGTTCCACAATGCTTTCTGATACTGTGCAATATATGCCTATCAAGCTGTCCACCTAGCGGACAGGAAAGATGAAGTATAACCTTTCATGACTATAACATCCAGTTGTTTAGAATCCTTTTTTAAGAGGCTGTGCAGAAAGACTGACTTTTGCTCTCTGGAAAACAACTTGGACTGCACCTTGGTGATCAGCATGGGCATAAAGGCATTCCACCTCTTACACTGCAGGTCCACCTCATACTTTCTTACAATCTTTTTATTGATGGCTGCAGCTACAGTAGGTGCAGACATGATTTGATATGGCCTTCTTAAGAAACGTAAATAGTATATGCAAACTAGTAACCTCCTTGATTGTGCTATACCCATCTTGTCCAAAAACTCTGCATCTTCTTCCTTTTCCTCATTTTCCTGATTGGAGAGTATCATGCATTTTTTTTCCCAATTGTTTAGCCAGGAGAGACACACTAAGCTGAAAGCTCATTTACAGGTGCAACCTGGGAGCACAGGGAAGTTAAGTGACTTGCTCAGGGTCACACAGTATGCAAGTGGGAGCTGTGGGATTCAAACCCAGGTCTCCAGATTTGCAGCTCATAGCCTTAAACCACTGCACTATACTGCATCCCCTTTTTCTGACAACTGAGAAAAAAGAAGTGCAGTCGACATCATGCTTAGAAGGAAAGCCAAAGTCATGCTTGGGTGCACCATCTGATGCTATGGGGTCACCTTCCTAGTCTAGTACATACTTATCTTCCTTCTCCTCCAGACACAGATAGGTTAGAACCTGAGATGTGTGTGTGTGGGGGGGGGGCATTTACATTATTAAATTCCCATAGCTTGGATGACCTGGAAAAAGTACCACATCTTTGGTTTGTCCTCAAATTAGAGCATTTTTTTCTGTGCCATCTGCCTGCTCTGTGACATTTTTTTCTTTTAATTTTTTAGCACTCACCATTTCCAGTGTCTGCTCAGAGGCTTTTTTATTTATATTTTTGCCATCAACGGATTCAGGGTTCCTTCATTTGGACACCCTGGTACTGTATCTGAACCATCTTTTCCATGCCTTTCGGATAGCTAAGCAGCTTTATCTTTTCTTTTGTTACCCTTTACATTTTTTGATTTTTCTGCTGGCCATGTGCAAACAGAACTTTTTGATGTGTTCTTTCCACCAGCATTGGGTACTCCCTCAGAGCCTATTTATTTCTTTATTTATTTGGGAGTGGGGGTGGTGATAAGGAGGCAGACTGGAAGCCATACTGATTTTTTATTTATTTGGCCTTTTATTTAAGGTTTTAGGGCAAGAAACAATGCAGAACACGCAATTAATAAAGTTATGGTCGGGGCCCAGGAACTTTACACATTGTAGTCTGTCCTTGCTGGAGGCTGGAAACTATTTTTACAGTTTTAAAAGCCAGTGGACCCCTTAGGTCTTTCTGGCAGACCCAATTAAATAGATCCTAAGTAAAAACTCAAAGCAATTAAAACAAATACAAAAAAGTAATTGCCCAGTAGTAAAAATGTTTCCAACATCAAAAACAGTGCCAGAAGTCAAATTGTGGTTTTCTGTACTGTAGCCGATTAAGTAGGTTGAAAGGGCACAGGCAGAAACATAATGTGAAAGAGCATCCCTTTTCTGTACAGAGCAGCTATGAAAAGGGAACAACTTACTGACAACAACAAAAAACAAGCGTTTGTCAATGCCGAATGTTGGCTTGCTGGCATTGGCAGTGCAGGAGTTAGAGAGATGCATCATAGGAATGGCAGTGAAGTATTGAACTGATGCCAACCCAACCCCACCCTGCAGACAGTGACAGGTATTAGAGTGTCCCTTTGGGTGTTTGGTAGTGCAGTGCAGGAAAACACGTTGGGCAGGATGTGAAAAATGACAGCTGCACAGTTCATAAGGAAGTGTAAAAAAATGCCAGTGTTGAAAATATGGCATGTAAATATACCAAATTTGCGAAGTTACAAGGGTGCGTGGGAAATATGCAACACACGCTTGCAACACTGCCATTTTATGGGCGTTCGGCACCAAATTTTCAACATAGGCATTTTAGCACCTCTGCTCATGTACAGTGTCACTGTTATTTCCTCAAAGTGTCCCAAGAAGTGATTTCGCATAGCAACCACGCTATTCTGCGCCGGAAGTGCGAAAACATATTTTGGGCAGGATATGTGAAATGACGGCTGTACTGTTCATCAAGAGGCATGGAAAAATGGCAATGGTGAAAATCCATAGTGAAAATATCACAAATGCATGACAGTACGAGCGTGCGTGCAATCTGCCAACGCACACTCGTAACACAGTCATTTTATGGAGTATCATCACCAAATTTTCAACATAGGCATTTTAGGACCTCTGCTCATGAACTGTGTCACTGTCATTTTCATAATCTGGCCCAAACACTGATTTCCCACAGCAACTGCGCTATTGTGTGCCAGACGTGTGGAAACACATTTCGGGCAGAATGTGGAAAATGACAGCTGTACTGTTCACAAGGAGGTGTACAAAAATGACAATGCTAAAAATCCAGCATTAAAATAGTGTGAATGCGTGAAGTTACGAGCCTGCATAGCAACTGCGCAATGCACGCTCGTAAAACAGGCATTTGTTGGATTTTTTCCACCAAATTTGGAACATAGGCTTTTTGAGAGGCCACCTCATGAACACTGGCACTGTCATTTCATTAATGGGTCCTGAAAGGTGATTTCACACAGTGAATGCAAAATCACCTTTTGAGGCTGATTAACGCCATGACAGTGATAGAATTCATGAGGAGGGGCCCCAAAAACTCCATGCTGAAAATTTGGTTCCAAAATTCCAAGAAATGCATGAGATATTCAGCAAATTTGAAAAAACCCTATTCATTCCATTATACAGATTACCGGCATTTCCTCAGTTCGCGGTCGGCTTTGAAGAGTGCAGACGTGTTCCCGGTCCACCAAAGATCATCGCACCAGACTCCAGAGAGGCAAGGGGTGAGGGGAGGAGGGAGGCAGGGTGCGCAGCAGGTGGGTGGGTGGGGAGGGGCATCCAGACTATGAGGGATGGTTTCGCTTTACAGGGTGAAAATCAAAACCAGGAAAACCATCGTGGGACAGTTTTCATTTTCCAGGGCATTTGGCATGCTGGGCTGGGCTCCCAGTGTGCCACCTAACTGGTTTGGGGTGTCAGTAGCCTACGGGGATTGGGCACCCTCGTCGGCACACAACATGGGGAGAGTAATGCCGATGGGGATTAGGCACCCCGTTGGCAAACAAAAGCGGGGGGCATGGGCGAGGGATTGGGCGCCCCCTCGGCATTCAACAATTGGGGGTGATGCTGATGGGAGAGGCTCCCGTCAGCACACAAAGACAGTGGGGGCCGCAAGGCAGGGTATTGGGCACCCTCGGCATTCAACATTGAGGGGGTTATGCTGACGGAGGGTCCCCCATCGCACAACAAAGACAGCGGAGGGTTAATGACAGGGGGATTGGGCACCCCCGAAGTCAGCAGATGTGAAGCGGCTGCCCGCTCGCCGACCATGCTCATAATTGCGGCGAGCACGGCAAGCAAAGGACCGCTGCATATGACAAGCTTTGCTCGTATTGCAGCGGATCTTTGCTTAGATCTGCTTGGCCCATTATATATGCATGGTGTGGCACCAGGCATGCAGGCTGATTGGGGAATGAGGGACGCACCTACTGATGTGTGCCCTGCATTCACCCAACAGCGGCCGCACCCCCAAATCTGCACTACAGCAAGATGTTGACTTGCTCACAAGTGCAGCAAGCCAGCATAAAAAGTAAGTGATTAAACTGATAAAAACAGCTCAAAAACACAAAAATAGCCATAGGGTGGTCTCCGGTTCCCGGGAATCAAAATGAGTTCATATGAAATCTACATTGCATTCATTTTTGAATGATATACAATAGAAACCACTTAAACAGGACTTGGATAATCGGGATGTTCACTTTATTGGGATGTCCCTTCGGGAAACTGATTAAGTGGCCATTCATTTCTATGGCATTCCCATTCGTGCAATAGGGACGAGGATGCCAGATTATTGAGGCAATTCAGTCCCATTCACAGTCCCATTCACTGTCTTAATGGGCCACTGAGCAGGTGCAAATAGTGTGAATAGCACTGTGAACAGCACAGTCAGTGACATCCTGTTTACCCTGCTCTCAGGTCTCTCTTTTCGCTTCTCTGCTGAAACAAACAAAGCTGCAGCGACACGAAAACTTCCCAAACTGCATCCCTTGATCTTTCTACTGCCCACACAGGTTTTCACTTGCTCAGTTGTTTCTGCTCTTAATTCTTTGCTCAGTAAAAAAAAGGAACAAAAAGAAATCACCCCGCAAGCTGCTGTTAGGTCTCTCTTCTCCCCTCTCTGCAGAAACAAAGCCACAGCTCCACGAGAACTGCCAGAAATGACTGAGCGAGTGTAAACTTCCCTGCCCATTTTCTAAGTCTGCTACAGACAGTGTTCTACATAATGCTTGTTCAACTCAGCCAGATGGTGGATGCTGAGGTTTGGGAGGATGTGTGCAATAGGCCATGAGCTGAATTGTTTCAGTGACAAAGTTAAAGGAAGAGATTCAGGAGGAGAGGCAGTTGGCGGCAGGATCTGGAGACTGGAAAGAGAACTGCCTGAAATGTATCCCAATGAAAAGAAACCACACAGCTTCATGTGAACTGCCCGGGCCTGGAAACCTGAATGTGTGGATCCGAAGCTTTGGTTTCTTATAAAATAAAATGCTGTCTTTTAATTCGTGTCTGTCCAACCTGTGGAAAAGCAAGCCTGGTTTATATTTTAAGGTATGTGCCAAAGTCATAGCACCTAAACAAACCAGAATTTCCATCTGGGTATGACAGAATCCAGCTCAGGCTATAAAGGAGACGAGAGGCAGTACAGGCAGGCAAAATCCTCACTTCTGTTAATTGGGATGGCTGGTTAATTGGGACAAAAAGCCTGCCACCCGGCCATCCCAATTAAGCATCTTCTACTGTACTAGCACAATGATACACTAAATAAAGTCCGTCATGAAATGCTGGAATTGTGAATGTTGAACCAACATCACCATTCTATGACAGTTTTAACTGGCTGCCATTAACGTTAAACACGATCAGGGGCTCAATATTCAAAACTTAGCCCCAGGGCAAAATTAGCACTGCCTGGCAGGCAAAATTAGCTAACATCCAATTGCACCCAATATTCAAAAGAATAGCTCAGATGCTAAAACAGTTGAATATAGCATGCAAATGAAGGCGGGAAAACAGGGCAGAGAGTTAAGTGCAAAAATAGCCCAGCAAAGAAGACAGCACTGAATACAGCAAAGGCGACAGCACTGAATATAGCAAAGAAGACTGCACTGAATATAGCAAAGAAGACCACTCTGAAAATAATAACAGGGCAGTGCAAACAGCAACAGCAGCACAGTGCACACAGAGGATGAGTCAGGCACAGGTGAATCATGTGTCCACTGGGGGCACATACAAAGAAGTGGTGCCTAAAATGTGAAAACCTGAGACTACAGCAGTGTACAACACAAACAACAGCAAAAGAAACACTAAAGGCAATGCCATGAGGGAAACCCCAAAATGCAGCAACACTGTATGGATGTGAACTGTGGAAAAGGAGCAGAGATGGGACAGTGGCGATATGACCTACAGAAAGAACAAAACACGCCTGTGTGGCAGTACAACCCCAACCAGTGCCCACTGTGCACAGGGGGAAGGGACAAGGATCCTTGACACAGATCAGGGGAGAGCATACAACAGGATTGACAGCGGGAGGACATGGGAATGGATGTCAGCCATGGCCACATGGACAAAGCCACACACAGGCCCGCAAACCAACTGCCAGGCAACACCATAGGGGTGCACCCAGGGAACAGGTAAAAACCATGTCCATGGCAGACACAAGACAGATGTCATCTGTCACACACACACACAGGCCATGCAGGGTATACTTGGGGAACAGATTGATTCAGCCAACTGGAGGATAAACCTACCACACTCACAACAACCCACTGCCAGGTGTGCAGCCACAGACAGCACAGAGAGAGCAGGGCTGAAACCGGTGTCACAGTAGAGGTCAGGATGGCATCCACCATGCTGATCTAAATGGTCAGTAGGTGCAACACAGCACAGCAGTGGCACTCACTACAGTTATCCAAGAAAGAGAGAGGACACAGGAAATCCACAAGAAAAAATATATATATATTATAGAAACAACAATACAGACTATATACATATATTTATAAAAAAGCAACAAGCAAAATGGGGGGGCAGAAAAGGGTGAAAAACAAGGGAAGTAGGGATTAAGGGTTTGCAGCCTGGTTCTGCACAGGAAGACACTGGTCCAGGAGACCAGCAGTCTGTCTGGTTTCCTGTATGAGCACCAACTGCTGCTCTAACAACATGTGCTGGTGCACAATCTGTCTAAGAAGTTTGTCCCAGCCCTCTCCTCCTCTGGACATCTGGCTCACAGCAAACTCTGATGTTGACCTATGGGAAAATGATGCCCAAGTCAGAATGGTGCATGGACACTGTGGAGCAATGTAGAACTCAGGTAGTGGCCCCAGAGAAGGACAGCATGTCCCAACCACTATGCCCATATACCCAACAATGGGAACAGCGCACATGCCACCTGACCTACATCTGTATATGGCAGTATTAAATCCCATGGTATATAGATGCCCATCCCACACAGACATGTAGGCCCATAAGGCCATTACCACCACCACCACAGATGGAACAATGCCCCATGCATACCCAATGTAGCCCTGTCACAGTACAGCTACACAGCCCACTTGAGGTACACCACAGACTGTCCGATAGCAACAACGAAGAAACCATAGCAACAGAATGACTGGGACATGCTGCTCAATGGATCAGAAAGTACTGCCAAGGGGGCACTGCGACATCACAATCTGAAATCTCACAGACACTGTCTACATGTCAACATACTGTGGCCTATAGTGGCAATCCACGGGGTTGAGTAGCAGTCATTATTCAGGTGTCTCCACAACCCCCTACACAGTCACAGACACCATCCATTACACAAGTGTGTCATAAGGACATGTGACAGACACAGGACCCCAGGCTTTGATACACCACTAAGCCATACATCAGTAGCAACAACGACCCCCCTGAAGACAATGTGTCGGTAGCCACAGTATGCATCACAGCCCCGACATGGTGGTACACAGGGACAGCACAGTGCAATGTGACTAGTATGCATGGGTGATGCAGATGGTGCACACACTTGCCCACACCACTGTGAGTACACAAGTCCACAGTGACCATGTCTGGGCCATAGTCATGCCATGTGGTGTATGCATGCTGTGGGCAGACATGCAACCACAAGAACCTGACAATACACCCACCCAGCATTACATAGTCATGAGTACCACACACCACACTACTGCTGTAGAATGTATACAATGCAAACACGGTCACGGCACATGTACAAGTGTAGTGCACCACATGACACAGTAGGAGATCCTACCAGGTCATAATGTCGTATGCTTAATAGTGTACGGCATTATGCATGGACCTCAGATCTGTGTGCTCTCCATGTTGGACCTCCTTCGGAGTTAGAATCCTAAGTGGGGGGTCCGGGGAGCCCCTCACAGATCAAAAGTTATACATATATTGCACAAAAATTTGACCCTGTGCCATAGAAGATGGCCACAGGCAACAGTACAATACAACTGTGGAATGGGAGCAGATACACAAGGCACATCACACATGGAGAACACAGTGGGACAACAGCACCCCCCATTATGGCCCATTGGTGTTGACTGACATGCCCACAGTAGAATGTAGGCCACCACGTGCAGTCCAATGCACAGGGTGCAAGGAGGCTATTATGCCCATCCCACCGTGTCACACAGATGTGAAACAGGGCCAATGAATGGCTGACATGCAACACGCAGGGTGCAGATGCAGCACAGCAGGACAGCAGCACCAAGGAGTGCATGTGCCCGTGTAGGCGAGTGTGATGTGTAGAGTACAACCCCTGCATGGTGAGGTCATGCAGGACACACCATGATGAAGCAGTGCAGGACTGTGATCGGCCATGTGCTGCCACAACAGAGGCCCACAGTCTGTGTGGACAGGCTAGGCAGGTGCACCATACCACAAGAAGCAGTAGGTGTGTGTGATGCCCTCCCCCAGCAGCACAGCACCATGGGCACCCCATGACCACGTGCCCCTGGGACCAGTGACATGTCACAGGACCCAGTGCTGTATAAGGTACCAAACATGCCCCACCCAGCAAGGTATGTAACACAAGTAGACAACATAGGAGCACACTCACATGCAGCATCCTGCTGCCCAACACCACTGTCCCTGTCCAGCTGTCTGGGATTCTGGAGCCTCCATATGTGCCCTTGCTGCATTCCCCTGGTAGTGCAGTCTGCAGAGTGAAGGGAATTGAGTAGTATCAGTACCATCATGGACATCAATAACCCCCCCCCCCACAACTGTTCCAGGTACACACCGCGCAACTGTCAAACAGTATAATGTGACCTCCCCAAAAAGCATACACAGCATGGGACACGTGCACTGTACTGTAGAAGCAATGTAAATTTGCTACACAGACAGTGGTGGATAACAGTGATACCTGTCATGTGATTTCAGCAATGCACATCACATGTAGGACCACAGACGCAGGCACTGTTGACCCACGCACAGCACACTGTACCCATAGGGATGCACACAGTGCACTGCATGGGACATACCCAGCAGCATGACCAGCATGCATGCAGTGTAGTGTGTACATGGCTGTCCACATCCACTGACATGCAAAATGCTCAGCTATGAGAAAGGTGTCCATTTATCTGGCATAGGCACAGTGCCATCACTGGAGACAATACAGTGTAGTGGTTAAGAACACTGAGCTGCAAACCTGGAGACCTGGGTTGGAATCCCACACCCCCCACTTGCATACTGTGTGACCCTAGGCAAGTCACTTATGTTCTTTGTGCTCCCAGGTAGCACCTGGAAATGAGTTTTAGCTTAATCTGCCGTTCCTGGTTAAACAATTTTCTCTTTCCTTTCCCTTTCCATCACGCACCATGCACCTGAAATGATCCAGCCACTGCCTCTCCAGGTGCTGCAGGTCTATGTGTCTGTGCCTGCACTGTTCTTCAGTGTGGGCCATCCCTGAGCACTGCAGCAGGTTGTGTGAAATGGTAGCCCACACCTGTCGTCGAGGTCTGTCTCCCTCGCCCACCTTCCTGAAGAACTGGCACTCTCTGGCCATGACCAGCTGTACAAAGTTTGCCACCTCAGCTTCCCCCCCACCTCTGGCCTCTGCACCACTGCCCTGACATGGCTTCTGGCTGCCATACTTGAAATTTGTAACTCCTGTGGCACCACCTTGACACCAATGCTGCTCTCAGCTATGCAGGCCACAAAATGAAGAGTGCATAAATTAGCACCACGCAAGCTGTGGATGGCACCACACAAAATAGTATAGCGCCTCACTAAGTCAGATGTGCACCAGTGAGCATGCGCAACCCTTCCATGACCTTCACTGTGCTGACATCATCACGCATGTGTCCTAAGAGCAGCTCTAAATCATTTTGCCCAGCACAATCCAGTTAGCTCTGCAGCGCAATGCATTTGCCTGGTGCAATTGCCCGTTGTAATAAAATTGCAATATTCAGAGGTGGTATGCAAATGAGCCTACTTAGGCAATCTTCATAGTACAATCCACCACATTAGCATCTCATTATGGTCACATTTGTGTGCATTAACATATGTGGATTGCACAGACTATTTCAGTGGTGAATCAGCACCACCTGCACAGCTGACTGGAACTTCAGGCAGAAGGCGGAATAGTTTGCTGACAACTTTAGACCTCAACATGTCCCAGGACATGACTTCCACAGGTACAGGTAAGTGTCCCTTAGTCATTACCCCTTCTATTATGATCTTCAACATTGTGTATGGTCTACTACACTGACGTGGGCCACAGTTTATGTGTGGGAACATCAATAGGATGTAATATGTCAGGTACTGCAGAATGTTGCAATCACAGATGCAGCAGGCCCAGCATGCAGATGTGTACATTCGTAGCACTGCACTGTTGTGTAACAAATGCATGTACTATATATGCTGTGACAGTGGCTATGGATGCACACATTGTGACACACATACAGATGCCAATGTGCATCCACAGGTAAGCATTATGTTCCGGGGAGCGGGGAGATTCACAACACACAACACAGCAATACTATTCCCATGGCTGGTTCTGTGTCACCATCATATGTATATGTACCCCATGCCATGCTGTGGACACATTGTTCACTCTGCCATTTCAAACGGTCCATGCTGCATACTCACATCACACACCAGTTGGTGTGCAGACAACGCACGGGTCCTGGTGCTGCCCTCACAATGCAGGTTGCTGCTTGTTTCTATGTTGCACATACACACCATCATGTGGCCACCAACACCAGATGGATATGCATAGGAAATTGTTGAGCATGAACAGAATGTGGTGTGGAAGGTGACCCTACATCCCTGTGATGCATGCCCACAGCCCATGCCACACTGTGACCCTTCAGTTGTGTGTAGTGACACACACACACACACACACACACACACACACACACACACACACACACCTTACAGGACAAACACTGACCACCGGCAACTTACATCCCCACACAGGTGCCTTTGATGAAAGCGAAAGGATTTGATGCCACAATTTCTCCAAGGAGGATCAAAAGGCCCTGACAGATGGTTACAAGGCCAGGGAGCAAGCAATGCTGCAGTATAAATACACGGATTCCACAGTGAGGGACATGTGGGATCAGATTACAGCTAAAATGAATGCTGTAGGTGGATGGGGCCACATGATGGATTCAGTACACAAGCAATGGCATGACCTGCAGTGTTGGACAAAGGAGGAAGTGGCAGCATGCCACCAAACACTGCAGGGCACAGGAGGAGGTCCTTGGCTGGCTGAGCTTGCAATGACAATAAACCCTGTTTTGGAGGTGGTGGCATCTACCATCAGCTCTGTGGCCCTGGCAGGTGTGGCCAGTGGTGGCTGTGAGGCATGGCTGTCATTACACAGGACATGTGAGTACATGGCCATGAACCACCATGGTATGCATGTCTATCCATGGGTATACTGGTTGCTCTGCCTGTGTTGTTGCACACTGCTGGCCTGGCTTGTGCACACATGTGTACACTGATGGCCTGTCTGCAGTATGGCACTGTCTGTTGATGTGTTCTATGCAATATTGGACCTGCAGCATGTGACATGCTAACACAGTCATGTCATACCCTGCAGACAGTGTCCCTATTTTCCTTCTCTTAGTGTGTATCTTGACAGATGGTGTGCCTTCCACGTGAGGTGTTGCATGCTGCCAGGTGTGTCTCTGGGTGCTACACCTGTTACCTCCCTTTGGATTGCAGTCTTCACGTGTGTGTGGTATGTTGAGTACATTTGGTGCTGGTCGTGTGCATGCCTGTGGGATCCACACTTTGATCATAGGTGTGTGTGCACTCTGGCTGTGTGGGTGTGTAGGCTGTGGTCACCTTTTTTGGGCTTGCACTTGGCATAATAGGCATCACAGTTGTGGTCTGCATGTGATGGCACTGGTACAGGACCACTATGTACTTTGCATCACACCTACAGTGTTCTTCTCTGTCTACAGCGCAAGATGCTGACCTTGCAGCAGAGAAATGGTCAGAGGAGGACAATTGCCCACAGAAATCACTGGAACAGGCTGCACAGAGGGGGTATCCATGACCACATTGGTGATGTGTCAGACAATGAGGATGATGAGGATAAGTACATTCCCTCCAGGAATTTCTTTCCACCGTTGCTGCTCTGAGCGGTTTCTCCCCATTAGAACTGTGCCTAGGCATGGCTGACCAGACAGGGGCTGACAGCAGTGGACTCATTGCAGCCTCCTCTCTGTCACCCACCAGGCACAAGTCACCTTTGGTGCTGGCAGGGTCCTCTGAGGGCCAAGCCTCCAGTACTGCCACTGCCACCACCACCATCACCAGGCTCACAACAACTGTCGCAAGTATGGCAACCATGAAAGCAGGCTCACACACCACCTGGCTGATGCAACAGATTTCTGTGTATGGCCATCCTGCTGCCCAAGCCGATCACAGATGTGACATGTGGGGCACCATGGACCGTGAGGTGGTGCAGCACTCAACCACACAAGGTGTGGGCTGCTCCCACCCCACTGATCACCACCATCCACCCACACCCACTGTCCAGGGTGTCCATGCACCTCAGGGACAGGATGGCTCTGTAGCCCAGCAGCCCAGCTGGTCTGCGGTGGACTCATAGTCCTCTGCACAGTGAGATCTGCATGCCTTCTGGAGGGAGGTTAGGCAGAAAATTGCCCGTATCCGGGAAGCAATGTATTCAGACCTCATGCATGTGGACCAGCATGTGGAGGAGTGTCAGGCACCATTCCTGAATGCCCTCTATCAGTTCCTTGATTACCTCACTGGGGCTGTGGAGGAGCTTACAGCTACAGTAAGAGAGGTAGGGATGGCTAGGCAGTGCTGCACCACTGGCACACACTGTTGGCATGCCAGTAGTGTTCCCAGGCATGCGTGTTCCTCATGGAATGGCAGGTCAGGGTCGGCAAGCACTGCTGCAATGCCATCATCCATGGGCACTCCACACACCACTGGGTGATGCATGGCCTCAGTCACACTCAGCCCGATGCATGGCTGGGGTCATCCCTGGGTTTTCCCATCCATGCATTCTTTACCTGCCAGCTCCTTGGTCAACAGTACCCCGCCCCACATGCTCGCAGTAGGGTGTCTGTGAGGACCTGTGGCAGGAAATGGCATTGATGTTGTGTGTGTGCCTTACCTTCTTGCACCCTTCCCACTTGCACCCATTACAAGAACCTTATTGTACATTTACACATCCCACCACACTTCCTGCCTCACCTGTGTGCCATCATTTCTTTATGTTTTGTGCATTTTATCACCATTGTGTTTTTGTCACTGTACTGTACAGAATGTAAATACACCATCTGACTCATATATGTTGTCCATCTTGTTTTCACTCACCTACCCATTTGTACCAGTGTTCTTATGATGTTCATCCTGTGATCCCCTGGCCACGCGTGGGTCACACCTATCAATCTGCTTAACTGTCCCCTGGACCTCTGGCTCTGGGTTACTCTCAGCATGTACTTCAGGTTCTGGCAAGTGTATTCCATAGCTTAGGACCATGTTATGCAACATACAACAGGCTAGGAATATGCGGCATACCTTCTGAGGGGTATAGTGCAGGGCACTACCAGAATGGTCCATGCATCACAATCTCATTTTGAGCATGCCAAAGGCATGCTCAGTTATATTCCATGTTGTGACGTGTGCCTCATTGTATCTCTCCTCAGCCACATTTGCTGACTTGATGACTGGGGTATGGGGTCAGGCTCTCAAGGTATAGGCACTGTCCCCTGTGGAAACATTAACACTTGTTACCATGTGTGTACTGTGTCACTCTCCCTGACCAGTTTGCAGACCCTACAGTTTAGGTCATCCTGTGGAACCTGTACACTTTCTGCCTCTCCAACTTCTTTGTCTGCTATATTGTGGCAGTGTTCCACCACTGGGGGGATTGTGGTTGTACCCGCTGCAGGTACTCACTGACAGGATGTTCACTGACCTTCTTCAAATGCCTGGAGCAGCTGGGACTGGTGCCAGGTGATGGTGTCGTGGACACTGCCAGGGAACCATGCATGGACATTGATGATGCACAGTTTCATCACACACCACCAGGCAATTAATGGAGTGGTAACCCTTCCTGTTGAGGAAGTTGTCTCCCACTTCACCAGGTGTTGCATGGATGGCAAAGTCGGTGCAGTCAATGGCACCGAGTACAGCTGGTAGGTATGAAACCTGATAGAATTACTGCATTGTTTATTTGTGCTCTGCAGCCGTGCTGGAGAATACAATGAATTCACAAAAATGTGGCAGCAGGGCATCTAGGAACTGGGCCAGGAGGCATGATGTGGTAGACGGAGACACGCAGATAGTATCCCCAACTGGTATCTGGAAGGACCCGGTGGACAGAAAGCACATTGCAGCTGTCACTTTTTGCTCAACTGTCATGGCATAGCTGTGCTGGGTGGTGGACTGCATCTGCTCATGCAGGAGCTCACAGAACTGCTTCAGCAGGATCCTGCTCAGTCTGTACCGGCCCACAAGATGGTTATCTGTGAGTGTCTCAAAAGACACTCAGGACCAGTACATTCTGTGTACAGCACATCTGCTCGGCCTACGGAGTGGCCCAGGGTGTCCTTGGTCCCTCTCTTTCTCAGCCATGGCTGCCATGAGGTAGACCATCATGGGGTTGTTTCTCACTGCTGTGTTGCCTGTTGCTGTGTCTGTGCCCTCCTCTGTAGTTTGCCCTGGGTTGACTTCCTTTTTATAAGCATATGAGGAACCGGAAGTGCTTTACACCTGATTCTGGCACCTCACTGATTAAAAGGAGTGCCCCACATGGGCAGGGTTTTTATTCTGAAAATTAGGACACTGGTGAGAGTGCCTGCAGAATGCTGCTAATTACAAGGAGTGAGGGGTTATTTAGTGTCCCTCTGGTGAGAGGGGACGTTTTTGGACCATTGCCAAGGAAACCATATCAGGGGGCTATGTTGTGTACCTCCTAACAGCTTGCCTTCTACTTGTACATTGTGGGACTGTGGAGACTGCCTTAGCTCCACCAGCCCAGCCTGTGAGAGCAGCAAACATTTTTTAATTATTGTATTAGTGCGCTTGGAGCATGGGAACTGCTTGAACTGTTTTAGAAGTCTGCCTAATAAGGTGGAAGTGATAATTGATAAAGATTAGTGGTTTGCTGCACACTGAGTTGCTTTTGGTACCTCAGTGATTAAAAGGAGAGGCCCATACGAGCAAGAGGGGATGAACGCACAGACACATGCATTCATCATGTGTCTGGTTTGTCCGACGGGAGCAGAGGGAACTGAGGGACAAAACTTACGCAAGAGTAAAGATTTGTTTTTAACTCTTATATGCACTACTTGGATTAGGCAACACAAGAGAGTTTGTACTCTGGTTGCTACTAACAGAAATACAATCACCACAACATTTAACAGGAGATAACAGTAACAGGTCTAGCTTGTAACAAGGCTCATGACTTGGAATAAAACAAGTAAAAAAATAATAAAAACATTCTTTTACAATAGTTATTTTGTCTATAGAAGCCCAATCATGGACTACATTATCAAATCCCTGGAAGGGGATACAGGCATTAAATGTTCACAGTGCCTAATGTATCTTTTCAACTCTGATCATTTAAATAAAGAATCTTTCGTCTGTAAAAAAATGTTTTCATATACATTACTTGGAAAAAAATATATATATTTAATTAACAGCAAGTTATGTAACTTCAAAATAGAGCAAAAGAACATGAGGCAGAAACTGATCTCACTCAGCAATAACAATCATGGGCCACCATTATTGCCCTTAAATACATCTATTAGGAAAGACTCCAGAACTGCACTAAATGGTTCACCCCCCCCCCACCACTATTGTCTGAATCATTACCTAGCCATGGTAAAAAAAAGGGGACAGAGAGGATGATCTAGAAGATTTTTCACTGGATGATGGATAATGGGCTGAAGTCAGTACCAAACAAAAAAACAAAAAGGGGAAGAAGAGCCAGGAATTTTGAACTAGAACTCACTAATAGATTTACAATACGCAATAATGAAGACTGTGAAGAACGGGGTAGTCACACCCCAGACATAACTCTTACTCAGCCATTACATAACCCAACTATTATATCCACTGACATGGAGAATGAAACCTTCCCTTCCACTAGCAACCTGATTGCATGCTCCCTCATCCCCTCTGCATCTACTAGTAGTACAGATCAGCCTGTCACCATTGCCCCTACATCACCACCACCAATCCCACTTGCCAGTAGCCCCCTTTTTGAAATTAACCATTTCCCAACACTTCTCATGCTCCAAGTTGCCTTAATGAACTAAACCCAAGGCAGATATTCATGCTGGGCAATTCAATGACTGAAAACATTGACCGTATTGTAGGTGGAACAGATAAAGCTAACAGATCCTGTTGCAGCTTTAGGAGAGCTAAAATTCATGAAGTAACTAATATGTTGGACAACATCCTAAAAAAACTCTGGTACTAACCCACTGGTAATATTGCATCTGGGTACAAATAATATTAATAACTTATCTATCTCCTCTATGCAATCTGACTTTATCAGTCTATGTAATAAATTGGATACCAAAGATTGTCCTATATGTATTTTAGAAATTTTACTGGTCCCAAGGGCAGGATACCAAAAAATGAAACAAGCAAAAAAAAAAAAAAACAGAAAATAAAAGTATTCAATGAATGGTTGAGAAAATGGACCCTACAATAAAAATATAGCTGCTTCTCTCATTGGGAAGAGTATGAAAACAAACATTTCCTTTTTAGTTGGGATGGGTTACACCTAAAGGTACCAGATTAAAGCTTTCATTAATAATACTTTAAACTAGTCATTAAGGGGGCCTTGGGTGTACAAAACAGGGAACATATGGATAAACTAGACACTCATAGCTATGAACCTAATCTTAAAATTATGGCATTAAATGCATGTAGCCTCAGTGCTACAACATTAGCTGAATTAGAAGCAATTATGATAAGGGATAACATGGATGTGATAGCTGTAACAGTAACATGATGGAACAATGCTAGCACATGGTGCCAAGAAATACCTGGCTATAAACTCTTTTAAAAACTGAATGGATAGACGGGAGGGGGACTGAGTTTGTTTCTATGTTTTTTTTTGGAGTTAACTTTATAGGTGTTTTCAACAAACAAACAATATACAAACAGACAATGAACACATAACCAATCCACCCCCACACTCTCCCACCACCCATCCCCAAGGCATCAGAGTGGCTACTCTAAAAACTAACCTACCATTTGAAGCAGATATTGGCTAACCAGTTTGTAAAGAGAATAGGGTCTGTAACTTGCCCCATATTTTGTTGAATCTTGTGAGGCAATTCTGTGTACTCACAATTAACGGCTCAAAGTTTAAGTTAAAGAGGCGTTCCTGCAGCCAGTCAGTGTAACTGAGAGCACTTGTATCCTGCCAGTGGTGCACAACCAGTTTTATAACTGACATAGCAATTAAAGCCAAGTATTATCTGTGTTCTCGAATCCCCACCCCAGTGTAGTCACCCATCAGGCCAACCTTCGGTGAGAAGTAACCGTCTATGCCCAGTAAAGAGTCTGACTTTTGTCTAATGAGTGACCACAAGGGGGCCACCATGAGGCAATCCCAAAAGATATGTAGAAGGGAGCGCTCTGCTTGAAGACATTTTATGCACTTGGGAGAAGGAGCTCTGCCCATTTTTTAAAGTTTGGCTGGGGTAAGATATATATTGTTAAGGATCTGGAATTGCATGATCTGCAACCTGTGATTTAACTTAAGTGTGGTAGTCTTTCCAGATTTTACCCCAGTCAAATCTTGAATGCAGAAATTGTGAATCCCAATATCCAGGAACCCCATCTACAGCAGGGTAGGCTCTATCATAAAGATTAATATTTATCTTAGACACAGCATGCAGAAGAACAGATAATTCACCGAGTGGCTGCATAAACAATCCAGCATCACTGTTTCTTGGAGTGAACTCCAAACTGTGCTCCAGCAAATGATGGAGTTGAACTACTTTAAAGATAGTGGTTCTTTCTAACTTGTAGTACTGAAAAATTTAATCTGAAGTTAAACAAACCCCATCCCATACTAGATACCTGATGCTCACTGACGCTAATTGCGGCAGCCAGGAAACTGATATGAGTCTTCCTCCTATTTTGAAGTTGGGGTTGCCTAATAATGGTTGTTTAGGATCCCAATTGTGCTTTAATGTCAAAAAGGAGCATAGTTGGGAGTGTACCCTCAGCGAGGTCTCAGAGTTATGTAGTCTAGAAGGGAGGTCCTTGGATTTGATATGCATAAGAGCTCTTGGAGACAAGCCTGAGAAAGCAATTTATTCCTGTTTGATTGTAAGCCATATCAGGTTATATGATGGGGAATC
The DNA here is from genome assembly GCA_016271365.2 of Neoceratodus forsteri. NCBI lineage: Eukaryota > Metazoa > Chordata > Ceratodontiformes > Ceratodontidae > Neoceratodus > Neoceratodus forsteri. The sequence goes on from CM057459.1 coordinate 824,009,816, forward strand.
CTGGTCTCCCACCAGCGTAAGCCATCTCAAGTACTTACTTGTCTGACTTGCCCAGTAATACAAGCTGAAATGAGGGAGTCTGAGACCCCCAAGGGCCTTGGAGGCTGCCAATTTATAATATGCTCTTCTTGAGGGTTTACTCAACCAGATGAAATCAAAAATGGTGGCATGCAGTTTCTTAAGCCATATATGGGGCAACCATAAGTTCATCATATTGATAGGATAGAAAAGATGTGGGAGTATTTTAATTTTTCAAATAACTGTAATTCAGGAACCCCCAAAAAAGACTTCTCCAGTGTCCAAGTTTCCATATAATATATTTCCTTTATTCTTTTTTCTTTACTTCACCTAAGTGTCACTCTGTATAAGAGCTTGTTCACGGAGTAAATCTGTTAAAAATAATTACATCCATCCTTTTGAAGCCAGGGTGCCAATTCTTCTGCAAACACTTTATAAAAGTTCGATGAGAACCCATCTGAACCCGGGGACTGATCTAATGGTAAGGCCTGGATCACCTCCAAAATATCGGCCATAGCAAATGGTGTAACTAGGAGATTTGGGGGGGGGTTCCATCAGAGTGTGGAGTGGGACATCTGAGAGGTATTTATCTACGTTCTGTAAAGGGGGGGATCTGACACTGAGCTATAAAGTTCACAGTAGTACCATTCGAACTCCATTGCAATGTCTTTCAAGACCATCTTAAATGACCCATCTATGGTGGAGCATATGACATTTATGGTTCTCAATGCTTCCTGCTGTTTGACCCACAAGGCCAGAAAACATCCAGCTTTTTCTACCTGGTCTATGTATGTAGCTCGAGTTTTCAGGAGAGCGTACTCTGCTTTTTCTCACAGACGATAACTACACTGACTGCGGAGTCATATAAGTTCTTGGCGAACTGTATCAGTCGAATTAGGTGTGATATGGGCTTCCAGTTCCCTGATCCAGGAAAAGAGGTCCAATGCCTCTTTTTCCCTCTTACGTTTCCTAGTAGAAGCTATTTGAATGAGCTCTCCCCTGATGAAGCATTTCAGCACTCCCCATTCCATGTCTAGCTTGCCAGTTGAGTCCAGGTTGGATGTGGTAAACTGGCCAATGCATTATGTGACCTGTTTAACCATCCATTCATCTTTTAACAACTGATTATTTAGTTTCCATGTGGTTCATTTTTGTTGTAATAGTGAGAATGAAACCATGCACCATACTGAAGAGTGATCAGAAATTACACCGGGGTCTATCCCACAGCCCACCAACCCCACCAGAAGTGACTGGCTGGCTAAAAAGTAATCAAAACAAGATGAGGTTCCATGAACTGATGACCTGAATGTGTATTCTCTTAAATCCAGATGTAGTGTCCACCAGGGATCACAAAGGGCCAATTGGTCAGTTAGATCATGTAGGGATTGTTGGGCCAGGGAGAGGCCTCACTGCCTCTCATCTGATTTGTCCAGATCCAGAGCAAATGAAAGGTTCCAATCTCCCCTCATAAAAAGAGGAAGAGAAAGGAAGGGCAACGAACATGGAAAGCGGCTCCATAAAAAAAGAGGGGGTGTCCACATTGGGACCATAAACACACCCTAATATGACTTCCACCCTGTCCAGAGACCCCCTAAGAAAGAAAAATCGACCTTGTGGGTCCCGAATGCATTTAGTGCATACAAAAGGAATTTTCTGTGCCAGCAAGATAGCAAATCCCCTGCTCTGTGTACTGGTCCCAGCAACATTTACCTGTTCAACATATTGTCTATGGAATAGCATTGCTTCATTCTCTAAAAGGTGTGTTTCCTGTAGAAAGTAAATATCCCCCCTTGCATGCTGTACATGCTTTAGTATCTGATGCCTTTTATTTTTATTACAAGCCCCTTGAACATTCCAGGTAATAATATTCAGGTGATTAGCCATCTTTGTTTTTCCTTGTTGTCCCTAAATAAATGGCAGGTATTGCCTGTCACCCAATGTGTTTAGTCGGAAATCTTACCACCACTTTGCTGCCTTAACCCCCCCCCCCGTCTGTCCCAATTCATCTTCCCTGCATCCCAAAAACAAAACAATGAATGATGTACAAAACTGTAACTAGAAAAAATGGTAGAACCAATAGAATCAACTTTACCTTTATCCCTCAATTATGTCCACACAGAATGATGACTGAAGTAATACTGTGAAGTAACTAAACCCTCTCCTCCATCCCACCAAATCATAAACATCATGGCCCATGATGCATAGCCTTTCCACCCGGTTCCATTGGCCTCCAGCCCCTTCCACGTGGAAAAATGACCCAGTGACCTGAAAGATGCTCCCTTCCCCTTTCTGAGGCACAAGTACTTGTGACTTAAATAGATGGACAGAAAAGAGGAAAGCTCCACCCCCCCAAGATATACAGAATTGTGTCCATCTTTAAGGCCTATCTACTTATTATGTCACCTTGAATGGTGGCATTGAATAATGCTAATGTATTTAAATGAACAAAATCTGTAACTTTGCCAAAATGGCCCAGAGGAGTCTCAGCATGCTCTTTCTTGTAGTAATGCATCCTACAGTCCTCTGAAGTAGAGGCATATGTATCTCAGAGTCTGTAGCCTGCCTGTAATCAGTTCCATAGTAAGTCACTATGAAGCAGTGATATCAGACCTCTAATGTGTGGACTCTGGAGCAAGGTGGTCCTGTCCATAGAGTTGGTGGGGCACTGAAGTGGCTATCCAGCAGCCTGTTCCATAGTTCTCACTGGTTCAAAATCAAAGGGTCTATCACAACCTTCAGGTTTTCTGTCCATATAGTTCCACACAGTCCTAAACCAAATATTCTCAAGGAGTAGCCCATATTCCAGTTGGAATCCTTACTAGATTAATTATAAGGTTTATCCTGGAATGGTGAAATGTCCAACCCCCCTAAAACAATCTGTCTAGTAATTGTCTGCACTGAAAGTTTGGTAGCACCCCTTCCCCCAGATGAATCAGATCAAATGAGGTGATGTAAAATATAAGGCATCTACTTATCTGCGGTGAAACTCCAACCTCTCAAGTGTGCCTCGATCCTGTTAATGCAGCTGCTTTGTCAGGGTATCACATCTTATCGGGAGGTTGGGGGGCAAGAATAAGATGTCTTATCCAGAAGAAAAATAGCTTTAAAGTAAATTTCCAGCAATCTTAAATGCAAGTCCTCATCATCTGCTTGATCCTGGACCTTAGCCCAGATAGAATTTTGCCAAATCCATTCTCTGCTAGTTCGTCTAGTTTTAAATAGATCAGGAAGGACTTTTCGCAAAGTGTCTCCAGCTGTTTTGGCATCCTCAAAGCTTTTCCAGGAGCCCACTTACTGCAGTTGCAATCTGGTGGGGTATCCCATCCTGAATTTGACTCCTACAGCAATTAACTTGGTAACAATAAGGTGGAAGGTGATGCATCTTTGGCGAACCAAGACCAGTAAATCTTGAGCCACCTACAGTCTGGTGTTCTTCCATTTAACTTCCTGCAGCTCTCTCACCTTGCTCAGGAAATGTTACCTCTTGAGAAAATTAAGGAATCAAAATATAAAATGCTGTGAAGCAGCTCCCACAGCAGGCATAGGACATAAACCCGGTGCGCTCTTTCAAAGATGTAATGTGGGCCATATAGAGATGGCCCTGCTAGTTTCTGGATCAGCTTCAGCACAAATAATACAGGGTCAGCTCCTTCTTCTTTCTCTGGGAGCCCTATTATGACTGCGTTGTTGTGCCAGCTTTGTCCTTCAAAATCTTTGACTTTGGCTTCCAGTCGAGCCATTTTCTGTCATGTTGTTGACATCTCAGGATCCAGCCAGTTAGATCACTTTTCTAAAGAAATGAGGTGGACTTCATTGCCTCCTGTTCTCTTTGATACATTTTCAAGTGCCATTGTCATTGACTTGAATTCAGAGGTGAGTGAATGAAGTTCTTCTATAAATGGCTGGAACTCTTGGAGAAAACATTCCGCTGTAAGCAGTGTTTGCTCTGGTGTAGTAGTAGCAACCCACCCGCTAGCCAAGGTTTGGGATTTTGATTTTTTACTGCTCTTCTCTGGTGTGGGTGGTGGTGTATGCTTAGGAAGTTCCATCTTCATTTCTGCCTCCATGCCACCAAATTTCAGGTACAGATGCAACATATTCTCTCTAGGCAATCTATGGGAACTTGTAGTAGTCAAATTTATGGTAGGTGAAGTCCATGAAATAGGTTTTAGCTGAAAGTTAGCCAGAGCTCTTCAATGGTGCTGCTAGGCAGTCGGCTGCAACACATGACTCCCCCTTGTTTGTATGTTAAGAACAGCATATTATGCCAACAAGTGTCCCCTTCTGTATCCACAGAATTCTGCTTAGAAACAATATGGATAAATGTTACCACAATTAATCATAAGCAAGGCATTATATTAGGCATTGGTATAGACCCTCCAATTTGAATCAAGGCAATAATGAGGCAGTAATGAAAGAAATTATCAGCAAAGCTGAAACAGGGGTTACAGTCATCCAAGGGGATTTCAACCTGCCTGGAATTAATTGGGAACTTATCACTAGTTCAAGTCCCATTGAATATGCATTTTTAGATACTATAATACATCAGTAGATATTACACAGCTTGTTACATCACCCACGAGAGGTGACAACATCCTATTCAATATTTACAAACCATGACCAGCTAGTATGAGATATTAGAGCTATATGCCCTCTGGGAAGAAGTGACCATAATACCATCTGCTGTAGCATCTACTGCCCAATAAAAAACATAATAATCAGACTCAGACTATCAGGAACTATAACCATGCTAACTTTCAAAAGATCAATAAATACCTTAAACAGATTGATTGGGATAATGAGCTTAAAGATGCTAATAATTAAGGACAGCTGGACTACGCTAAAAAATCACATCCAGATAGGCAAATCAAAATCTGTATCCTTATTAAAAAAACATAATAAGAAAGGTAAAATTCCCCAATGGTTAACCTATAAAGTAAAAAAACTAATTTGTAAAAAGGAGAGATCCTATGCTAGATTCAAAAATAATAAGAATGATAATAACTACTCCAAATATAAGACAGAATGAAAAAAAAAACTCAAACACATGATTAAAAATGAAAAAAGTCAATCTGAATTCAAAATGGCTCATACCAAAGATAATATTAAGACCCTTTACTTATGCATTAGTAGTAAAAAGAACGCTAGGAATAACACTGGGTCCATTATAATAAATGATTCAGCAACTAATGATGAGATACAAATTGCCCAAGAATGTAATAACAATATCTGTTCTAAATTTAACCCACAACACTCTGCACCTTCATTTAATAGTGACATTAATAACACCATAATTTATTCTGTAAAAGAAACACTAACTGTTATAAAGAAACTCAGGACAAACATCTCACCTGATTATCTTAATGCAAAACTAATACTAGAGGCAGTAAATTGTCTGTTAATTCCTATTACCACCATATTTAATAAATTAATTTCTATTGGCCAGGTATTATCTGAATGGAGAACCTCTGTTGTAGTCCTGATTCATAAAAAAGGAGCTAGAGAAAACATGACTAATTATAGACCCATTAGTTTTACTTCAACCCTCAAATCAGCAAGACCATAGAGCAGTTAATCAAAAATGAACTTGAGCAAGAGTTATAGCTACTAGGTTATTATGACAGATAACAGCATGGATTCACCACTGGACATTCTTGCATCACAAATTTGGTCAGCTTTTATAACAAATTTGGGACTAGTTTGGACAACAGCAATGTAATTCTTGTCGATTTTTGCAAAGTACTTGACAAAGTACCTCACTATGAGCTGATCATCAAACTGGATAATTTGGGGTTGAGTAAACAACTGGTTAGATGGATTAGTAATTGATTGATAGGCAGAACTCAGCAGGTGAGAATAGGTAGCAGACTAGTTACCATTGGTCAAGTCGGTAGTGATATTCCCCAGGGTGCAGTCCTGGGACCAACTGTTTTCATTATCTATATTAGTGGCATAAACAATGATATTCATAACTACATTGTCAAATTTGCTGATGGCAAGAATTTGGGAGGAGAGGTAGACACCATAGATAAACAACAGTCTTTGGCCAATGACTTGAAGAAAATAGAGACCTGGGCCAACATCAACAAAATGTTGTTCAATTTGGATAAATGAGTAGTTATCCATATGGGGAGTAACAACCTAGCCTGCACATATTACCTCAATAACCAAATACTCAAAAATGTCACAAAAGGAAGGGATTTGGGCATGATTATCAACAACTCTCTTTCACCCAGCAACCACTGTAAAAAAAAAATTGCCCAAACCAGCAACATGATACTCAATTCTATTAAATGCACATTTATCAATAAAAGTGCTCAGTACATCATTCTGTTGTATCGCACTTACATTAGGCCCCATCTGGACTTTTGTTCACCTTTCTGGAATCCATTCTTAAAAGAGATATTAATTTAATAGAACAAGTACAGCATACAGCTACAAAACTGGTACCTAATCTAAAGCCATTACCATATCATGAAAGACTATCCATAACAGATTAGTTACCTTGGAGGAAAGAAGGAGAAGGGGGGGACCTCTTGCAACTATACACATTGCTCCGAAATACAACTCTGTCATAACAGTGTGGATTTGTGTACTCCAAGAGAACTTTAAACCTCAGAAGCCATAATCAGCAATTTCTTATCCCCAGAGCTGTAACATTAAAAAGGGATAATTTCTTCAGTATTAGAGCAGCCAAACTATGGAACGCTCTCCCTCAGTACATGGAAGAAGCAGATACATTTAACATTTTTAAGACTAGATTGGATAAGCACCTTAACTGGGGATCAGGACAACTTTAAAAACACCCACACAGTTGTAGGAAACATCCTCGATGGGCCACAGCCTACTCATGTCTTTTTTTTTTCAAATTGAATAAACTTTATTGAAAACACCAATAGAAGAAGCAATGTATCGCAGAAAATGTCAGATCTCAAGCACATTAACAAGTGTAAATGATACAAAAATGTATTTATTTAGTTTTTGTTTACCAGGTAGGGTGCACTAGCCATGGCAATGATTATTTTCAGGCATGGCCCAGGACATTACAGACCAGTGAAGACAAACACAGAGCATCCGCAAATTACATAACTATACAACAAGACATTACATTAAAAATGAACAATTTTACATGGATAGGAATACATGACAAGTAGTATGCGAAATACAATTTAGAGTAAAATTCATTACCTAAGAGGGACAAAATGATACATTTTCAAATGTCATATAATCAGGATATGAGTCAAATAAAGTTAGGATAATGCAGGGAGAAACTGTGCTTAAACACAAAAAGTGGACATACAGGATAGATAGATAGATAGATAGATAGATAGATAGATAGATAGATAGATAGATAGATAGATAAATAGATAGATAAAGAGAGGAGGTAGTCATGAGGACTGGAGTGAGGGATAAGAGGATAGTAGAGAAAAGAGAGGATACATACAGAAGAAGAGGAGAGGAGAGGACTACAAGTGAAACATGAGTAGGCCAGACAGGTAACTAGAGAAAAGAAGTGCTGAGTGTTTTGGGATATGACTGGAAAGAAGTGGCTTAAGGGGTCAGGGTAAGGTGGGAAAAATAGGCTAGGGTGGCTGGAAGCAAATGCAGTTACATGAATCAGCTAGATGATGGTGCAGCAGTCTCTTGAAAGAGGCATGGGAAGGGACAAGGTGTACACTTAGAGGGAGAGAGTTCCAGAACTGGGGGGCATGACACGCAAAGGCACTTGCCCCTTTAGAGGAGTGATGCCTAGGGATGAGGACAGGCACGTCAACCATGGAGTGCAGGCCATAACTAGACATCTGGGCCAGAAATAGTATTGCCAAGGGCTTAGGTATACAGGTTCTGATTATGTTACCAATAAGCGAACCATATGCAAAGGACCGAGATGCAAGGGGTGAAAATCATCCGAGTTCGAAGTAAAGGAGGCAGTGGTGTTTGAGCCTGTACGAAGAGGAGGCATAGCAACAGATGTTATTGTAGGTAACATCCCACTTCTGAAGACTACATTTACTTGCAGCAGTATAGGTTGTAACTCCATAGGTGAGGGATGGGATGAGAATACCATGAGCTATGGCTATCCTAGCAGAAGGGGTTAGCATATAGTTTGAGCAGTAGGCAATGCCAAGTTTCATGTTAACAGACTTACAAGTCTGCTGGGGATCATGTAATGTGGTCAGGAGTGTTTGAGCTTGGCATTTGTACCAAATAACATGGCTTGGGTCTTTGCTACATTAAGGACAAGCTTATGATGGACTAACCATTGCTGAATTAGAACAAAGTCCTGGGAGAGACGTTGGTTGATGTCAGAGAGGGTTTTGGAACTAGTGTAGAGAACGTTGTCATCAGCGTACAGTAAGGAGGAGGTCTGAAGGAGGTTGGAGGTGACATTATTTCTAAATATGGAGAAAAGCAAGGGACCAAGGATGGACCCTTGAGGCACACCTATGTTGATAGAGGTTTACTCTGATAGGGTGGAATTGTATTTAACTACTTGAGTCCTATCAGATAGGTAGCTGCCAAACCACATAACTACAGTCGGGGGAAAACCAAGAGATCTAAGGGTCATTAAGAGTAGGGTGTGGTCAACTAGGTCAAAAGCTTTGGTCAGGTCAATAAAAATAGCACCTGTTAAGGAGCTGGAGTCCATGGCCACAAGAGTGTCTGACATAAATTTGACTAGAGCAGTGGTTGTACTATGACCCTTGCGGAAGCCATGCTGGACAGAGGAGAGAATGTCATGTTTTTTGAGAAAGTCAATGGTTTTGGAGGCAACAAGTTTCTCAAGTAATTTGCTGAGAACTGACAGGATACAATATGAAACCAGATGGTGTACAATTTTAATTTAGAAACCCACTCCCCCCCTCCCCAAACCCCAAAATGCCCCCTCAACACCACCACCGGGGGAAACCCAGGAGAACTCCCAGCAGGACAAAAAGAAAAAGCATGAGATGCCAAAGGAATATTGCACCTATACAATAACAAAAAAGGGAAAAAGAAAAGCCTGTAAGGGTTCCCAGACCTGACTGTATTCAGATATTCAGGCAGCCATGCTGGCAATGAGATGCTCAGCTTGTAGCGCGAATAGAATCTCCCTGTGCCACTCAAGAAATTGGGGTATTTCTTTATCCATCCAATGCCAGAGAATGACCTTCTTGGCAGAAACGGAGATCAGGGCCATATGTGGTCTTTGGTTCCCAACCAAGGTGGTGGTGTAATCCCCCAAAATACATATTTCAGGGAGAAAAGCCTTTAAATAGCCCTAACGAGGGATCTAGACAGGCTCAAATTGAATCCCAGAAGGGAGACACCCTCTCACAGGACCACAAGATATGAAGTAGAGTGCCCTGTTCCTTGCCATTTCTGAAGCAGAGATCATCAGGGAGTCTACCCAGTCTATGCAGCTCAACAGGGGTATAATAGAGGCTATAAATAACATTAAACTACATGAGACAGTACTGATTTCATTTCATAAATTTATAAAGATGTTTCCCAGATAGTAGTCCAATTTCTAGTAGCACTGGTTGGCAGGAGGGATTTTTTCCAACAATAAAAACCTAGGCCTTCAGAGGTAGCTAGAAACTTTTGTAGTGCCAGATAGTAACACAAAATATAGTAAGATGTAGGGGCTTGTTGTACAAGAGGGAGAACCAAGTTGCCAAATGGGCAAAACCATGGGCCACTGCCGAAGTGCTGGAGGAGCATGTGTTATAATTGAAAATATCAAAAGCATGAGGAGGGAGGCTAGTGGTATTGGAGGCTACTCATGTCTTACAAACCTAGTAACCTAGTAACTTGTGCTGTGCTGTATGTTGTGCTAACACACGTAGCATGGTGCTGTGGTGATGAATATGTCGTTGCACCCATATTCTTGCCTCTGCCCCTCACTTTGCCCCTCCCATACATTATCTTTTATCACCGGTGCTATCACATTGTGCTGGCTCGATTTGGCCTTTTGAATATGGCGGTGCAGCATAAATGTGGCGTAATCGTGGTGCAATTGGTTTGTGCTCAGAGCAAAGTTTTGAATATCTGGCCCCAGGTCTTTAATGAACTATCCATTTTTAAAAACAAAAAGCCTTATGGTTCAAAGAATTATGCTCTGGATTTAAGGAAAGATTTAAATCCCCTCCCCAGATAGGTTGGCCCTGCAAGTGATCAAAAAACTAATGAGAATGGCCATATAGGATGTCAGTCATAATAACATAATGACCAGTTCTATCACAAACACTGTTATGCAAAGCAAATGGAAGCCCCTGGTGACATAAAAGCAAAACTCCCCTACTTTGGCCAGACTTGTGGGAAGAAAAAAAAACACATGATCGAAGCCAAATTTCAAAAACAAATTATGCTCAAAAAGGAGATACATGGATTTCTTGTAAAAAGATGAAATCAACTTGTTGCTGACAGAAGCATTGAAGGAGGTAGAAACATTTAACAGGGTTATGTATCCCATTTAAATTATACGACAGGACTTAGTAAAAGAAGACATAGTAAAAAGAAGAACAAAAAAGACTTAAAAAAATAGTAATGCACCTGCAAAGGGGGGAAACAAATAGGCCACCTCCGCTAAACAAAAAAGCCCATGCCATTCCAACAATCGATAAAGAAAAACAGAGACCCATAAGCTGCAGAAGAAAAAATCTGAAAGGGATACTCTAATATGATGAAGATAAAATAAACCATGCTGCCACATAATGTATTGGATAATAATAAGTAACACTACAACAATTAGTGCAATGAACAACAAAGCTGTAAGACAGTCCCCTCTAAAAAATATACCACCTACCATAGAGTGCTAAATGATAAGATAAAACCACAGAAAACCTGACTTAAAGAACTGAGTATTATGAAACAATCTACCAACCGGGCAGAAGCAAAACCATGTAACAACCCTTAATAACAATGAATGCAAAACAAGTGAAAATGGGCTTCCAAACAGGGAGCCAGAAATAACACAAGGCTCCTGAGTAACATTACATGGTCAAAGAACATTATAGTGGAAATCCTCTGGCTCAGCCTAATACCTCCAGGTTCACTGGGAACCAAAGACCAAAAGGGCTTGAGTAACAAAGGCATGACAAAAAATCATAGTTGAGTTCACCTTTCACCCTAGCAAAAGTAAACAGACAAATAAAAGAGGGCAGAGAACACACAGTGTGTGTGTGTGTGGGGGGCACAGTAATACTAAATTAAGGAGATGGTAAGCATGGACATTTTATTACCTGAACAGTTGGATAAAGATCATTACAAAAGATGCTCCATCAACAAATTGCAATAAAAATGCCAACTGAAGAGGAGAGGAGAATAAACAAATGAAAGAAGAATAAAAAAAAGGGGCAGGATGGAGAAGAAAAGGAAACAAAAGGAGCCACATAATTGCCCTGGCAATTATCTCTCAAACATTGCAAGTAACAGTAGGAAGGGACCCCAGACCCCAAGCAGAAAATTATATCTTGATCATGTACAGTATGGGCCACAATAGAGTTACCATAAGCCAATCCATTAGTTGTTTCCTGCAATTAACTAAAATGATGCATAGATCCAGCCTGTGTAAGGACTTCCCTTGGTAGAAAACCATATTAAACAAGTAATATTGCAAATCAGCCCCCACAAGAGTACAACCAGGGCCTAAAAAGAAAAAAACAAACAAACAAAAGAATACAAAAGAAAAAGTCACTGTGAGGCCCTGCACAAAATGAAAAATAAAATTGTATCACTATCAATCCTGGCCTACTATATTAGTAATAAGAAAAACACAGTCTCAAGCAATATTAAGAAAAAATCTAAAAAGAAAAGGAGAAGCCAGGACAAAAATCTACATCTCCATATTAGAAGAAGCAGAGATGTAAATGTATCAAGGCGACTTTATCACTCCAAATGGAGATCTATGTGGGTGGCTTCTGATCTCCCTTTGCAGAGACTCATTGTACACTATAAGTTACTTCAAACTATAATATTGCCCATACATAGATGAAAAGACCATTAAATTAACCATAAGTGACCAAAATAGTAATGAAAAGAGGAACAAAAAAAGGTAAAATATATACAGCCAAATCACGAAGGAAAGAAGGAGAGAGAAAAGTAAAGGAAGAGGATCAAACAAGCAAAGAGACTGATAGAAAGATACCAGGACAAAAAAAAAAATTATAAAAAGCAGTAATGAAATAATCAAAGAAAGTGAGAAAGAGAGAAAAAGGAATACCAAATCACAAACCAAAGACATAACAAATGGAGATTAAAGTGCAAGAAGGCAAATAGCGAGGAGTCCACCATTACCCAGCTAGCACACAAAAAGCCCGATGGTGGAGCAAACAAAATAAGCGGACCCTCTAAAAAATGACTTGCAACAATACAGCATGGACTGACAGAGAAGGGAATCAGAGGGAAGTATATAAAGGAACTGTTAGAGTACATATAAAGGAGCTATATAAGCAATTATGAGCTATATAAGTAAGAAAGAGAAAAATAGTACCGCTGCAATACAGGCTACTGAGCGGCTCCATAGAAGGAAAAAAAAAGCCAGTATAGTAATGTAGCATAATAAAAAAAGGAAACAAAATATAAAGAGGGAAATGAAAAAGATAAGGAAAGAGCTAGGAGAGAAAGAAAAACTAACATAGAGCAACTAAAAACATACTAACCATCTAACCAGCCAAAACACTCTAAACAGGAGTAACTAGCAGCCAAGGACTAACTAGAAAAAAACAACCATGTATATATCTCCAAAACATTTCCAAAGAATATAATACAAGAGCACTAACAAATATATAACAAAAAAAAACTAGGAGATGCCACAGTCCCATATTAAAGGAGAAACAGTGCAGTAAAAATGATTGTAATACACAATACAGTCCATGGCAGTTCTAAGGCCGATTATGTAGGTTCCTTCCTACAGAACACTTGCAACATTACCTTGATGTCATTCAAGGCCTCCTCTGTGTGATGTTTCTGACTATGGGATGAAACCTTTGAAAAGGTTGTCCTGCTGCAGTGCTCTTTTATCTCAGGAATCTGACTGCTCTGTGGACTCTACATGAAGATTGAGGTTCCTGGCACAAAGTTCATTCATCGCTGAGTCAAAATCATCAAAGGTCCTGACGCCATCCAAAAAGTGGACCTGAAGTCATGTTGGATAGGAGGTTGGAAACTTGATATTATTAAATTTGAGGACCCACAGAATGGGAGTGAATGCCCACCTCTTGGCAAGGATGGCCAGGGAATAGTCATTTTCAGAGTAGAGCCGATGGCCCTTATACATGATAACTCCGTTGTGCCAAGCACATTATAACAGAGTATATTTCATAGCAAAATTAAAAAAAATGCAGTACAGTAGACCAGGGTTGGGCAGAAGGGCTAGTGGGCTTTGGCAAAAGTACCCTATGGGCTTGATTTATGTGATTTGTGGTATTATCTGAGCAAAGAGATGAATGCTGTCAGGAGATCGCCACTGTCATGGTAACAGACCTTGACAGCTGTTTGTGACTTATGAAGGCCGAGACCTTTCAGACGCTGAGTTAAATCCTATTTCATCAATTACAGTAGTTATGAGCAGTGTTGCTAGAGACCACTGAGTGGTATAAGTGCCCAGTAAATGCTGTGAAAGTTTTTGTTTTTCATGGGCTCCAAATATCTGTCACTCCCAGTTTCCATCACATCAGCATTCATGTCTGCTTTTAGAATTCAGTATTTTTTAAAGCAATCTGCACTTTTTTTGTTTAGATAGAGTCTGGGGGTAATTAATCTTATTAACATTCCCTGGTTGCTTTGCTCCCTAAAACTTTTGCTGACTCATTCAGCAAGTAGTATGTACGTCATGCTCATTTAGTACTTGGGTCTCACACTCTGCATGTGGCTGTCAGTCTCATTAACATGACAATGGTGCTAGACTGAAAGATTCTTCCTCTGTAGTTCTTCTGGTGGACTGTCATATCTCAGTTCCTCAGAGATATTTATCACATTTAACATATACTGCACTAAGGATTTTTATCCCTGGTTTGTCACTCCATACTTCCTCCCTCCTTCCCTCTGCTGCAAGTAATGCCTTATGGTTGGAAACATATGGTTTACCCCTGTGGGAGTACTAAGTTCTTTGGCTCACCCCCAGGGGTCACTGTTATGCCAGAATCTGCCACCTGACCTCCTCAGCTGAGTAACACTTCCTTTTAGCAGTTGTCCACAGCCCAGCTTCCCCCAAAACAGCAAATGACGCCCACTCCTGAACTCAGGTCCTTTGTATGGCAGTACAATATGCTGCTGCTGGGAAATTAGAGAAGATACACATTTTCTGATAATATTAAACTAAGATATTTGAGTAAACAGGGTGGGTTTCTCAGACAGCCATGTCATTTTTGCAGATGTAGCTGCCTGATATCCACCCAGATATTTAGACCACCTACTAAGTGGTCCAACTTCTGAATAAGATTGCCCTGACTTGCATCCCAGAAATTATGTATGTATCTAATTAGATGATACATTATTCTTTTTGCCACAAAAAGCATCAAGTGTTGCAAATGCATTACAATGATTGTAAATATGCTGCATGCATTCCAACGCATTTGTCTGGATACCACGCACTTCAAAAATACAGAGGCAAGTGCTACGATCAACTCTGTGAAAATCTTGATATCAATGTCTATTTTTTTCCACATACCAGTTCAAAGTTAAATAATGTGACACCCCTTGAAAATGTACCTTCCTAAATACAGTACCGTTAGATTATCAAGGGAGATCATTGTTGTATTTCTTGTTAATATATTACTAAAGTTGTAAACCATCAAGATTTTGACACAGGCAAATATTATGAGCCTAAATTACTTGGCATGAAAACAATGAATTACCATCCTTATAGTTTTATTTGGATCTAAAAGGGTATCTTTATTTTTTTTATCAGAAGCATACACAGCACATGCACACAAGGCACACACACACACACACACACACACACACACACACACACACACACTACAATTTGTACAACACGCCTGTATAAATTCTTCAGTCATAAGGCTTGAGTGTTCCAGTACTACAAAATAGCAACACTGATTAAATGGTGAGTTTTTAAAGACGAAAGGATAATCCAGCGGAAATCTTTTTTAATGAAAAGTGTTTCAGTCTTCACTTAACAGCTGCAAAGGTAATCCTTTCAGTTCAGAAGTCAATCTTACTGAGGTCATGTAGTATATAAAAATACTTATTTTGCTACAAAAACAAATTATCAAATTAAAACCAGAAAAAAAGAATGATAATGTTGGCACAATTTCTGGAAAATAACAGTTTGGTAGCAGTTTACTGTAATACTTTACAGATGGCAAAATACAAACAGTAAATAGTTTTCAATTTGATAATTAACATTTACAGAATTCTACTCAGATTAGCAATATTGGGCAAAATGATTGTTAATACCAAATCTGGCCCATGACAAAAATTCAGATGCTCCTCCATGTAGCATTATATTTACAATCCCAGACAGTCACAATAGTATTGCATATTAGCCCCTATATTCAATGATGGAAGTATGTGCCACGCAGAAAAATAGCACACAGCCAGCACAGAGCAATAGTCAAATAATGCACTCAACTGAAGCACGCTGTCCAAAAATGGAGCAGGCCAGTGCAGCATATAGTGAGTATGCACTCCACTGGTATAGCCTAGGGCTGAATATGGCTCACAGAGGAGCCCAATGGAGGTAGCACTGCACACATAGGTTAGCACTAGGGCCTCTGAGGATCATATTCAGCCTTTGCATGTATATGAGTCCATTGGGCATGCGAGCGTGATAAGGGTTCATTAGGATGCGCTCTGTTGGCTCATTATCATACTAGAACAGCACTCTGGAGAGCTCATACTATATATGGTTTTCAAATTCCCTGGTGTCTAGTGTGCTCCCACCCCCTATTTCCCATGCCAATTCTGTAAATGAAAGTCCCTAGTGTCTAGCTTTCCCTCACCCATTGATGTAGTAGTAGTAGTAACATTTTATTCATAAAAGGTTATGAACAGGGATAAATGCTCTATTAAGCGATGATCATTTCCAAAGAGGTCCCTTGACTGCCCATGTTGGTTCTGCAAATAAAATTCCCTGCTGTCAAGTAGTCTGCCTACCCACTCCGATTGCCATGCCAGTTTGGTAAATGAAATTCTCTGGTGTCTAGCATCTAGCAGTCCCCTCACCCAGGGTTACCCATGCTGGTTCTGTAAATTAAATTCCCTGATTTCTAATGGTTCCCCCTACCCACTGATCATTCATTCATTCCCAGTAGGTTAGTGCAGCCCACATGGTAGTCTAGTTAGACCCCCATCCCCCTGAATGGTTTCTGAACTGCCATCCAACACATACATCAGGAACCACTGCCCTGAACTCCTGCCTTATCCGAGACAAAAGTCAGTACTAAATTGACTGTGACCAGCACAGCCCTCCACTCACCTCCTTGGCTGACCACCATGTGACTGTCAGTTTGCAAGCCTATGACCATACTCATGATCACTCATTAACAGTCAGCTGGTGATCATCCAAGGAGATGAGTGGAGGTCTGTGAAAGTCGTCATCAATTTGGTACTGGCTGGTCTCTGAGGTAGGTGCTGCAGGGAGCAGATCCAAAGGGTGTGGATTAGGTGACAGTTTTGCAACTGTTGAAGGGCGGGAGGTTCATTAGGCTGAATTAATTCAACTTTTCAAATTTTTTTTAGCACATTTGTATTACTATGCTGTCTACAATGGTGCTATCAATTTAAAAATCAAGTTTTGATATTAGGTATTACCAATAGTACATGGTGACAGCTGGCACTCTATTTTAATGTGTCTTATTTCTCTCACAGTCTTTGTGGTGTGTGGTCACTTTAAGATTATCTCTATTTATGGTTCAATGTAACTTACAAGGCCAGGCTTTGGCAAACTACCCAAGTGTGAAACCAGTCCAGCTGTTTATGTGTTGGAGTGGTGCATGTCACAATGTGGCACTTAGGATTTTACTGATGATTATGTGAGTAATAAATCCTTTTGGCTTATCAACTGGTGGATGGTACTGTTCTTCTTTTGTCTGCTCCAGGGTACACTAGACTAACAAGATGGTTACACCTATCTACCGGTAATTGGACATTTTCAAACAGCACAGAGGCCTGGTGATCAAGGGTGTATCCAGTGTGTGGAGTTAAAGGCAGTACAATGGCATCTGGTTAGTGCTGCCAAAATGTCTGAATATACTAATGTGCCCATTATGTGTGAGGGAACCCTCATTTGCACAGGTGCAGGAGAATATTCTGCAGTACTGGGTTAGCGTAGTACACTGGGGTTCTCATAATATGATCCTGACTGTGCTGCTATTTAAGTAATAATGCATGACAGGGTATGTGTTGTGCCTGGTTAACGTTACACCTTGCATGGTTGGGCATGAGGCCTCGGGCCAAATGCGTCCAACACCAAGGCATGACATTATCCCAGCACAGCACACACCCTGGAGTGCATTATTGCTATTTTAAAACAGCTCATTTGTACAAAAAAAAGAAAAAAAAAACATTAAAAAGTGGCCAAGCCTTGAGCCAATATGGCAGCATAGATACTCAGTTCCGTGAACTTTGGGAATAATCTGACTACATCCTGCATCTGGACACAATATAAACACATGTGGAGGTCTCCTAACACTAGGAGAAAATTTTCAGCATAAAAAAAAGAACTGTGCTAGCGGGTTTCTCACCTGCAGTCAGATTTTATATCACCTCTCCAGCCGCTAAGCTAGGCCCAAAGGATAGCATACTCTTCTCCTTCACCCGGAGACCCAGTGCAACTGGAGCAAATGTTCACCCAACTCCTGAGCCAAATGGCGCAAATGACTATAGCCCTTAACGCTACAACTCAAACATTGCACAGCATTGAAACACAGCTGTTTCACTCTGAATGGTGAATTGGTTCTCATGAGGTGGCCCTACAAGAAATAACTGCCACGATGAGAGACCAGGCCAGGACTATTCACTTTCTGCAGGATAAAGTAGACAACTTGGAGAACCACAGTCATCATAACAATCTATGTTTTGTGGGCTTTTGACAGGGGGCTGAGCAAAAGGACCCTTTTCTCTTTCTCCAGTAAACTCTTCCTCAGCTACTTGGGCTACCAATTGATTCTCCACTACAAATTGAAAGCCCATCCCTCGCTCACCTTCCCCCCCAACCCCAGCCTAGAATATGACCTCGGCCCCTACTGGCCTGTTTTTTGGACTTTTGACAAAATAAATCTGTAGCTGCCTTCTGCCAGAAATCTGGGACAGTTAACATGGAAAGGAAACAGGGTGCAAATCTTCCAAGACTACCCAAAAGAGCTCTTAGAGAGCCATAAGGCATATTCAGATGCCACTAGGGTGATGTATAAGTTAAAAATCTCCTTCTCCCTCCGCTACCCCACGACTATGTGGGTGCTACATAATAGATCCCCTCTCATGTTTGCCACACCTGACTACTTCATGGACATTTTATGGAAAACATATCCTGCTGAATTCAGAGGGCCTCTTATACAGGGCGAGACAGGGCCCTCACCTCATGAGGGAGAATCCACAGATCGGGGGCCCCTGCAGCTAAAATCAGCTACATCTCCCGAAGTGCAAATATTTGATGCCTCCCTACCACCTCGATCGAAAAAGCATCACCCCTCTTACAGGTATGCTAGGAGGCAACACCTGGTGGACAGAGCAAGATCCTCCAGCCTGCAGAATGGAGCCGACCATGCTGTGGTAGATGAATCCAGCTTACAGGCCTTCTACTCAACAAATAGCTATGTGGTGCTTCACAGGCTAGTCCTGAAGTGCCTGTGCCAATAGATATCACCGTGGATCAGACCAGAGACCAGAAGCAGCCAAGTCCCATGTCACTGGATAAATCCTGGACTGCAATAGCAGTGACAGGCCTAGCAACTGCATCTGGGAAGCCTCCTGCTGCTTCCCCATCTAGTCCCAAACAGAGTACTTTGGCCCTCAGATCACAGCAGCCGAACCACACCAGCGAGTATCTGAATAGTCCGACTTGAAACCCTACAGCTAAGCACTTTTGAAATGTTTTGTGAGCATAAGAGATAGGTCTTGAAATGGCGAGGGGGATTAGGTTTTCAGGTGGTACCTGCGCAAGGTGCATTCCAATAGCCACTTTTCAGTCCCCCTCTTTCTCCTCATACCGACTTTGATGATTTGCATGCCAGTTATCACACTGGACATTAAATTTTCTGTTTGGACCTACAACATCAGGTCAGATCACAAAAACCTGTGTTTTTAGACATTTGGACAACGGCCTACAAAAGGTTATGGGGCTGCTGCTATTACTGTATATGTTTTCAGGCTATGCTTATAACAACTAGCAGGAAATCAGGAGTATATCATGTTAAATATGTTTTTCTCCTGCTACTAGCTTTTATAGGGTGTCTTACTGTGCATTAAGGTAGTGCACCTGCTTGTAGATCACTTAGGAGCCCTGAGCCTTTGCCTCTCATTCTGGAGCACACCTGCTCCTAGCCAGTAGCTCTTCCCCCCATGAAAACCCTACTCTGCTTATTTGTATAGGGACTGAGGAGCCTTACAATAGAAACTCTGGCTTTTCATTTAAGGGCCCCTCAATATCTATGCTATGAACTAACGTGGCTCCTGGCTATCCCATATTCCTCTCCCCACACCATTGGTGACCTCTGCTTCTCACTCCACTCAGAGGAATTCTCCCCAGGGGTGAGACTGAGCTATTAGGTACCACAGTGGGGTAAGATTGGGACACTTTGTCATCTTTTCAGACTTTGGGCTTGTAGCTTGCATTTTCGGGCCTGCCCCACCTTACTGAAGGCAAACCTTTGGCAGTATCAAGCTCTAATGTATCACATCCCATTGTTCGTGTGGTGGGTTTGGGGGACATGGATCACACTGCACAGGACTACATGGCTAGTGCCATCTCACCAATGGGAGATAGAAGCAGCCATGGTGGATACCCCACCAGCTGTTTGCCTTTAAGCTTCTCAGATGGTTTGAGTATGTTGGATTTTGTAAATTTGTTTATGATCTTACTAAACTGTTGGGCTAGTTGGCCTAGTATGTTTATTGTGCTAGACCTGAACCAGACCTTAGAGTATATAGAACTATTTATTGCTATGAATGTAAATAGGACATTTGCAAATCTATGTCAAGGTGGTGATTTGTGTTGGGGGGAAGCCAGACCAAACCTTAGCCTCTTCCTCATTAGTTTCTGTACCCATTACTCAACCTCAGTTCCCCACTAATGATCATGGGTGAGCTATATGCTCACACCTGGAATGTTTGGGGCCTTAACACACTGGTAAAACGTAAACAGGTGTTGTCCCATTTGAAGAGTTTGAGGTCTGGTTTGGCTTTCCTGCAGGAAACAAAATTAACCAAGCAGTATCCCAAAAAGGGATTAGGTGGGGCAGGTTTTGTCTTCCTCTGTCCCTATGGGAAAGTGTGGAGTCGCCATATTGCTGCACATGACCCTCAAATGGTCTGTAGCTCAGACCAAACATGATTGTAATGGGAGGTGGCTAATAGCTTTAATGGAGACCCGAGAGGGACCACTGATTCTTGGCAATGTCTATGGGTCAAATGGGGACCACCCAGAAATTTTCCATTAAGTGGCCCAAATATTAGGATCCCTAGCTCAGCCCACCCACCCTGATTATTCTGGGAGGAGACTAATTTAGCCCCCGGATTTCAACATGGATCAGAGCTCCACAAGATTAGATTATTACTCTAAAGCCCGACTCTCTTTGTCCCAGCTTATGGCAGATATAGGGCTTCAAGATGTATGGTAAATACATCACCCTCGAGACAGAGACTATACCTTATTTTCCCCCATCCATAACACCCATAGCAGAATAGACTACTGGTTGGTGTCAATGGACATTATTCAAAGCTCCATTGGGGCAGAGATTCTCCTTATGGTCATTTAGGACCACTCACAGGTCCATTTACACATCCTTTGGGGACTCAAGACCCCCCTCTACTCCCACCTAGAGGTTGGATCTATTGCTCCTAAGGGACCCCAAATTTCAACCCTGATTAACTGCAGAGGTGGAAAACTTCCTTAAAGAGAATCCAATTCTGGATACATCACCATGTGTCACATGGGAAGCCCTTAACGTTACTATTCGGGGAGATATAATGGGGTTTGTAGCTCGGCGTAGAAGACATAGGGAGAAGCTTCTTATATCCCTGGAATAACAACTAAAAGGGTTATAGTCCAAGTCTAAAAAGACTCCACATTTCAGTATTCATTCTCTGCTAGGCTATAACATTGTTAGAGCATGTCTACAAATGAATGATTTGCTGGCTATGAAAGCCGAGGTGGCTATTTTATGGTTAAAACATAAATATTGGGAAGGGGGAAAAGGGGGGAAAGTATTATCCTACAGGGTAAGGAAACAGTGGGCCAAAAGCCATATCCCCGGTCTGCAGGATCAAGCAGGAAGGACCCTTACTAAGCCAGAGCAGGTCAGTAATATTATGGTACTGTTCTATAAGGAACTTTATACCTCATCTAAATGTATGGACCACCATGGGGTGCACAACTTTCTAATGACACTTACCCTTCCCCAGCTCACTCCTCAACAGGCAATTACCCTGGAAGCTCCGATCACCCCGGCAGAAGTGAAAAGTGCACTACAGGACTTGTACGAGGGGAAAGCACTTGGGGGATTGGTTTTCCTCCTGAGCTCTGGCGGCTTTTCTCTCATCAAATAGCTCAGTTGCTTAGCTCAGTATTTAATATGGCCTTACCAGCTACTCCTTCCCCCCAACACTTTGAGAAGCTACCATATCTGTCTTTCCTAAAAAAGGGAGAGACCATACACTTCCCTCAAGCTACTGCCCATTATCACTCATGGACTTCAGATAGTAAAATATTTGCTAAAATCTTAGCCACCCGACTGAATCCTTTCCTCTCTTCTCTTATACATCCTTCCCAAGTTGGTTTCATGCCAGGGTGCTATACTAGAAACCACATAAGGTCTATGATAAATATTCTGTACCATGCTAAAGACAGTCCCACACCAGCTGCATCTGTGGCCATTGATTTTGAAAAAGCTTTTGATTCCCTGGAGTGGGACTACCTGTGGCAGGTTTTGCGACAACTGAGATTTGGGGCAAGATTTCAAAGTTGGATCTCTGCTTTATATCATAGCCCTATGGCGTGGGTGTTGACCAATTCCATCTTGTCTGAACTCTTTCCCTTGGAGAGGGGAACCAGACAGGGCTTCCCATTGTCTACCCTCTTGTTTGTTTTGTCAGTGGAGCCCCTGATGGCGGCCATCTGGCAGCACCCAATATACAGAGGATCACAATTGGTAACCAGTCTTACACTACACTTACATACATTGATGACCTCTTAATCCCACTAGCAGATGTGGAGTCCTCCCTCCCGGCCTTACTTGCTTTATTGGCAGATTTTGCAAAGCACTCTGGAATAAAAATTAACCACTCAAACACTGAGGTTCTTCCTTTGAGCCCGGCCTGCACTGTGGCCCATGTGGCAACATATGGTTTGCACTTGGTCCCCAGACTTTTTGGTGTACATATGGATTCATCTGTCCCCTGATTTGACCAAAATATGGGACTTGAACCTGGGACCCTTAGTTGTGGAACTGAAAACTGAATGTGAGCATGTGGCAAACTCTGCACCTCACATTGGTAGGGAAAATCTCTGCGATCAAAATTATTTCTGCCCCTAAACTCCTGTATGTCATTTCTCATATCCCCCTTGATCTCCCAGCCACATGGTACACGATAGTAGACAACACCTTTGGTAAATTTATATGGGATGGTTGCAAGCCCTGGTGCAGCAGGAATAAATTGAAGGCCCATTGGAAATCAGGGGACTGGGGCCTTCCATGGCTGGAGGGCTTTAAATGGGCATACTCTGCTGGCCAAACATTGAAGTGGTGCCTCCCTGTTATGTGGGACACTCCCCCAATGGCTTCACATGGAATCAACAATAGCTCATGTTCATTCACTTCCCATTCTACTTTATAACCCATTCCCCAGGAGATTAGTTCAGCATCCTACTATAGCTCCAACAGTTCGAACTTGGCACAAAGTTCATAACAAGCTTCAGGCCAATCCTTGTCCCCTGTCTCATACACCTGTATGGGGTAATGAATACCTTCTGATTGGAACCAAACCTTTGTCTTGGCCCCAATGGGAGAAGAAGGGGGTTACCACATTTGCAGACATGTTGACAGTAAATGGGAAAGGTCTTAAATCCTTTCAGGGATTGGACCAAGAATTGGGGCTAGGCAAGACATGCTTCTGGCAATATTTACAGTTATGTAGCTCCATGATGGCATACCTGAAACATAATGTAGTGAAGGAGGGCTCTCCAGTGCCCCTGATCAGGTGACTCACACATAGCAAAGGGCAAACCATCATGATTTACTCCTAAATGTGAGATAAACTATCCTCCCAATTTGCAGAATCTAAAATTAGATGGGAAAAAGCCTTATAGCTGCCCATCACAGATGAGCAGTGGAGAATCTGCTGGAAACAGGCACACACCGCATACCTAGACCCCAAGAGTAAACTCATCCAGAATGAAATCCTTCACCATTGGTATCAGACCCCTGATGTACTTTTCAAACTCAAGATAGTAGATAACTTATGCTGGAGATGCCAAACAGCAGTTGGTGACTTATATCACATCCTCTGGCACTGCCATCTAGTAGGCCCTTCTGGACTTCAATCTGTGCACTTGCCACTCAAATTATTGGTTCCAAGTTGGACCTTGATCTTTGATTTTGGCTGCTAGGCCTCCCTACTTTACAACTATGGCTTAAGCCACAACAAATGTGCTGGCTTGCCCTTGTCAGCCTCCAGGACAAGAGGCTCTTTGTGTGTCATTGGAGAACCACAGCAATACTCTCCTTGTCTGAACTACATAACACATTTTCTAGGATTGCTGAACTGGATTGCCTATCTCATATAATTGCTAATACCCTTCCTAAATACTATGCATGCTGGGACCCCTTTCTTACTTATTTGATACCCAGAATTGGAGTTGGGTGAAGCTGCCCTCATGTGTTATCTGGTGGATATCACTTGTGAATCCCTGTAGCTGACAGGTAGGTTACCAGCTTGTCCAAACTTCTTATATCACCTTGCTTAATTTAGAACACAAGTACCTTTAGGAACATGTATTTTTTGTTTGGTTCTTGAGGTCACTAGTTAATATTTGCAGGTTAAGAGAAAACACCTTGCCCCCGTGCTCATCGTTGACACCACGTGACAATTCTGTGTGGTTCTGCCAGTGCATTTACAATCCATTTTATAATGGGAAAAGAAAAAGTAAGGAGATCATCACAAAACATGCCACTGAAGGTAACAACTGCAGTGTGCTTTTTAATACACATAGTCTGTTCAGGGAAGTCAGGGAAAGCAGAAGCCGAGTGGTCAATCTGTTTGGGATGGGTAGAGAGAGCAGATTCCTATATCAGCAGGTAGCGCCAAATCTGATGGCAGAGACTTTGTGATATATTACTGTAGTTTAAAAAATGTAAGCAGTATCTCTTAAAACATGCACTCAGTTTTTGTTTGGGGAAGACGGAGGACAGCAGAAAACTGCTCAGTCTGTTTGGGATGGTCCGGGAGAGCAGAAGCCCATGAACCATGTGACAGGCTGTTACGGTCTCCATGGTCACTGAAGTCTCTGGGTTCAGGGAAGAAACGGGGAGATAAATTCTATCTTTTTGAGCTTTTTGTGCTGGGGGAGTGAAGAGTGACTTAGTGGGAGGGAAGTTTGTAGTTTTGGCAGTAAAGGGCAGTGAACACTGAAGACAGCTTCAGTGTGAGAATGACTGAAGCAGGCTGCAGTGGAGCAATTCTAGTAACATTTTATTCAGTTATCTGTGTGCCGGGACTAGAACTGTGATGAACTGGGATAAAATGATAGGTCCAGTCCCAGACTGATCAATCAGAGCCCAGGGATTTTCATTGCCATTTTGTAACCATGGTTAACTAACCATTTGAATATGGGGGCCAATAGGCAATGAGCTTAAAGAGCAGCTAATGCCTCCAAGAAAACTCTGAAATACATGATAGTTGAAAATAATTCTGTTTATATTTCATGTTAGTTCTGCATCCAGACCCTTATTTTTTTACTAAGGTCACATGTATTAAAGCAAGATATTTGTTCCTAAACAGTAAACTGATTTCTATTGCTTATTCCCCACTTGATGTCTTAATACTGTGCTTGTGACATCAGATTCATTCCCATAACAACAAACGGTGACATAATAATAGAGAATTATGATCTCTAGGTAAGCAATAATACCTGACAGGGTGGGCAGTATTGGGCTATACCGGACTGTCCAGGGGCGTAATGAGGCCTGACACCACAAGCGGAGGGCCTCATAGCCTGGAAAGGTCTAGTATAATACCTCCACCCTGGAATTATAATTAGAAAAAGAGCAAGTGTGCAATAATATATAAAATATTTAAAATAAAAAGAAAACCACTTGACAAGTAATAAAAAAAGGGAAAAAAAAGAGTTTTCCTGTAAAGTAGTCCCTCTACTGGTACAATTACCAGTAGAAGGTGTTGCTATTTTTAGGACACTTTTCTCTGACTTGGTGGGGGGGGTGTAGGAGAGGTAAACACACTTGGTATCTTTAAAAGAAAGTTGTTCACTGTCAGCTCCTCGCAGTATTCACTGTTGGTTCTGATCTTTTTCTTTTCTGATGTTCAGCATACAAGGGTGGCCCAAGCGATCTGGAGTGGGGGTTGCACAGTAGGTCAGCACAGTACATCTGCTACCTACAAGCTGCTTGAGGTAGCTTAACATTAAAAGAGACTGTTCATTTTCTTTTGGCAAGAGGAGCTGCAGTTAAGGCGAGCTGTGTGAGCTGAGTAGCATCCATTCCTCATCTCATGTACTGGCCTCCTATATCATAAGGTGGATTCCTTGATTTTTCAGCGAGAGTGAGTGGTCTGTACAGGATGTATTAATTTAGACCTGAATTTAATGTTTTAAATGTTGTTTTTGTTGTTGAAGCCACTCTCGCAAGGGGGAAATGGGTGGACAGTTTTGATTGGGTTTTAAATGTAGCGCGTCTCCAGCAGCAGTTACAAAGCTGCAGCTACTTGAGACAAAGCACACTCTTCTTTCTGTGCACTTCAAGGAAGTGATTTAAAAAAATACAGTTTTTCATTTCAGTCGCTCATTGCAGGTACCAGGAATGTGACTTGACTGTGTGTGTTTCGGGGGGGGGGGGTGTTGACTGATGCAGCAGGAGCATAAGTCATCCTGATCACTGAGGTAGACTGGGGCTGGTTAAGGAGAAGCACTGTGTTGCGATTGAAAAATGTGTGATCTGCTCTCCGAGAGTCAAGTATCACGGCAGCACCAAGTATGGGACATTAGAAAAGAAAGCTTGGCAAAGAAATAAGCCCATTGAAGGGTGATGTCTATTTTGTTTGGTGGCTGGCAGCCAACTATTGAGCATTGGGTAGCCTGTGGCTCTCCTTAAGTGCTAGAAAAAAATGGTGGCAATTTCAAATTCAGTATGGTGCTTTCCCCCAATGAGTAAGCAAGATGAGCACAATGATTTCTGTGTGTGTGAAGTGGCACTTTGGGCTGGTTCTTTTTATTTCCTAGGCATCTATTGAAAGTTAATGAACCCCATTGGCAGGGGTACCAGCCAATCAGAGCCCAGGAAATAAAAAAAAAACCATTTTCTAATGATGAATAAGCTGTTAGGCAGATAAATACTATAGACAGAGAACATGTTTTGTGCTGATTGCCTCAGTGATAAATAAACTCTATACAAACTATATGAAACATAAGAGGAATTGTACCTAAATATTTTGTTTTTTAAAGCTTTTCCAGATGCATCAGTTGGTCTTAAAGATCCAGGGACTTACTACTGCTGCAACTGTGGTGTCAACATACTGCAGGTGGGGTAAACTGTGGGAAAAGTTGTTGAAGCAGTGCTTTAATTATTATCTGTAGGGTAAATTGAGACTAACCATAGTACCCCACGTTGAAGAGGCATATTAAAGAACTGTCTCTTGCACTGTTGTTTGGGGGCTGGGTAAGAACTGGCATGTCTGGGGCGTCAGCCAGGTGATAATAGGAGTAGGAGAAGTGGCAGGAAGAAAGGGATGAGGCCTTATATTTAAACCTCCACAAGCAACCATTTGCATGAGCATCCCGTTGGGTGATTGATACAGAGCAGGAGTGGGGCATCTGCAGGACATCTTCACAAAGACTGCAGGACAACACGTGAATCTGGAGGTCAGTGCAAGTACTTGATAGGCAATTTTCACACTGTGTAAAGGGAATCTAAGAATTCCCAGTCTTCGGTAGCCAACACAGTACATTGTGACAAATGTTATAAGGCTTACAGTGAGGCAAATAAGATGTTGGGGTATATTGGGAGGTGGGTTGGCAGCAGGAGGAAAGAGGTGACACTGCCTCTCAATAAATCCCTGATGAGGCCTATTCGTGAATACTGTACACAGTTCTGATGACTCCCCCACGAAAAGACAAAGGGAGGATAGAGATGATACAGTGTAGGGTAAACAAAATGATTCAGAGCCAACAGGGTAGCACCTATGAGGATTGATGTAAGGGTCTGTAACATGTACTCACTGGAGACTAGAAGGCAGTGGGAAGATATTTATTTATTTAGTTAGTTTTTGTTTACTGGGTAAGGTGCATTAGACAGGCATTCACCTATTTTCAGCTACAACTTGGGAGACTACAAACAATTAAAACAATACAATGCAAAACAATAGCTTTAACATTAGAGAATATGACAATTTTAGAAAACAACACAGTGTATGACAGTAAATTAAACAACAGAGTAAACAATACAGTACATGACTATCAACTGAGAAAGATAATTGGCAAAAAAGCTAAGAAGTGCAGACTTAGGAAGTATTCAAAGTGACAAGTGCAGGGACTGTCATGTACAGTGGCTGGAAATTACTGAAGTCAGGGGTTAGGAACAGGAACATACAGCCAACTGTAATATGAAATACAAAATCACACAAGCCCCCACAATGCAAAGCATCATGGGCTGTATATGCAAATGACCACAGAATACTATGCTGGTTCAACTTTAAGCAGAAATGCATGGTGCCGAAAGGCCTATCACACAGTTTGCAATGGGTGCCAACAGAAGACATAGACACGTGTTTCATCCTACCAGGACTCATCAGTATGCCTCGTCTGTTGACACCCCAGTGTAATGAACCAGCTACCCTGAGATAGTCTATCTGGGTTATATTGTGGTGAACCCAATTAAAACAAAAAACTATTTAAAAGACAAAGAACCTCTTTGTGCAAGCACTGAGGCAATGATTACCCCAAAGGGCATTTGGTTGGGAAGCCAAGTTTTAAAGAAATACAAAATCACACATGCCCCCACAATGCAAAGCATCATGGGCTACATATGCAAATCACCACATAATACTATGCTGTTTCAACTTTAAGCAGAAATGCATGGTGCTGAAAGGCCTCTTACGCAGTTTGCAAAGGGGTGCCAACAGAAGACATAAACACATGTTTCATCCTACTAGGACTCTTCAGTATGCCTGGTTTGTTTGACACCCCAGTGTAATGAACCAGCTACCCTAAGATGGTCTATCTGGGTTACATTGTGGTGAACCCAATTAAAACAAAAAAATATTTAAAAGACAAAGAACCTCTTTGTGCAAGCACTGAGGCAATGGTTACCCCAAAGGGAATTTGGCTGGGAAGCCAAGTTTCAAAGAAATACAAAATCACACATGCTTCCCACAATGCAAAGCATCATGGGCTGCATATGCAAATCACCACAGAATACTATGCCGGTTCAACTGTAAGCAAAAATTCATGGTGCCAAAAGGCCTCTCACACAGTTTGCAAAGGGTGCCAACAGAAGACATAGACACATGTTTTGTCCTACCAGGACTCATCATATGCCTTGTCTGTTTGACACCCCAGTGTAATGAACCATCTACCCTAAAATGGTCTATCTGGGTTATATTGTGGTGAACCCAATTAAAACAAAAAAAATATTTAAAAGACAAAGAACCTCCTTGTGCAAGCATTGAGGCAATGGTTACCCTAAAGGGCATTTGGCTGGGAAGCCAAGTTTCAAAGAAATACAAAATCACACATGCCCCCACAATGCAAAGCATTATGGGCTGCATATGCAAATCACCACAGAATACTATGCTGGTTCAACTGTAAGCAGAAATGCATGGTGCCAAAAGGCCTCTCACACAGTTTGCAAAGGGTGCCAACAGAAGACACTGACAAGAGTTTCGTCCTACCAGGACTCATCAGTATGCCAACTGTAATATGTGTGAGTTATACTGGTTCCGGAAAGCATGGGCAAAAGAGTAGTGTCTAATGTTAGGTATATTGTTCCAAAGTTTTGGGGCAGTAGCAGCGAAGGCTATAGATATATTATAGTGGTACAATAGCAGCACTGCAGTTAGGATTGAGTAGTATGTTTAATGTTAAACCTAAAATTTTGCACTTTAATAACTTTGCGACTGATCAATGGATTTGCACAAAATATGGCATGTGCTGTCCTGTCTGGTAGATCTCTTAATCTGGAATGTTTTGTTCCAGTTGGACATACAGATTCTGAGATCCAGATAATGCAAAAACCTTTAAAGTTGCCACTTTTTGTAGTTTTTTTCTCATCACCTTGTGTCCAGATGGTGTGGAATTTTGGAGTGAATTTTTTATGGTAGAAACAGCTTAGCTCACAGAACTGTCTTGTGTTTGCTTGGTGAAAAAATATTTATCTGTTGCAAAGTTATTCAATTTTAAAGTTCCCATTGTTTTCAGTGGAAGATCACTTTTCAGGATAGAGGGTAAAAGTTTGACAAAGGATTTAGCCTCACAAAAAAGGATCCTATTTCATGAGGTGCAAATCCTTTTTCACTAGGAAAATTCATTTTCGTGAGCCGCCATATTGTTGATTTTTTTCCATGAATTAAAAAGCATGAAAAATACATAAAAATGTCATTTTAAAAATCAAACACCAGAACCTAGCTAAATGGGCCCTGTTTAGCTAGATTCTGATGTTTGTTATTCACAGTTAGGGCTAGAAATACTTTTCTCTGGGCACCCAAAATCCTAAACTGAGAGGATTATATTACTGAAGCTAATAGACAGCTAACAGATCTTACATACTACAGAGAACTGGAGAGTGACCCCACTACAAGATATAAAGATGAACTATGTGACTTAATTAAAACTTTTCCTGACCATGTCCGAAAGAAACTAGCTCACCTCATTCCTGCTGTACCAAAGCCAGGGACATTCTACATGCTGCCTAAAATACATAAACCTGGCAATCCAGGGAGACCCATAGTCTCTGGTAATGGTACCTTGACTGATGGGATCTCAGGGTTTGTAGAGACCATTTTGAAACCGCTGGTTATGGAAAGAGACAGTTATATCAGGACACTACGCACTTGTTGCGTGTACTTTCTGGTTATAAGGATTTACCACCTGATACCATTTTAGTGACAATGGATGTAACATCCATCTACACTAATATTCCACGCACAGATGGCATTGCAGCATGCCTTAAATACATACATGAGAAAGGACCTGACCAAAACATCGACCCTGGAGTGGTGGGGGAACTTATGGAATTCATTTTGACACATAACAACTTCAACTTCAATGGTAAACATTATGTTCAAACTATGGGAACAGCAATGGGCACCAAAATGGCTCCACAGTATGCTAACCTCTTTATGGCTGACTTGGAGGAGGATTTTTAAGGCAGTATCCCCACAAACCACTGGCTTATTTCCGTTACATTGATGATTTGTTTATCATCTGACGGAAGGCACAGATGCACTCAAAGATTTTCATCACAAACTTAATAATCTCCACCCTACTATAAAGCTTACCTTGGAGTACTCTACCACCAAGGTTAACTTTCTCAGACACCACAGTCATCATTAAGGATGGAACCTTACATACATGTATTTACAGGAAGCCAACAGACAGACAGAGATACCTGCACAGGAAAAGTAACCACCCAAACCATACAAAAATCTGTCATATACAGTCAAGCACTTCGTTGTCAGCGTATTTGTTCAAATGAGGGATGACAGAGATACACATTTGGCTATGTTGAAAAACACCTTTATGGAGCAGGGACACTCTTCCAGGAAATTGACAGGATAACAGAGCAGACAACATAAGTACCAAGACAACAACTACTTCAATATAAAGAAAAGACAGCTACAGAAAGAATACCCTTGGTAGTCACATATCACCAGACCTTGAGCGTCTGCGTAAGATTATTAAAGATCTCCACCCACTATTTAGTGAGGATGACACCCATAATTGTATTTTAAGGAACTCCACTACTATCTTTTAAACAACCACCAAATTTATCCAGCCTAATTATTAGGAGCAAACTTTCACCGGAACAGAATACCATGTCACACAATGGCACACGACCCTGCAATCAACGCCCCTGCAAGACTTGTGGGCTCATTTCTACCTCAGACTGTGTGGTTACATCACAAAACAGACAATTCCAGGTGCATGGGAGTTATACATGCATGTCACGACATGTTGTTTATTTCATTCAGTGCAAGAGATGTCCACAAACAGGTTATGTAGAAGAGACACGCCAACAGCTCCGCACTAGGATGAACTCACACAGACATACTATTACAGCAAGGAAGACTGAAAAACCAGTGGGGCATCACTTCTCCCAGCCTGACCACTCAGTCTCAGATATGTCAGTAATGGTCTTAAAAGGAAATCTCAAAAACACACAACAGAGACGAGTTTTTGAGTTTAAACTTATTTTACATCTCAATATGGTAGCAGATGGGATGAACTTGGATATTGGCTTTATGGGACACTACAGAAACTAACATCCACAGACCTTTTCTTCTTCAAACTGACATATTATAGGACTTCAGCATGTGTGAGATGTGGATCGTGTGTATGTGTGTGTGTGGGTATGTGTTGTAGGTATGTGATATGACAGATGTGGGCTTGCTGTCACATTGAGGTAAGTCTCTAGCTATATGGAGTTATAATGTGTTACTATTTTATTTCACACACATAAAGAATTTCTCCTTACTTTTATCTTTGCCTGTGGGGGATTGATTCCATTGCACCATATTCAGATTACTCAACCTGCTAGTGTACATACAGGGTGTTATCTTATACTGTTATATATAATTTTGTAACTCTGTACATATTGGGATGTGTGATCTCATTTGCTTGGGGGTCCTGCACATATCTTTTTACATTAGGCTAATATTGTAGTAATTTACTCAAGATTTCATGACAAGTTGTATTCCTTTGGGGAACAATTACAGTGACTGAAGTTAATATAGGTTCACTAGGAGAGAGATTGAGTGTGTGTGTGTGTGTGTGTGTCTGTGAGAGAGAGAGAGAGAGAGAGAGACAACATCTCGTTTAAGCTATGTATCTCCCCCACCCACATTATTGTGATGTGGGGTGGGTTAGGTTGTATTGTTTGTATGAACAGGAGGAGATAAATTACATTTTATCTCTTTTTCAGATTCCTAGACACTTGTGGTACATGAAGTTGCTACATTCTCAGTATATATTGACATCAGTACATATCAGGCTGCATGGTCTGAATTCCTTGAGGTTTCTCGACTAGAGTTTTAGTTTAACACTAATATTATCAATTTATATTTAAATTATCATTTATATAGTCCTGAGGTTTTGTAATTTCTTGGGCCTTTTATTTAGCTTGAGAATACAGCTTGGTGGCATGTCCAGCTAGGTTTTACACATCACACAGTGTGCTGATGTTTTTAGACAACTTTACTGGTAATTCTTGTCTTTAATGCATACATTGTAATTTCATGAGCCCTATAACTATCTTAGTTTGTCTTTAAGCTGGGTGGGGTTGCCTTTCAGTAATCACATACTTATACTGACTGTGACACTCATGGCTTGATTTGGGAGTTATCTGCTTCAGCAGTGTTATCTTATGTCAATTAAATTTATGTGCAGTAGGATTCTTTGTATGTGTTGCACCAAAGCACATCTGAACCCAAGGTTCATTCGGACTGAGGGCAGTATTGTACTGTTAAACTTCTCCTGACATCATCTTCTGTTTTTTAAATGAGTATTTTAAACCAATGGGGATTTTTTTCTGTTTTTCTCTGCATTATCTAGCTGTTATAAGTATTGTATTTTCTAAACAACTGCCATGAGCTTCTGAAGAAGGACTGGTTGGTCCGAAAGCTAGAGCACTTTGTTCTTGTTGTTACATCTATGTTGGTCCATTAAAAGGTATCAAATCATTTGCTTATGGATCTATTCTTGCAAGGACCAATACGGCAACTACTAAATCTAGATTTCAGCTTAGTGAGAGGAACATTTCCCCTGTTTTCTCTGTATGAGAAGACCAGGAATTTCTTGAAATCTGCAGTCGCAGCTGAACTCATGTTGCCAGACACACTGTGTGCTATGAGCTGCCCTAGTGTCTAGTGGCAGCCCCCACCCACCTACCAGTGTCCCCCTCAATACAAAATATATATTCACTGGTGTCTAGTGGCATCCCCCACCCTCTGATCACTGTCCCCATTATTTTATTCCCTGGTGTCCAACAGCACCACTACATCCTCCAATCACTGTTCCCCTTGTTTATTTGTGTTCCCTGGTGTCTAGAGGCACCCTCTACTCACTGATTGCTATCCCTGTTTTTTATTGCATTCCTTTGTGTCTAGCGGCACCCTCTAATTGTTGTACCCATTGTTTTCCATAGTGTAGTGGTCTCACGCTCCTCCACAGTCACTGATCCCTTATGAAATAGTTTTCCATAGTGTAGTGACCCCTTCCCCACCCTGTCATCGCTGTTTGACATTTTCCTGGTGTCTAGTGGTACTCCCACCCACCAATCACCATTCTGTCTTTCTCTGGTGTCTAGTGGTACCTCATCCCTCTCAATGTGGCTAAACCTTGAAAAAAAGAAAATGGTCCCTCAATGTTTTTTTCTTTATCTGTGAAAAAAGTATCTCACCTATCAGTCCCCACACCTTCCACTCAGCACCTACCACTCCATACACCCCCATACACCCCTGCACACCCTCACTCACCTGAACAGGACCCAGGTTCAAGACCCACTCTCCCATCAAAGACACGTCTTGCTGCTGGAACGGATGACTGCAATATGAGAATCTGAGGTAAATGCTGTTCAGTGTATTTCAATGAATGTTTCACTTTTATGCATAACTTAGCCATTCTTTGAGATTTTGACACCAAAGTTTCAACATGGCATTTTAGGGACCCCATATCATGAACAATGCAAACATCATTATGCAACTCCCACCTGAAAGGTGATTTTGTGGTCAGTTGGCAAAAATCACTTTTCAGGTGGGATTTGACAAATTTTCCTGACCTTGTTCATGAGGTGGAGTCATAAGAAGGCTATCTTTAAAATCTAGGGTCAAAATTATTAGCAATGGCAAAGTTATTACCATTTGTTGCTATTTTGCTGTGGATGCTCATGACTGTGGAAATTTTAAAAATGTTCATCCCAGGTTTTCAACATAGCCTTCTTGTTACCACATTGCATGTATGCCACAGCTGTCATTTTTCAAATCCTGGCCAAATGTGATTTCACACCTGTGGCATGGAATGATGTTGCACTTGTGCAGAATTATGTTTTGGTGGGGATTTGAAAATGTTCTGTACCAGATACATGAAGTGGGGTAATAAGATGGCTATACTGACAATTGGGTCAGTGTTTTCCTATAAATGGAATTGCAGGGCCTGGAGGGCCCTGTGTTTCCATAGCTACATAAATACAGTATATGCTTCTGTGGAGGGATGGGACTGCAGGGCTCAGAGGGCCTTGCACTCACACAGGCAAATAAGGTTACAATTACTCTATCTCAAAAAGTAAGGAAATGAGTAGCAAAAAAACTCTGTTAATCCATAAATTAGGGTTAAAGCAACTAAAGCAGGGAAATGTGGCATTAGGGTCTCCAACTCTAGCACCCCACCCCCACCCTGCAAACATCAACAGGCATCGGGGATGTGCCTTGGGGTCATCAGCCTTAACGCTCACCCCACTTTTCTATACTGTACCCATCTCTGCTTATTTTCTTATGGAATAGGGTGAGCATTATGGCTGATGACCCCAAGGCACACCCCAACACCTGTTGGTGTGTACAGGGTGGGGTATTAGGATTGGAAATCCTAATGCCACATTTCCCTACTTTTGTCACTTTAACCCCAACTGATGCATTAACAGAGTTTTAGACAACTATTATATACATAGATTAAATAATGGGAACAAGTGGTATACAAGGCTGTGTACCCACTGAGGGAGATAATTAGAGCTATAAGACCACAAGCCCAAAGGGCGAGTGGCTTTATTGCCCTAATTAGTCACCGAGATGGTTACACTTCTGAGTGTTTGTCACAGGAAATAATCAGATGAGGCAATGTGTCAGGATTTAAAACACACAGGAATGTGGCATTTATTTACAAATAAAAAAATAAACAAAACAAAATTAATTTCAATCAGAATGACCACTTGACATCAGTGATTTCTTGGAATACAGTCCCAGATCAATAACAACTCTAATCTTTTACTTTCTGTTATCACTCTTGTCTACCTGCACTGTAGTCCTTCTCACTCCACATCCAAGGTGCATCTGATAAGGCTCCCTTTAGCAGGAGTTTATAGAGGAGAGGTAAGGGTCACCTGACCTGGTTGTTAACTTATACAGACAAATTTCTACTGACTAACAACATCCAACAGGTGGGAGGACCCAAGCCCAGTACTGTTATAATAAACAACATTGTATAAATGCACATTTACAGTTTTAGATCCCCTTGGAAGCTTTGAACACCATTTTCCATATTAAATTGGTTCCCAATGAGCTCTAAGCTCCTCCCATTTATATTTGATTGACAGCATGGTCCTATTAAACTAGACCAGAGAGGGTGCTGATCTCCCTATACAACAGTTTTCTGGCATCACAGATGGACAGAGGTCTGCCTAGGGGAATTGGTAGGACCTGGAAAAATGGATTGTCCCAGAGAGAAAAAAAAAACACTTTCATTCAACAACAGTTTCAGTTTTACAGGAGCCCTTCTGTCTTACCAATACCAAAGACTATGTACAGGTACTCCTTTATGAATTAGCTACAGATAATTATATTGTGGCTGCTTATTCATTCATTATGCTCTCTTCCTAACTGCCAGTGCATTTATTCCTACTGTCAGCTATAGAAGGAACTAGGAAAAAGTGTTTCATGCAATACAAGGAGCAGCCGGCTGAAATGGTCAGAATGCTTCCTCAGCCACTGACTCCTCCAACCTGTTGTACAAGCATTTTTACTTTTAAGTTTCCAGGAGCTTACTACCTGCAGACATTACCTTAGGTAGTAGCTCTTTTGTACACTTAAAAGTGACACGGTATTTCTCTTACAGCCCTCCATTTTATTCTGAGGGTTGCTACCCTTAAACTGCTTATTGCTTCACAGACATTCCTGCATAGGGAAATTCCTGTCTCTTTACATTTCTAGGGCTCTTTAAGTTGCAGCAGAGCAGTAGTCTGCAAGAAAAAGACAAATACTCGCTGCTCTGCTGCGGGACTGAAAAACCTTCTAGTCAGCCCCTGTATATTTCATTAAGGTTTTTGGGAAAACCACTGTCCCTTGCACTGTATCATGTGTTACAAAGCACTTAGTGCTAGAATAGGAAGCGGGGTGGCCGAAAGTAAAAGTGATTGCCACCTTGCTTGAACTGCTGCACAGTAACCTCAGTGGGACAGAAAGTGAGGAGCGAGTGTGCTCCTCTATTCTACTAATAACAAAGCTTTCTCTTGTTTCTTGGTATATTTTGACCCCACAGGCTTATTTCTGTTAGCAAGGGGCACCAGGAAAACTTTCGAAGAGCACAGGGCAGCTAAAATGTAATACTAAGAGCTGACTGCTGCTCCGTTCTGGGATCCAACTTTGAATCAGGATTTCAGCCCAATCAGCTGTTTATTCCTTCTGCTGCCCCACAGATGGTTTAAACAAATATGTATTACTTTGCAAGCAGCTGGGAAACATGAATAAATGTTAACAAAGTCAAGGGGGGGTCTGTTACATACCGAGCGGCAACTGAAAGTAAAGAAATGCCGCCCGGTTTAACCATGAGTCCTGCTTTGATGCAGAATGTATTTAAACACTGTACAACAGATCGGTAGCTAATTTAAATAACTATATACATACATGCCACTCTGTTTCACTCCTGTAATTATTGGCTTTACTTAAAAGTCATGTAATACCTTTTTGGCAGCTCAGCAGCTTGTTTTTAAACCCCTCACATATTTATTCATTTTACTACATAGTTTCTATTGGCACCGCAGCACTATAATCACACAGTAATCATTGTACATCATTTCATAAAAAAACATATTTAAATGCACTGCTGCACTTTACCTCATTCTTCAAAGTATATTTAAAGGCACAGATGCAGTTTATTGAAACCCAGGCATGAAATGTCATATAAGCACCTTAATTGTTTTGTTACCAGCTGACATGCTGGACCTGAACATGATGCTAGCGGGGAATGGTGGTGAGGGATGGATGTAGGGAATAGGAAAGATAAAGCAGTAGGAAAGCGACATGTAGAATGAAAAGAAAGACTGATGTAGATGGCCAACCTATGTCAGAGCTAGAAAGAGGTAAAGAATAGGGCAAAACGATACTGTTGCGCAACATATTCTAAAGTGGGAAGAAGAAGATAGTAAAGACATTCATCCACCAAGAACCAGGAACTAGCAGAATGCAGAACTATCACAGTGTTTCACCCTTACCCATTGTTTGTTGAATATAATACATTACAATTGTTATTGTTATGGAAATTGCATTTACAATTTTATATATTTCTTTATTTAAGAGTTTCACCAGGAAGGGTACACTGAACAACAAGTTGCTTGTCTAACGTTGCATCCTGGGGTGGGGGGGGAGTTGGAAGGCATACAATAAAATATAATCAGCACAACAGTATACATTGCTGATATATGAGAATTGGAAGACATACAAATAAGTCATTGGCAAACAACAAAACAGTATATAGTGCCAATTATGCATCGGGTATGTTACAAAGTAGAGAACAATTAACAAGCAGTAACAGGCGTTAAAAAATTACAGTTGGTATGTATATTCCATTACATCATAGTGAACAGAAGGTCCGCAAGTGCTGTAATAGGAGAACTGTTACAGCCCATTTAGATGCAACATGGTCTGCTCAGTTGCAGTTGAGGTTCACAGATAGGTAACTGTGTAAGGCTGAGGAGATAGAGGAAGGTGAAGAAGAAAGGCAAATCTGAGAGGAGGGGATTCCACAGTTTAGGGAAGAGGTATGAGAAGGCTGCCTGCCCGACAGTAGTCATACAGAATGGGAAACCTAAAGTACAGGAAACTGAAGACCTAAGTGAATGGGTGGATGGTGGGGGGATTGTTAGGGAAGAGTTGAGATAAGTAGGGAAGGAGCCAAACCAGAATTTGGAGATGAATTTATCACAGTGGAGGAGACATCCGTTATCATGAGATGGTAAAGCCACAGTGCGGTAAAGTTTATAGTGATGAGTGAGGGTAGGAGCGTCAAGTGCAAAGCAGCAGAAGGAGTTAAAGAGTGTGTCCAATCTGGCTAAGGAGCTCTTAGGTGTGGGACTGTAGACTACGACGCAGTAGTCAAAGATGGGGAGGCTCATCTTCTGGACAAGTTCACTCCCAGCCAGGAGAAGGAGGCAGTTCTGGTTCCTAAATAGTGTGCCTAACATGGGGCGCAGCTTTTTAAGGATGGCATTCACATGACCAGGAAGGTGAGGTGTTGGTCAAGCCAAATCCTCAGATATCTGAATGAGAAGGTGTCCTCGAGGACTGTCCTATTGAGGATGTGGAAAGTGGGTAGGTAGGGGAGCCTTGAAAGTCTCTGCCTAGTTCTAAAGGTCATGGAGACAGCCTTCTTGGCATTTAAGAAAAGCTGTTGTGAGCAAAACCAGCGCTGAACAGTGTTGAAATTGTTCTGAAGTCTGGTTGCAACATCAGTGGGGGAGTTGCTGGAGGTGTAAAGGACTGTGTCATCTTCATACATATGAATAGAGGTGGATGTGTAGACAAATGGCAAGTCATTGAGAAAGAAGGAGAAGAGTATGGGGCCCAACACTGATCCCTGTGGGACCCCTGTGTCGATAGGGAGGAGTGAGGATATGAAATCCGCTATTCTAACTGACTGGATCCAACCTACCAGGTAGGCACAGAACCAGTTTGTGGCAGCAGCTGACAAGCCTACAGTGGAGAGACAGTGCAACAGGATAGAGTAGGAGACAGTGTCAAAAGCCTTGACTAGGTCAACAAAAATGGTGGAAGTGATTTGAACACTGTCCATCCCAATGATGGTGGAGTCCATGAGCCCAATCAAGGAGGTGGCGGTGGAGTGCTTTTTATGAAAGACAGATAGGAAGGGGGAGAAAAAGTTAGAATGAGAGCGATAGGCAGAGAGTTCAATAAGAACTAGGCATTCTTGCAGCTTAGCGGGGGTGGAAAGTAGGGATATGGGGTGATAGTTCCCAGGGAAGAATGGGTCACCACCCTTAGGGAGGGGAAGAACTATGGCATGTTTCCAGACAGAGGGGATAGCTTCCAATGTGAATGAGAGGTAGAGTAGCTCTGTCAGTGGGGCAGAGATAGCCATAGCAGAAAGGTAAACCAGCTTGGGGTCCAGCCCATCAGTTGAACTGCCTTTAGAAGGCTTTAGGGTAAGCAGGGCATCCAGGTTGTCAGAGAGTGTTATGTTAGTGAATAAGAAAGGAAAGGGCTGGGGATCGGTGTGTGATGAGATAGGAGGAGGATCAGACTGAGGAGAAGGTAATGAGGCTAGAAGGGCAGAGGCACAGGAGGTGAAAAAATAATTAAATTCAGAGCCGACACTCAAGTAGTCAGAGGTAATAGTGTTGTTTATAGTGAGAAGGGGGTAGGAGGAGGAGAAGAAGGGGGGAGAAGAGAGAGAGTGAATGACTTTCCAAAATTTTGAGGGGCTGTTTATGTTCGATTGAAAGGTTGAGGTAAAGTAGTTGGCTTTAGCCAAATGAGTGGCTTTGGTGCATTTGTTGCAAAGCTGATGATAGCTATAGTTTTTCTGGAGCTTGGAGATTTTGTGTTGCTTCCAGGCTTGGCCCCTTGCTCTTTGGCATTCTATGAGTTCCTATGTGACCCAAGGAAGGTGGTTGCCGTGGACTCTAACTTTGTGTAATGGGGCATGCTAGTTCCAAACTTCGAGAAATTTACCTTTGAAATATTCTGCGGCTGCGTCGATTATGTTCACTGAGGTTATAGGGGACCAGTTTGTGCATGATAGGTCAAGTAGGAGCAGCCCAGGGTACATGGATTTGTATGAGCGAGTCACCAAGGTTGTGTGGTGTAATTTAGTATGGTGGATTCTGCATACAATCTTGTTATGGCACCTGAAAGTCTCTTGCAGCAAGGAGAGAATGGTGTGTAGTGAGTGCTGGTAGGAGTTTGGTAGATTTCTGAGTTTGTGAGGGTTTTGTGTAAGTGTTTTTTTATTCCATCGTCTTTTGCAGCTTAATTATTTTGCCTAGAATCCTAATGCTATGCTAATTGTTTTATTAGTGGCATCCAACAGGGTTTAATGTAGTCCAGCTGTGTACTTTTTATTAGTGCAGGTATATACTTTTAATTGTTTGATTAGTGTGCAGTAGGTATATAGCTTTAATTAGTGCAGGTATATAGCTGTAACATAGAAACATAGAAACATAGAAGTTGACGGCAGATAAGGACCGCAAGGCCCATCCAGTCTGCCCATTTCTTTTTCTACCTTATAAATGTGCCATCGGCCTTTGCTCTGTCAGTGACCTATCTATTCATAGTCATTTGTATTGCTCCCTTATGCCTATCCCATGCCTGTTTGAAGCCCTGCACTGTATTCATAGCCACCACTTCTTGTGGTAAGCCATTCCATGCATCTACCACCCTTTCTGTGAAAAAGAATTTCCTCACATTCCCCTTAATCGGCCTCCCTCTAATCTCATGCTGTGTCCTCTTGTCCTGCTATTTTTCTTATATTTAAACATGTTAGACTCTATCACCTTGTTTATGCCCTTAAGGTGTTTAA
The DNA here is from genome assembly GCA_016271365.2 of Neoceratodus forsteri. Lineage (NCBI taxonomy): Eukaryota > Metazoa > Chordata > Ceratodontiformes > Ceratodontidae > Neoceratodus > Neoceratodus forsteri. The sequence continues at coordinate 824,050,962 of CM057459.1, forward strand.
ATGTCTCGATCATATCACCTCTCCCTCCTTTGCTCAAGGGTATACATATTGAGCTCCGTTAATCTGTCCTCATATGTCTTCTGATGCAGTCCCTGCACCATTTTGGTGCCCTTCTCTGGACTGCCTCAATTTGGTTAATGTCCTTGTGAAGGTGTGGCCTCCAATACTGCACGCAGTACTCAGATGGGGCCTAACCAATGTCTTGTACAGAGGATATTACCTCCTCTTACGACTTGTGATACCCTACTAATACACCCTAACACCCCCTAGCCTACCTACTGCTTTAGAGGTCTGTTTGATGATTTTAGGTCATCAGTGATGATGATGCCCAAGTCTCTTTCTTCTTTTGTGACTGCTAGCAACTCCCTCCCAGCCTATAAGTGGCTTCTAGGGTTCTCTTCCCTATGTGCATGATTTTGCACTTCTTTGCATTAAATCCCAGTTGCCATTCTTCTGACCATTCTGCTAGTTTATCCAGATCTCTTCTCATTCTGCCCACCCCATCTGGATCATCTACTCTGTTGCAGATCTTGGTGTCATCTGCAAACAGACAAGCCTTACCCTCTAGTCCATCTGCGAGGTCACTAATGAAGATGTTGAATAGGACTGGCCCCAGGACTGATCCCTGAGGTACCCCACTTGTGACTTGCATCTCTTCTGACTGTATACCATTTACCACCACTCTCTGTTTTCTGCCAGTCAACCAGTTTGCCACCCAGTTGACCAACTTCTGACCCACCCTGAGCCTACCTAGCTTATTTATCAATCTTCTATGTGGAACAGTGTCAAAAGCTTTGCTGAAGTCAAGGTAGGCAACATCAACTGCTCCCCTGGTCCACCACTCTGGTTACCCAGTCAAAGAAATCTATGAGATTAGTTTGACAGGACCTTCCTTTGTAAACCCATGCTGTCTTGGATCCTGTGCCCTATGGATTCCAGGTGTTGCACTATCCTTTCCTTAAGGAGTGCCTCCATAATCTTGCCCACTACTGAGGTAAGACTGACCGTCTGTAGTTCCCCGCCTCCTCCCTGCTACCACTCTTGTGGAGTGGGATCACATGAGCCCTTCTCCAGTCTTCTGGGACCTCTCCTGTGCTCAGAGACTCACTAAACAATTCTGCTAATGGCTCTGCTAGTTCCTCCTTTAGCTCCTTAAGTACCCTGGGATGTATGCCATCAGGTCCCATTGCCTTATCCACCCTGAGCTTAGCAAGCTCTTGTAGGACCCTTTCTTTTGTGAAGGGAGTAGTGCTCACCTCCTCCCCTGTGTCCATGATGTTGAGCTGTGGGCCCTGCCTACCTTCTCTTCAGTAAATACTGAGCAAAAGTATCTATTTAGGATAGATGCCTTACAGGGTCCTCCTCCTCACATGCTCCCTTTTCTCCATTGCTTAGCACTACCCTCTGGACTTTCTCCTTTCACTAATGTATCTATAGAAAGTCTTGTCACCTTCTTTACTGTTCGTGCTAGTGTTTCCTCAGTTTGGGACTTTGCCTGCCTTACTGCCTTACCTGCTTCCCTTAGGGCAGTTTGGTATGCCTCCCTATCTTCATCCGCTGTGTTCCCTTATATTTTCTGAAGGCCAGCCTTTGGCTCTGACCTTTTCTGCTACTGTATTTGAGAACCAAAGTGGTTTCCTTCTTCTTTGCACTTCCTTTTCTGTCTAACACAATGGGATGTTGCTTCAAGTATTGTATCCTTAATGCTTGCCCACTTTGCCTGTACCTCCTCACCTGTGTTTCTTTTTGCCAGGGCTAGCTTAACTCTGTTGGCCATCTTATCAAAGTCAGCTCCTCTGAAGTCCCATATTTTTGCTTTGGAATGGGATGATTTAGATGTAGTAGCCAAATTGAACCATACCATGTGATGGTCACTGGCCCCCAGGTGACCTTCTACCTGGAGATCTGTGATCCCTTCTTTGTTAGTAAGTGACTGATTATTGCAGATATGTGGCTTTGATTGATAAATTAGTTACAGGTATACACGGAATTAAATGATCGCCTTTTCTATGGGGAAGAGTTCCCATATACTGTAGATACAGTAGACACAATGGCAAATTAGGGCAGGCTTGCACACATGATGGTGGTGGTGGGGCAGCAATTGACTTTTTAGGTGGGTCCTGCTCTGTTGGGGCTATCTGTTTTTTTTTGAAACCACTGGAGGCAGCAGTTGGCTATGGAGGTTGATTGTGTTCAGTAGCTAATATACTCTTTTTTGTTTATATAAACCCATTCAGTTATCAATCAACTGTTTTTTTTTTTGGGGAGGCTGCTATGTAAAATCTATAAGTTTTCTTTTCATGAAGCTAGGAGTTAGCTGGGGGTGTCAGGGTTCTGCACATTAGCTGATCATTTTGATTATAAACAAATCTACCCAGCAGTCAACTGTCAGTGGTCAGGGTTCTATTTTATTGCAGCAATTCTTAGACACCGCAAAGACATACTGCTGCCACTCCTCACACTTGCACATTTTTTTAACATTTCAATTATAACTGAAACAAGGTCTGTTGTTAAGTCTGCCAGTGATTTTACAAGAATACAGATGCTGGGGGGGTATTTTCTGCCTAAAGAAAGGAGATCAACATGGATCTAGTGTGTTAAGGTTTACAAAAGAAAGAGCATGGGCAGATATGCTGTGCAAAATAATTGTTTAGTGCATTTTTTAAATACATCTTTGAATTGATTTTCATTGATGGCATAGGGCAGTAATCTAGATCAATATAGGGTGCAAAGAGGGGGGTAGAGATTCCGGCTGGTATCTCTCTCCCTTACCTGATAGCGGCATCACATTAGCTTTTAAGTATTACTATTTTTTGCTTCCCTTGCAGAAACCTGCAGAAATTGCAAAAAAATATGCACAAGAGAATGACTTCATGGTAGTCTGTGACAATGCTGACTGCAATTGAGCACTTTCAAAAAGAGCAACTCAATTGCGTTCCTGTCCACAGAGCTACTGGGCAGGGATGGCAACCAGATGGGTGGATGCGTGAATAAAGCAACAATATGTTGCTATAGGTACATGCACGTGGGGGGGTGAGCTTGCCGAGTAATGGGAGGTACTGTTTGTGAGGCATAGTGTGGTGGTGGTGGCTGCTGAGATGGTCCCATGGCTTGGTGGCTGGGTGGCAGGCTACAGTTGCAAGGGTGCTGGGTTTGGGTCCAGGCGCATGTTCATTTTTCTATGCCCAGCCTTGAATTTTTTTTAATTCAGTTTTGCACCCTCCCGACATGCACCCCCTGGGTTGTAAATCCTTTAGTAGGAGTGTGAGGCACACCCCGCATAAGCAAAAAAAAATGTCCACAGCACCCTTTTGCTGTGCGCTGGGTGTGTACATATCCAAAATAAATTTTTGGCAATGTACACTTGCCCTAACAGTGATCGCCTTTCCGCGGTTGCTGTTGTCACATGGAACCGACTGTACTGAGACACAAACTGCATTTTATTATACACATATTTATTCCTTTTCTTGTTCATTGTTTTATGTCTCTACCTTAAACTGAACTTTTCTTGAATGTTTAGAATACTATAGGGGTTTTCTATATCTCTTGCTCTTTCTCAAGCCTCAGTTTCCCACAACCATCCTTCATTAAAAAAGGTAGCTGGTGCTCAGCTGCCCAGGTAAAGGCACTCCTGAATACAGAAATATGATGAAAAGTCTGAGACACTTCCCACGCATAACTATAATCTCAACTGCCCAATTTCATGTCTGGCGATGACCCTAATTTTTGGCCCTCAGCTATCATATTTGGTACTCTGGTTAAACAGGAAATGTTCAGGATTGGGAACTCTCTTTGAGAGGGGTGGGTGGTGAGAGAGAATAAGGGTTCAACTCACTAGGCAGAGCTGTTGTATAGTATTCAAGAATAATTACACAAAATACAGTCACACAACCTTGGCTGATCATCCCACATATATTATTAGATACTAGGGTAGATCCAGAGGAATTAGAGTGGGGCAATGTGGTCCCCCTGCACAGGAGCGGCAGCAGAGGTGATACCAGCTGTTACATACCACCGATTAAATTTCCCTGTATTCTTTCTTTTCATGCTCTAGTTGTCATGCCAAGGTACTGACAATTAGAGCACAAAATAAAAGAATACAGGAACATTTTCAGGTGACCGCCAATAATGGTTCTGATAGCCCCATAGCTAGATGAAGGTCCCCCTTCCCAGTGGCTGAAAGTGTTCCCAGATGTTTGTGGACAGTTGTTCTCAAATTAGGAGGCTCTTTGGGAATCTGACCTGACCTTTATAGCTTGCACTTATTGTGTTTGAAAGAATACAGTTCATAAGACAACTGTTTGTGTGCTCCCTTGAAAGTTCCCAAACTGGCCACTGATGAAACCTTTTATTTCCAAATCCTAATGTTAGTTCATATATTTGTATTAATTCAGCCTTTCACAGTAACAGGACAATCACTGTAAGCTTCATTCCAACTAATCTGGGTGAAAAGGGAAAACCAATTGGACAGCTAGAAAAGTGCAAAAGAAAACAACAACAAAAAAAGAAACGAAAAAAGGAAAAAAAAACCCAAAAGTAAATAAACACCATTTCCTACTCACAATCTCATCAAAATATTTTCTTCCCCCTGTCATTTTCCTTCCTTTCACATGTCCACTGCAAAGGCATTACTTGTAATATCCAAAACACCTTTGAAGTGCAAATTAGAGCCAATTACAGAGCAACAGATGTGAGCAAGGATGCTCGTGTGGTCTTTTAAAAATGCCTTGACTCAATTTTCTTATTTATGAAAAGGTTTCCACACCACTTACATCAAATTCCTTCATTGTTGTAATTTTTATCCATGCAATAAAAATTGCACATCCTAGTATGGAGTAGTGACTTCCCTGTCATAGAATTCAAAAAGAAGCTTGCGTACCATAGATATATGGATAAATGGCTAGATAGATAGATAGATAGATAGATAGATAGATAGATAGATAGATACTGAGCACTCCGCATATGTGTGTGTGTGTGTCTAATGTGGGGGGATGACTTCTCAAGATCTTATGTGTATTTAAAATTCCATATCAATATATTCTCCACGATCCCATATTAAGAAATAAAAATTGTCTTGTCCCAGATTAGATTAAATTAAATTATAATGCAATAACATTTCTTAATAAAAATACAAGTGAAATTTACAAGGTAATGCACTGCTAAATGGATTTGGGCTACATTTGCACCGCATGTTTCAATTAAAAAGCTTTCTATAATTTAAAAAAAGAGAATTTAAATAGATGTTGTGTTCCTTTACATATGTATGTATAGAATCACAGACTGAACAGTTTATGTATAATAAAATGTACTTTTTGTCCCAGTGCAGTCCTTCTCTTGTGCATATTTTTGTTCTGCAATTTCTACAGGTTTCCTGTTTGCAAATAAGTTAGCCTTGTTTTTCTAAAGGAAGCAAAAAATAGTCTGTTGCCCATGAGTGTATACCAACAAATCCTGCACAGCAGCACAACCCATTCAACAACCACAGTATTGAACGGATTGCTGGAGTGATGAATGGATTAATTGACTCCCAGGTTTGGCCACTCTCCCCTGACATCCACTGCCTCCCAGAGTTAAGAATCTATAGTTTTGGGGGGTTGGGGCAGAGCCCCCCACGTGCTTTGCTTCCCCAAAACAGTAGCTTTGCTCTGGTGCTCTTGCAGTCCGTTGACCCTTTACCACAGCGATGTGATCACCGTCGGCAAAGTGTTGTTACTGTAAAGTCATTTGACAACTTTGTTGTTGATGTGACCTAGTGGGACAACCCATTAGAAAGTGACTTAGTGGAACGACCTATTAGAAAGTAGAATACTCATTATCTGGAAAAGTATGTGTGGCTTCCTTTCATTTCCTTGGCATTATCTGTCTGTACTGCCTGCATGCATCACTTCAGCAGCTCTGTGCCCTAAACTGTTTGCAGAGCTTCTCATTTCTGTGGATACAGAGACTGGATTGTTGGGGGAGGGGAGGCTGTCAGCAGACTGGCAATGGCACAAAGCTAGCTGCAGTTATGTGTAAAACTGAAACTAGTTTCCAGCTCTCTCTTGTGCCGTTTCCTTTAAATCACAGTATATTTCTTATTTTATTTATTTAGTTATCAATCTATTTCTTTATTTTTGCCCCTATAATACAAAAATCTAGAATTCAGACCCAAAATGGTCACTGGACAAACTTTCATTCCTGAGCCCATTCTGGGTCTGTTGCCCCTCACCCCCTCTCCCATCAGCTGCCACGTGTTCTCCATTCTCCTGGGCTTAGTATGCTGCACTACATACAAATGGATCCCATTTTATGTTTCCCAAGGAGACACTACAAGACTCACAGTATCCAAACATCTGTGAGGCTATCTTGTTTTTCCTTAGCTTCAGCCCTCTGTTCTGTTGGCATTCATCACTATATCAGCTCTGTCTGCATGAAGGGCTTGTGAGGGTGCATCTGCCACTAGATAGTCATACCTCATAGCCACAGCAACACATGGAACCTGTAAAAATATCATACTATTTTAGCAGTTGCATGTCATAAACAAAATCACATGTGTTAGCATAGAATATTTTTTGCCATGGACATTGTCACCATGCACCAATACTGTAAATAGCATGAAAATTAAATGGGTTGCTATTGAAAAACAGAATTTCATGTAATTCCAGTGATGATTTCACTGATCCTCTTAATGAGGAGCAGAGCAGAGTGGCCCCACAGATGCTCATCAAAGTGGTCCAACTTGTGTTATCACCCCTCCATAGAGTGTTAAAGTAAGGAGCTCTGAGTGAACTTTGATACATCTAGTATACCTGGGTTTGATTCTGTGCAAGCCTGAGCAAGTCATTTAACCTCCGCAGTGCTCCCGGGTCATCCATGAAAAAAGGCTATTTTGCCTACTGGACTTCATCCAGCTACCAAAGAATAACATTTTTATTGAATTTTTGTGCAATAATTGTTTTAGCTGAAGAAAGAAAATGGGACTGTTGATTGCTAAAGTAAATATATGCTAATAGTTATAGCAATGCCTCAGTTTAGTTGTTGTCTCTCATTGGAATGAATGGCTCGTGATTTTAAATCCAAGCTAAAAAAATTGGTTAATGGGAGGTATAAAGGAAGTATTCAAAACATTAAGACAGGAAATGCTCTGAGGTGCCCTGAGGTTGAACTTTTATAGTATTTGTAGTCCCCTGAATATTGAAGTATTTATGCCCTTTGCCTATGCAAAAGGGGAGATATGTTGATTTCATAATACCAGTAGCATCTAGTGACAATGGTTCTATAAAACATTTTGTTTAAATTGAATATAGATAGCAATGCTCTGCAAGACTCCTCCCTGCATATGTAATTTACTATTTATATATTTGCATTTATGTATTTGACCTAGAGAGAAAAATTATGCTTTTAGTGAAGGGTTATTATAAAAACAGCAGCACTGATTTCTGCCATCAAGGTGGAAAGCAATGGGACTAAAGAGGTGATGCAAGTCTACTTGCATTTGAACATTTTATGGTGCCTGTAATATCTTGAAAATTAAATTTTATGCAGTTTATCTGCATAAAAAAGGATATGTCTGTTTCATATAACAGCTGATTATATTATATTGAAGAGTGCAGATTTGTCTTGGTCCACAGAACATGACAGCCTATGACCTCTAGTGATAAGTATAGTGTAAGGGGTGTGTGGGTGGTGGGTGCTCAGTGGAAGGGTCGGGATGGGAGAGGGGGACAACGGGGACAATGAGAGACCATTTTCTTTTTTTCATGCTAAGGAAATAAAAAGACGTTGGAGGACTGTTTTCTTTTTTTAAGATTTCAGTAAAGAAATATTTCAGGACACTGGGGGTTGGTTCCCCATTGTTCCACACTGCTGGGGGTGGCTCTAAATGCCAGCATCGGGGCTTGGCCCCCTGATGTTGGCTAATTAATTTAACAAGGGGATGTGTGGGGAATCCGAAATGGGTGGTGGGCAACCCAGTGTTGGATTATATTAATAAATAAAACAAGGGACTAAGAGACGGCGATCGGAGGGCGGGGGTGCCACTAGACACCAGGGAATGTATGGGGACAGTGATCAGGGAGTGAAGGGTGCCACTAGACACCAGAGAAAACAATGGCTCAGATTTCACAATGCAGTCCATAGCAGGAGTACAACTGTGGCTGCAGAACTAAATACAATCCACTGTTCTCATACAGGGAATGCAGCACAAGGCTCCTCTCGCTGAGATGGGCAACCTGTATTTTGTGTGCCCAGAAACATTTTTTTTTTACCCTAACTATGAAAAATAAACACCATAATCTAGGTAAACGGGGATCGTTTAGCTAGGTTCTGGTGTTTGATTTGTAAAATTACAACATTTTTATGTATTTTCCTCTCTTTTAGTTCATGGAAAAACAAAACAAGATGGTGGCTGCCAAAAAAGGATTTTTCTCTCAAGAAAAAGGAACAGATCTTGCGAGAGCGAATCCTTTTTCACATGGTCAGTCCTTTGTCAAACTTTATCCCTCTTATTTGGACAGTGAACTTCCCAATGAAAACAATGGGCATTTAAAAAATTAATAACTTTGGAACAGATTCATATTTTTTCACCAAACAAAGCATGGCAGTTCTGTTACCCAAGCTGGTTCATGCATAAAAAAAACACAGCACAATTCTATACTATGTAGATGCAAGGCACTGAGGAAAATAATGCAACAATTGGTGACCTTTAAGGTTTTAGCACTATCTGGATCTCAGAATCTATACATCTGACCAGAAAAAACTTGCTATATCAAGAGATCTACCCCAAGGGACAGCACATACCAAATATTGAGCAAATCCATTGATCAGTTGCTATGTTATTAAAGTGCAAAATTTGAGGTTTAACATTAAACAGGCTACCCAAGCCTAACTATAAGGGCACAACTGTGCCCCTTTTATGTATATATATATATATATATATATATATATATAGATATATATATATATATATAGATATATAGATATATATATATATACACACATATATATTATATATATATATATATATATATATATATATATATATATATATATATATTAAAATATATATATGTATATGTGTATATATATATATATAGTGGCACAGTAGTGCCACTATTGTAAGGGTTGAGTACCCCATTTAAGGTTAAAGTGTGAACTTTTGCACCTTAATAATTTTACTGCCATACATTGGATTTGCCTGAAATACAGTATACTCAGAGTGGTAGCAGAGATCTTGGGATATGCCAAGTTTCGTTCTTGTCAGATATACGGTTGTGGAGTTATAAAGTGACATTCCGTAGTGCATTTACACTTTTTTTTACCGTTCTTTGCTCACGCTTACAGGTCGCATGGTTTGCATGACCAGTCCAAAAACTTTAGGGAGCATGCAGCTGGGGTCCTCAATGTGCCTTTCAAAGATTTCATGAAAAAATATTGAACGGCTCAAACGTTATTGAAAAAACAAGTTTCCCAATATAGTCAGGAGAAAAGTTAACAAAAAGCTTGACAGTGTCACAAATGCAGTTTTTAGTATCACAAATTACCCCTGTAGTGTCATGAGTCAGCCATATTTTTCAGTTACTGATCACAGAAATACTTGGCATTTAAAATTGGGACCCTCTAGGGACACAATTCTTTGTGTGTTTACCTAGTCAAGCCCTGAGGATGCTAGCCATGTCTTTTTTGTTGTGTTAAACACCCTAGAAATACTGTATGTTTTTGAAATTTTTGGGAAAAGTAGTGTTGCAAAGTAGTGTCGCAGTGGAGACACTTTTGTGATTTTTTTTGCGAAAGTGTCGTGTTTTGCGACACTACTTTGCAACACTATGGACAAAATAACAGGAATTCTTTGCCACCCTGCTGCAAAACACTGGTTTGCACTACTGGGCTGAAATTTGGAGGGAAGAAAGCCAACATCCAACACATGTGCCTTATTTGGTTTGGTGACAAAATATTGCAGGGATGAAAAGTTACGGTACTCTGAATTTGACACTTTTTCCTATAGACTAACATTGCGGTGTCCGCTGTGCCTTTTGGGGCCTGTATCTCAGAAATTGTTCAAGAGACAGACTTTTCATCAGAAAAATGCTTAGCACCCTGCTAAGGGGATAAGTACAAAACTAGCCAGGAAAGTCATAAATAATATGACATTTTAATTTTTTTTCTATGTTGTACGGTTCCTGAGATATAAGCAATTTAGTATTCCAAGTGCTCATTTTCTGCTCCGAAGCCTATTATTATGCATACATTCTTTGAACTCACTGTGTTTCTCTATGGTGCTGTTGGGGAAAACCAGGCTGTGCACTTCCGTTACTGTTACAGTTAGCTTTTCCACTTGCGTTTCCGTATCCATTTGCAATACCATTCCTGTGTACTCCACTATGTGAGTTACCCTTTGCATTCTCATTTGCGCTTGCATTTGCGTTACTGTTATCATTTGCGTTTCTGCTACTGTTACTGTTTGCATTTTGATTTACGTCACCATATGGATTTCCATTTGCTTTTGTGGCTGCCCTTCTGTTTGCATTTCTCTTTCCTTTGGTATCATCATTGCTGTTACCATTACAATTTGCGTTTCCAATTGCATTACCATCACTGTGTGCATTACGGTTTGTGTTTCCATACGCGCTTGCATTTGTGTTTGTGTTTCTGTTTCCATTGGCATTATTGTTGCTGTTACCATTAGCATTTGCATTTCCAATTGTGGTACCATGACCATGTGCATTACCATTTGCGTTTCCATATGCGCTTGCATTTCTGTTTCCATTTGCGTTACTGTTCACTTTGCCATCATCATTGTTGTTTGCATTTCCAATTCTGTTACCATTACTGTTTGAATCTTCATCACTGTTTGCGTTTCTGTTGCCCGTAGCGTTTGTGTTTTTGGTTGCTTTTCTGCTGTCGAATGCGTTACTGTTCCCTTCTCCAGTGTCATAGACTTAACCGTTTGCATTTCTGTTTGTCTTTCTGTTTCCATTTGCATTAATTTTACCATTTGTGTTTCCATTGGTGTTACTGTTTATGTTACTTTTTTCATTAACATTTGCATTCTTGTCACCATTACTATTTGCATTACCATTTGCATTACCATTTCTGTTTTCATTAATGTTTGCGCTTGTGTTTCTCTTATCATTTGCATTACCATTTACTTTTGCATCACCATGTGCATTACCATTTGCACCTGTGTTTGCATTACAGTTGCTGTTACTATGTGATAAAAAATCATGTGGTGGGGCGCATGGTGAAGCGGGCCCTCCCACCACCACATTCCATTCATTGTTTATAGTCCTCATTCTCAAAAAGAAGGGCAAGTCTTGGCAAAAAGTCTGTTTAATGCATCAGTTAAGGTTGTTCCACAGTGACAAAAGCAAGGAAGTTCAATGTTAGGGTTGCCAACCCCTCCCTGCACCCTGCCCCCACCAACAGGCACGTTGGGCTTGTCGGTCCTAACTCTCACCCAATTCTCCTACACTGCACCACCTCAGCTTGTTTACACATGGGATGGGTTGAGAGTTAGGACAGCGACCCTAACACACTCCCGATGTGTCTGTTGGTGGAGGTGGCGAGAGGTGGGAATGGGTGCAACCCTAACATTGAATTTTACTTTTGTCACTGTGACCCTAACTGATGCATTAAACAGAGTTTTTACTATATATATATATATATATATATATATATACTGCGTTAATGCAACAGTTAGGGTTTTACAGTGAAAAGCAAGGAAATTCGACATTAGGGTTTTCAACCCTAACTCTGACTCCCCCCCCACTGCCACACAGACACACACACACACAGAACACACAACTATGGGGATGGTACAAGGCAAGACAACCAATCACAGACACACACCATAACGCAACAGAAATAACATACAACTTCATAAACATACAACAACAGGCATCCATCATCATGTTTTCACCAACTGTATCACTTCTGTTGCCACCCCATACTGTATAGAAAATGTCACATAAGACCCAAAAATAATTTCCATTATGACCCCAACAAACTTAAGCCCAATGAAACCTAATTGTCCCTGATAGTTTAGTGGTAGCCCTACCCCCAACAGAAATCAAAACCTGCATTTTGCAAAATCGAACATAATTTTCCCTGTTACTGTCATCTAGTGTCACAGCACAGATCACAAATTCAAACCACCATTCCACATAATGCAAGCATTTTTTTGTACAGTATCTTAGTCTACTACCACCCACACCAAGACACATATTTCTTTCAGGCGTGTCATCTTTAAAACATAATTTTCCATAGTGATCCAGTGCTCCCTCCCAGTCCTGCTCATCTCAAAAACATCCACAGCCACAGCTGACAACCGAGTGAGCCGTACTCTCAGTTAGCCACCAACTGAGGCAAAAAATAAGGAGAACTGCAATGAATGAGCCCATCAGATATGAATTATGAACCATACACAAGACTGTCGGCCATAAAGTCCTTTACCGGAAAGTAAACAACTTTTATACTGAAAGTCTCACCATATTCTCCCTATGAAAATACATTTCAACATTGCAAACAACCCTCACAATGAATGTTACTTAAAGTAAAAAAAATTCAATGTCCATGATCAAAGATCAAGAAATCAAGAAAATAAAAAAATGTCAAAAGACATATATTTCTCCACTATCCACTTGTCATACCAATTAAAAATACATATTAGCACAAAAGCCATGAAAAATTTCTCAAATGTCTATTTTTTACAAAAGCTGACAAGTTCAACATTCAAAATCTAGAGTTTTTCTCATGATCAAAGAAATTGCACACTCGCGATCAGAAGTCAAAAAAAGATAGGAAGACCCAAGTAACATATCCAACCCACAATATTTTTCAACAGTCCATGTCTCATACCCAGTAGAACCACACTCACCCCCAAAACATATATAAAAGTACAAAGCTACACAGCATCTACATGCTAAATCTTGCATTATTCTCATGATTAAGGATTTTACCTCACAAACGATGTTCACGATCAAAGCGAGTTGCGATCAATAAATTTGCACACTTGCGATCAAAGATTTCAAAATACAATTAAATGGAAGAAAACATTCAAAAATCATTATCACTGTAAACTCTATGACTCACAAGCAATAAAAACATATATGGCTACATACTCTGTGAAAAAACTACAAACAAAAATGTATTTTTTTAAACTGCACATCTTCCACAATCCAAATCTCATGTTATTCTCATCATCAAAGAATTTGCAAGCTCACAAACGATTCTCACTATAAAAGCAAAGTCAGATCAATAAATTTGCATGCACGCAATCAAAGATTAAAAAATATAAGAAAATATAAGAAAACTTTCAAAAATCATCATCACTGCAAAATCCATGCCTCATAGGCAATAAAAACACATATAACTAAACGCTCTGTTCAAAACTGTTTACAGAAAGTTGTTTTTTAAATTACAGATCTTCGACAATCCAAATCTCGTGTTATTCTTGCAATCAAAGAATTTGCAAGCTCACGAATGATCCTTGTGATCAATGTGAGTAGTGATCAAAGATTTTTTTTAATTCAATAAGCTTTATTTAACTTTTTCTCATTAATACAATACTGACAAAGAAATGAATATCAATTGGGCAATCAACAGGATCACCCCCAATACAATTTGTATAGTCTCCAGAATTTACAAAGTTGGAATAGTATACATACTAGAGGTGAAACCCTCTTCCCCCAACCCCTTGCCCACTTCCACCCTCCAAAACCTTCCCTAACCCTCCCTTTCAAGTGCATTCCAGTTCCCTCAGGTATGAATACACATGAAGAAAGGTATACAACTTAGTTACTTATGGTTTCCATATAGTAAGCAAGGCCTCTAGTGGTCCACATCTAAGCTGGTAAATGTGACACCGATTACCCATGGACAAGATATGCTTCTTCAGTTGGAGAGCAAATAACAGTTCCTTATGCCATTCCAGAACTGATAACTCTGTGCTTTCTGTCCAATGTCTCATAATTATTAGCTTGGCTGTGGAAGAAATCAAAGCCAAATGTGCTTTCCTAATGCTAGGAGTGCCCTTTGGAAAATGATATAATAAACATACTTCTGGAGTAAAAAGAGAATCAAAACCCAAAAGTGGATCAAGGGTTTGCCTAATGGACTGACAGAAGATCTGGACAACCATACAAGTCCACAGAATATGGTACAGAGTTCCAGGGAGGTTGCCACATCTAGAACAATTAGGGGAGGGCAAATGACCCAATTTATGAAGTTTTACTGTGGTGAAATACAGATTGTGCATAATATTGAATTGAATTAACAGCAATCTATCTTGTTTGATGAATTTGTATATATTTTGCCATAATCTCCTCCAGAAGTCAGTTTCATCACTAAGGGATAGCACTTGGAACCAATAATAACAGATCCTCTGAGGCAAATTGTAGTCAAGTGATTGTATTTTTTTATAGACTTTAGAAACTGTGTGGGGTTCCCTAACCAACTGTAAAAGCAGGTTCAAACTATCAGTGGATGACTGCTGCATCTCTGCGTAACCCAGGTGGGACAAAATGGCCTCTTTGAGCTGTCTGTATTTGAAAACGGCTGCTGCATGCATCTTAAACAAAAGTCGAAAAATAGGGAAAAAATTATTGTGCTGTCGGCATATAGATCTGAGAGCTTCCTATTATTCAAGGGCAGCCAAAAGGTAGCTGGGATGGGTTTATGTCCAGTTTTAAAGTGAGGATTATCCAGGATGGGTTGGTCAAGTGAGATGTGCCATTCATGTGAGAAATGCATTTGCAATTGGTATTAGGCTTTGATTGACCACCCCAGTGAGGTATTCTGCAGTGATCTGGGGAGTGCTCTGAAGGTGATGTATATTAAGGAAAGGAGGGTACAATGGTGTTGAGCAGCTAGGAACCTCTCAATATCCAGCCATAGGGGAGAATAGGTCTGTAGATCACTAGCTTGTACCTCTTTCGACCAGTATGCCAGTTTACTAAGATGATGAGCACAGTAATAACCCAAAAACAAGGGTACAGATAAACCACACTGCAGTTTTGGCACAGAAAGTTTTGAATAAGAGCGTTGACTGCCCTTGCATTTCCAAAAAAAGGCAGTTAGTATAGATTGAAGTTTAGAGAACCATTTTTTAGGGAGGAAAAAGCCCAGCATTCCCAAAGAGTACAGCACTCAGGGTAAAACATTAATTTTATTCTTCCCCACAGTGAAAAAGGAAGACTACTCCATCTATCAAGATCAGCTTTGAGTGTATTTAATAAATATGAGAGATTGAGCATAGGCATAGTGGATATGTCTCTGGTGACCCTAATTCCAAGATAAGTAAGGGAAGTGGGTTCCCACAAGAGTTTAGCGTGGGTCAGCACTGACTGAGGAGTTCTATTATTCTGGGGAAAAACTTTGGTTTTAGAGAGATTGAGTTTGCAGTGGGAAACCATGGAAAAAAGGTCAATCTCTTCCATAAGAGAAGGGATATCTGTTTGAGGTTCCTCAAGGTGTAGAAGGAGATTATCCGTATGTGCAGAGAGAGTATAATGTTGATCTCCTATTTTAATTCCTTGAAGCTGTGAAGAGGATACCAATTTTTGAATCAGGGGCTCCAAGTAAAGGTTGAAAAGTAGTGGGGACAAGGGGCAACCTTGTCTGTTCTCCCTTTGAAGCAAAAAGGGATCAGACAGTATACTATTGCACCAAATGTAGGTGGATGGGGAACAGTATAACAGTCTGACCCATCTAAGGAATCCCGAAGGGAGACCAAAGTGGGTCAGAGTTGCAAAAAGGAAGTCCCAAGAGACCCTGTCAGATGCTGTCTCAGCATCCAGGAACATAAGAACTGCAGGCAGATCTGAGTCCCTGGATGCCGAGAGAAGGTACATTAGCTTACACATATGATCCACTGATGATCTATCTGCCATGAAGCCAATTTGCTTTCTACCAATGAGGTTAGATAGTACAGGTCCCACCCTATTAGCCAAAATTTTGGCTAGAATCTTAACATCAGTGTTAATCAATGATATAGGTTCATAACTTTCAGGATAAAGGGGGTCCCTAACTTGCTTGGAAATAAGAGTGATTAGGGCATTGAGGAAGTTTGATTGTGAGAGACCCTCAGAGTACCAGAAGTTATATACCTCCGTTAGGAGAGGGAAAAGTTCTGATAGGCAGGTTTTGTACAAATTGTTGGAAAGGCAGTCAGGCCCCAGAGATTTATCTAAAGAAAGTTGTTCAACTGCTGTTTTAACTTCCTGAGTACTAACCAACTTACCAAGTGGTGTTACTTGGTGAGGGGGCAATTTGGGGAGATCAATAGAATTTAGATACTCAGTAATATTTATTTATTTATTTATTAGAACATCAGTTTAACAACCTTTGAGCCAGAGGCTCATTTACAAAGGTACCTCGTCACAGTGAGGACAAACAGTGCAAGAAACAAACATCAAGGCAGACAAAAATCTGAGTACGTTTAGGAATCAGCCAAAAAATACAGGCATTTGTCAAACACAGTATACAACAGACTTACATGTGCGCTTTACAGAGTAGACAATATACAGTAGTTACATGGAGATTGATTCAGTGGGCAGAATAAAGCTAAGGCTGGGTGGAAGACAACAGAAGAGGAGTGTGGGGAAGATAGTAGCAAGTAAAGGTAGAGCTGGACAGAAGGTCAGAGAGCAGTTCAGTGAGCCTTGTCTGGGAGGATAGGAGGAGGCTTAGAGGCAGGCACAGCTGCGTGTTGAGAGCAGGTGATTTCTAAGACTAGTTTTAAAATAAGATAACGAGGCGGCATCAGTGACTCCGGCGGGAAGGGCATTATACCAACAGGGGGCTCTGTAGGGGTAAACCCTTTGACCTTGCGAGGTTCTCGCCCTCAGTATAACCAGTGCAGTTTTGCGGGATATGCAGGTATGCACTGTAGGGTTTGCACGGTGGATTGTGGTTGACAGACCCGGTGGGGATAGCCCAAGGAGTGATTTTTTTTGTTAGGAGGCAGGTTTGGCATTTGAGGCGCTCATCTAGGTTGAGTATATTAGCCATGGTGTAAAGACAGCAAGTGTGGGTTAGACTAGGAGCCCCAGTTATGAACCTGCAGGCCTTGTTTAAAGTGAGGCGGATCTTGTGCAGGGCAGTCTGGTCTGCTGCACCATACACAGGTAGGCCATAATCTACCAGAGATAGAACAGAGGATGTGACTGCAAGTCGGAGGGCATCCGTGGGAAGGCAGTTTTTATGACGATAGAGGATACCCAGCCGAGTGTTAGAGGCTGAGGCAAGGGCAGAGATGTGGGCATGAAAAGAGAGGGCAGGGTCAAAGGTTATACCTAGGTATTTATAAGAGTGAACTAGCTCAATAGGGAGTTTAGAGGTGGAGTGGACTGCGAGAGGATAGTTACTGGATTTATTTTGGGGGTGGGCAAAGAGCATGGTTTTGGTTTTCTTTAGATTAATTACCAGCCTGTGCTCAGTAAACCAGGCTTCTGCATCACTGTAGGATTCCTGCAGAGAATCCTGAAGTGAGATGGGATTACGGTCGGAGGCAAAGAGCACAGCATCATCCACGTAAAGAAGGATTTTACCAGTACAGACACGGGGCAAGGAGTTGAGAAAAAGGGAAAAGAGCAAGGGCCCAAGAATGGAGCCCTGAGGGACTCTGGAGCAGATAGGGCAGGTGCCAGAAAGTATCCTGTTGATTTTTACACGTTGTGAGCGGGCCGACAAGTAGTTGGAGCACCAGGAAACAGGCCCAGTGGCAAAGCTTAAGTGACAAAGGGTAGTTAGCAGGAGGAGGTGGGAGACAGTATCAAAGGCTTTTGATAAGTCAATAAATACTGCACCTGCTAGGGAGCCAGAGTCCAGTGAGGTGTGAAGAAAGTTAGAGAACTCCTGGAGGGCAGTATTGGTGCTGTGGCCTGCTCTGAAACCATGTTGTTCTGGGCAGAGGATGCTATATTTATCGAGGTATCTGGAGATTTGGTGGCCACAATTTTTCTAAGGCCTTAGAGAGGATAGAGGATTGAGATAGGCCGATAATTGCTAGGAGGGTCCTATCACCACCCTTGTGTATTGGGGTGACAGTAGCTATCTTCCAGGCAGAGGAGAATTGCCCTAGGCAGAGGGATTTGTTAAAGAGGCTGGTGATTGGTGAGATAACCAGATCCAGAACCTGACGGAGAAGACTGGGATCAAGGGAGTCATTGCCAATTGTGTTACTCTTTAAGGCCTTGAGTAGGCAAGGTCTGACTTCCTGGGCAGTGACTCGGCACAGGTAGAGCAAGGGGCATGGGAGAATAGGGACAGACCAGGGGAGAGGGGGAGTGAAGAAATTATCAGGGAGCACCAGGCTAAGGTCTGTGAAAGATTTGTTGAGGTGGTTGGCAATAAGGACAGGGTCTGAGGAGACCGAACCATTAATGTTGATAAGCGAAGGTGGGGGGGAATGTGTGCCACCATTCAGCTGCTTAATGTTGTCATAGATGGTCCTAGTGCTCCCATGAGGAAGTGAGGGAGGCTTGATAGTGCTCAGCCTTTGCTTTGTGGATGGCCCATGTACATTTGTTCTGGGCAGCAGCATAGGCCATCCTGTCAGCTGGGTGGCCTGTTTCCATGGCAATGTGCCATAGATTGTCCCTGTGTTTAAGAAGTAGGTGCACGGTGGGGGTAATCCAGGGGGCATGCCTTACTTTGGACCGGCGTACAGTTATGGGTGCAAAAATGTCGCAAGCAGAGTTGAAGGTGTGGTAATAGCCATAGCAGTGGGTCAATCAGATTGGTCCTCAGAATAAAGCCTCTGATAGTAGGATCTTAATGCCTCTGCAATATCTCTGGGAGAAGTGGCTGTCTGATTATCTTTATCAGACTTGATGCTTGGGATGAATCGAGAGGTTTCAGCTTGTCTGAGCCTAATTGCCAATAACTTACTTGCCTTCTCCCCGTGTCAAGATATTTAATTTTGGTACATTTTAACGAGAGCTACGCTTTCTGGAACATAAGGGCAGAGTATTGGGCTTGTAAACCATGTAGGTTAACCCAGTCTGCTTCGGGGGATTGGCGACTAAGTGTATGCTCCAGTTGGTGGATGGCACTAAGCAAGCTATTTTGTTGACATCTAAACTGTCGGAATTTAGTGGTGGACAACCAGAGACACTCTCCTCTAAGGGAACATTTCAAGGCTGCCCAAACCACATCTATTCTGTCGCTGAGCCTCTGTTGTTAACTAGGAAGTTAGAGAGAAAGTCTTTAATCTGTTGTAAGGAATCAGGTCTTTGGAGCAACTGATTATTTAGTTGCCAGAGAACATCTCTTTTAATTCCAGGTCCAAGGAGGTATATGAAGGAAATATGTGAGTGGTCAGATATGACCCTCACATGTATATCTGCATTTAGTACACCCAGAAGAGAGAAGGAGCTCAGTGAGAGGAAGTCAGCTCGAGAGAAGGATTTATGTGGGGGTGAGAAAAAGGTGTATTGGTGTCCTCAGGGTTTAACACTTTCCACACGTCTATGAGATCCGCAATTTTCATGAGGTCATGTAAGGCCCTTTGTATGAGGGTTAAACCTTGCTTCCAGGAGTCAGCTCTATCTAAATGTGGATATGGAATGATGTTCCAGTAACCCCCTAAAATAGTCAATATGTGTGGATTGGTAATCACTAGACCCAACAAATGTGTGAAAAAATTGGGAGAATCACAATTTGAACCATATATAGCCCCCAGTATAATCTGTTGTGTGTTCAGAAATCCAAGAAGAAGAAGAATATATCTGCCATTAGGATCCCCAGTTTCTCTTTCCAATTTAAAAGGGAATTTTTTATCTATTAATATTGCAACTCCTCCACTATTTGTAGATTTCCCTGTGCCGTATATCTGTCCCACCCAGTTCTTAGACAACAGAGTTACATCTTCTTGTTGAAGATGTGTCTCTTGACGGCGTGCGATCCCTGCTTTTAAATGAAGGAGGTGTCGAAGAATAACTTGCCTCTTGTGCCTATCTTGGGCACCTTTAACATTCCAACTTATTACATTATAGGGATTACTCATAATAATTGTTCAGGAAGGAAATGGTAGGTAGACCTAGTCTATCAAAGTTGAGAAAGCACTTAAGATTTACAAATCCAGTAGCTAAGATAGGTTTTTCGGTGGTAGGTTGAACTGATGCACTTGATTTCCCATTCCCATGAACCATTCAGATTGTGAAAGAAAGCGATCAAAGATATTGCATCCTCAAGAAAGAAGAAACAGCAGACTTCACCATGTGACTTCTGTGAACCAATAGAATTAAATAACACTTGAGCAGCCATTTTATCACTCTTACACAAACAGCATTGACTCCAGGAAAGAGCTATAAGTACAGAACAATCTATTATCTAAAAATGATGCTAATTAGGTAGTAAACATGATGAAAAAAATTAAGATGCCTCAAAATCGAATCGTATGCACTCTTACATGATCTATGCACTATTTTGGCAATATCTTCCTATCTCTTAGAACAAGAAGTTGTATTTTAACTTTTATAGTCAGTCTATGTGGCAGTTTATGTTACTTATGTACACACTGTTTCACCACAAATAACCATCACACCAGACACATAATACCCCACAAATAAATGTAGTTTTCAAGTATTTTCCATAAATACAACAGAACTGGCAAGATTTTTGACTTGGTGCTCAAACACCAGATCTTGTGTATAATCTGTCTGCTATCCATTGTTCCACTAGGTTAATAGTAATCTGAAAATGTAAGAACTTTGTTTTATTTAACCTCCTTACTTCATTCTGTATACAATGTAAAGTACCACTAACATGTTCTTCTAACTATGCAAAGCTTGTTAAGTAAAAACTTGACAATCAATCCTGAAGTATTAACTGTGTAGCTGCAATGACAGACTGTTATAAACTTAGTAGTTTAATGGCTCAAGCCATGCAACTCCTCAGTGTTCTAACTTGTGCGCAGCTGGTATGAGGGAGGTGTACCATTTATGTCCATGGCTTTAGTTGGGCTGTGGCTCTGAAATCAGCATCCAGTACCTGGTCTGGGGGGGTGGAGGCATTGCCTGGCTGAGGCTGTACAACTCCTCAGTGTCCTAACTTACGTTCAGCTGGTATCAGAGAAGTATACCATTGATGTCCATGGCTTTACTTGGGCTGTGGCTCTGCGCTTATGATCTAGTACCTGCTCTGGAGAGGTGGGAGTATGGCCTGGCAGAGGCCGTGCAACTCATGAGTGATGTAACTAGTGTGCAGTTGGTATCATGGAGGTATACCATTGATGTTCATGGCCTTAGTTGTGCTGTGGCTCTGCACTCAGGATACACTACCTGCTTTTATTTGGGGGGGCATTGCCTGGCTCAGGCAATGTAACTCCTTTGTGTTCTAACTTGTGTGCAGCTGGTATGAGGCAGGTATACCATTTATGTCCATGGCGTTAGTTGGGTGTGACTCTGCACTCAGGATCCAGTACCTGGCCTGGGGGTGGTATTGCCTGACTGATGCCGTGCAACTCCTTAGTGTCTTAACATGTGTGTAGCTGGTATCAGAGAGATATTTCATTGATGTCCACAGCTTTAGTCGGGCTGTGGCTCTGAACTCAGCATCCAGTACCTGGTCCTGGGGGGTGGAGGCATTGCCTGGCTGAGGCTGTACAACTCCTCAGTGTCCTAACTTGTATGCAGCTGGTATCAGAGAGGTATACTGTTGATGTCCATGGCTTTGCTTTGGCTGTAGCTCTGTACTTAGGATCTAGTACCTGGTCTGGATGGGTGGTGGTATTGCCTGGCAGAGGCCATGCAAGTCATGAGTGTTATAACTAGTGTGCAATTGGTATCATGGGGGTATGCCATTGATGTTCATGGTCTTAGTTGTGCTGTAGCTCTGCACTCATGAAGCAGTACCTGGTTTTGGTGGTGAGGTTGCATTGCCTGGCTCAGGCCATGCAACTCCTCAGTGTTCAACTTGTGTGTAACTGGTATCAGGCAGGTATACCGTTTATGTCCATGGCTTTAGTTGGGTGTGACTCTGCACTCAGGATCTAGTACCTGGTCTGGAGGGGTTAGGCCTGGCTAATGCCTTGCAACTCTTCAGTGTCCTAACATGTGTGCAGCTGGTATCAGAGAGGTATACTGTTGATGTTTGTGGCTTTAGTCAGGCTGTGGCTCTCAACTCAGCATCCAGTACCTGGTCTGGGGGTGTTGGGGTACTGCCTGGGTGAGGCTGTGTAACTTCTCATTGTTCTAACTTGTGTGCAGCTGGTATCATGGAGGTATACCATTGATGTTCATGGCCTTAGTTGTGCTGTGGCTCTGCACTCAGGATCCAGTACCTGGTTTTGAGTGGGGGAGCATTGCCTGGCTCAAGCTGTGCAACTCCTCAGTGTTCTAACTTGTGTGCAGCTGCTATGAAGGAGGTATACCATATATGTCCATGGCTTTAGTTGGGCTGTGGCTGTGCACTCAGGACCTAGTACCTCATCTGGGGGAGGGGTATTGCCTGGCTGATGCTGTGCAACTCTTCAGTGTTCTAACATGTGTGCAACTCATATGAGGGAGGTATACCTTTGATGTCTACAGCTTTACTTGGGCTGTGGCTCTGTACTCAGGATCCACTACCTAGTCTGGGGGGGATGGAAGCATGGCCTGGCTGACATCATGCAACTCCTCAATGTTCTAACTTGTGTGCCGATGGTATCAGACAGGTATACCATTGATGTCCATGGGTTTAGTTGGGGTGTGGCTCTACATTCAAGATCTAGTACCTGGTCTGGGGGATTGGAGGAATTGCCTGGCTGTGCTTCAGGTGGTTGGGTAACTGTCAGTCTCAGACAACTTTGTCAGTGGGCAGTCGTGGTGGTATACAGATGGGTTGAGCTGCCCACCAATGGTGGGACCATGCTGGGGTGGGAGGGAGGGTGGGCTGGTGGTGCATGGGGGGAGGTGGGTCTTTCATCATAGTCCGAGTGCCGCGGAGGTTGGCATATACAGGGGCTTGAGGCAGGGAGTTTTTTTGGCAGGCACCTCGGATACCACCGCAAGCAGTGGAATTTACTGGGAGCTGGGGGATCATACTGCCAGATAGCACCAAAAGGAGTGGCATTTACCAGGAGCTGGGGGGGGGTTCATACTGCCAGATAGTGCCACAAGGAGCAGCAGGTTATGGAGCTAGGGGGAGGGGGGTGAATTCCTTCTTACCGCCGCCGAGAGCAGCTGACTACAGGGGCTGAGGGGGAGGGGTTACTGCATACATACCTCTGCAAGGAGCGGCACGTTACAGGTGCTTGGGAGGGGTCAGCATTCCCTACTACCTCTGCAAGGAGTGGCATTTGCCTGGAATTTGGGGCAGGGAGCATGCTTGTGGGATGGCTGCAGTGAGCGGCATTTCACAGGGATGGGGTCGGGCCAGGGAAGGGCCGGGGTGTCTGCAGATCAGCGCATTCTGCTGGGGCATCCCTGTAGGCGCTATGCAAATGAGTCCATAATGGCATGCAAATGGCCCCATTGCACCATACATGCCTAATGGCTTCATTTGCATGACTCTGGCTGTCAATCATGTTTTTGAGCGCAGCCCCCAAAAGGTTCACTGCCTGACATGAGGGATGCACCAGCACAGCCTGGGATGCCCTGGCGCATCTTGAGCAGAGCACACTTGTGCTATTCACAGAGGGGATGTGCCGGGGGCATCTCCCTGTGCGTCCTCTGTGAACTGTTCATCTTGCACTCAGTGCATATCCCCTGTATCGGGGCAGCCAAGATGCACTGAGTGCATCTTCTTTGTGAATCCTGCCCATAGTGATAATATCACCACTCATTCCTGCACACAGTCACTCACATATATACAACAATGCCAGATCTACAGCTGATAAGCATGCAACAATCACCCTGAATGATTGCTAGGGCATCAGTAAACCTTAACAGCAAAGCTTAAGAGGTTTACCATTGGCCTAGCAACTACAAGAGATGATAGACCCATGTCATTTCATGGTACTAAAAACAGTCAATTACAACGTGACACCAACATGTCAACACTATAAGAAAAAATATAATTTACTATCATAAGCTACCTGAATGTATTCACTTATAAGAACCCTTCATGCACTTCAATAATATATAAATTTTGTTCTTCATCCATGAACATCAAACCATCTGAAAAACTGTGATCACAGTAAGGAACCTTACACCTTTGTAACTAGCTACACTTGCTGTTGCAAATAGTTCAGCATTATCGTCACCTGCATGTCTTTGTACAGCACATTTGGTATAGCTACCTACCTACAAAATTCCACCTCCTCTATAGCATTGCATGTAAAATGTACTAAAATGTACTTGTATGATATCCTGCATGGTAATCAACATGTAAAGCAGAATAGCAAAATGATAATTACTTATGTGATACCCAAATATCAGAAGTTTCGGCAATTGAACTGAGAGTTCAATCAGTTGTGCCTATGCCACTCATGATAACCCCCAACCGCAGTTGCCACTCATGCTGATATATCACATATCACATAAGTAATTATGATCTATCCTCTTATAATAAAATCAATTCTATCAACAACGCACTTTAATTACAGTATAATGAAATCAAGACTGCCCTTGGCGATCTCCCAATGACAAGCCACCTTATACGCGGATGACCTGGTGATAGTGGCTCATTCTCACAATGCCACCACCCTAAACCAGAGCTTGTCTGATGATTTCAACAAAGTCTTGTCCTGGGTTACTAACCACAAACTGGTTCTGAACCTAAAAAAACACAGGCCATGCTCTTTGGTTCCACGGCCAAGATCAAAGCCTCATCAGCCTTGCTCAACATAACTAGTGAGGGTGGTCCCTCGCTGCCAACAGTGACCTCAATCAAATATCTTGGTGTTACTCTTGACCCCCAACTTGACATGGGGAGTCATATCCTAAACATCTGTAGAACAACAAATTGTAAGCTTGGCTTGGCCTATAGGGCCAAATACAACTTAACTCCTGGGGCTAGACTCGTCCTTGCGAGAGGAGTGCTTCTTCCCTCCCTCAGCTATGGACTACACTTATTTGCTCTATCCCCTCAAACTCATCTCACTCGGTGGAACACAGCATATAATAATATCTGTCATTTCGCACTAACTGCCCCCAAACTCACCCACCATTGTGAGCTTTACGACAAACTCTGCTGGCTCCCCCCAGCTAAATACCTGGAATTCAGTGTTGGAAGCTTCTCCGGGAAGGTGGTTACTACTGGCATTCCACAGGGATTGGCCCAACTGCTTCCAAAAATGGACCCCACACTCTACCACCTTAGGTCCCAGAATGCTGGGTTGCTTAAAGTCCCCTCCCACCCATACTCTTATGGGGGATCGTGACTTTGCTGCGTATGTGCCCAGACTCTGGAACTCTCTCCCTGATCATGTCCGCTTGGCCCCCTCCCATGGGAACTTTCGCACCTCCCTGTGGTCTCATCTGAAACAATCAATGGTGTGTGACTGCCCTAAGCCCCCTTAAAGAAATGAATCAAGTTGAATCCAGCCACCCCATTGTCAATTATGTACCTTCAATACGTTGTGTAATTGTTGATTGTGTATCTTCTTTTCCACACATGTTTATTATTTCCTGTAATATGCTGTTCCACTCCTAAGTTGCCTTGTATGTATTCTACATGTTGTGCTCTCCCGGGTCGTTCCTGAAAATATGCATAATACTGGTCTAGAGTACTTACCCGGTAAACAAAAGCTAAATAAATAAATAAAGACAGCTATACTAATCTACCATATATGTAAATACAGTGCCTCTATCATTAATTAAAAAATATATTTCACTACAGTGTATTAACATAAGCGTACAGAACAGCTTAGTTTACTGACATGTCTCTTGTTGTCATTTTTCTCTCCACAGAGTCTCTGGCTGTTCTGCATACCATCAGCAGCACTCTCAGCCAGCTGCTCAAGGCCATGGAGGGTGGCAACAGGGTTGCAGCCCAGCACGCCCATGTGGCTGCAGGAAAACTTGACCATATTATTGATCAAAATTCTGAAATATTAGATTTGCTGCAGCGACATGGGCGTGAAGGGCACGTGGCCTTAATTTCCACCCATGGTCTTGAGCAGAGCAGCAGGGGCCTCACCCAAGCCATAAGATCACTAAGGGAAATGGAGGAGGCCTCTGTTGCATCTCCTGAGACTGCCCACGGTCTCATGGTGCGGCTGGCTGAGAACCAGCTGGAGGCCACGGAGGCCATCCACCATCTCATCTGCCAGGACCTGCAGCATCTTCAGGATGACCCACCTTCCACAGCTCCTCAGCAGCAAGAGCCCCTCGTAGGTGCCCCTCCCACAACACCACCACCACCTACAGATGAGGGGCACCAAGTCCCACCAGATCCTGCACATTCTTCCTTTTCCTCTCCCCAAGGCACAATAGCCTGAAAGGCCAGCATTTCCCTATCACTCCTGGCCATTCTTTTTAATACTTTTCACCAAAATAATTTATTTTGTTAGTATTAGTCATATCACCCCTTCCCTGTGTGAAACAACACTTTTATTTATTTTACTGCTTTAATTGTATTTATGTTTTATTTATTATCCCTTCCTCGTGTGAAGAAACACACTTATTTATTTTACTATTTTTCCCAAAGAATTATAAAAAAATACAGTTGTATAAAAAATTAATATTTTAATAATTAAAACATTGTTGTCTGACAATGATATATTTAACTCTTTCTTAAGAATACAAGTGTGCAACTGCTATAAATGAGGTATACCATTGATGTCTATGACTTTAGTTGGGCTCTCCCTCTGCACCTATGATCCAGTACCTGATGTAGGGGGGTTGGGGCATTGTCTGGCTCAGCCTGTGCAACTCCTCAGTGTCCTAACGTATGCAGCTGGTATCAGTAATGTATCCTGTAGATGTCCACACCATTAGTTGGGCTCTAGCTCTGCACTCAAAATACAGCAACTGGTCTGGACAGGTATGGGGGCATTGTCAGACTGTCACCATGCAACTCCTCAGTGTCCTAGCATGTGTGCAGCTGGTATCAGTAAGGTATACCATTGATGTCCACAGCTGTGGCTCTGCACTCAAGATTCAGTACCTGGTTTCGGGGGGGGCATCACCTGGCTCAGGCCATGTAACTCCTCAGTGTCCTAACAGGTGTGCAGCTGGCATCACAGAGCTATACCACTGATGTTCATGGCCTTAGTTGGGCTGTGGCTCTGCATTCATGATCCAGTACATGTTCGGAGGGGTCATTGCCTGGCTGAGGCCATGCAACTCCTCAGTGTTCTAACTTGTGTGCAGCTGGTATGAGGGAGGCATACCATTTACGTCCATGGCTTTAGTTGGACTGTGAGTCTGCACTCAGCATCCAATTCCTGGTCTGGAGGGGTGGTGGCATTGCTTGAGGCCGTGCAACTCATGAGTGTCATAACTAGTCTGCAGTTGGTATCACAAAGGTATACCACTGATGTCAATGGCCTTAGTTGGTCTGTGGCTCTGCACTTAGGATCCAGTACCTGTTTGGGGGAAGGACATTGCTTGTCTGAGGTTGTGCAACTGCTCAGTGTTCTGACTTGTGCACAGCTGGCATGAGGGATGTATACCATGTATGTCCATGGCTTTAGTTGAGCTGTGGGTCTGCACTCAGCATCCAATTCCTGGTCTGGGAGGGTGGGGGCATTGTCTGGCTGAGGCCATGCAACTCCTCAGAGTTCTAACTTGTGTGTAGCTGGTATGAGGGAGGTAAACTGTTTATGTTCATTGCTTTAATTGTCCTGTGCCTCTGCACTCAGCATCCAGTACATGGTATGGGGGGTGAGGGCATTGCCTGGCTGATGCCATGCAACTCATGAGTGTCATAACTAGTCTGCAGTTGGTATAATAGAGGTATACTGTTGATGTTGATGGCCTTAGTTGGGCTGTGGCTCTGCACTCAGGATCCAGTACCGGTTCGGGGGGGCATTGCCTGGCTAAGGCTGTGCAACTCCTCAGTGTTCTAACTTGTGTGCTGCTGGTATGAGGGAGGCATGCCATTTATGTCCATGGCTTTAGTTGGGCTGTGGGTCTGCACTCAGCATCTAATTCCTGGTCTGGGTGGGTGGGGACATTGCAAGGCTGAGGCCATGCAACTCGTGAGTGTTGTAACTAGTCTACAGCTGGTATCACAGAGGTATACTGTTGATGTCCATGGCCTTAGTTGGGCTGTGGCTCTGCACTTAGGATCCAGTACCTGTTGGGGGGCATTGCCTCGCTGAGGCTGTGCAACTCCTCAGTGTTCTAACTTGTGTGCAGCTGGTATGAGGGAGGTATAATGTTTATGTCCATGGCTTTATTTGGGCTGTGGCTCTGCACTCAGGATCTAGTAGCTGGTCTGAAGGGGTGGGTGTACTGCCCGGCTGAGGCCATGCAACTCATGAGTGTGGTAACTGGTGTACAGCTGGTATCATGGAGGTATACCATTGATGTCCATGGCCTTGGTTTTGCTGTGGTTGTACACTCATGATCCACTACTTGGTTGGGGTCATTGCCAGGCTTAGGCCGTGCAGCTCCTCAGTGATCTGACTTGTGTGCAGGTGGTATGAAGGAGATATTCTGTTTATGTACATGGCTTTAGTTGGCCTGTGGCTCTGCACTCAGGATCTAGTACATGATGTGGTGGGGCATTCATTTCAGCACAACTACTGACTATAATATTTATTAGAGGGAGTCCCACACTCCCACCAACTTGACAATGTAGAGCTAACATTACAGTACAACTACTGACTATAAAATGTATTGGTGGTAGCACATATGGGTGGGAGCGTGGGGCCTGAACACCAACATGCCAATTTCTACCTAACATAACAGTACAACTACTGAATGAATATCTATAAGTGGGAGCGCATATAGGTGAGTGTGTGGTGCCCAACACCTTGGAGCGCATATGGGTGGGAACATCAGACCTGAAGGGCCTCATGCTTCCACCACCTTGAAACAAAACAAAGTTTCATTCATCAGAGTGGCATAATTCTGCACCATTTAACATTTCACACACCTAATGACTGAAAAGTACATCCCTGGCAGTAAGGCTAGCTACCTTATAAATTTCAAACCACTACCACAATGCAAAACACTGTCTGCAAAATGCAAACTGTGCCATGCAATAACTCCACAAAAAATGTATTCTCTGACACCATAACTCACATCTACAGGACAATTCGTCAACACCCTCCAAATTTCAGGTTAAAAGACCAAACCGTTTCCCAGATATAAAATTTTAAATCTTGCTGAACTTGGGCTAGCTGGTTCCTCCAAATCTGGCCTTCTAGTCCCTCCCTCATGATCAAAGATCGTGATCAAAGAATCTCATGATCAAAGAATTTGCAGACTCGCAACCAAAGAATTTCCAGACTCGTGATCAAAGAATAAAAAATGGTAAAAGTCAAGTTTTACACAAAAATACATGAAACCACAGCCATGGCTCAAAAGAACAAAGCCCCCTGAGCAAAACCCATCTTAGTTTGTCTTTATAAGTCACCCCATGCTGAGAAAACAATTTTTTTTCATCTGGCCATCTAGTTGTGCCCCGGCAATCTAAGATCATGGTCAAAGAATCTCATGATCAAAGAATTTGCAGGCTCACGATCAAAGAATAAAAAATTTTAAAACTAAAGTTTTACACAAAAATACATGAAACCACAGGCATGACTTGATAGAATGAAGCCACTTGAGAAAAGTCCATTGTAGTTTATCTTAATAAGTGACCCCCAGGCTGAGATAATTGATTTTTTAATCTGGCCATCTGGTCATCACCTTGTGATCAAAAATCGTGGTCAAAGAATCTCACGATCAAAGAATTTGCAGGCTCACAATCAAAGATCATTAGCGAGCCCCGATCAAAGAATTAAAAAGTTCAAAACTCTATATTTGGACATTTTTAGAAGAAACCACAGGCATGACTCGGTAGACAGAAGACCCCTGCATAAAACCCATCATAGTTTTACTTTAGAAGTCATCCCTGAGCCGAGATATTTGATTTTTTCTGACTGCAAACTCAAAACAAGATGGTAGCCATCGCGATCAAAGAATTCTTCGCAATCAAAGATTCTTTGATCATGAGCCTGCAAATATTTTGATCGTGAGAAGGGCCTAGATGGCCAAAACCCCATTCTTCTTTCACAAAATAACCATATAAATATTCCCATAGACTTATAATGGGATCTTAAAACTTTAATAACTTTTGAATGGATTCATATTTTTTCACCAAATGAAAAGTGGCATGTTCCTTGTCCCAAGCTCTTTCAGACAAGCCAAGTCACAGAGTGGCACACCACATAGCAGCCACACAGCACCATAGACAAAATCCCCAAAACTGCCCACATAACTGGTGAAAAGTGAATTTTTCAGCGTTTTGGTGTGCCAAAACCGTAAATCTGACCAAAACAAAATTTGACAAATCAAGAGATCTACCATGCTCCACCAAGCATACCAAATTTCATGCAAATCTGTTTAATGGGTCAAAAGTTATTAATGCGCAACATTTTGAATTTAACATAGAAGTGATTTTATAACCCTAACTATGGGGCGCTAACACCTATATTATATTATTTATTATATATATATATATATATATATATGTGTGTGTGTGTGTGTGTGTGTGTACATATGTATTAGTGTGTGTGTATATATATATATATATATACACACACACACACACATATAGCAAAACAAAATGGTTATATTAAATGCACGCTGACAATAGAAAATAGAGTTAAAAATCTACATTTCGACCTTAGGTCTTCTTCAGTAAATATCTAAAAGAGAGAAAAAAAACAAGTTATACACACACACACACACACACACACACACACAATAGGGGTGAGTGGTAAATGAATGAGATAAAACAGTGTATCACCCACTGCAGTGTGATAAATTCATCCTCTGCTCCACAGTGATGATATCAACCATTTACACACACAGGTCAGCAAAGGTCACTGATATCATCACTCTAGGCAGCTCTCCCTAATTATAACAGAACAACCTGTACTGTTACCATAGGAACAAATAGACAATGACAACTGACTCACCTGAAACACAGCTGCTGCTCCTAAAAAGACATGTTGTTCCACTTTCATTACTGCAGCTCATTAGTCCACACTAAAATTGAATGGTGACAAAACCTGCAAAAAAAAAAAACAGTCAAAACACCACTTACCAGCTAGAAACATAAAACAGCAAAACGTTTTACTGGCTTCTGCATCAGCTGAAATGGCACCAAAACTCAACAAACTAAAGCTTAAAAAACACTTTAAAACAAGTAGCATTGAAGAAGAGGTTATCAACTTAAGCAGTCAATATGAACAAGACAAAGAACCACTAGAAAATCCAAACATCATAGAACATAAGCTGACAACACCAAGTGCAACAACTGAACATTTAAAAGTTATCCAAAAACATCATGTCGATGCTGAATACATAGAGAAATACATAGACAACGTGAAAAATTAAAATACAAAACGAAAAATAATTGCTGATATTACAGATCTGCACAGCTACTTCTGATCTGAAATGAACATGTTTCAACCAACAGAAAGTATACCATCTGAAGAACTTGACCCACTGCTGTGCCAATATTTCATTTCTTGTCAGAAAAAGGATGGCTCAGAACATGAGCCGCTCAGCATCCATTCTAAATTACAGAGCTTTGAACATTATTAAAAAGAGAGACACTATCCAGAGTCTCTGTCTACCTCGGTGAACATTCTAAAGAACAGATAAGTTATTTTGTTGAAACAAAAACAATTAAAACAGCTGGGAAAAGGCAACCAGCTACAAGCTGCAGATGAACTGATGGATGGCATCATAGAAAAAACTTTACAACCTTAACTACTTGGGACCAGACATCCTAGAATCACTTTTAAACTCCATGTGGCTTACAGTTACAATGTTTTTTGGCATTAGGGCAACACCGAGACCCGGAATATGAAATGGGGTGATGTGACCTTAAAGCTAGATGACCACAACACGCAGTACCTGGAATTCAGATGTGAAAGGCAAACAAAAACTAGATCTGGAGCCTACCCAAAGAATACATGTAAACTGAAACTGAGAGCTTATGAAGTAAATGACATGAAAAGATGCCCAGTTAAGAATTACATTTTTTACTGATCCAAATGACCAGACAAAAGTAACCTTTCAGAAGTGCCTTTCTTTCTTGTTCTGAGCCACACTACAAAATCTGAACTCCAGAAGTATTGGTATAAAAATCAAGCCCTGGGAATTAACACCATAAGTTGCATAGTAAAAAAATATGAAAGATAAAGCTGGAATTAACACCCCCAAATGACTTACCAATCACTCAATATGTAAACATTTAATTCAGAAGCTCAGTGATCCAAACATTGCCCTGACTGATATTATACAGGTCTCAGGAAGTAAGAAATTACAATCCATCAACAGCTATGCAACATTAAATGAAGAAAAACAAAAGCACATATCATACCTCCTCAGCACTGACCCAGATCCAAAGCCAAGTACATCTTCAGCTCCTGCCATGCCTGACATGAAACCAATCACAGCTAAATGAACTGCAAGCCATGAACAACACGATGTAAAACCGGTCACATACTTAGAATGCATCCCAGCCTGTTTCAATCAACCAAAGATTAACGCTAAACACATCACATTCAACATTGTACAAGGTAAGTGTAATAAAACACCAGCTCCTTAAAACACAGATGTACTGAATATTAAAATATAACATAACTTTGTTCTTTTTCTTCTTGTAGGTCCTCACTGTGACCAAACGCACAGAAAGCATGCTTGAATAATCTAATCAGAGTCTGACACAGACTGACATGAAGCAGGAGATGCAAGCAGAATATCCTAATATTCAAATGAATTTATCACAGTGCACTGGCAAAACTATTAATAAAGACTTTTATTTACCTTACACTTTGTGTTCCAAACATGTAAAAGTGGTAAAGTAACACTGCCACTATTAAAGGGAAAAATGAAAAGATTCAGTGATGCAAACTGAAATGGAAAAATAAAGATACGTTTTGAAAAGTCGCACAAGCACTACATTACCTCTCTGTATAATAAAATCAACTGAACAAAATGCACACAAACACAAAAATCCAATACAATGAAGGAAACATCTCATAACACCCTATCCTGAATACTGACTGAAGCTCCCCCATACACGAAGCAACCAATCAAACACAACAGATACCAATTTATGCAATCACACATGACCAATACACACATCAGTCAATCACAGCACTACTACACCCAAGCTCGTTCACAAAACTCCACACCCCAAGAACTCATTCACAACTTGCATACATACAACCCTATCACTCATTTACCACTCACCTCCATTGTATATATCGCAAAAATGATGTGCAGATTGTGTGCTGTGACAAATATTGTCACTCCTGCATTGTGAGCTCTGGATATCTCACCTGCAGAGGACAATATTTGTTATATAACAGTCCTGCCCATCATGTATCCCATATATATAATACTGTATATATATGTAAATGATGTGCAATATGGGATATGGGACATATTCTTACTCCTGCAGAGTAGTGGATCTCTGTGAGTGCCAAAGGCACGAGTAGGACTCATCCATGCCTCAGGATCAGGAGTGAGAATATTTCCCATATCCCATTCCTGCCCATCATGTGTTCGATATATGCAATAGGGCAGAAGTGTTGTGATCTGGTTATTTGTGTGTGTTACTTAGGAATTTGTGCCTAAAGGAATGCTTTATTTTGTTTCTGTGTGTTGCTCCACTGTAATGAGGATGTGTTGTGAATGGGAACTCATTTTTTTTTATGAATGAGTTTCTTCCCTGTTCTTTTATTGGCTGATGATGTGTGGTTGTGTTTTTTTATTGGTTTGCGGTTTGCATATCTGTGAGAAATGCTTTTAGCATATGTCAGTGGAAATTGTATTTTGATTGGTTGGGGATTTATAGTGGGCATGACTTTCTTGTCAGGAAGAGTTCCGGGATCGTGGTGTCTTTGTGTGGGCTGTATTTTTTTTTAGTTTTGTGTATTTATGTTGTTATTCTTTTATTAATGCTTTATGCACTTTTATTTTTTCAACTGGGGTGCTTGTGTGACTTTTTGAAGAGTTTGTCAATGGACTTGTTGATAGCTTCAGATGTTGGACTTCTGGAATGGCTGCTGCTTTTCAGGTACTGCATTTCTATTTTGTATCACTTTTTGAAGAAATTTGCTTTGATTTCTTCTGAGGAAGGATGTCTTGCTGGTGAGCTGTGGAAAAGAAAGTAGGAGAATAAATGTGGTTTTTCTTTTCTGTGTGCAATAGGGGAAAAATATGCGGTTTACATTTATTTCTGTTGTATGGTTTACTGTTGCCGTGTGAAGGAGGAATTTTAAAGTATTTCTCCATGTTCTGCAAAAGTTAGATACTCTTTTGTAGTCTATGTTTTCTTTTTATTATTTAGAAGTGAGGTATGTATTTTTCCTTTGAATGGCTGTAATTAGTAGGACAGGTGCAATTAGTAGCACAGGAATCTCAGGGTATGTTGTGGGGATTATACGTGTTTGAACAGGTGAATGTGATTAGTGTTAGTTGCTAGGATAATGTAGTGCCTGCACATCTTTTACTGGGAGTGATTTATCTAGAGTGAGAATATCACTTGCTGATGTAGAAACTGTGTGTGTAAATGTAAATATCTCCCACAGTATCTATGTCAGCAACATTTATGTCACTCTAGTGAGAATACATGTTTTTATTTCCAACATTTACAAACCACCCCATTTGTGTAAAAAACTATATACATATATATATAGATAGATATATATAGATATATATATTGATATATACTGTATACATATATATATATATATATATCTATCTATATATATATATACAGTATATATATATTTTCATGGCCAAAAACTCTGCTTCAGGCATCAGTTAAGGTTGTTCCACAGTGACACAAGTGAGGAAATTCGGAGTTAGGGTTGAAAACCTTAACTGCGCATTCCACACCACCACCACACACAACACATACATGCATGCAAGTAGGTAAAAGACCAAGGCAACACAACCAATCACACACATCCTGCAGGAGGTGTATACCTGTGTTACTGTAGGAAGTAGAGAAATCCAACTTGAGATATCATAGATTATTTACAAAGTTGTTCTTTGGGATTAGTTTACATAAAGTGGAACCAGCTGGCAGTAACAAAAATGGTGTACCTCGCTTTGTTTAACATATGGCTGGCGAAAGGCATCATGGGCACTGCAATGTTGGTCTATGGCAAATTGTTCAATTTTGGAACAGTGTAACTTTGTAATCCTTAAGTATTTTAGCACAATAGCAGGAAATAAAGTATATCTGTGGGACCAGGTTTTGCCATCCTGCAAACTTTAGGCTAAAGGACCCAACCGTTTGCTTGCAGGATGATGGTAAAGATGTGCAGTCATTAGGAGCATACTTTCACAAAATACTGTCGCAAACACTAAAGTGTCAAAGCATGACACTTTCACATTTGCAAAAGTTATTTTTTTTAAGTATTTCAGGGATTGTGCAAAATCATGTCATGGATCTTGCGAACCCTAAAATATCATATGTGTAGTGTGTGTTATGTGTTGGTGGCAGCGTGTGGCCCAAGATATCCAGTTGTCTGTAGTGATATGTGTTTAGATGTGTGTGGAATGTCCAGGATGAGAGTTAGCAGTGAAAACTCCATGTGACAGCCCGATGGGAGCATAGGTGTGTGGTTTCATGGTTTACATAGTTGTATGTTATTCCTGTTACCTGCTGGTTGTTGTGTGTGATTGGTTGTGTTGACTTGGCCCTTCCCCTACTTGCATGTGTGTGTGTGTGATGGTAGTGGGGGTGGAGTGGAATGTGCAGTTAGGGTTTTCAGCCCTAGCACCAAATTTTCTTGCTTTTGTCAGTGTGGAACAACCCTAACTGATGCATGAAACTGAGTTTTTTTGCCATGAATTTCCCTTCTTTCTGAGAATGCGCACTATAAATAGTGAATGGAATGTGATGGCGGGAGCGCGGGGCCCACCATGTGATTTTTTGTCACTTTGCTGCACAGAAACTGTATGACCGAGTGAAATGAAAATTGGGTACACAAACAGAAATGCAAATGGCAATGGCGACACAGAAGGAAACAGTAACACAATCAACAACGGAAACGCTTTCTGAAAATGCAAACACTAAGGCTAACAGAAACGCAAATGGTAACGAACAAGCAAACAGTAATGGTAAAGCAATTGGAAACAGAAACGGTCACAGTAACACCAACGATGATGCCAAATGGAACAGTAACAAAAACAGAAGCACAAATGCAAGCACATACACAAATGCAAATCGTAACATGCACAATCACGGTAACACAATTGGAAACACTAACACTTACGGTAACACCAATGACGACACCAAAGGAAACAGAAACGGAAACGCAAACAGAAGCACATATGCAAATGCAAATGGTAATGCACATGGTGATGCAAAAGGAAATGCAAATAAAAACAGTAATGGAAATGCAAATGGTAACAGTAACGCAAATGCAAGCGTAAATGCAAATGCAAAGGGTAATGCACACGGTGACATAAATGGAAACGCTAATCCAAACACTAAAGGAAATGAAAGCAGAAATGCTGACTGTAACAGTAAGGGAAACGCACACCCTGTTTTTCCCCAAAAGATGCATTCAGAAGCACAGTGAGTACAAAGAATGTATGCATATAATGGGCCTCGGAGCAGAAAATGAATGCTTGGAATACTAAATTGCTTATATCTCAAGAACTGTACAACATAGAAAAAAAATTAAAATGTCATATTATTTATTACTTTCCTGGCTAGATTTGCACTTAGCCCCCTAATGTGGGCTAAGCGTTTTTCTGACAAAAAGTCCATATCTCGAAGCGTTTTCAAGATATGGGCCCCAAAAGTGCAGCGGACACCATAATGTTAGCCTATGGGAATAATCATCAACTTCAGAGTACTGTAACTTTGTAGCCCTCTAATATTTTTTCACCAAACTACGAAAAGGCACAGCTGAGGGATCTTGGCTTTCTTCCCTTTAAATTACAGCCCAAAAGACCAAACCGTTCTTTTGCAGCAGGGTGGCAAAGATTTCCTATTCTTTTGGACATACTGTCGCAAAGTAGTGTCTTAATTTGCAACACTTTCGCAAAAAAAAAATCACGACAGTGTCGAATGTGTGACACTACTTTGCAACACTACTGTTTACAAAAATTTCAAAAACATATTTCTGGGGTGTTCAACCCCCCAAAAAAGAAAAGACACGGCTAGCATCCTCAGGACTTGACTAGGTGAACGCAGCAAGACTTGTGTCCCTAGAGGGTCCCAAATTTAAATGCCAAGCATTTCTGTGATCACTAACTGAAAACAAGATGGTGGATTTGCAACACTACAGGGGTCATTTGCAACACTCAAACTTTTTGTTAACTTTTCCCTTTGACTATAATGGGAAACTTGTTTTTGAATAACTTTTGAACCATTTAATATTTTTTCACGAAATCTTCAAAAGGCAAATTGGGGACCCCAGCTGCATGTTCCCTGAAGGTTTCAGACAGATCACTCAGACTGTGCAACCTGTAGGTGTGAGCAAAGAATGCACAAAAATATGTAATTACCACATTCTGCGGCACTATGTAGCTCCACAACCGTAACTCTAACCATTATGAAGCTTGGCAGATCCAGGATCTATGGTACCACTCTGTGCATGCCAAATGTCAGGTACATCCATCATATGGTGGCAAAGTTATTAAGCTGCCAAATTTCAGAGTTTAACCTTAAATGGGGTACTCAACCCTAACTATAATATATATTTATTTATTAGGTTTTGTTTACCGGGTAAGCACGCTAGACAAGGAATGCCTATTTTCAGGTACGACCCAGGAGATTATAAAAGCATGGTTTACAGAACAGCGCAAGAGAATTACAACAATGTGAAATACAAGCAATGAGCATGGTGATACAAATAAACAGATACATGATGAATAGATAAGCATATACTGTACATTAAAAGTAAGAACAAGCAAACAATAGTTACATTTTGTGGAAACAATACAAGTGCAATTTGTCACATTTTGAGGATGGTAAGTGCTGAGGTGAAGGGCATGCAGGGTAGATACTACTAGAGCTCAGAGGCAATAGGGGAACCAAGGAAGTGGAGTGTGCACAACAGGGTCTAAGCAGGGGTAGGCGATCAAGCAGCCTTGAAACAGTTATAGGCTAAGGCAGACTTCAGGTGCAACTAGAGGGAGCTCTTAAAGATGGAATGGGATGGGTGGGGGTACATCCCAATGGCTGTAGGTAGGGTATTCCAGACTCTAGGAGCACAAACAGCAAAGGCACGATCACCTGACAGTGTATGAGTTTTTGGGACAAGAAGGGGTTACAAGTCAGCAGACCTTAGCTGGTATGATGGAAGAGCTGGCCGAAGGAGTTTGGACAGGGCAGGTGGGGTGGCATTGTGGATGATTTTTTGTGTGAAGCAGTCTAAGACAAATGAGCAATAATTATCCGGGGACAACCAATGTAGTTGATTGTATAAATCACAGTGATGGGTAAGTCGAGGGACGGCAAGGGCAAAGTGGCAAATATTTATTATAGGCTACATCCTAGTCAGCAAGGCTAGTTTTTGCAGAGAGGGTAAACGTTGTCAGTCCATAGTTGAGAGAGGGAAGGAATAAACCTTTAGCAAGGGCAAGGCATGCAGTAGCAGTAAGGGAACCATAAGCCCGCTATGCAAGTCCAAGCTTGATATTTTTTGCCCTGCAGACATTTTGAATGTGTAGAGACAGGTCTAACTGGAGGTCAAGATTAACTCCCAGGTATCTAAAGGAGCATGTAGTGACAACTAGGACACCATCAATGCTTAAGACATTGAGTGGTACTGGACAGTGAGTTTGGCAGAGGAGCCAAAGAGCATGAGTTGAGTATTCTTTAAGTTCAGCATGAGCTTATTTGTCAGGAGCCTATGTTGCAGTTTACTGAAGTCAGCTTGTAGGTTGTTATTTATGGCATGGACATCACCTGAGCTAGCTAGGAGGACCAGATCATCAGCATATAGGGTTGTAGTGCTATGGGTAGGGACCTTAGGGAAGTCATTGATGAAAATAGAAAATAGGATAGGGCCCAGAGTAGATCCCTGAGGGACTCCAATAGTGATAGCAACAGGTTCCAGTTGAGATCTGTTGTACTTAACAAGCTGTAGTCTGCCAGTGAGATAGTCAGAAAACCAGTTTAGGGCTGGACCAGCAACACTAAGGGAGTGAAGCTTGGTACAGAGTAGGGATTGATTCACTAGATCAATGGCCTTTGAGAGGTCCACAAGGATAGCCCCAGTCAGGATACCCTGGTCAGTAGCAATCCTTATATCAGATGTAACTTTAGGAAGGGTTGTACCAGGGGCTATGCCCTTTATGAAATCCATGCTGTTGGGGTGACAGTAAGGTATGTTTAGACAGGCAGTCCATCAGCTGCACTTCCACCACCTTTTCCAGTATCTTGCTAACAGCAGAAAGGATGGCTATAGGATGTTAGTTTTTGTTGCATTTCCCTTTGCCCTGCTTGAAAACAGGAACAACCTTTGTTACTTTCCAGATTGCAGGAACAATTCCAGTGGTGAGGGAGAGGTTAAGAATATGGGATATTGAGAGCGCAAGCAAAGAGGCCCCAGTCTTTAGGAGTTTTGGTTCAAGGTCATCATAACCAGCACTCATATGAGGAGAAAGGCCTGTGAGAAGCTTGTAGGTTTCCCTCACTGAGATTGTTTTAAGATAGAAAGGTGGATGAGACAAATATTCTGGAGGAGATGAATGGTTAGAGGTAGATGACTTGTCATTGTCAGTAGTAAACAGGAAGGTTAATGCCAAGAGGTCAGAGAAGTGCTTGTTAAAGGCACTGGCGATGGTAGCAGCAGCATTATTGCAATTTCTACCATAGACAATCATATCCGTAGTATCACACCGGCTATAACCCCTGAGTACAGTTTTAATAGTGCTCCAGAAGTATTGCAGGTCCCTAGCAGAGGATAAGAAGGCATCCTTGCAGTGTTCACTCTTGGTGTTACGTATGGCTTTTCTGCAGATGTTGCAGAGCTGTCAGTATTCATGGTAGTCATAGAATTGTTTAGAGGCTTTAAATTTACTCCAGTGCTTATCATGGACTTTCATGAGGGAGTGCAAGTCCCCATGCAACCATTTAGAGATAATGGCTCTAACTCTCTTTCTGATGCGAGGTGCATGCTTATCCTGCAGAGAGGGGAGGATGTTTAGAAGCTTGTCAAGAGCACTTGTGATGGTCATAGCAGACAGTACTGTGGCCCAATCTGTGGTTGCAAGATCTTGAAGAAAGAGACCAGAGTTAAAGTGGGAGTAGTCTCTCACTTGTATAATTTTATAGGGCACTTTGGGAAAGAAGACTCTCCAAACGCAGTAGATGGGGGGATGGTGTGTATGTATGTATGTATGTATATATATGTATATATATACACATATACATATGTTTATACAATGGGGGTGAGACATATTCCAGTGAGATAAAATAAGTTATTTTCACTGCAGTGAAATAAATCCTGATGACATCAGCAGAGTTAAAATAAATGCTGTTTATTACACCCCCAGAAAACGTTTTGTAACAATGAGGGTTCCATTGTATAAATAGAATACATGCTGTGCACTAGTGTGATATGGGAAATATGTTCAGTCCAGGTACAGTGACCTCTGAAACCTCACTCGTGGCTTTGCCACTCGTGAGTATTCAGAGGTCACTTTAGAGGAGTGAAAATATTTTCCATATCACACCCATGCCCATCATGCATCATATATATATATATATATATATTTATATATTTATATATACCATTCCCCCATCTACTGTGTTTGGAGACCCTCCTCTCCCAAAGTGCCCATGGTACTGCTACTCTAGTTAGGGGTGAGTACCCCATTTAAGGTTAAAGTGTGAAATTTTGCAGCTTAATAACTTTGCCACCATATGACTGATTTGCCTGAAATTTGGCACACATGGAGCAGTACCACAGATCTCTGGATCTGCCAAGTTTCGTAATGGTGGGATATATGGTTGTGGAGCTTCATAGCACCATAGAAAGTCACATTTATGCTTTTTTTGGCATTCTTTGCTCGTGCCTACAGGTCGCACGGTTTACACGACTGGTCCGAAACCTTCAGGGAACATGCAGCTGTGGTCCCTGATGTGCTTTTCAATGATGTTGTGAAAAAATATTAAACAGTTCAAAAGTTATTCAAAAAACAATTTTCTCATTATAGTCAATGGGAAAAGTTAACAAAAAGTTTGACAGTGTCGCAAATGCAGTTTTTAGTGTCACAAATGACCCCTGTAGTGTCACAAATCCACCATCTTGTTTTCAGTTGGTGGGCACAGAAATGCTTGGCATTTAAATTTGGGACCATCTAGGGACACAATTCTTGCTGTGTTCACCTAGTCTAGTCCTGAGGATGTTAGCCGTGTCTTTTTGGGGGGGTTAAACACCCCAGAAATATGTTTTTAAATTTTTGTAAAAAGTAGTGTAGCAAAATACTGTTGCATTTCCAACACTTTCGTGCTTTTATTTGCAAAAGTGTCATAATTTGTGACACTACTTTGGAACACTATGCCCAAAATAGTAGGAAATCTTTGCCAGCCTTCTGCAAAAGAACGGTTTGGTCTTTGGGGCTGATACTTGGAGGGAAAAAAGCCAAGATCCCTCAGCTGTGTCTTTTGGTAATTTGGTGACAAAATATTAGAGGCCTGCAAATTTACAGTACTCTGAATTTGACAATTTTTCCCATAGGCTAACATTATGGCATCCGCCACGCCTTCTGGGGCCCGTATCTTGAAAACGCTTCGAGATACAGACTTTTCATTAGAAAAATGCTTATCCCACACTAGAGGGCTAAGTGCAAAACTAGCCAGGAAAGTCATAAGTAATATGAGATTTTAATTTTTTTTCTACCTCATCCGGTTCCTAAGATAAAAGCGATTTAGTATTCCAAGTGTTCATTTTCTTCTCCAAGGGACATTATTATGCATACATTCTTTGTATTCACTGTGCTTCTGAATGCACCTTTTTGGGAAAAAAGTTTGTGCATTTGTGTTACTGTTACAGTCAGCATTTCCGCTTGCATTTCCATTATCGTTTGCATTAGCGTTTCCGTCTACATCACCGTGTGCATTATCCTTTGCATCTGCATTTGCATTACTGTTACCATTTGTGTTTCTATTACTGTTGTTTTTGTGTTTCCTTTTGCGTCATAGTGTGCATTACTATTTGTGTATGCACTTCTGTTTGCATTTCAGTTTCCTTTGGCATCATCGTTGGTGTTACAGTAAGCATTTGCATTTCCAGTTGCATTACTGTGACTGTTACAGTGACCATGCTTGTTACCAATTGCGTTTGCATACTCACTTGCATTTGCATTTACATTTGCATTTGTGTTTCCTTTGGCGTCATCATTAGTGTTATCATAAGCATTTGCATTTCCAGTTCCATTGCCTTGACTGTGCGCATTACCATTTGTGTTCGTGTACACATTTGCATTTGCCTTTGTGTTCCCTTTGGCATCATCATTGGTGTTACCATAGCCATTTGCATTTCCAATTGCATTACTGTTACTGTTTGCGTGTTCATCACTGTTTGCATTTGCATTTCTGTTGGCCTTAGCATTTGTGTTTTTGGTATCATTTCCATTGTCAATTGCATTACTGTTTCCTTCTGCATCGCCGTTGCCGTTACAGTCTACATTTCTGTTTGCATTTCTGTTATCATTTGCATTTTCGTTACCATTTGCGTTTCTGTTCTTGAGTGTTTATGCTACTACTTATGCTACTACTTCTGTTTTCATTAATGTTAGCATTTCTTACCATTTCATGCGTTATCGTTTACATTTGCGTCACGATGTGAGTTTCCATTTGTGCTTGCTTTTGCATTACAGTTAGCATTACTATTTCATTTTAACTCACTTTTTCCATCACTGTTTGCTCTAACATTACCATTTGTGTTTTTGCGTTGTGTAGTGTACTGCACTGTCTTCCACGACATATAGCACAGCCAGTCTGTGGTAAATTGGTCTGAAACTTGGCAGGTAGAAAGAACTTTGTTCAAGGAACATGCCATTTATTGTTTGGTGAAGAATGCTGTTCCTTTCCAGAGTTATGGCCATTTGAAGTTGCCCCGCTTCAAAGTGTGCCATTTTAGTGCATTTTCGTCCGTGATTTCCTCCATTTTGTATTGCAAGACTTCTTAAAGGTACAGAAATATAAAAAATGAATATCTCTGGAATGGTTTTGTCTTTTCACATGAAATTTGGAGGGTGTTGTGTGGATGTCTTGGAGATGTGAATTATGCTGTTTACATTTTTTTAAAATAATTCACTGTGGAGATACTTCGTGACGCAGTTAACATTTTTTGCATAGCATTCTGCATGGTGCTACTGCCTTTAAATTTGTTGTGTAGGTAGCCCTAATGGCTTGGAGGTGCTTTGCAGTGGCTTCATGTGTAGAACATTAACAGGTGAGGAATTATGCTAGTCCTATGAATGAAAATTTGGTCCATTATATTTTAATAACTTCTGAACCATGTGTACGATTTGCCTGGCATTTGGAATGTGCAAAGATGAATAATTCATCTTTCAGTGTGCCAATTTTCTGGTCACTGGCACTTATGGTTGCTGAATTGTGTATGTTATGTTGTTTGTGCATGGCACTGTGAGATCGTTGAACAGACATACACACAATTCTGGACACACGGTGTGCCATGGTACATGTCTTCATTTACCAATTTTCATTTCACTCAGTCATGCAGTTGTTACACAGCACGGTGACAAAAAATCACATGGTGGCAATGTTTCCACCGCCACATTCCATTCACTATTTATAGTGCACATTCTCAAAAAGAATGGGAATTCATGGCAAAAAACTCTGTTTTTTGCATCAGTTAGGGTTGTTCCACAGTGACAAAAGTGAGGAAATTCGGTGTTAGTGTTGAAAACCCTAACTGCGCATTCCCTCCACCACCACACACACATACATGCAAATAGGGGAAGGACCAAGGCAACACAACCCATCACACACAACCAGCAGCAGGTAACAATAATAACATACAACTATCTAAAGCGAAAAACCACACACCCATGCTCCCATCGGGCTGTGGCATGGGGATGTCATTGCTAACTCTAAACCTGAACATTCCATGCACTGCAAAACACATATCACAATGGACAACTGGGCATGTTGGACCACATGCTGCCACCAACACATAACACAGAGTACACATATGGTATTTTGCAATTTGCTTGATCCAAAAGAGGATTTTGCACATTCCCTGAAATACTTTGAAAATGTGATAGTGTTGTACTATGCATTTGAGAACTTTTGCGTTTGTGACAGTATTTTGTGACAGTATTTTGCATGCTTTTGCAAATGCAACACTGTCATGTCTTCCATTTGTGACACTTTTGTGTTTGAGACAGTATTTTGCAACACTACTATATATGCTTC
The DNA here is from genome assembly GCA_016271365.2 of Neoceratodus forsteri. Taxonomy (NCBI): domain Eukaryota; kingdom Metazoa; phylum Chordata; order Ceratodontiformes; family Ceratodontidae; genus Neoceratodus; species Neoceratodus forsteri. The sequence continues at coordinate 824,095,404 of CM057459.1, forward strand.
CGCAAATGAGACACTTTCGTATCTTCTGTTTGCAACACTTTCATGTATGAGAAAGTATTTTGTGAAAGTATACTCCTAATGACTGCACATCTTTGCCATCATCCTGCAAGCAAATGGTTGGGTCCTTTGGGCTGAAATTTGCAGGGTGGCAAGACCTGTCTCACAGATGTGCCTTTTCCTGCTTTTGTGCTAAAATACTTAAGGATGACAAAGTTACACTGTTCCAAAATTGATCAATTTGCCATAGGCTAACATTGTGGCACCCATGATGCCTTTCACCTCCCATATGTTGAAAACGAAGTGAAGTGCACCATTTTCAGTACTGCCAGCTTGGTTCACCTTCATGTGAACTAATCTCGTAGAACAGCTTAGTAAATAATGTATGATATCTGAAGTTGTATTTCTCCACTTCCTACCATAACACAGGTATACCCCTCCTGCAGGATGTGTGTGATTGGTTGTGTTGCCTTGGTCCTTCCCCTACTTGCATGTATGTGTGTGTGGTGGTGGTGGGGGTGGGGGGATGTGCAGTTACGGTTTTCAACCCTAATACCAAATTTCCACACTTTTATCACTGTGAAACAACCCTAACTGATGCATTAAATGGATTTTTTCGCCATGAATATATATATATATAGAGAGAGAGATAGAGAGAGAGAGAGAGAGAGAAAGACAAAGAATGAACAAGTTAGACTGTGGGAAAATATTAAGAAGGGCTGGCAAATCAAGAACACAGGGGCACAAGTGGAGGCTGGCATGGGGTGATTTAGGAGGGATGTGAGGAAATTTTATTTTATGGACAGACTAGTTGAGCTGTGTAGCAGCCTACTAGCAAAAATGGTGGGTGCAATGGTTTCAAACATGGTTTGAACCAAGTAAAAGTCTGATTAGCATCACAAGGGGAAAGCAATAAGGTACAGTATGGGAATGGGGGATGAGAGCAATTACCCTGAGTAGACATAGGGCGGGCTGGATGGACCACTTTTCTTTTTCTGCCAGTATTTTCTATATTTCTGTGACAGTGTGTGTGGCAGCCCTTTTGACCTGGAGAAAGGATGGACTAGAATAAAATTGCTGAAGTAGTAGCATGTCATGTATCACAAATGTAGAGGGTACACATACTGTAAAGAAATACATTTAGAACTGGAAAGTCTTAAGGTAAGGACTCTTTTGCAACATGTAATAATAAACTTTAGGGCAGAGCAAAATATTCAAATTCCAGCTGAAGAGAATCACATGGAATTACTGACAGTTTCTAACTAATTCTGCCTGAAATCTATTAGGAGCAGAATGCTAGAAATCTGTGCCCGAAATGCAATTCTCCATTCTGTGTACAGTAATCATAATTTCTACCTAACAGCAAAACACCATTCCACTGAGTGTTATGTGCAAATTTTAGGAAGTGTCGGTGGAATGGCTGAACACCATTCCTCAGAAAGCATTCCAGAACCAAATAATGTTCATTACTTTGATGTACATTAGCTCACTGCAGACCTTGTGGGCATTTGTGAGAGGAGAATCTGCTCTCTGGAGTTTATCATTTGTGTCCTACAGTAACTACAATAGTTCCGAAAATGGTTAAACTTATTTCTTTCAATTAAGTTGTACTACAGAATTGTAGTACAAGTGAGGGAGCATTGCAGGTGTGGGTAGCTAAGAGTGTTTTGTATATTTATGCGTAGTAAGCTGCAGCTGTATGGAGGTTCATTCACCTGGTAAAGGTGATTGTGGTACCATACCTCTATGGCACTCCCAAATACTTACATAATGGGTTATGTTCACCTGACAGAATGTCGATGCACATGTGACTTCAAAGTGAAATCCAATACAACCTAGTCTTTTTCCCCTGTCAGATACCTACTGGATTTCATACTGGAATATAGGAAAATCAAGAAGGTAGAGCCCATATAAGCTTTCCCCACAATTCAATGGCGGTAACCTAAGTTACCAACTTCATTTATATTCCTATCTATTCTGATCTTAAAAACCTCAATATTCTCTGCATCTATTATATCCTGTGATAATCTATTCCACATTCTAATTGCTCTATTCTTAAACCCATTTCTTCTTATATCTGTCCTACATACTGTTTCCTTTAACTGCTTATTATGCCCTCTTAACTAATATTTTTGATGCTTAAATTCCATCTCCAACTTTTTCCTCATACTCTTGTCCTTTAAGATTTTAAATAAAAGCAGCATATCCCCCCTCTCTCTCCTATTCTTCAGAGTCCACAAACCCAATGTTCCTAATGTCCCCTCATAATCTAACCCTTCAGAACTTGAAATCATCCTTGTGTATGTCCTCTGTGGCCTCTCCACCATTTTGACATCCTTAACTAAATAAGGACTCCATACCGCTGAACAGTAATCAAATAGGGGCCTCCCCTGGGTCATATACAATGGCATCAGAACCTCCTTACTTCTAGAGTGGAAACCTTGTCTAATACTATTTACCAAAAACATAGCCTTGTTTGATATGTTTCTGCACTGTAACTCATTGTTCAAATCTCCTTGGATATAGATTCCTAGGTCCCTTTCACATTTTGATACTTTTAGTTTTACGCTCCTCATATAATAATTTTGGTGAACATTTTTCTTTCCTATGTGCATTATAATGCATTTCTCCTAGTTAAAATGCATTCCATTCACATCTGCCCATTCCAAAATTTGTATTATATCACTTCCAAATGTCAACCTTTCATCAAAAGAATCTACTACTCCTCCAATTTTTACGTCTTCTGCAAATTTCACCAACTTATTCCCACTTCCTATATCCAAATCATTAATAAATAAACCAAATAATAACAGTCCCAGTACCGACCCCTGTGAAACACCACTCCCCACCCCTTGAGGTTTGGATAACACACCCCTAATCCTTACCTGCTGCTTTCTGTTTGTCAACCACTGTTTTACCTAATTAACAATACTAGGATCTATCTCCATTTTAATCATTTTCTCAATGATCTTGTTATGGGGTACAGTGTCAAAAGCTCAACTAAAGTCCAGTAACACCACATCCACACTTTTTTTCTTCATCTACCCATTTATGTATATGTTCATAAAAAATAGTGAGATTTGTCTCACATGACCTGCCTGCGACAAATCCATGCTGAAACTAATCCATTTTTCCCTTTTTAACCATACTGTCCTTTATTTCCTCACTAATAATACCCTCAATTATCTTCCCCACCACTGATATCAGACTCACAGGTCTGTAATTTACTGCCTGATCTCTTTTTCCCTTCTTGTAAATTAGCACCACATATGCCCTTCTCCACTCTTCCGGCACCACACCTTCACCCGGTGACCTTTGTCCCAGCACGGTTATGACAGTTACCAGCTCATGCATCAACTCTTTTAACATATACGGGTGTATGTCATCTGGACCTGCCACTTTATCCCCTTTTAACCCTTGAATTTTTTTCATCACTTTTTCTTTTGTTATTATTTCTTTTGGATCGAGATTTCTACCTTTTTTCACCCTAATTTCCAATCCAGTGCTCTGCACCTTATATACAGAACTAAAACATTTGGCCAATTAATTTGCCATCTCCAGTGTTTCTGACACTACCTGCCTTTAATAATGGGCATACCATATTACTTCTTCCCCTCTGTCTATTCATATAGCCATAAAAGCTTGTTTTGTTCTTATTTATTGCCAGTCTCATTTCAAGCTGCTTTTTTGATTTGTTTATTTCATTTTTCAGCTTCCTTAATATTTTTCTATACCTACCTTGTTTATCGGTGTCTCATCCTTTTTCATCTCCTGAAGGAGACCTTCTTTTTCCTACACAGTTTAATTATATATTTTGTTAACCGTGTTTTTTTCTTTATTATAAACTCTTTTTTGTGGAATAGACTTTTCCTTGATCTCGTTTAATTTTTCCAGGAATAATTCCCATGCTTTCTCAATATAATTTCTTTCTACCATATATTCCTAATCAATATTCATTACTGTCTCTCTCATTTCCCTATAATCCCCCTTTTTATATAAGTACTGAATGGTATTTCCCTTAACCAATTCCATTTCCCAATCTAATTTAAAACATACAGACTCATGATCACTCATCCCTACCTTTGGCTGAATAGCTACTTGTTTAACAATATCACATCTGTTTGTGAGAATGACATCCAATATATTTTCACCCCAGTTGCTTCCTATATACACTGCTGAATACCTACTGCCATCAACCCTTCATGGAATCTACTTGAAATGCTATTACCTTTCTGATATTCATCCCATTTAATTTCTGGCATATTTAAATCTCCTATCATAACCACATCTGTATCTTCTGCCAGCCCAACCATATACTCCAGGAAGGCTTCTGTCTCTAATGTATCTGTATCTGGTGCTCTATAAAACACTGATAACATAATTGTTTCCCCCATTACTCCGAACAGTTCAATTGTTATTATTTCAGCTTTTCCCAACTCCACTAGGTCCTCTATTCTCCTACTCTTCAGATCTTCATGAACAAAAAGAGCAACTCCTCCCCCTCTTCTTTCCCTTCTATTTTTGCTAATCACCTTATACCCAGGTATGTTCTGAGACCAACCATTTTCATTCTTCCACCAAGTTTCTACAACACCTACCACATCCAACTCACTCTCTTTAACTATAATATCCAGTTCTGATCTCCATGCCTCATTTAAACTCCTTGCATTAAAGAACATTCCCCTCAAGGACTTCACCCTTCTGACTTTATTTCTGTTTACCACTTTTATCCTTCTTTGTCCTTTGTTTTTCCCCCTGCCATTTAGTTAAAACTAATTTTGATTTCATTTTTCAACCTCATTCCCAATACCCTGCTACCATTAAAATTTAATAGGAATCCATCCTCACAAAACAGATCATTCCTGTTATTAAATGTATTCCAATTCCTAATGAATCTATAACCACTTAAATCAGCCCATTTCAGCAGCCATTCATTTGTCAAGGCTATTCTTTTTTGTTTATAAACTGTTGCCCTAGGCTCAGGTAATATTTCTGAGATCAAAATCTCACTCCCTTTTTCCATCTAATTTTTCAACTAGCTTGTTATAATCTTTCAGTATTTTTGGCAAGGTCTTTTTTGCTATATCATTAATGCCAATGTGAATTACAGCAATAGGATTTTCCCCAGCTGCTTTAAAATTATTATCTACCATGTCATACAAATCCAATGTCCCTGCACCAGAAAAACTACTCACCATCCTATTCTTTTTATCATTCCTACAAATATACTGATTTGTATATTTTATGATTGAGTCTCCCATAACCACCACCTGTCTCTCTGCTGGCTCCCCTATTTCCTCATACGTTTCTTCACTCTCTCTTCTCCCTCACCATTTCTTTAAATATCCTCCCCCAAAGTCTCATACCTACAGTGGCGTGAAAAAGTATTTGCCCCCTTCCTGATTTTCTCTATTATTGCATATTTGTCACACTGGATTTTTCAGGTCTTTAGAGAAAATGTAATATTAGATAAAGGGAACCTGAGTGAACAAATAACACTTTTTTTTTTTTTAATTTCACTTATTTAATGAAAAAAAGTTAACTAACACCAACTGGCACTGTGTGAAAAGTAATTGCCCCTTATACTTAATAACTGGTTACGCCACATTTAGCTGCAATGACTGCAACCAAACACTTCCTATAATTCAATATCAGTCTTTTACATTGCTGTGGAGGAATTTTAACCCACTCTTCCTCATGAGAACTGCTTTAATTCAGTAACATTTGGTAGGTTTTGAGGCATGAACTGCTCGTTTCAGGTCCTGCCACAGCATCTCTATTAGGTTTAAGTCTGGACTTTGACTAGGCCACCAAAACTTTAATTTTACTTTTTAGCCATTCTGATGTGGACTTGCTTTTGTGTTTTGGATCATTGTCTTGCTGCATGACCTAACCACGCTCAGCTTCAGCTGACGGAAGGATGACCGGACGTTCTCCTTAAGAATTTTCTGGTACAGAGCAGAATTCATGGTTCCTTTAATTATGGCAAGTCATCCAGGTCCTTAGGCAGCAAAACATCCCCACACCATCACACTACCACCACCATGTTTGACTGTTGGTATGGTGTTCTTACTGTGGAATGCTGTGTTTGCTTTAGCGAGACATTATGGGATCCATGTCATCCAAAAGTTCCACTTTGGACTCATCTGTCCATAGAACATTTTCCCAAAAGGCTTGTGGATCATCCAGGTGCTTCTTGGCAAATGAGAGACGGCGTTTATGTTCTTCTTGGTTAGCAGTGGTTCCTCCTGCTACTCTCACATGAAGCCCATTTTGCCCAGTCTCTTTCTGATTGTGGAGTCATGAACACTGTCCTTAGCTGAGGCAAGAGAAGCCTGCAGTTCTTTGGATGTTGTTTTAGGATCCTTTGAGACTTCCTGGATGATTTTACACTGCCCTTGGAGTAATTTTGGCAGGCCGCCCACCCTGGGAAGATTCATTACTGTTCCAAGTGTTCTCCATTTGGAGATTATGGCTCTCACTGTGGTTTGATAGAGTCCCAGAGCCTAGAAATAGCTTTGTAACCCTTTCCAGACTGATAGAGGCAACACATTTTTTCTGATCTTTTCAGGAACTTCCTTTGATCATGGCATAATGTGCTTGTTGAATCTTTGTGCTGGTAACATGACTCTGATGGTAGGGTCAAAATAAGTGAGGTTTATATTGAGCAGGGCTGACTGTAATCAAGCCTGGCTGTGTTCAATCAGCTGACTCTAATTATCCCTTTAATTGGGCTGATTTAACTAGGGGGCAATTACTTTTTCACACAGTGCCAGTTGGTGTTGGTTAACTTTTTTCATGAAATAAATAAAATAAGTAAAAAAAAAAGTGTTATTTGTTCACTCAGGTTCCCTTTATCTAATATTATATTTTGCCTAAAGACCTGAAAACATCGAGTGTGACAAATATGCAATAATAGAGAAAATCAGGAAGGGGGCAAATACTTTTTCACGCCACTGTATTTCTCACGGATATTTCCTCATAACTTAAGTCTTCTCCCCATTTCCATTCTCCAGATTTACATTCCCCTCTGCTCCCGCCTTTTCATTTAATCCATTTAAATCCTGCTCCATTCTAATATATCCTTAGACTGGTTGTAAAGGACTGGCTTCCCTTATTTTCTTTTTTGTTTTTCTATTTACTCTCCTATCCAATGTACTATTGTTTCATTCATCATCATTTATCTTTCTTTTTCCTGTAACATTTTTTGACCCAGAACTATCCCTCCCTGCCTCATTCTTATTAAGACTAGACATGATTTTCAATCTCTCAGCAAGTGCCATCTGACTTCTTTCCAAAACTTCCAGCCTTTCAGTGACTCTACTTAGATTTTCACATAGTTCTTTATTTGTCTCACACTTTTTACACTTATAGGAGTCATAATCAACCCCTAATTCAGCCACTATAAACATTAAACAACTGTCACAGCATACCATCAGATCCCCCTCCAATGTTAGTAAGGAAGACATGTCTCTCTGTCTGTTGCCACCTAACAACTCCATTTTCCTTACCAACTATGATTTTACCTTAAAAATTTTTCCAGTAGTCAGTCTCTTCTCCTTCTCCCCTCTCCCTGCTAACATGCAAGCACATGCACAGATGTGCATGTCTGTGCATCTCAGCACAATGCATACACTCACACCACTTGCATGAGCTTCCAAATTTAACTGCCCAGAACCTGGACATTACAAGGGTTCCCACTCCCTATGCTTCAGCTGTGTCCTATTCAGGGCAATTTAAAAAACAGAGCAACTAGCTCTAGCAGACATCTCCCCAATAAAAACATGCCTAATTTCAGACACACTCCCTGCTATGGTCCAACAGGTTTATCTATATCCAATCCCCTCTGCTAAGCACATCGAGGGTCTAGTAGATGAGGTACAAACTATAGGGATACAGCTACATGTTTTCTGAAGCCCATGAAACTCCAGCAGTCAGCAACACCACGTGCTCACAGTACCTTTTTGGCTCCTGCCACCTTGTCCCATTGCTTTTGGCTGTCACACAGTTCAAGCAGTTGCCTTGAAAGTACTGCTTGCATGAGTTTTGATCTCTTCCAAAGCATATAATGTTGTTTATCTTGGAATAAAACTTGTCAGGCACAACAATAGGGTTTACACCAAATGATCCAAAAACTGTACTGACAGTGAAGAGCTGCATTCTGTTACTTTTATTCTACAATACCAGCAGTCTAGCTCATATTGCAAGATTAGATAGTCAAGTATGATACATCAGGCTCAGGTCAAGATCATGCCCATCTCAGGGTGGGCCCTGGAGTACCAATGAGATATGATCACATGGCCACCTTTATCAGATAAGTAAATTTGAACTGTGGGTCACAGCCTCTATGATATTCCCAAATCTTGACATCATGGGAACTGAAAAGCAGTAAGGGAGATGTTGTCAGGGTAAGGAGAGTGATCATGGGCAAAGCCAGTATGTTTAGCAATAAGAAACAAGGAAACAAAGAAGGGACTTATTACTTTATTATGATATTATGAATGATCCATTGTTAATGATGGGATTGTACATTGATTACAAAAATGATTCTCTTAGTGTAAGAGGTCATCCTCTTCAAGTAAAAAATAAATAGATTTAAAACTACAAAAATAATTTTTTTTTTTTTTTACCATACGAACTGCTAATTTGTGGAATAGAGTACCATTGGAAGTAATAACAAGTTCCAAAAAGAGCAATTTAAAAATCACTTGGATAAATATATCTCTGAAGGGGGAAATATGCAGTATTTTATTCTTTCATAATGGAGCTACTTTTGGGCATTGGCCTTTTTCTGTTCCAGTTAACTAAGTGAAACTAAGTGAAGTAACACCAACTGGTTGAAATTTGCTCTCGGTAAGCAAAAGCATCCAGTTTGTAATGTTTACTGAATGTATGGATGGTTGACCAAGTTCTGTCTGAACCTATCTCTTCTGCCAATGCTTTGTTTCTCTTGTCCCATGATTGAAGGGCCTCTGAAATAATCCTTTGTAGTGATGTCAGCAGCTTTGTATGACTCTGTTTTTGTCTTGAAATCATGATGCAATAGTGAACTTGAATACTGCCACTCCCATCTTGTACCCCTTACTGATGATAAAGAATCTATCTGTCCATCTCACCTCTCAATTCTGGCCTTAAGGTCTTAATTACTCTGGGCATGTCTAGTATAATGAGATCTTTGTTTTGTGTTATAAATGATTCTGTAGTGAAGTTGGGAGAACAATAACTAGGTTTTCATGAATGAGGATGTCATTTTTGGGATGAACAATGGTAGAGTCCTCAGGGTTTCAAATTTCAATCTAGGATTACAATACCTTTGAGCCAAGACTCTTTTACAAAGGTTCCATGTCAACATGTGCAACAGTCATAATTTTTAGTTACAAACATATATCATTGACTTACAGACATGTAATAACCAGTACAAAGACTTGCGCTATGTGCAAAACAAGGGAAGGGTGGGTGGTGGGGAGAAGTGAGGTAAGAGATCGAGGGGGGAAGGAGGTGCAGGGGTTAAGGGGGAGTATGAGAGGTGGTTGGGGTGGGGGCAGTAGTGGAGATATGGAGGGGAGGTGGACAAGGGTGGGAGACAGTTCAGCCATGGGGCCTTGCCAAGGGAATATGACAGGTAAGGGGCTAGGGGTGCAAAGACTGATTGTAAGTGCTGGGTGCTGGGGCATGTGCAGCTTGAATGGTGGAAATGTTAAGATGGGCAATTGCAGGATACAAGCTGTGAGAGGCGTAGCTTGGACTTGAAGAGGCCGAGTGTTGGAGTGATCACAATGTCACTGCCAAGAGAGTTGAGCCAGTTGGATGCCCGATATACGAATGATCTTTGTCCTTGGGTTGTGCGACATTGTGGGATATGTAATAGATGGGAATTGGCTCTCCTTGTTGTGATGTTCCTATGTCTAGGCTTAAGGAGGGCACAGACACCAGGTGGGGCAAGCCCCATTATAATTTTCTTGGCCGTGATGCAGGTTTGGTATTTTATGTGTTTGTCCAGTTGAAACTATCCAGATTGGGAATAAAGGTCACAAATGTGGGTACAGCGATGTGAGCCAGTGATGAGATGACAGGCCTTATTCAGGGAGGTCGTGATACGTTTGAGAGCAGTGGTAGTTGCAGACCCCGATATGATAAGACCATAGTTTATGATGCTGACAATGGAGCTTTGGACAGCCACTGATAGTGCTTCTAGGGTTAGGTGTTTCCTGTGCCAGAATAATATGCCTAACCTCGCATTGGCAGACTTTTCAACATTGCTGATATGGACAGCGTATGAGAGGTGGGGATCAAGAGTGGTGTCGAGGTACTTGAACGATTGTGTTTGCTCCAGGATGGCTTCTTGTTCGGTTGCAATGGAGAGGTGGAGTTGTTTATTTTTGTTGTGGGGGCTGCAGAAGACCATAGACTTGTTTTTTTTTCTGATTGAGAAGCAGTTTATGATTTAGGAACCAGGATTCAATGGAAGAGAAGCCCGCTGAAGTTTATTTTGTAATTGGATTGGATCAGGGTCCAAGGTGAGGATCACAGCATCATCAGCGTAGAGAATTATTTGTTCTGGGCAGCTGTCCGGTAGTGAATTTAAGAATAGGCTGAAGAGGAGGGGTCCAAGAATGGAGCCCTGGGGAACTCACGAGCAGACCCGTCTAGGGTCCAAGAGTGTATCAGTGATTCTTACTGTTTGGGACCGTTCTTCAAAGTAGCTCTTAAACCAGCCAATGGAGTCAGTTGACTGCCCAGCGTTCTGAAGCTGGACAAGCAGGAGGTTGTGATTGATGGTGTTGAAGACTTTAGTTAAGTCAATGTAGATTAATCCTAGTAGTTCACCGGAGTCAAGTGCGTTGTGGATTGCACCAGTGAATTCAAGTAGGGCTGTGGTGGTGCTGTGACCTTTGCAGACCCCCTGTTGTTACTTGCACAGGATGTTGTACGTATCCAGGTATTCTGAGAGCTGGTCCAAGATGATGCATTCTAGTGCCTTGGGGAAGGGGCTAGTAGGTAGATAGGTCAGTAGTTATCATGGGCAGTTTTGTCACCACTTTTATGGATTGGGGTGACAGTGGCAGATTTCTATCTGTCCAGGAAATGGATAAGGCTGAGGGAGAGGTTGAAAATTCTGGTCAGAGAACTGAGCACTTCATCAAGTGTGAGATACAGGATTTTGAGATTGAGGGAGTCATTACTGAATCTTGATTTACCAAGGGCTTTGGTAACATATTTGCATACTTGGTGAGCCTTGACTGCTTTGATGTAGAAGCAGGGGGAGCTGGTGGGGGTAGTGTTCATTGCAGACAGAAGGGCTTCACCATCTTTGAAGTAGTCCTGGGGTAGAACAGCTCTGAGGTCAGTAAAGGATTTGTTAAAGGTATCTGCAATGGTTTTTGGGTTGAGGGTTGTGGTTCCATTGATGTTGAGTATTGATGGGGGGGTTTGGGTGGATTCCCGGTGAGTTCCTTTATGGTCTTCCAGAATTCCCGACCATTGCTCCAGGACTCAGGAGTTTGTGAGGGCATGCTTATAGTCAGCAGACTTTGTTTGCTGAATGGTTTTGGTGCGGTCATTGCAGGCACATGTGACTCATGTGACTGTCATGAAAGAACAGCAGAAATGGTTGCTTGTGTGACAGTGTGCTGTTAGTTTATCCTTATAGCAGAGCATATGGCTATCAAGAAGACTGTCTTGAGTGCCATCCACTATAGTTCTACCATGCTCATGGGTTTGAAAGGAGCCTTGGTCAGAGCATTTAGTACCAGGTTGAGGTCTTAGGAAGATGTAACCTGGTAGACTGTAGGCATGAGCAGGGATGTGACTATAAGAACCTGATCACATTAATGTGCGACCCAGACAGAATGTTGTATATTAGTGTTCTGTATGCCCCTATGGAGGACAGTTGAACCAATGGAGAGGCTAGGGATAGGCTATTGACTAGCCTGTGCTGGAGAAACAGCAGCATCTGAAGGTTTGTGGCATCTTCCAGGTTGAGGTTCTGTTGCAAGCACCACTGTCAAAAGACCCCACACAGTGCCTCTTGTATGTGACATTTATAGAGGGCCTTCTGGATTGGAGTAATGCATCAGTCACTGCTATATATCTGAACCCTGTTTCAGTATATCATGTCTGCATGGTATTTTTCAATGATCTAGAGCCATGCTGTGAATGATGCTCACCATGTCCAGTATGGAGATATCAGTAACACTGCAGATCTTGTTTGACAAACTTTCCTGATAACTTAAGGGAATTCGTCCCGTGATGGAGGTGGTAATGAAACAGGCTCATCAACGACATACCTCACCCACCTCACGTGAAAAGCAGCATCCGAAAAAACCCAAGGCACAAGGGGACAAAAGTAATCCACCTTTGAATCAACCAATTCCACTTATGGAGGACAGGTTCCTACAAGAACTGGAACTCTTCAAGCAGACTGAAAGATATAGCCATGGAGATAAAATCCATGTGAAGTGACATGTCTGATTTCACCAGATGGGTTGGTGACTCAGAGGCCCCAATCAAATCAGTGGAGAGTTGGCGAGACAAAGAGAATCCAGAATTGACTTCACTGAGGCAACAGGTACAAAAACTATAATTGAAAACAGAGGATTGGGAGAGAAGAATTAGAAGGAACCACATCTTAATGTGTGGCCTACCTGAGAAGGAAGAAGGTAACAATATAATCCTGTTTCTCCAGAAGTTCCTAGAGAAAGTGGCAGGCTCCTCTCCACTACACTCAGGCTACCAAATAGAAAGAGCTCACCGTTCCCTCCAGGCCCCAAATGGGAGAACCACCTAGTCCCATCATATTAAAATTTCTAAGTTACATTGAAAAGCAACATGTCCTGATAAAAACCAGGGAACTGAAGGCAGTAATGTGGGAAGGGAACAAGATCCACCATGTGCAGGATTTGCCATATGAAGTTCAACAGAAACAAGCAGCATTTCATCCTACAGTAACCAAGCTAGTGGCAGCCAGTATCCCTTTCAAAATGACATACCCTGCAACATTACAAGTATCCATTTTGGGCAGCTGGATAGCTTGTGAATCACCGCAGCAAGCCAATTCCAACCGAGTCAGCAAGTTACCCAAACTTTTCAAACCAGGATGAGTATTACATCAAATAAATTTTTGGGCTTAACTAATAGGAGACTGAAAATCTGTTAGTACTTTTTTGGAACCAACATGCCTTAGTATTATCAATTATTTTAAATTGTATACTGAATTTCTTACCAGGGTGCTGGGGGCCACATGATGGAAGGGAGGAGAGAGATTATTCAGCCAAGGTGCCTTACTGTTTCCCTCATACCAACACTAGGGACAGTAATTACCTTTTATCCAAATTGGACCCATCCAGTAGGAACAATGATTTCCAGGTGTGTTTGTAAGGGTCATTAATCAAGTAGGACTGCCTGAGTGTCCGATTTATTAGTTCCCCCTTGTGTACTTCCTTCACAGAGGTTTATTTTCTTATGTTAGTACCATTAACACCTCTAGTACTACAAGGGACTCCCATCTCATGGCTCCTTTTGGTGTATGCACCCCATACAATGTTTGATAAGTAGCTTACGTGGTTTATATTTCCCTGTTCTTTCCACCTGGCCTGCTGACTAATAGGCAGTGGAATGGCTATATTAAGGGAATTGTTTTTATTTAAATGTCCAATTACTGGATGTTTCTGAGCAATTGAAAGGTAACAACTTAGTTTACCATGTAAGGGACTAGCTTTCTTAAATGTTCATTAATAGCTTGATCAGTTGCTTGGGTAGCTTGCCCCTGTAGCTTTTTCCCCACAGGGCATATAACAATTTCTTAGTATTAACTATCATAAGAACATTTATTTCTTAAATTCAGTATGGGGGGAGGGAGGGCAGGTTGCCCTGTTTGGTGTAGGCTCTGGTTGAACTGCACAGTGGGCTAATTTGTGGGGGGTTCAGCCTCATAATACTCCACTTTCTCTTTATATATGGAAAGGTGTTGGTTATTATTACTACTTGAGACCACAGCCATCCTACAGTTCCTATGTGCGGTCTTTAGTTATATGGGGAATGTTTTTAGAGGTCATAAGGGGTTGGTCTCATATGTTAGCAATAACTGCAGCACATTTTTGTTTTTGGATTTCTGTTGAGACCGGTGTACATAGTTATATCTTAAAGGGGGAAGAAGGAAGCGCCTCAAGAGATTATAACTTTTTGGTTACACTGCTCCCTATTAGTGGGATGGGGGGATTTTCAATAAAGTTTCACTTTTGGTATCATCATTTTGGATTATATTTCTCGTGTTCAGTATATGCTCATACTATCAGCTTTATTCTTACTACAGTAAGTTTGTGTCTGGGGAACTCAGGGCAACATATGATTTCTTGTTGGATACAGAATTGTTTATGTTGGGGGGTGGTGAGGATATCAGTCTCCAATCAGTGTACCGTTTGTTCAGTACATTAAATAAAGATAATGGCTAGTACTTTAACAAAATTTTTGTCATGGAATGTCAGGGGAGCTCGGGAGAATCCCAAGAGGTGCCAAATTTTCAAGCACCTTTCACTGCTACACTCCACTATCTCTTTTATTCAAGAGACCTATCTGCTTCCTACTGAAGTCACTACTCTAAGGAGGCAAAATATTGACCAAATCTATGCCTCAGGAAATTTGACTGCCAGTGGAGGAGTGACCATTTTGATTAATTGATCTGTATCCTTCCAAGCAGACCAAATTATTGCAGATCCACAGGGGAGATATATACTGGTAGTTGGCACCTTGAGTCGCATGAAGGTACTACTGGGTAGTGTTTATGGTCCAGTCGGAGGGAACCCAATTTTCTTTATAGATCTCACTAATAAGATATCCCCTTTAATACTGTTAGCAGTAATACTAGGTGGAGACTGGAATCTCCCTCCTACTCAAGACTGAGATCGCTCTAATGTACCCATATGACCAACATCTACAACACGGAAAGCCCTACACAAATGTTTCAACTTTTTAAGTCTTTGTGACCCTTGGAGGTTACTGAACCCCAATTCCCATACTTATTCCTTCTAGTCTGCAGTTCACCACTCCTCCTCTAGATTAGACTATATAGTAATTAGCCGCTGTCTTTTATCTGGTCTACATAATGCAGGCATTGAATCTATTGTTTTATCCGATCATGCCCCAGCCTGGATCTCCATAGTCCTGGACCCTATATATAAAAAAGACCCTTCCTGGAGATTAAATACCCAATTACTCAAAGATGAACATACAGTATCCAAAGTCTCTTCCCTTATTCAGTCCTTTCTGGAGAACAATCAGAACTCGGTTCCAAGAATAGACCACGAATGGTGTGAACTAAAATGTTTTCTAAGAGGGGAATTCATTAGACTAGTGTCTACCCACAAATGAAAAAGGGAAGCACAAGCAATATCCCTTTTGGCCCAGATTCATGTACTAGAACAATCTATCTCAGCCTCATCACCCCATTCCCAAATAAAAGCCCTTTTAGTTCTAAGGAATCAATATGCCTCCATTCTCCAGGAGAAGGCTGAATATGCCATATTAAGAACTCAGGTGAAGTATATTGAACATGGCAAAAAAGCAGGCCATCTGTTAGCCCTATGCCTTTGGAAACTTGAAGCCTCCAGAAATATACCTGCAATCCAAGACTCTGATGGGGTAATTAAAACTCACCCAAAGGATATTGTCACCATTTTCAAACAGTTTTATTCATCCCTATATGGCAAGTGACCTTCCCCACCTTCTAAGGAGGATCTCATTGCATACATTACATCTACAGACTTCCCCTTCCTGACAAACTTCCATCAGGACTTCTTGATATCTGAATTATCTCCACAAGAAATAGAAATAGCCATTACCTCTCTGCCTCTAGACAAAGCTCCAGGACCTAATGGTCTTCCCTCTAACTTTTTACAAAACTTATATCAAAGAATTAACCCTCATTCTCCTCTGTTTCTACAACTACCTCCTCTCTGGTGAAACTATAGATTCTTCATTATTGGAAGGTACCATCATCCTTCTTCTTAAACTGGACAAACCTCCCTCCAGCCCTGCTAACTATCAACCCATATCATTGTTAAACTGTGATATAAAGATACTAGCAAAAATTCTGGCTAATAGAATTGAAAAAGTATGGACCTGCCTCCTCCGTCCGGAACAGGTAGGCTTCACACTGGGCAGATCATCATCGGATCACATCCGGATACTCACACATTTTCCAAATAGCTGAATCCCAGACCCTACCAATGGCATTAGTATCATTAGATGCAGAAAAAGCATTCAATCATCTAGATTGGACTTTCCTATGGGAAACACTGTGAATGATGGGGTTCCCTCTCTAGTTTGTCAAGTGGGTTAAGGCTTTGTATGCCTCCCCTTCAGCTAGAATCCAGTGTAATGGGCTACTCTCTTCCTCTTTTCCTCTTCATATGAGCACTCACCTGGGCTGTCCCCTCTCTCCTTTCCTCTTCAATTTATATCTAGAACCACTCCTCAGACAGTTAAAAGCATTTCACTCTATAGGGGATATCCAGATTGGAAAGCTGAACCCCAAAATATCGGTTTATGCAGATGAAATTCTGCTACACCTCTCCAACCCAATCTCCTCTTTTGCAGGAAGCTCTGGAAATAATCCACACTTTTGGAAAATTTTCAAACTACAAACTAAATCTGAACAAGACAGAAATGTATCCACTAAACTGTGTTACACTCAATCATGCCTTTTCCTCTTTTGGAGTGCAGTGGGCTCCTCAATATATTAAATATCTGGGAATTGATCTCACCACAGACCAGGTTCTCTTGCATAAGCTTAATCTCTTTGATCTCTGGATCACCATTCAGCAGGATCTTTCACATTGGAGAACTCTGTCACTGTCCTTATGGGGTAGAATCAACATTATTAAAATGAACATCCTCCCAAGATTGTTCTACCCCCCTCAACATGCTGAATATTTGGCTACCTTTAACCTTCTTTAAACAGATACATACTGATATTTCTTCTTTTATCTGTCTTGACAAAACTGCTTGAAGGGCATATCATAAATTATGCTCACCCAAGGAGCTTGGAGGATTTTGCCTTCCTAACTTCCTGTTATATTACTGGGTGAGTCATCTCTACAAGTGTGGAAAATGGTTGTCCCTATCTCAGCGATGACAGTCAGATTATACACCCATCTTGCTACAAGCCGAGTCTGCCATATTTACTAGTTGCAAACTGGACCCTGTGAGCATAGTCTATGCCCCCAGTGAAAGTGCTACCACCAGCCTTATACAAATCTCCAGTTGGTACTTCCCTCGGAGTCCTATCCCTACTGGGCGGCCAAAATAAATTCTTTCCTCTTATAGATTCTTCTCAGCCTATCTTCCTAACCCAAATATTCAAGATTGGGTGGGTACCTATCTTAAAAACCTGGTTAAACATACCGCATGACTCTAAAATTTCAGATTTTTATTCCAACACCACCATACTCACCTCTCAAGAGATAATTTATAAATTTAGTTTTCAACCATCATCATATTTCAAGGTATATCAAATACGACACTTATCAATTAAGCTATTTGGTCAAGAACTAAAACCCTCCAGGTTTGGAGAACTCCTGCACCAAATTTCTGGCCCATCTTATCAATTCCATGGAATTTCCACAATAAATAAAATCCTGCTCACCTGCCCACAACCTCCTTCCCCAAAAGGATCCACTATGTGGGATAATCTCATACCTGGCCTAGATCTTAACTGACCGCTCCTCTGGAAAAATCTCTATACCTGTATTTCCCAGGACAGGTTTAGGCTAAACCAATAAAGAATTCTAAACAACATGTACTACACAGCAGTGAAACTGGTGCAGATGGGCCATCTTAACACCCCATTATGTATCAGATGTAACATGGAGGAAGGATCTCTATTACATATCTTCTGGACATGTGTGAAAGTATCTCTCCTGTGGACACAAATTGAAACTCAATTAGATCCACTTCTAGGATTACAAGGCCTATTTACCCTGGATATTAGTATTATTGGGGAATTCATGAAAATCCAAGTTAAAGAAAAAAACATATGG
This sequence comes from Neoceratodus forsteri, assembly GCA_016271365.2. Taxonomy (NCBI): domain Eukaryota; kingdom Metazoa; phylum Chordata; order Ceratodontiformes; family Ceratodontidae; genus Neoceratodus; species Neoceratodus forsteri. The sequence goes on from CM057459.1 coordinate 824,113,436, forward strand.
CCCTCATCTCATTGGCAGTCAAGAAATTAGTTCTAGGCACTGATGGATCTAGGCGACCATCACATATTCGAATGGCTGCACGAACTATCCTTTTCTTTTAGAGCAGAACAACTAATTGCCAGTGCTCATCACTGCACTCTTGCTTTTCACAAAAAATTGGGGAAATTATATGCACTATTTTCAGGATAGTTGCTTCTTTTGGTTTCTGCAAACCCCCCTGACAAATCTTAATAGTGTTACATTCCTGATCATAATTGTGAATATCTCATTAATAGAACATTCTGCAGGTACTGAACTCAATATTTAAATATGCCTCGCTTGGGGTGAGGGATAGGGAATGGAAGGGTAGGGTTTGTGGGGGAAGTTTGGGAGGGGGTATAAGGGGGAGAGAGGGGTGAGTTTGTGATTTAACCAATTGCTGTATGACTGTTTATCTCTGTAGAAATGTTTTCTTTTTCCTTCCTGTTATGTATGTATGTTACATGAAATCAATAAAATATATTTGATTAAAAAAAAAATAGAATGGGACCAAATACTTTCTCCCCTCAAGACTGAAGATTCTTGGATAATCTTTAAGGAGATACTACTTGAACTGGAACAACAATATGTTCGAGAAAAAAGGAAATACAACAACAAGGGAAAAACCCCAGCATGGTATAATCAATCTATTAAAAAGCAAAGAACTAATCAATTAAAACTATTTACACAATTAAAGACATGTCATATTGCCCAGAAAGATGAAATCTTACAAAAAATAAAGGGTAGCAGTCAAGGAATTAAAGAAGCAAATCATCCTAGCCAAAAGGAATCTTGAATTATGTATTGCTCATACCAAGGATTCACACAAATCTCTTTTCTTCTATCTAAATGGAAAAAAGGGGAATACAAGAACTGTGGGACCACTGACAAAAATAATATTACAATTACTTCTGACACAGTGACTGCCAATGAATTTAATAAATACTTTTGCTCAGTATTTGAACAAAATACCCACAGTGTATCTATAACCCATTTACCCAGTCCTTCCAGTTATTCTTTTTCACTTCAGGAAATAAATAAACTTTTGGGCACCCTAAAAAAAAAACCAAAAAAACAAGTCCAGGTCCTGATAATATTAATGCCAGACTCATATTAGGAACAACTGACACAATTGCACCCCCCCACACACTCACTATTATCTATAATAAATCCTTTCAAGTATCCAAGACACCATCTGACTGGCTAACAGCAATAGTCACACTGATATTTAAACAAGGTTCACACTCTAAAACCAAAAACTAGTGACCAATTAGCCTTACCTCTATACCCTGTAAACTTATGGAGAAGATAATTAAATCCCTAATCGAAGCAGAAATGAAATCATTAAACATTACAGACAACACACAGCATGGGTTTAAAACAGGTTACTCCTGTACAACAAATCTGATTTAATTTTACAATACTATGAGTAAAAATCTTTATTCCAAGGTACCAGTCGATGTTATTTTATTAGACTATAGTAAAGCGTTTGATAAAGTTTCACAAAATAAACTAGGGACTAAACTTATTAAATTTGGATTTTCGGCACAACTAGTTTCATGGGTTCACAGCTGGCTGAATGATAGAATGCAGAGAGTTAGGGTAAATAACAAATTCTCAGATATAGTAAAAATAACTAGTGCTGTCCCTCAGGGTTCTGTTTTGGGACCAATACTTTCTAACATCTTTGTTAGTGATATGATACTTCCATCCAAAAATATTATTGTTAAATTTGCTGATGATACTAAATTAGGGGGCAGTGTTGACAATGAGACAAATAAAACCCAGTTTAAAACAGATCTTGCTATTGTTGAACATTGGGCAGTAACTAACAAAATGTTCTTCAATGTGTTCAAATGTGCTGTATTACACTTGGGTAAAAAATAATCCCAAACAGACCTACTTGTTAAACAATATCAAAATTAGAGAATCTAGTGTAGAAAAAGACTTGAGAATATTGATTAATAATAAATTGTCCTTTTCTGAACATTGTAATAAAATAGAGAATCAAACTAACGCTCTTCTCAGTAGAATAAATACTACCTTTATTTCTAAATCTGAAGACTGTATTATGACCTTATACAGATCCCATATTAGGCCATATACAGACTATGGTTGACTTCTCTGGAGTCCTTATCTAATGCTGATATAAAGAGAATAGAGCAAATTCAACATAGGGTAGCAAAATTAGTTCCCCATCTTGCTCACTTAGATTATGATGAAAGACTGAGATGTACTGGGTTATATCCACTTAAATTAAGAAGACTAAGAGATGACTTACTCCGACTCTGTAAGATAATCCAAAATCCAGATCTAATGGTACAGTGTGGAATATCATTTACCACCAGTATTATGGATAAGAAAAAGAAACCATATGAGTTTACCCCATCAAGTGGCCGTAACAAAAAACTGGACAAATACATTCATTGCTTTCACAAGAGAGTTACTGGTGAGATTCTTAATAGGCAGAAACATGCCCATTACAACCTCTCTCCATTGGAACGGAGGGCTATACAAACACTAAAATCGAACCATAACATTGACATAAAAAAAGCTGATAAAGGCTCTGCAGTGGTGATATTGAATCGGGAAGATTACATTAGGGAAGCCAACTGGCAGCTAAGTGACCTTACTTACTACAAAGTACTGGGAAGTGACCCAACTACAGAATATAAAAGAGAACTACAGGAGTTAATTGGAACATTTCCAAACCATGTCCAAGACAAACTAAAGGCCCTCATCCCCAGTGAACCTAAGCCAGGGACATTGTACATGCTTCCTAAAATACATAAGCCTGGTAATTCTGGTAGACCCATAGTCTCTGGTAATGGTACCCTGACAGAGGGGATATCAGGGTTTGTAGAAGCTATTTTCAAACTGCTGGTTATACAAAGGGATAGTTACATCAAGGACACTACTCACTTCCTGTGTAAACTTTCTGGTTTTAAGGACTTACCACCTGATACCCTTTTAGCCATGATGGATGTAACCTCCCTCTACACTAATATTCCACACACAGATGGCATTTCAGCTTGCCTCAAATACCTGCATGACAAAGAATTGGACCCCAACATTGACCCTGGAGTTGTAGATAAACTCATTGAATTCATTCTGACACAACAACTTCAGCTTCAATGGTGAACATTATGTTCAAACTATGGGAACAGCAATGGGAACCAGGATGGCTCCACAGTGTGCTAATATTTTTATGGCGAATTTGGAGGAGGATTTTCTAAGGCACTGTACACATAAACCACCCACTTATTTCTGTTACATTGATGATTTGTTTATAATTTGTACAGAGGGCACTGACACACTGAAAGATTTTCATCAGGAACATAATAACCTCCACCAAACTATAAAGCTTTCCCGGGAATATTCTGCCACCAGTGTACATTTCTGGATACCACTGTCACTATTAAGGATGGAACCCTACATACCTGTCTTTACAGGAAACCAACAGACAGACAGAGATACTTACACAAGAAAAGTAATCACCCGAGCCACACAAAGAAATCTGTCATATATAGTCAAGTACTTTGGTATTACCACCTCTGTTCAAATGAGGAAGACAGAGACACACATCTGGTGATGTTGAAAAACACATTTATTGAGCAGGGACACTCATCGAGGGAAATTGACAGAGCAGTGGAACGTGCAACACAGGTTCCAAGAGAACAACTACTGCAATATAAGGAATGGATGACTACCAACAGAATACCCATAGTAGTCACATACCATCCTGACCTTGAACTTCTACTTAAGATTGTTAAGGATCTCCATCCAATAATTAGTGAGGATGAAACCCTTAATTATATTTTTCAAGAACTACCACTACTATCTTTTAAACAACCACCTAATTTAGCCAACCTGATTATTAGGAGTCAACTTGAACCGGAACAGAATACCATGACATCATATGGTACATGACCTTGTCATCAATGCACACGTAAGACATGTAACCTCATTTCCACTTCAGACTGTGTGGTTACATCACAAAACAGACTATTCAGGATATAGGGAAATTATACATGTACATCAAGTAATGTGGTCTATTTTATCCAATGCAAGAAATGTCCTAGCACAGGTTATGTGGGGGAGACAAGCCAACAACTCTGCACTAGAATGAATTCACACAGACATTCTATTAATCACAAGAAGACTGAGAAACCAGTAGCCCAGCACTTCTCCCAGGATGGCCACTCAATCTCAGATGTGTCTGTGATGGTCTTAAAAGGACATTTCAACAGTACACAACAGAGACGGGCTTCTGAAATTAGACTTATTTTCTTCTCAATATGGTGGAAGATGGATTGAACATTGATGCTGGTTATATGACACATTATTCCACTTAAACTTACACAGACTTTTACTTTAAAAGATAGACATAAATACTTTAGTTCTTCAGCGGGCCTTTGATTTTGTAAGTTTATGGTTGTCAACATGTTGACTTCTCACCTTAACACTGTGGTGAGTGTGTGTGTGTGTGTGTGTGTGTGTATTGATGTATGTATGTATGTGTGTGCTTGTGTGTGTTTTGCATGTGTTGTGTTTTTGTGTGTTGTGGGTATGGTGTGTGTGTGTAGGTGTTTTGTTTGTGTGTGTGTGTGGTGTGGTGTGGTATGTGTGGGTTGTGTTTGTTATATTTGTTGTGTGTTGTGGTTGTGTGGGGTGTGCAGGGCGTGTGTATGTATGGGGTGGTGTGGTGTATGTACACATGTCTGTGTGGGGGGAGCATGGCATGGGACAATTGTTATGTTGCTAGGACACTTAGTTTTCACAAATAGTGTACATTTACTTCCTTCTACTAGTTGTCAGTGGTTAGATTACACACTGTCACATTTTTAAATCTGTTCATATTAAGATGCATATTTCGTTTACTTGGGGGTTCATAAAATGTGTAATTACTTTGGATAATGATTAATATTGGTGCGAATGATGCTGTATTATGACTGTTGTACATACAGTATATCTCATTCCTACTAGTTACAGTATCTTTCCCAAGGAGAGAGAGAGAGGGAGAGAAAAGGAAAAAAAAGGAGGAGGCCTGGAAGATTTCATCCTTGGAAGTTTTCATTTAGATTCCTTAGACCGATTCTGTGCATTTTTGTTATACACTGACTTTGTGTTTAAATCTGCACTTATCAGGCTCATGGTCTCATTTTCTTGGGGGTCCTTGACAAGTATTTTTATTTGGCACTTACACTTACAAGTGATACTATCATGCATCATGTATATATGTATATGTTTAATTTGGGGCTCTTTTTCAACTTGCAGTTATAGCTAATTTCAAGATGTTGTCTCTCATTATCTGTTCTTTAATACTCCAGGACACTTGGAATGTAAGTTGTAACCTCATCTTACATATATTAGAGGGAATGCTATCATAGGGTTTTTTTTATCACTAGAATGCTTTCTTAGCATACTGAGACATTTTAAAATGTATGTGAGAAGAACTCTCTGGTTGTTGAGAATTCTTGATAACCTTTGCCTTTCTGAGGATCCTCAGTTAAAAACATACTGGTGTTAATTAGCTTCTCTGACGTAATCTTCTGTTATGTTTTAAATGTAAATTAAACCAATGAGAATTATTTCTGTTTTTTCAACATAATCTGGTGTTAATAGTATGGGATTTTCAAAATAACTGCCATAAAGCTTCTGAAGGAGGACTGGGTAGGTTCAAAAGCTAGAGCACTTTGTTCATTTCTGTAACATCCATGTTGGTCCAATAAAAGGTATCAAATCATTTGTTTCTGGATCTCATTTACCACCAGAAAAATTATGGCTAGGTGCCACAACAAATAGCTTGTGATTGACAGATCAAGAACTAATAAAAAGCAATCCTTTTTCACTGTTCAAGCACCCAGTGCATGGAGCTCTCTACTACGAGATATTATAGATTGTAAACATATTGATATTTTCAAAAGTGAACTTGACAAATGGTTATTAAAATAGAATATAAATTGAGAGGGAAAGGTAATATTCACATCAATTAAATGTTCCACATGTGTGGAGGACAATCCCAATGGGCCACGGCCCCCTTTTGCCCATCTAACCAAGTAACCAAGTAATCAATATTGCTGTTACCCTGGTGATTTTTTGTATATGTTGTCTATTAACATCCATCATAAGAGTGAGGATAGCATGGTCTGTGCTTGGTAGACCTTGGTGTTGAGGTCAAAGTCTGCTTTGGCAGCCTTCTGAATTGCTAAGACTTGTAGGAATCTCATATTCCATCTTACCGTGGGTACTAGGTTGGTACAAGATGCCAGCGTGCCTGTCACCTGCAGTTCTTGTGCCAGTGGTACTTTCTTGCATTATGAAAGAGAGGCAGTTTTCCCTATGACATTGTCCAGTCTCTTTTAACTGGGAAGAAGTATACTCTTCTCCTCGTTGATGATCCACCTGTAGATCTGTTAGAGTCATGAGGACTTGTTTGGTATCCTTTGCCTCTTGCTGTTTGGACCTTGTCCATATCTACTAGTCATCTAAGTAACGCACCACATGTATTCCCCATTCTTGTAGATGGGCTGCTAGCACTATTGAGACTTTGGTAAAGTCACTGGGTCCAGGTGCTAGGCTGAAGGGGAGTGCTTGATATTAGAAGTGGTGCCTCATGTGTAGAACCTGAGAAATTGGTGATGCGGTGGATTTGTTCATAAATGATGGTATGCATCTTTCATATCTAGGAACATCAGGTAAACCCCTAGCATATTGCTCTGATTGTTGACTGATTGTCTAAATTTTATATTTCTTTGATTGTATGTATTGATTTAAGAACTTTAAGTTGAGCACTGGGCTTAAGTCTCCCTTTTTTGTGGGGTCTACAAAGAAGATTGAGTAATCTCCTTTTCCCCTTTGCTCTTCTTGAACCTCTGAGGTGGCCCTGCATGCCAGTAGGGAATTGAAGATGACTTGAAGTTGCTTAGGTGCTGTCATTTTCCTTAAGACTGGGGATATTATGATCCTGTTTAAAATTGGTCTTTCCAAGAACTCTGTGGTGTAACTCTGAGAGACAACCTTCAGTACCCACTTGGATGTGATTGCTTACCACTGTTTGCCTCCTACTGTTGGTGCTAGTCATCTGGCTTATTTCTGCAAGTTACAGTTATTACGAAGACTGTTTATTGTTGTTGAAGGTTCTGGAGTTAAACCATCCTCAGCCTGAACCATTCTAGCTGCAGAACCTTTTTTTGTTGTTGTAGAAAGGCCTGACTAGAACAGTTACAAAAAAACTTGCCATAGCAGCAAATCTTTGAGGCGATCTCAGTCATCAGGTTACACCATTGGAACCTTTGCCATCAGAGACAGGGAATCCACATGGAAGATTTTCAGCAGTAGAACTGTTGCCGCCCACGCCATCTATGTCCGCCAACATCACCAACACTAAATAAGAGGTGGGCAGCCCCATTCCCTCTTCAGTTCCTTCCCTCTGGAGATGAAGGGAGCAAGGCTAACACCCTGGGGAACCACATGGAGACAGAGGGACCCATCTCTAGATATAAATGATGCAATACAGCAGATAGCCAGGTCCTGAACAGGAGCCCCAAGAAGGGGTTAGGTGGGAGGGAAATCATACCTGATGACTGAGATTCCCCTCAAAGATCTACTGTTATGGTAAATTTTTATGTAACTGTTCTATCTTCTTCAGGGGTATATCAGTCATCAGGATACACCATAGGAATGAGTACCAAGCAGTGACAAGTGAAAAGAGACAGTCTGAGATGCTGGATCTCCATAAACATAATACAAGTGACTTTGTAGCACAACCTTGCAAAATCCTGCACAGGCTCTTGAAGCAATGTCCAGACTGTAATGCTTGGTAAAGATGTGGACTGTATTCCAGGTGGCAGAAGCACCAATATCAGCGGCTGAGACCCCTTTGTAATTAGCCACTGAGGTAGAAGTTCCTCTAGTGGAATGAGCTTTGACAGCACCAGGCAGTACTTTGCCATACTTGTTGTAGCAGAACACAGTGCAATTTGCCAACCATTTGGATAAACATTCCTTAGAAACTGAAGTGCCCTCTCTACCTGGGGTGAAAGAAACAAACAACTGCTTAGACTTTCTGGACTCCATAGTCCAAAGCAGATAATACTTCAAAGTCCTCTGCACATCTAGGGCATGAAGCAGTGCTTCCAATGGATTGGGGTGCTCAGGATAAATAGGAAGGTGGATAGATTGATTAAGTGTGAAACCACCTCAGATAAAAAAACTTAGGATTTGTCTGCAAAGATACCCTGTCTTTGAGAAAAAGTAAATAAGACTCCTCACAGCAGAGGGACTGAAGCTCTGAAATTCTTCAAGCAAAAGTAATGGCAACTAAAAATAGCACTTTCCAAGATAGGTAGCATAAATTGCAAGTTGTTATTGGCTCAAAAGGAGACAGGGTCATTTTTTACAAAATAAAATTTAAGTCCTAAGCAGGGACAGGGGAATGGATTGAGGGGTTAAGATGCAGAATGCCCCTCAGAAATGTGTGTGAGACATCCATCTGAGCTATAGTGCATCACCCACAGGATCATGGAAGGCCAAAAAAGCCAAAAGGTGGACCTTGAAGGAGGAATACTGTAGGCCTGAGTTGGACAAAGAAATCAGGTAGTCCAGGATATACTTCACAGGACAGGTGAAAGGGTCTAGGGAATACTTGGCAGCCCAGATGACAAACTGCTCCCACTTGATGGCATAAGTTGCACATGTGTAAGGCTTGCAGATGGCCACCAGGACATCCGCCTCCCTGTTAGAGACCCAAACCACACTATGGCTACATCCTCAGCAGCCACACATGGAGATGGAAGGACCTGAGGTTGGGAAGTGCCAGGGTCCTTCGATCCCGGGTCAGCAGATTCCTGCAGAGGGACAGAAAGACCAGAGATTCCTCTGCCAGCTGTTGAAGCAGAGGAAACCATATCTGGTGAGGCTAGAATGGAGCTACCAGAATCATGCTGGCCCCTTCCATTTGCAGCTTGATCAGCACCCTCTGTATTAGAGGAAATGGAGGGAATGCATACAGAAATCTCCCATTCTAAGAGACGGACAATGCGTCTCACCAGAAAACTCCAGGCCCTGGATCTAGCAAGAAGAAAATGGGCAGTTTTGCATTGAGTGAGGATGCAAAAAGGTCCAGTTCTGGGTGACCCTATCTGTCGAAGAGATCTTCTGCTATGGATGAGAGAAGCTCCCATTCATGTATGCTGGACTGATTCCTGCTGAGACTGTCTGTCAGGGTATTGTTGAGAACACAAGGGATGTGGACTGCAGAGAGTATCAGACTGTGCTCCAGTGCCCAGTACCACACTCGCATGGCCTCCCTGTGAAGGGGGTACGGGTGAGTCCCTCACCACTTGTTGATGTACTAGACTACACTCAGATTGTCAGACTGCACCAGCAGTTGGGCTGGAACAATGTGTTCCTGAAATGCCTGCATGGCATAGAGCACCACTCTCATCTCCAGGACATTGATATGCAGGGTGGCTTCACACTAGGACCAGGAGCCCCGGGGTTTGAAAAGGACCCAAGAGGGCTCCCAAGTCCATCCATGGTGAGGAACTGTCGGGGAAAAGAGAACTGGAAAGGGACTCCCTGAAGAAGATTCATGGAGTCCACCTACCACTGCAAAACTTTGAGGACTGGGGAGGAGACTAGGAATGGTTGTTCCACTTTATTCATGCACTGGTCCCACTGCACTCTGAGGGTCTACTGAAGAATGTGCATGTGAAGCCTGGCCAGCAGAATGGTGGAAATGGCCACAGTCATTAGACCCAAGAGCCTGAGATACAGCCTGCCAGGAATGTAGCAACTCTGAGCTACTTCCTGAGCCTGAGCTATAAGGGATTCTGCCCTGTTCTGGAGTAAGAAGGTCTTCCCCCACTCAGAGTCCAGAACTGCCCCGATGTATTGCAGTCTTTGTGATAGTACTAGAACAGATTTAGGCAGGTTGACTCTTATGCCCAAAGAATGTAAACACTGGAGTGTGCACTCCAGAGTCAGTCACAGCTGGTCCCTGAAAGAGACCTTGAGAAGCCAATCATCCAGGTAAGGGAAACTGTACAGTCCCTCTCTTCTTAGAACTGCTATGACTGCTGCTAAGCATTTGGCAAAATATGTGGCACAGAGGATAAGCCAAAGGGAAGCACCTTGAATTGGTAATGCTCACCCTAAAAGGCAAAGAGAAGAAAGCTCCTGTAAGGAGGAAAGACAGAAATGTGCAGGTAAGTGTCCTGCATGTCCAGTGAGCAGAGCCAGTCCCTGGTCTTGAAGAGGGTCAGGAGGCCTGGAAATGTTATTATCCAGAACATTGGTACTGTATAAAGAGATGACGTTATTGAGATCCAAAATGGGCCTCAGCTATCCGGTCATTTTGAGGACCAGGAAGAACCTGGAGTAAAACCCCTGATTTCTCTGATGCTTTAGCACCAGCTTGATTGTGTGCAGCAGAGACTGCACTTCCTCCTGGAGAACAGACAAGTGGGCTAGCAGATAGGTGGAGGGTAGAGGAGTGGTATCTGGAGGTTGCTGAATGAGCTCCAGGGTATGACTGCTCTCTATAATTTGTAGGATCCACTCATATGAAGTTATGGTTCTCCATTGATTCAGATGGAGGGAAAATCTACCTCTGACCACCACCTCTTGTGTCTGATCCAGAGGAGGGGGGGGTCTGGCAAAGAATTAAGCTGAGGCAGAACCAGCTGTGGAAGCTAGTCTGTCATTTCTGGAATGCTTGGCTACTGCTTCAGAGTTAGAGGGGAGTGAGCAAGGAAGACTGGGCTCTACACTTCCCCTGGGTAAAGGGGCCAGAGCCTGGTCTATTGGTCTGTCTGTGAAAACTAGGCATCCCCTACCATGGGGTTGAGCATGGTAGAGAGAGAGTGGATTGACTTAAGGTCCATGCTAGAGGCAAGCAGCTTATTAATGAGATCCTGAACAACAGGGCCAAAGAGCTTAAAGCCATTGAAAGGGGCATGGAACATGTTATTTTGCACATCAGCTGCAAAGGCAGAGACCCTCAGCCATGAATGCCTATGAAGACAAATGCATGTGGCACCAGCCCTGGCCACCATGTTAGCCAAATCATAGAGGGCCCGAAGAAGGTATTTGCTGACATCTTCTGCAGTTTTCAGACACTGTAGCAAGTCCTGCTTCTCGGTGCCATCATGGAGGGCTTGGGCAGCCACTTTGCCCTTCCTCCAGTTGGCATTTTGGACCTTGACCATATGTGAAAGGTAGTTTACAATCCTCAGACCTAAGGTATTTTGAGACATAGACCATCTTACTCTAAAGGTCAATCCAGCAGGTTTTCTTGTCAGGTGGAAGGGAGATAAGGTGCTAGGGCACCTAAGACCTGTCATGGGCAGCCTTAATGATAACCAAATCAGTTTCAGCTTGGGGTACAAAGTAAGGAAGGCCCTGGGGGGCATTATAGAATCTGTCTTCCCTGCGAGGCATAGTTGGCATCATGTCTGGCCTGTGCCAGGCTGCTGTAGTGGCATTTTTTAGGGCTGGAAGCATAGTAGTGATAATTTTAGGTGGCGAATCAAGGATCTCAAAGTAGTCAGCCAGGTCCTTTCTGGTGACATCCTCCTCTTCAGTCTGGAAGACCATAGTGGCAGACAGCTATTTTATGACATTACAGAAAGGAGCATCTTCAGGAGGAGACCTTGAAGTATGCTTAACTGAGTCATAACTGAAGAGCCAGTGGACTTGTCAGAAAAGAGGATTTACTCCTCCTTTTCATCCTCAGTGTCTTCAGGAAGGATGAGGTCTGGGTGGTACTCTTCCTCGATGTTGAACTCCTCATCTGGGTCTGGCATCAGAACAGTAATTGGAGTCCCACAGGGAGGTTCCCTTGGATGACACATGGGCATTGATGATGAAAACACCATTGACAGTGCCTGCGATGATGGCCTATTGAAGGCATTAAACTGCTGGACCAGAACACTGGTAAATTTAACCAAGACCTCTTTCAGGTCCATTGTCATTTTCAAAGGAGGTGGGTTCGATGGCACAGACACCTGCGACCCACAACCTGAGAGCCCAACAAGCTCATAGCCCTCAGAGAGGAAGGGGCAGGAAGCGATGAGGAGGACATTAACAATGAGCCCATCATTGACAGAGGAGGAGTCAATGACCCAAAGGTTGACAGCCAGGAGCCCTTAGATTTGGGCGGAGAAGCTGTTGGTATGGTTATGGTAGGAATAGAGACCTGGACAGCTGGTCTCTTCATTGTGGTAGCTGCCATCGAAGAAGAGTCCCCCCGGAGAAGGAGAGGCTAATGGGGAATGGGATGGCCACCGGGGAAGCAGTCGCAATCCAGGTCTTTCTTGTGACTTTTCCCTGAGGACTTATCTCAGGCCTTGGAGGCCTGGGAGATCATGATCCCAGTCAGTGATGAAGTGGCTGGGGTCCCAAAGTACCTCTGCCCAGAGCTGACCACCTGCTTTTCTATCAGGAATTTCTTGAAAGCCTTCTTACATCACCTAAGAGTTGCTTGATTGAATATCTGGCAAAGCTCATAGCCGGAGACCTTGTGGTTTGTCCCAAGATAGCAGATACAAATGGAGTGTTCATCTGTAGAGGCAGTCTTCTTCCCACAGTGCCAGCATGAGAAAAGAGAAGAGGACAGATTAACTCTCAACTTAAAGAAAAAAGAAAAAAAATCTCAAAAAATAATTTTGCAGAGAAATTAAAGAAAAATGGCCACAGGCTGAAAAAGGCACTAATACTACAGCATCTCTTCTGCAGAGTCTGTGCTTGCAAGTCGACAGTGGGAAAGAACTGAGGAGGGAGTGGGGCTGCCCATACTTGTGTAGAGTTGGTGACGTTGGCAGATGTCGATGGCGTGGCTGGCACCAGTTGTCCGTCTGAAAATCTTCCATGTGGATTCCCCATCTCCAACGGCGAAGGTTTCTACAGGGTAACCTGTTGATTGAGATATCCCTAAAGAAGATCTATTACTTCTGCAGTGGTGGCCGATTGTTGTCTTCTTTGTGAAAATTCTTGTAGCGATGAAAAGCTCTGTAGCACAAAGAATGCAAGCACCTACATAGTTGGGTTTGTCTTTCCCCAGGTTCTTGCTCTTTTTTTTACTTTACTGAATCGCTCAAGTCTCTTATCAAAAATGTACTTTCTTGGAAGGCAATTTCTGTAGCAGTAATTTTGAGTCATTTTTTTTCTCATAATTTAAGACAGAGTCTAGTGACCAGTGCTGCTATCCTTGAGTTAATTTTGAAAGACCCAACTGCCATATTGGCCAAGTATCTATTTGAGAGGGCTTCTGGGGTAAGCTCTTCTTATAAGGACTTAGGTTCTACTGCTTTATAAAGATCTTTCCACCATGTAGTTTGTGCTATAGTAGCATGGCTTGCTGTAGTAGCTGCTCTAGTTGCTAAGCTAGCCAACTAAATATCTTCCTGAGCATTTCATCCATCTTTCTATCTTTGGGATCCTTCAGCAGGGTGAGACCTCCACTGGTAAGGCTGTCTTTTTGCTGAAAGAAACTACCTTAAGGTCAACAGTTGGAGCATTCCACCAAATCTTCAGTTTGTTCTACTAGATGAGGTACATTTTGTTCCATGACCTCTCTTGGGTGAATTCTGGTAGGATATGCTGTTTCACACTTCTTGGGACAAGGAAGACTCATTTGTCTTTGGCTTGGGCTGCAGTATAGGTAGTAATTTATTGTCTGGGGCAGCGGTGGTTGCTGCTCAAAGCTGACAGTGGTTTTAATAGATCTGACTAGAGGAGGTACAAAATTTTAGGAGCAGATTTTTGTTGTTAATGACTGTGGGCCTTCCTCCATATTGTCTTCCTGATCACATTACCCACATCACCCAAGTTCAGACAGTTTCCATTCTGTTTGGGTTTTGTGAATGGTGGTGTGGGTTTTGAAAAGGTTGCTTGTTATTGTTCGGTGTGGGTGGAGGTGCACTGGGGTTCAACATTGCCTTGATTATTGCCTCCATGTGCTCCTTCATCTACAGCATATTGGCTCATTGTATCTGCATGTTTTGATCGATTAGGGCCATGGTGCCACTTTTGGTCTTCTGTGGGCATCTTCCTCAATATGCTCCTCTTCTTCATTATTCACCCCTTTGGTAAAAGGGTCCATGTTTTTGGAGTCTTACACTGGGTGTAAAAGGCCTAGTTAATTAGGGAGCGGAAGGATGCTGCATGTTCAGCATTTCTTGGCCTTTCCCATGTTGACTTCTGTACACGGTAGGGGATAGCAAAATAAGAAAATGCATTTTAGGGATGAGGGTAGGCACAAAACTAGATCTAAATTTTGAAGTATATCTATATTCATTGCAAAAAACTTTGTTAATGCACCAGTTAAGGGTTAAACTGACAAAAGTATGAGAATGTGGTGTTGTACTTTCCAACCTTAACACCCCACGCCCACCCTGCAAGTAGAAAAAGAAAAAAACTTTATGGTTTTGGCTGTCCTTAATATTAGCAAATCAGGCCTGGGGTCTTCTTTGTGATTATTAACCCTAACGCTTCCCCTCCCATTCCATCAGCAGATAAGCTCAGATGTGTAGACTACATGAGAATGGGGTGAGTGTTAGGGTCAATAATCACAAGAAAAACCCAGGGCCTGATTTACCAAGACTCAGGATAGCCAAAACTCTGAAGCTGTTTTCTTTTTGCTGCTTGCAGGTGTAGGTGGATTGTTAGTGTTGGAAACCCTAACACCACATCTGTCTGCTCGTGTCGGTTTAACCCTAACTGGTGTATTAACAAAGATTTTTTGCAATGAATTTCCATACTTTTTGAGATAGTTGAATTGTATTGTCAATCATGAACACATCCATGTGATTACAGAAGTACAGGGTCCTCTGGGCCCTACATTTCCATGCCTCCATGTATCCACATGTATATGTGGGTATGGAAGTACACAGCCCTAGGCCCTGGGCTTCCATTCCTCCAGGGAAACAATTTATGTGCTTCCTTGTAATTTTGTTGTTGTAGAGAAGGACAATTTTCAGTTCTTATTTTTAACAGGCTTAGTGTTGTACTAGTCATTAAGGCCTTTCTATTGATATAGTCAGTGTCTGTTAACTCCAAAAAAATGACAGAATTACACTTTGTTAAATCTGCAATGTTATCCTAATGGAACTGTATTTTTTTTAATATTTCTATGGGTTTTAAATGGTCCTCATATTTTTTTGTTGTGGGGGGTGTTATGTGTTAGTGTTGTAGTACTCATTAAGACCTTTATTTTGATATATAGATTACCCCATAACTATATATATTGAAGGAATTATGGTTTGCTAATGCTGAAATGTGGAAAAAAAAGTCCAAA
Organism: Neoceratodus forsteri; assembly: GCA_016271365.2. Taxonomy (NCBI): domain Eukaryota; kingdom Metazoa; phylum Chordata; order Ceratodontiformes; family Ceratodontidae; genus Neoceratodus; species Neoceratodus forsteri. Next base: position 824,128,755 of record CM057459.1, read on the forward strand.
TAATTTTTTTGTATGAGGTATCTTTTTCGAGTGGCTCTGTCATTCATATAAAAAAAGATTTCTTTCATGCGAAAAAAAATCTGAAGAAAATCTAAGTCCAAATTCTTTTTCCTCATGAAGGTAATCGTTTTTCATATGGCAATATTATTTTTTCATAAGGCTATAGGAAAAAAGAAACTCGGGTCATGAAAAAAAGATTTTAAAATGTATTAAGAACACATTTCTGGGTGATTTTTTTTCTAAAAACTAACTTCAGAATACACCTAAGGGGGTCTGGGTTAGCAACACACATATGCTTGTGTCTCTGCAGGATATCATTTGTATGACTTTTCAAAAAAAATGTATACAAGTTGGTGGGCATAAGAAAAAATATTTTTCTCATGAAAAGAACTACCACCCCCCAACCTCATATCTCCATATGAAACAGAATCTTTTTTTCATGTGGGTCAAATTCTTTTTGCATATGAAACAGCTATCCAAAAGACCATATTGAGCATGCTTAGAATCAAAATTTCAAATCCTTATAACTCTGGAAAAAAATTATATTTTTCACCACACCAGTGAATGGTACTACAGTGGGCCAAGCCCTTTCTAAGCTGAAAATTGCAAAGTAAAATTTCAGATCATCTGGGTTCTAGGTGATGACAAAACACATCAATAAACTCCCAGTTTGTTTCACATTTTTTGCTATCTGGATCTCAGAGTTTGCACATCTAACAGGAATAAAACCTGATAAGTAAAGGAACCTTGGCCCAGAAACTGCACATGCAATATTTTGTGCAAGTCCATTGATGATGGCAAATCAAATCAAATGCAAAATGAGGGGTTTAACATTAAACCACCTACTCAGCCCTAACTATAGTGGTGCTACCACATCATTATAATACAGTATATAGTACATATATATTATATTCATTGCAATCAATATCATTAATGGATCAGTTAGACTTGTTATTAAAGGGACAAAAGCAGAAAAATGTGGTGTTCAGGTTTCCAACCCAAACACCCCAATCCCAACCTGCAGACACTGACAGGCTTTGGGAGTATGACTTGGAGATGTCAGCCCTAATGCTCACCCCATTCCATAAGTAAATAAGCTGCGATGGGTACAGTATAGGAGAATGAAGTGATCAAAAGGACCGATGACTCCAAGGCATAGTCCCGATGCCTATTAGTGTCTACAGGTTGGGGGTTGGGTGTTAGGTTTGGAAACCCTAATACTACATTTCCCTGCTTTTTTTCACTTTAAAAACAACCCTAACTGATGCATTAACAAAGTTTTTTGCAATTAATTTCCTTACTTCTTCAGATAGTGCAATCATATTTGTACTGTCTGTGGGGGCTCTGTGCTGCCATCTTTCCATAGATATGTATATGTATGCAGCCATGAAAGTGCAGGGCCTGGAGGGTCCTGCACTTCAATTCATATGACAACAGTGACCAAACTGTCAGTTTAGCCATCTTATTACCCAACCTCATTTACCGCGGTACAGAAAATGTTTGAATCCTTGTCAAAACGTAATACTGCGCAACTGCAATGGCATTCCGCGTCACAGGTATGAAAACACATTTTGGGCAGGATTTGAAAAATGACAGCTGTAACATAGATGAGGTCAGGTAATAAGAAGGCTATGTTGAAAATCTGGGGTAAAAATATGTAGCATTTCCAAAGTTATGAGCAGATGTACCGAAATTGCAACAAAAGGTCATAACGTTGGCATTTTTTGACATTTTAACCTCAAACTTTCAAAATAGTCTTCTCATAAAAGTACAATCAGGTGGCTAAAAACATATGATAGAGCCATAGCAAACTACTCACATACAAAAATAGCAGCAACAGCATGGCTTCATATCACAGTCGGTTTCACAAAACATCATATGATGGTCAGGATATAAGCAAAAAAGGAGTTTTATTGCACAAATTTGCCAGAACACAGATGCAGCATGTCCCTCCCCCAAACAGCCAAACATTTTTGTGCTAACTCTCGCGCTTTCTCAAGGCTGAGGTAGCTACAACATATGATGCTATTTAAACAGTACAATTGAAGTGACAGTGCAACATTACAAAACAAAACAAGCACAAATAACACATCAAACTACCCAAATAACTTCCTTAAAAACACCATACGTGCTAAAATGTACTAAAAAATCAGCAAGAACTTAATTTCCTAACTCCATACTATGCATTTCATATTTCATTTATAAAAAGGTGACAAGTGAAAAAAATCATTTAAACCAGGTTTTTCAAATGACTTAATCTTATATTGGCAAAAAGATTCTCTTTGCCTAAGTTTTTATCCAGATCCCCTCCAGAATCTGTTCTTTTACTTGTTCAAGAATCTGGAAAACAAATTTATGTGATTTCCCTTTTAATTTTACATGCTGTGCTAAGGCACTAATATCATCCTGATTTAGTATACTTCTGACATGTTGACCAATTCTCATTTTGAACTTTTGAACAGTCTTACCCACATAGAAACTACAGCAACAACCACAGGAAGCAACATAAACAATGTTTTTAGTATTACATTTACGGTATCCATCTATTTGATATATCTGATTAGTTATAGGATGTCTAAGAAATTCCCATTTTAATATACCTGCAAAAAGAACAATTTTCAAAACAAAAGGTACCACTAGAAAGTGTGATTTCTAGGGATTTGTTTGGATCCCAGTAGGTACTATGAACTAAAGTGTCTCTGAGATTTGATGCTCTTTTATAAACAAACTGGGGAAAATCACTACTAACATAATATAATATCTTCTCTGTTGTTAAAATATGCCAATTGTTCTTAATTATTTTCTTGACCATATATGCCTGGGGGGTAAAAGTGGTATTGAACTTTAATTTATTTTGGTCTGAACCATTCCCTTTTCTCCTATTAGATGACAACAAATCTACTCTATTTTTACTATTAGCTTTCTCTAATGTTTCTTCCAAAACAATACTTTTATACCCTCTAGCCTGAAAGCGATTTGTAAGGTCCCTCACACTGTTAACATAATCCAAAGGTTCAGAACAATTCATTTTGGCCCTCAGGTATTGTCCTGTGGAAATATTTTTAGTAACATGCTCTGAATGGCAACTGTTGTATTACAAAATAGAATTTTTATCTGTACCTTTCTTATGCAACCTAATTCCTACACCACTTCCATTCAGTTTCCTGTAAATAGAAAGATCAAGAAAGCTAATCTCAGACATATCTGAATGAACATCAAAATGTAAATTCTTGTTACTGCCTTCCAAAGATGAAATGTAAGATGTTAATTCATCTGATGTGCCCCTCCAAATGAAAAAAAATCATTGATATAACGTTTATAGAAATCAATCAAATGTAAAAAAGGATTGTCATCACTTTAAATAAATGTGGTTTCCCAATCAGCCATATATAAAAATGCATAATTAGGGTCCATAGTGGCCCCCATAGCAGTACCTTGTAATTGTAAACACATGTTCTCTTTAAATAAAAAGGTATTACATTTTAAAACATTTTCAGCCAAGATCAGGATGAATTCAACAAATGGCTGTGAGTAGGTTGTTTCATGATATAACACTTTTCTACGGCATTCTAAACCCTCATAGTTAGGGATATTAGTATACAAAGAATGCACATCCATGTTGACAAAGATAGAAGTGGGTGGAAGGTCAATATCCTCCAAATAATTAAGCAAGTGGGTGGTATCCTGCAAAAAGGACCTAATATTCATGGCTAAATCTCTGATGTGACAATCTACAAACTTAGCTAGATTATCAGCTAATGATCCAATACTAGCTACTATAGGTCTTGCTGGTGGCTTATCAAGACTCTTATGAACTTTAGGTAGTCCATAAAAGACAGACCTAATCGGATGTTTAACTGTCAAAAAATCAAAGGTGTTTTGATCAATCAAACCATTCATAAAAGCTTCCTGTAGCAAGATATCTATATCCATCTTTATATTTCTCTGTAGGGTCATAATTTAAACATAAATAAAAATTACCATCAGCAAGCCATCTCAGCATTTCATTTGCATAATCACATCTATTCCATATTACAACCCCCCCATCAGCTGCCTTCACGATGATGTCACCAATCTTTTTAATGCTATCAATAGCCATTTTTTCATTAGTAGTGCAATTATAATATTTGGCTCTAGTGATATCTAATGTTTCCAAATCCTTTAAACATGCTTTTTCAAACATTGATACTACAGTGCTTTGTGGAGGAATAAAGGTAGATCTTAACTTAAAAGAATCAAATGTCTCATTATTTAATTCAAAACAGATAAATTAGTAATGAGAATAGAATCACCACTGTAGTATTCATTACTGTCCCTGTGGAGAAAAAAAACCTTTTAAATTAAGCTTTCGAGTAAATTTGTAAATATCGACCACAGTGTCAAAGATATTTTAATTACCAGTAGGCACAAAGGAGATCCCCTTCTGAAGAACTTGAAGCTCCATTTCAGTTAGAACATTGCCAGAAATGTTGAAAACTATGTTATTAATTTCTTCCCCAAGAGGATCTGTATAAGAAATCAATATCTGTGACTCGTCCTCCTCTGGAACCTACTGTAACTTCTGGGATGGCTGAGAATCTGCTGATTTCTTCCAAAACTACCTGTTTCCTCCTCTTGTTCCCCTCCTTGTATGTCTGCCCGAAATCGTGCTATCCTCGGGCTCCACCTGAGGACCCGTTCTGGTAGTGAAATTGTTTCACCATACATTAAATTCACTGGCACATTCTGTATAGGAAGGTGATCTGATATTGGATGTAAAGTTTGATGAACAACAGTACCTTGTCCCATAGGGTTCTTAAAGACTTTCTGGTTTGATAGAACGTCCCCCTGGCTCACTACTAAAAAATTAGAACTACCATCAGAGTCAGAGCCACTTGTATAGACATCCTTAGTGCAACTAGATGTAACATTTTTATGTTTCTTTAAAATAGATTTTCTTGAAGTATTGAGGCCTTTACAGCTGAAAACATGGCCTTCCTCATAGTCCCTGTGGTCTCTTCCATTGGGAAACCAAATTTTTTTACAGGGATGACAATCCTTTTTTACATTTGATTGATTTCTATAAACGTTATATCGATGATTTGTTTTTCATTTGGAGGGGTACATCAGATGAATTAACATCTTTCATTTCATATTTGGAAGGCAGTAGCAAGAATTTACATTTTGATGTTCATTCAGATATGTCTGAGATTAGCTTTCTTGATCTTTCTATTTACAGGAAACCAGATGGAAGTGGTATAGGCAATAGGTTGTATAGGAAAGGTACAGATAAAAATTCTATTTTGTTATACAACAGTTGCCATCCAGAGCATGTTACTAAAAATATTTCCACAGGACAATACCTGAGGGCCAAAATGAATTGTTCTGAACCTGTGGATTATGTTAACAGTGTGAGGGACCTTACAAATCATTTTCAGGCTAGAGGGTATAAAAGTACTGTTTTAGAAGAAGCATTAGAGAATGCTTATAGTAAAAATAGAGAAGATTTGTTGTCATCTAATAGGAGAAATGGGAATGGTTCAGACTAAAATAAATGAAAATTCAATACCACTTTTAACCCCCAGGCATATATGGTCAAGAACATAATTAAGAACAATTGGCATATTTTAACAACAGAGAAGAAATTAGATTATGTTACTAGTGATTTTCCCCAATTTGTTTATAAAAGAGCATCAAATCTTAGAGACACTTTAGTTCATAGTACCTATTGGGATCCGAAAAAATCCCTAGAAATCATACTTCCTAATGGTACCTTTCATTGTGAAAATTGTTCTTTTTGCAGGTATATTAAAACAGGGGAATTTTTTAGACATCCTGTAACTAATCAGATATATCAAATAGATGGATACTGTAACTGTAATACTAAGAACATTGTTTATGTTGCTTCCTGTGGTTGTTGTTCTAGTTTCTATGTGGGTAAGACTATTCAAAAGTTCAAAATGAGAATTGGTCAACATGTCAGAAGTATACTAAATCAGGATGATGTTAGTGCCTTAGGACAACATGTAAAATTAAAAGGGAAAACACATAAATTTGTTTTCCAGATTCTTGAACAAGTAAAAGAACAGATTCGTGGAAGGGATCTGGATAAAAAACAGACAAAGAGAATATTTTTGGCAATATAAGATTAAGTCATTTGAAGAACCTGGTTTAAATGATTTTTTTCAGTTGTCACCTTTTTTTTTAAATAAAATATGAAATACGTAGTATGAAGTTAGGAAATGAAGTTCTTGATGATTTTTTTAGTACATTTTAGCACTTATGGTGTTAATTGGGAAGCTATTTTGGTAGTTTGATGTGTTATCTGTGCTTGTGTTATTTTGTAATATTGCACTGTCACTTTAATTGTACTGTTTAAATGGAATCATATGTTGTAGCTACCCCAGCCTTGAGAAAGCTCGAGATTTAGCGCAAATAAGTTTGGCTGTTTGGGGGTGGGACACGCTGCATCTGTGTTCTGGCAAATTTGTGCAATAAAACTCCTTTTTTGCGTATATTCTGACCATCATATGATGTTTTGTGAAACCAACTGTGATATGAAGCCGTGCTGTTACTGCTATTCTTGCATAGTCTTCTTATGACCCCACCTCATAAACCCTGTAGGTGAAAATGTTTAAATCTGTGCTGAAACACCACTCCATGCCACAGGTGCAAAAACACATTTTGGACAGGATGTGAAAAATGACAGCTGTATTGTTCATGAGGTGGTATGAAAAAATGGCTATGTTGAAAATCTGCAGTCAAAACTTCGTAAATTACCAGAGTTATGCACCTGTATAGAAAATGTTCAATAAACACTCAGAACTCGGCCATTTTTGTTAATTATTTGACTAAAATTTCCACATGGATTTTTTGGGATCCTACCTCATGAAGACCAGCACTGTCATTTTGTTAATCAGTCCAGAAAGGTGATTTTTCACAGTGACTGTGAAATCACCTTCTGGGCCTGATTAATGACATGACAGTGACAGTGTTCAGGAAGTGGGGTCCCAAAAGGCCTAAGTTGTAAATTTGGTGAAAAAATACCTACAAATGGCAAAGATATTACCATAAGTTGAAAACGTCTTTGCAATACATTATACAGCACTTACATTCATTCCTTAGTTTGCAGTTCGGCTTTGAAGCATGCAGATGTGTTCTGGTCCACAGAACATGACATCGGCTGACCTCCAGAGGTAAGTGTAGGGTAAGGGGTGTGTGGGGTAGGTGGGTGCTCAGTCAGAGGGGAGGTTTGGGGGTATAGAGATGGTGGCAACAACAAGGGACCATTTTCTTCTTTTGCAGGTTACAAAAAAAACAAAAAAAGATGTCCAGGGACTGTTTTCTATTTTTGCAGGTAATTACATTAATACATCAATCTCAGGCCAGTGAGGGTGGCCCCCCCAGTGTCCCATACTGATGGGGGGAAACACTTAATTCCAACATGGGGATTTGGACCCACAATGTTGGGGACTTGTTATTAAATAAGGGGCTGCAGGATGAGAGGGGGTCTGACATCAGGGGTGGGCATCCCAGAATTGGATTATACGCCATTTTTAATAAACTATTTTGTGACACTGGGGGTGGGCTCCCCAAGTGTCCCACACTGCTGGGGAGGTGAGATCTAATAAAACCTGACATGGGGATTGGGGCCCCTGATGTCAGCAACCATTTCTTAAACAACTGACTGTGGGGAGGAGGGGGGTCAGGCACCAGGGGTGGGCATCCCGGTGACAGACTCTAGAGAAGAAAGAAGGAAAGAAAGAAAGGAAGAAAGAAAGAAAGAAAGAAAGAAAGAAAGAAAGAAAGAAAGAAAGAAAGAAAGAAAGAAAGAAAGACACCATCGATTGGGGCCCCTAATGAGCATATGGCACACCACAGTAAGGTTGGTGGGGCAAGTGATGACAACAGCCGGTTGCACTATATGACATGGCTGTTGTTTAATAAAGAACAGCTGTGTTGTATAGTCAACCAGCTCTTAACTGCCAAATACATTATATGGCACTAAACTTTATTCCTCAGTTTGTGGTTTGGCTTTGAAGAGTGCAGACATGTCCAGGTCCACTGAAGATGACAGCATACAACCCCTAGCAGGTAAGTATAGGGGAACGGTGGTGTGGGAGGTGGGCACTCAGTTGGAGGGTAACACCAGTGATGATGGGTGACTGTTTTCTTTATTTCAGGTTTAAATTTAAAAAAAGATGGGAAACTATTTTCTGTTTTGCAGGTATACATATAAAATTAATATATTTTGGGGCACTTCTGGGGTGGGTTCCCCAGTGTCCCACTCTGCTGGGGGGTTGGGGCATTAGATGAAACAATGGGCTGCGGGGGCAGGGGGCATTCGACACTGGGGGTGAGCATTCCATTGTCAGATTGTGCAAATAAATAAATACACTAGTTGCTACCGGGGATTGGGGTCCCCAGTGTACAGACAAAGATGAAGGCACAGCACAGTCAGGACGGTGGGGCTACAAAGACAGTAGTCCCAAGCCCCGACCTATGAGTCATGATAGCAGCAGGGGTTGCACTATATGACACAGCTGTTGTTTGTTTAAGACACCTTTGTCGTATAGTGCAAGCTGCTGCTTTTGCAAAAATTCATTTATGAATGGAATGTTGATTTTTTTGAACTAAGCATGCTCAGAAACTGAACATTTTTATTCAATATTTTAAAAACTACTTAACAGCTGGACCTAAAAACCACAAAAGCACACACCTTGTATCATCCTCTATTAAACCTGAAAGTTTCAGGTTTCAAAGCCTCCTATATTTTCAGTTATCAGGTGGCAAAAAAGTCTTAAAAATGTAAGAAAATGTAGACTTTTGCAGTTGTTTGCACTTCAGTAGCTTTGGCACCCCCTTAACTGATCTGCATGGAATTTACAGGATCAAGAATTCCTAGCACAGAGGCTTTGCTTTCCAAATTTCATGTAAATCATTTGAAACAGGGCAAAGATATTAAGGTGCAAACATTTGAGTTTAACATAGAAGTGCTTACTCAACCATGATATAAAGACATTACTGTGTCTGTATAATGTGTTAAAAGTGTAATGATATGCATCATCTTTACAAGACTTTAGTGACAATATTTAAAAAATAAACACATGTCACCATAATGACTGACCTCAATGGGCCTTATGCAGAGCATCCTCTATTGCATTAATGAGTAGTATACAGTATAGCTTCATGCAGGCCGTGCCAACTGAAACACAATGCAATCTTTGCTGACTTTAGTTTGTTTAAAGAAAGTCACCCTGGCAGACAATGTACAGTTAGCATTGTTTTTGCATCTTGTGCCCTGATTTCTGTGTATGGAACCTACTGTAAGTAAGCTGTACTTGCACATTACTTGTTTTGTACCACTGGTTTTGTTACCACTGTTATTGAATCTGCCATTGTGATTATTAATTCTATCTTCCACCTATGTTTGTTAGTCTTCCAGGACCACTTCACAGCTGTGCTGGCTCAATGGTGTTATTCTGGTAAAAAAAAAAAATTGAATTTAATTGAAAAATGCTAATTCACTAGGTTTCACCCTTGAGATGCTGCTGACATGGCCAATTTCAGAATGGCCAGTGGAAGTGCTGTGGCTGCATCATTTTCTGCCTAGCTAACAAGGCCTTGCCACTGCCATCTGCAACTCGGCTGCCAGAAGTGACATGAACCTCATGACTTCTACAGCCCATAGAGATGGCTGGAAGTTCATTAGAATGCTATGTCGGTGCATGTGCAAGCAGTGTTCACGTGTGTCATGCATGTGATGTGTACACCATGCATGTGTGATGCATGCTGCATGAGAGAGTAAGGAGTTGAGGTGAAAGAAAAGTGGTATAGAGAGATCCCTCAAAATATGACATTAGGCACACAAATAAAGGTGCTGTAGTGATCCCAGCCACAAACATCCATTTCAAGATTGTGCCAATCTGAACACCACTCCCTGTGTGCATGAGCAGCATTGGGCATGTCTCTCCAATGTTAATCTGGGACAGTCAGTGTAATACTGTACCAGCATAAGTGAATTTAACTCAGCAGCCCAGCGGTCCTCCTCAAATAAGTACTCAATGCCTGATAGTACTGATGAGGTACTGCATGTATAACCCTGGACCCACTGCAATAACATAACATTCCTCTTTATCCAATGGGAGAAATATAATCAATCCAGTCTGTCCAATGCAGATCACATGTATGTTATCTTATATGGTGCTCTGCCCTCTCTTCCTGGGCACCTTAATTCCTTTCCTTAGCTTTACTCCGCACAACCTTGAAGTCAACTTTGTGTTTACCACCTTTTCTGGTAGCCAGTTCTACCCCACTACCACCCTCCCCAAGATGAAGTGCCTCCATGCCTCCTTCCAGAACAGAACCCACCCAAGCCCGTTTGCTGTTGTTTCCTCTCATGTTTTGTTGATGTCCTGAAAGCCAATCAGATAGGGTGTTCTGTGACAGTATAAGTAGGGACAAACTGGGCATATTGGGTGGGCCTAGTGGTCTTTACCTGCTGACAAGTTCTATGTTTCTAGGAAAATTTATCTGGGGTCTACCTTACTGATGCTTTTTAAGTATTTAAAGGTATCTATGATATTCCCCCATTCTCTGCTGTCCTGTAGTAAATACATTTTAAGGTTCTCCAGCCTCTGTTCCTAAGTGATCCTTCCTTGTACTGGCTCTAGCTGTTTTACGTACAGTATTTATGTGGTAAGGGTTCCAAAAAGAGTACACAGTACTACAGGTGTGTCCACACCATGGATCTGTACAGAGGCAGTATGACTGCCTTTCTTCTGTTTGTGAACCCTCTACTTAATGAAGTGCATTATCTTGTTTGCCATCACCACTGCTTTACTACATTGTGTAGAGGACTTTAGGGTGCTAGTAATTGCAATCACGAGGTCTTTCTCCTCTTCAGGCAATGTGACACTTCTGCCCTCCAGTTTCTCCTCCTCCACTGGGCTCTTTTGACCCACATGCATGACATTGCATTTTTTGGCAGTGAACCCCAGTTGCCAGATTCTAGACCATTAATCTAGCTTTTCTATGCCTTCTTTCATGTTGCTGACCCCTACCTCTGTGTCCACCCTTCCACAGAACTTGATGTCATCCATGAAAAGTCAAATTTTGCCCTTAATGCCATCTGCAATATCATTAATGAGTACAGTATGTTGAATTGCACCAACCTGAGCACTGAACTTTGCAGTACACCACTGGTAACTTTCTTCATCCCTGAGTGTTCCCCATCAACTAATAGTCTTTAGATTCTTACTTCCAACCAGTTTGCAACCATTCTAGCAATGCGAACCCAACCCTACGTCATCCAGCTTCTTGATCAATCTTTTGTGTGAGACTGAGTCAAATGATGTGCTGAAATCCATTACTGAATTTTCTTTTTTTTTTATTGTGGTTGTTGTTGTAATTATCTTCACAGGTATTTCCACCACATTGCTGCTGCCCCTAAAATATCCCTCATCTGTGCCTCCTCCTGCCTGTGTGAACTAATTATTGCTGGGATACCAGTCCCAGCAGACACCATTATGTCCCTCCAGGGCATATCCATCACTAGCATGATGGTAATATAAGTATCTTATTAATTCATTTTTTTTGTTCTTGTTTTTATTATATTCAGTTTCCTTTTGTCACAGGTGTCCAAGGACTTGGAGTGTTACAGGGCAGAAATAAACTATTAATGCATGTGTCACTGAAACTTTTTTGCAACTCTCTTCCCAAGTGTCTTCGTCAGTGTGTTGCTGCTGACATATTCTCCATTGCCTCCCCACCTCCACTTTGTCAGTCTCATCTGCCTTCCTGTGGTGCTTTCCCAAAGAAAAAAACATACAGTATATCACCACCATTGTATTCACTGCTGCATCTTCATATTGCTTCCCTAATCTTAATCTGTCAGGTTTTCATTTTAATTATCATCCCTCTCCTCTGGCCCTCCTCCCTTCTCCAATGTCTTTACATGCACTTCCCCTGCTAGCCTTGAACGGCCATGTCAGCATCTCCTATGCCCTGGCTAGACATACCTCAATGACTGAACACCACACAAGCACCCATATGAAAAGAGCCCACTTCTACCTGACAAATGCCCTCAAGAAAATGTTTCTAATTCTCATTTTCTGTTCAGGCAATGTCGAACTAAATCCAGGTCCCCCGACTCAAATCACTTCTCCTTCGGAGTTTGTAGCTGCTCCTGGGATGAAACTGATGATGATCAATATTCTAAGCCTGCTCAAAAAACTTGATCATCTTCAAGTTTGGGCATCCAACACTGACCCAGATCTGATTATAATTACCGAGTCATGACTAAAAAAGACCAAAACTGATCCGCAAATTACAAGCTCTTTAGGGCTGATAGGGATTCGAGGGGGGGGTTATATACGCCAAATCAAAATTTGATATTAGCAGCATTTCCTGTAAAACTAAGCCCAAGGAATATGAGATTGTATCACTTAAACTTCACCTTCCATCCTCAGAGTGCATCACAATCATTGGTGGCTATAGATCCCCATCAGGAGGCACAGAAATTCTTAACATGTTGAAATCCATAACTTTGGCTGCTAACTTGGAAAAAAATAATCTTAGGGAACTTCAATATGGATTGGCTCACTACTAAATCCCACTCTCTAAAAGCCATCTGTGATGAGCTGGGTCTTACACAGATAGTAACTGAACCCACAAGAAGCAATGCTTCTAACTCTGCCAACAACTCACTCTTAGATGTCATCTTAACTTCGCATCCCCATAAAATCTCACATTCTGCAATTTTCCATAATGACATGAGCGACCGCAGTATCATTGTATGTACAAGATTCCAATCTAAAACCCAGCAGCACCCTAAATTCAGAATCAAATGCTCATTCCTTAAATTCAACTCAGTAAACTTCCTAACCGATCTAGCTATGATCAGCTGGCAAGACTTATATCTTGCCAAATCTGCTGATGCCGCCATCTCTGTCCTAAATGACAACTTCACCACCCTAATTAACAAGCATGCTCCTCTTATTAAAATGAGGGTGTGGAAAATCTCACATCCGTGCTTCACCCAAGAGCTCAAATCTGCACTTACCAATAGAGACAAGCTATGGGCTAGAGCCAGGCACACAAAGAACCCGGCAGACTGGCAGACGTTTAGAACTGCCAGAAATGCCTGTGTTAAAAATGTACATGCTACTAAAGCAAACTTCTACTTCTCCACTCTGGAGCAGTCCAAAGAGAACTCCCAAAAAATCTGGAAGACACTGAGATCCATTAAAGGCCATCCTGTTGCTTCCTCCCTTCCCACCAAGATTCTGGCCAAGGACGGGATGGTTGAAAATAAGCTGCGAATCCTCGAAGAACTTAACCTTAACTTTGTCAGTGCCGGGTTGGCATTCAACTCCTCCCCATATGCTAGCCGAGTGAATAGCAACACTAGCCCAAATTCTACACATGCTACTCCACCTCATCCATTTCAGTTGTGCCTATTTAGCTACAAAGAAGTCAAAGACATAATTCTTAGCCCTGACACCAAGAAAAGTGCAGGGGACGATGGCCTTAAATCATTTTTCTTGTGGTTAGGCTATGCCCCGCTCACAGACCACATGCTTCACATCTTCAACCTCTCTATTATCACAGCCACTGTTCCATCCTGCTGGAAATCTGCCCATGTTCTTCCTCTCTTCAAATCAGGAGATCCTTGTGACTTAAACAACTACCGTCCTATCTCTATCTTGCCCATTCTCTCCAAAGTGCTGGAAAAACTTTTATACAACCAACTAAAAAATCACCTTGAAGTGCACTCACTCCTAAACCTGGCCCAATCTGGCTTCAGGTCGAAGCACAGTATCATCTCAGCCTTGGCTAAAGTCTCTAATGACTGGATCCATGCTATGGACACCAATAAGGTTACTGGTACAGTCTTTCTAGACCTCAGTAAGGCTTTCAACACTGTAGGCCATCACCTCCTAATCACCTGTCTTGCATACATAGGTGCCACTCCACTTACCTTACTGTGGTTGAACAGTTATCTCACGGGAAGGATACAAAAAGTCAAAGCTGATGGCCTACTATCTGTCCCCCTTCCAATTGCCAGAGGAGTCCCTCAAGGCTCCATCCTAGGACCAATCCTTTTTTCCCTGTACATAAACAACCTTGACTCCCACATAAAGAACTCTAGCATACATTTCCTTGTGGACGATGCGGTTTTGTATGCATCAGGCTCGTCCTTAATTGAAGTCAGGGAAGCACTCCAAACTGACTTTATCCAGTTAGAAAACAACCTTATCAATGCCAAGCTTCTCTTAAATGGCAAAAAAAACAAGACAATGATTTTCTCGAGACTTGCCTTGTCTGGTGCCCTACCCACCCCACCTGAAAACTTCATAGTTACCTCCCAAGGTGAACCCTTGGGAGTCGTACCTAAATTTAAATATCTAGGTATATGGATAGAGAACAAGCTTTCCTTCAATGTCCACATTGAGGATCTATCAAAGAGGCTTAAAGCACGCTTGGGTTTCTTCTTTAGAAATAGGACCCTCTTTTCTCTTGCAACCCGCAAAAGACTTGTCCAAGCAACATTCCTTCCCTTGCTTGACTACGGAGAAATCATCTTTATCTCCTCCCCAACCATGAGCCTATCTAAACTGGACGTACTCTATCACTGTGCTCTTCGCTTCATTACTAACTATGCGTACAGGACCCACCACTGTGATCTTTAGGCAGCAGTTGGGTGGACCTCTCTTGCCACCAGACACCTCCTGCATGCTGACATTTGGACCCTCAAATTACTACTCCACAAACTGCCCATCTATTTAACATCTCACATACACGTCTCGCATAGCACCTACTCCCTAAGGAAATCTGACCTTATCCTATTAGATATTCCCAGAACACGTACCACAGCTGTCCAAAGAGCTGTCTCATATGCCCTCCCAAATATTTGGAACCAACTACAAGCCATGCTGAAGCTAACCAGCATCATATCAATTAACTTCTACAAAACACTAGCTATCTCTAAATTAAAAGAGGTGCTACTAGACCCCAACACCATGTCAACTTCCTAGGTACCAACTGGCCCTCTACTTATTAAGTTGAAATGTGTTACATAATTTAGGGCAAGGTTAAAGCTGGAATGTACTGCATGTATAGCAGAAGGACTTCTATTGTGTATTCCTCTTGTATTATATATTTTTTCTTTGTTCTACAATTTATATCTTCTGTCTATGTAACTGCGAACTGTATGTGTATGTGCCTCAGGACTTCCTTGTGAATGAACTTGCTCAACTGAGTCTTTCCTGCAATAAACTTGAACTTGAACTTAAAGGGGAAGTCTCCCATAGTTTCACACCCATATTTTCCCAACTCCTTATGTGTAACTGATGTGTTCCTCCTCTAGTTGCCAGCAGTCCTATATCTGTCCAAATCTAGATTATAAATAAAAATATACAGCCCCCAGAAGTTATCAATGTGTTTGTCCTCCATTTTACCATCAATGCTGCTGGAGGATGATGTCTTCAGAGCAACAGATAATGGTGCTGCACTAAATGCTGTTCCACCAGTAAACATAACCCACAATGCTTGGTCCCCCACTTGAGTAATGGGGGAACTCTTTCAGTGTTGTGCACATCCTGAAGTGAAGGTCTAATAGGGACTAGGACCATATGAGTGTGAGTCAGCACTGATTTGACAAGTATATAGAGTATGCCTATAAGGAAGTGCCTGTATGTGTTGTGTTAATGTTTCTGTTAGCAAAAACAGTTTACCCAATAAATGACTCTGGGTACAACAGGAGTCTTAACTGGTATTATATAGCTGTTGTATTATGTTCTGTGTGTGTTAGCATTCTCTGTTTTGATTGACACCAGCAGTGAGACACAATCTTGCACAAATGTCCCTTTCCCTTTGTAACTAGGCAGTCAGTGATTAGATGGCTGATGTAAGGCGATAAAGAGTTCAGCTATAAGGAACAGGTTACCAGGACAACATCAGCTGCAGCATATGAAAGAGTAATCTAGTGGTTAAAGCACAGGCACAAGAACTGGGAAACTCTGGTTCAAATCCTACTAAAGTCCCTTACTCTCTAACCCTTAACAAGTTTCCCTAACCTCCTTGGGAACTGTGATGACCCCTCAGATCCATGACTTTAACAGTGTCCCCATTCTCATTATAACTCATTAGCAGTGATATGAGAGCTACAGCACTTCACTTTGAAGGTACTGAACACAAGCTGTGGCAGCCCCCCTTGTTATGCCAGCATTTGAAGTAGGATGTCCCTCACAAATCAGATGCTACACTTCAGCTGTTGTAGGTAAAGAAAATAATCAGTCTCAGTGTTTGTAGTACTCTGCATTTGCTTAGCTCATTCCTCCCATGTCGTATGCATTCTGTATCTTGGTATTTCCAGCCAGAACCCAGCTGTAAGGAGCATTTGAAATGTAAAACAAAACACTTTATAAAGTAAGTGATCTAGCTCTCCACTTTCAGGCTGCTGAAAGGTGAGTGTACAATTTGTGCAAAGGAGGAATTCAGTCTTGTGTGATCCTTTGGGAAACTGCTCAAGCCTACCTTGTAAATGAATCCTTTCAAGGGTGTTCACCTGGTTCACTACAGAATGACTGATTGACTGCTCAATTGATTGATTGGTTGGTTGATTGGTAGATTAACTGATTCAGTCTACTGCTGTCCACAACATGTTACAACTGTCTCACAGAGAGAAATGAGCAGTACACAGAAATAGCTTTTGTTTCCTGTGAATGAAATACTATTAAATGTATTATTTGCTCTACACATGTAGTATTAAGGCTACAAGTACCACTCCCTGTGTGAGTTGCATGACAGAACTGTCTCAAGCCATTGCAAACTTAAACTAAAATCAGGATAGACAGCATTGATACTCTTATGTTTTGTTCTGCACTGTTGCTGCAGTGACATCAAGGAATGGGAGGGGCTGTATTACGAGTGACTCATTTGCATGTAAATGGAGGCTTGCTTGACATTTTACTACCTTGTGTCAGAGCCTCAAACTCTATATATGTGTTGCAACAGAAGAAATGGCTGATCTGTTATTGATATATGTACAGTACTTGATGTAATCTATAATAAATACATCAGATATATTCAAATCATAAATATATAGCAGTCTTCTCCTTTAAACACACTTTGTGGCCTTGTTTACTGTTTCTGTCCTCTCTGTGTTTAAAAACATACACATGTAGACATTGTCAGCAGAAGACCAACAGTTCATTCACTCTGCCAGTATAATACAGGTAGAAGACTTGGTTTGCTGGCCAAGGCACCTAGCTTCACCTGAGCTCTTTCCTTCTAAGACTGCTTGAAAGGCAGAGTAGAGAAACTTACCAGAGCAAGGGAGAAGGATTAAGACTTAGTTTGGCTAAGCAGATTTACTGTGTGGTGGTGTTTTTATTTTTTACTCACAGGGATTGCTACTGTTTGTTGCTAACATTTCATTGCTTTATTTTTTCTCTGATTCAAATTGTTGTTGCTGGTATACCTTCTTCTGCATTATTACAAGGTGTGCCTACAGGTGTGTGCTAACAGATTACTGCTGTAATCTTCTGAGTCAAATTGTCTTTTGCAAGGTATATCTTCTGTTACTGCTTTATTTTTCTCTGGAGCAAAGTGTTTCTTACAGGGTATATCTTCTCTGAAATTACTGTATTACAGGTGGAGCTTACATTTTTGTGACTTTTTTATCATTGGGCTAAGCAAAATTACTGTTTGACACTGTGTTTTATTTTATTCTTGTTTGTTGAAAAGGTTTGTTGTCTCAGAGGTGTTTCAGTCTCCTTCTCACATTGAAGGAGCTAATTGCTTTTCCTCCACAGCTCTTCCAAGATTAGGTGTGTATGTGGGGTGGAGCTGGCAAACTGTCAGTAATTTCCAACAGAAAGAAGGGTTAAAAAGTCAGGTTAGTTGATATCTTGGAGGTAGAAGACTTGGTTTGCTGGCCAAGGCACCTGGCTTCACCTGAGCTCTTTCCTTCTAAGACTGCTTGAAAGGCAGAGTAGAGAAACTTACCAGAGCAAGGGAGAAGGATTAAGACTTAGTTTGGCTAAGCAGATTTACTGTGTGGTGGTGTTTTTATTTTTTACTCACAGGGATTGCTACTGTTTGTTGCTAACATTTCATTGCTTTATTTTTTCTCTGATTCAAATTGTTGTTGCTGGTATACCTTCTTCTGCATTATTACAAGGTGTGCCTACAGGTGTGTGCTAACAGATTACTGCTGTAATCTTCTGAGTCAAATTGTCTTTTGCAAGGTATATCTTCTGTTACTGCTTTATTTTTCTCTGGAGCAAAGTGTTTCTTACAGGGTATATCTTCTCTGAAATTATTACAGGTGGTGCTTTACAGGTTTTACAGTTTTATCTAACATTAGGATAAGCTTTCAGGGTTACTGCATTTGTTGTTGACTGATTGTTTCTGCTCTTACCTCCTTGTTCTTTCGTCCGTGGTTCTTCTTTTTAGGCAGGGGAAGGGCCCAGCCACCCACCCCCATCCCCAACCACCCCACGCTACACTCCTTTTATAGGGTACCACAGTTGTGACATTTCCTGTGGCAGAGCAGGAAGGGGCGGATCAGTGGGGCCTCCACAAGGTGATCTCATTTACAGGGCACTAGTAATTTAACTTGTTATAACAAGTTAAACAAAGCACAATTAAACCATTACTTGCATTTTTTTTCCTTCTAATTACTCTGACTAGGTTACAAACCCAGCAACTTATTTGGAATGGATTTCATTAACTTGCAGGTACTGTGGAACAATTTTCAGAAGGACAGTCTTACAAGATTTAGGACACTGTCCTACATGCTGGGCCTTTGGAGATCTTAGGTCTCAGCTCCGGGCAGCATGGGCAGAGATTGCACGCCTCAAATTTCATATTGAAGAGGAAATACATTATAAGAACCACCGCCATTTCCCCAGCATCCAACAGAAAAACCTCGACGGCAGAGGGTAGTTGGTCCAGGAGGTTGGCAGGTGGTTAGGAGGAGCAAATCAGGTGCCCCATCACTCTCTTCTCTCCAACACATTACCTCCAAAAACCATATAAACACTACAAACAGGTATCTGCCTCTATCTCTGAAATCAAATAAAGAGGCAGAAGACACTGCAGAGCAGGACACTGTGTCACAGGAGCTAGCACAACAATACTCACCCAAATCAGGAACCAAAACTAAACAAGCACAAAGGAAATCCAAAAAACTTCTGATCATAGGAGACTCCATGATTGGGGAGTTGATACCCATCTCCAGCCAGGGGTGATGGTCAGATGTCCCAGGTACATCAGCATGGAGAGACACTGACCGCATTGCAAAATTGTTCACAAAGCAGGAGAAAACATTGATGTCCTAGTACACATAGGGACTAATGATCTCACCAGCCGGTCAGTTGTGGAGACCAAGGAACACCTGACTAGGCTGGGTGACAAACTATCATCTATTTCGTCCTGCATCTCCTTCTCTGAGATCCTGCCAGTCTGGGAGAAGGGAGCAGATGGACGGAAGGTCAGAAGAAGGGAGATAGGGAGCTCAAACACGTGGCTCAAGGACTGGTGCCAGGAAAAAGGACACAGATTTGTAGGGAACTGGCAACAGTTCTGGGAGCGAAGTTCTTTAAATTTGATGGACTGCATCTGACTAAAGAGGAGTCAGTGCATTGGGCAGAAGTTTGACGTCTTTGCAGAATATTTAAACTAGCAAATGGGGAGAGGGTGCAGCACCCCATCGTCAAATGGAAGAACACCCTCCCCTCAGCTAGTGGTCAAACAGGAATTCAGCGTGTTTGCTGTTCATTTGCATCACCAGGTAAGAAAAAGGTTTGTCTCCCCATACGATGCACAGGGTAATGCCAAACTTCACCCAACAACCAACACACCAAAATCTGGCCAATGGAAAATCATGTACACAAATGCTCACAGCCTGGGAAATAAGATCCCAGACCTGCAGGCAATTATGTCAGAGGCTAAACTGGACATAGTAGCAATTAGTGAGACGTGGTTTACCAGTAACCACACTTGGGAGACTTCAGTACCTGGCTATGTATTGTTCAGAAGAGACCGAGGTGCAAAAAGGGGGGGAGGGGTGGCCCTGTATGTTAATGAAAATATCAAAGCTACAGAAATTCAGAATACACATAAGGAGCCAGAAGAACTGTGGGTCACCCTGGAAACAGGAAATGGACAGCCATAAGAACTGGGTTGTCTACAGGCCCCCAGACCAGAGGGAGGACATAGACACATTACTGTTAGAAGATATACAAAACATGACAGCTAAAGGGAGGTTCTGATAATGGGAGACTTCAACATGCCAGATACAGATTGGTCAATACCAGCAGGAACATCTGCCAGAACTAGACTCATAGTGGATTCCTGCAGGGGAGGCTCAAACAACTGGTACAGCAACCCACAAGAGACAGGGCTATCCTAGATCTAGTACTGACTAACAAAGAGGGATCACAGATCTCCAGGTAGAAGGTCACCTGGGGCCAGTGACCATCACATGGTATGGTTCAATTTGGCTACTACATCTAAATCATCCCATTCCAAAGCAAAAATATGGGACTTCAGAGGAGCTGACTTTGATAAGATGGCCAACAGAGTTAAGCTAGCCCTGGCAAAAGAAACACAGGTGAGGAGGTACAGGCAAAGTGGGCAAGCATTAAGGATACAATACTTGAAGCAACATCCCATTGTGTTAGACAGAAAAGGAAGTGCAAAAGAAGAAGGAAACCACTTTGGTTCTCAAATACAGTAGCAGAAAAGGTCAGAGCCAAAAGGCTGGCCTTCAGAAAATATAAGGGAACACAGCGGGATGAAGATAGGAGGCATACCAAACTGCCCTAAGGGAAGCAGGTAAGGCAGTAAGGCAGGCAAAGTCCCAAACTGAGAAACACTAGCACGAACAGTAAAAGAAGGTGACAAGACTTTCTATAGATACATTAGTGAAAGGAGAAAGTCCAGAGGGGTATTGCTAAGCTAATGGAGAAAAGGGAGCATGTGAGGAGGAGGACCCTGTAAAGGCATCTATCCTAAATAGATACTTTTGCTCAGTATTTACTGAAGAGAAGGTAGGGCAGGGCCCACAGCTCAGCATCATGGACACAGGGGAGGGAGGTGAGCACTACTCCCTTCACAAAAGAAAGGGTCCTACAAGAGCTTGCTAAGCTCAGGTGGATAAGGCAATGGGACCTGATGGCATACATCCCAGGGACTTAAGGAGCTAAAGGAGGAACTAGCAGAGCCATTAGCAGAATTGTTTAGTGAGTCTCTGAGCACAGGAGAGGTCCCAGAAGACTGGAGAAGGGCTCATGTGATCCCACTCCACAAGAGTGGTAGCAGGGAGGAGGCGGGGAACTACAGACCGGTCAGTCTTACCTCAGTAGTGGGCAAGATTATGGAGGCACCCTTAAGGAAAGGATAGTGCAACACCTGGAATCCATAGGGGCACAGGATCCAAGACAGCATGGGTTTACAAAGGAAGGTCCTGTCAAACTAATCTCATAGATTTCTTTGACTGGGTAACCAGAGTGGTGGACCAAGGGGAGCAGTTGATGTCGCCTACCTTGACTTCAGCAAAGCTTTTGACACTGTTCCACATAGAAGATTGATAAATAAGCTAGGTAGGCTCGGGTGGGTCAGAAGTTGGTCAACTGGGTGGCAAACTGGTTGACTGGCAGAAAACAGAGAGTGGTGGTAAATGGTATACAGTCAGAAGAGATGCAAGTCACAAGTGGGGTACCTCAGGGATCAGTCCTGGGGCCAGTCCTATTCAACATCTTCATTAGTGACCGCGCAGATGGACTAGAGGGTAAGGCTTGTCTGTTTGCAGATGACACCAAGATCTGCAACAGAGTAGATGATCCAGATGGGGTGGGCAGAATGAGAAGAGATCTGGATAAACTAGCAGAATGGTCAGAAGAGTGGCAACTGGGATTTAATGCAAAGAAGTGCAAAATCATGCACATAGGGAAGAGAAACCCTGAAGCCACTTATAGGCTGGGAGGGGAGTTGCTAGCAGTCACAAAGGAAGAAAGAGACTTGGGCATCATCATCACTGATGACCTAAAATCATCCAAGCAGACCTCTAAAGCAGTAGGTAAGGCTAGGGGGGTGTTAGGTGTATTAGTAGGGGTATCACAAGTCGTAAGAGGGAGGTAATAATCCCTCTGTACAAGACATTGGTTAGGCCCCATCTGAGTACTGTGCAGTATTGGAGGCCACACCTTCACAAGGACATTAACCAAATTGAGGCAGTCCAGAGAAGGGCAACCAAAATGGTGCAGGGACTGCATCAGAAGACATATGAGGACAGATTAATGGAGCTCAATATGTATACCCTTGAGCAAAGGAGGAGAGAGGTGATATGATCGAGACATTTAAACACCTTAAGGGCATAAACAAGGTGAAAGAGTCTAACATGTTTAAATATAATAAAAATAGCAGGACAAGAGGACACAGCATGAGATTAGAGGGACGCCGATTAAGGGGAATGTGAGGAAATTCTTTTCACAGAAAGGGTGGTAGATGCATGGAATGGCTTACCACAAGAAGTGGTGGCTATGAATACAGTGCAGGGCTTCAAACAGGCATGGGATAGGCATAAGGGAGCAATACAAATGACTATGAATAGATAGGTCACTGACAGAGCAAAGGCCGATGGCACATTTATAAGGTAGAAAAAGAAATGGGCAGACTGGATGGGCCTTGCGGTCCTTATCTGCCGTCAACTTCTATGTTTCTATGTTTCTATGTTTACACTACAGTACTTCACCCAATGTCCTACAGTCCTGACAAGATTCCCTTTCTCCATATTTTTTATCCTTTCATCATTTTACATCATCCCAGTCTCACCCATCAGAATAATCTCTGTTGGTATTAATATTTTAGTGCAATCACCATTAGTGATACCATAACAAACTGTAAGTAAAGAAATGTTTTGCTACAAAAATAAGACAGCTATAACAAAAAGTATTTTGAAAACTATTTAAACTGTTTACAGTCAGTTATACAACACCAGTAATGATAAACAAAATCTGAATGTAAACAACAGCTCTAGGACAAGGACATATTCTTCACAATGAGAAACTTTATTTTTTTTTAAAATGTCTTTTTTTGGAGAAAAAAAGCTTTGGCCTAATGTTGCTTTGCAAGTAAGCATTGGGGAAGAAATGTCCCATACAACCCACTAAGTGTAGAAAGGTAAAAAACCAACAGCACAATATATTTTTTTCAAAAATTCCCACTGTGGCAAAACGAGGAGGTCAATTTATCAATATGAAACACTAAATACTTCTCAGGTTACAAGCCTGAGACTCTATTTATTGAGAGAGACTAACTGGAGCAGCACATATGGTGCATCAAAAGGGACATAAAAAAGATCATTGGGCACAGTGCAAGATGCTGTCTGGCAAAAAGATCTGGTGTGGGAAAAGAACCTTCCTTCATGAAAAAACAATGACTTTCATTATCCAAGCAAGGAAGTCATTCCATTTAAAAAAAAAATTAGAATAGTTCTCAGCTTCCAAGTCTGAGGCTCAATTTTGTGTGAGTGACCAGATGACAGAAGGTGACTCATGATGCATGCAGCAGACATTTTTGGTGAGAAGAAGCTGGGTAATGTGGAGCATTACAAGCTCTGGAGTGAATTTAGTGGGCAAGTAAGCATGGGAGAGAGAGAGAGAGAGAGAAGCCCATTCCCAGTAACAAGTAAAGCACCAGTGGATTGATAGATTTCTCAAAAATGCTCCAGTGCCAAAATATGAATGTCAGACCATTTACCTGAAATTCAAAATTATTCCTAGCTCCCAACTCTGGGACTCAGTTTTGTTCAAAAGCCAAATTATAGAAATCACTCATAAAGCATTCAGTTGATATTTCAATGAGACAATTCAGGGATAAGTAGAGCATGAGAAGATTTAGAGTAAGATATGATGTGCAAGTAAACACTGGAGGAGAGATTGATCCATAAACAAGTAAAGCATCAGTGGGATGATGTACTTCTCAAAAAATGACCAGGCACCACAATGCCAAGGTCATTCCAGTATTTAGGTTGTCAAGAAGCTGTCTCTTACAAAGTTCTGGATTCAATATTGTGACACATACTAAAGTAAAGGCGTTAACATGAACTGGCAACAGAACCATTCCTTCTATTAAAAAAAAAATCAAAGAAAAATTCTAAAATAAGGGACAAAAATAAAAACTGCTCATGTACAGAGGGATACATCAACCATGAGATGACTTAATGTAAGATTCCACAGGGACTTCAAATATTTCTGTTTTGGTACTTTGTAGAAAATTGTATCATGTATATTTTTTCTGTGATTGTACTTGATTTTCTATTTATTATGTATGTCTAGTACAATAATGTCATTATATGTCAGGTGTGAATGAGAAAGAGCTCTGCCCAGTTCACCACTTAAAGAAAGAGAGAGGGAGGGAGGGAGAAAGAAAGAAAGAAAGAAAGAAAGAAAGAAAGAAAGAAAGAAAGAGATGAAGTTCAGAAGAAAATATTTCTGCTATCTTTTATAGCTCACATCAAATTATATTTTAATCACATTTTCTAACCACTGTGCAAACAAAAAAAATTGCATATAGTGTATGTGAAAATGAATCATGTCATATAAATACATTTTTTAGCTACTGAGGCAATATAAATAAGCATTTGTCAATGCCGAATGTTGTCTTGCTGGCATTGGTAGTGCAGGAGTTAGGGAGATGCATAATACAAATGGCAGTGAAGTATGAAACTGACATCAGCCCCACCCCACCCTGCAGAGACTGACAGGCATTGAGGTGTGCCTTTGGGTCATCGGCCATAGCACTCATGTCATTTCACCTCACCCTACCCTGCAGATTCCGACAAGTGTTGCATTGTGCCTTGGGGTCATTGGGTCTAATGCTCATCCCATTCCATAAGGAAATACATTGAGATGGGTACAGTATAGGAGAATGGGGTGAACTTTGGGGCAATAGAGTCCAAGGCACACCTTGGTTCCTGTCTCTGCCTGTAGGGTGGGGGTGGGGGTTGAATAGCTTGAGTATTACAACCGACAATCCAAAGCCTAATGCCTGTCAGTCTCTACAGGGAGGGATGTTATGGTTAGAAACCCTAAAGTCCCAGGTGTCTGTTGGTATTTGCACTCCAAATTTTCAGCATGGAGTTTTTGTGATCCCACCTCATGAAAGCATTTGGGACCTCTGCTCATGAACAGTGGCATTGTGATTTTGTTAATCTGTTCAGAACATTGATTTCCCACAGCGACTACGCCATTCTGCGCCAGATGTGGGAAAACACTTTTCGGGCAGGATGTGAAAAATGACAGCTGTACCATTCATAAAGAGGTGTGAAGAAATGGCAGTTTTGAAAATCTGGACTGAAAATATTAAAAATTCTCAAAGTTATGAGTGTGCATGAAAACTACACAATGCACGCTCGTAACACAATCATTTCGTGGAATTTTTTTACCACATTTTCAGCATAGACATTTTGAGGCCTTCACTCATGAACACTGTCACTGTGATTTTCTTAATCTGTCCCGAACTTTGATTTCCCACAGTGAACATGCCATTCTGCGCCAGATGTGTGAAAACACATTTCAGGCCAGATGAGAAGAATGACAGCTGTACTGTTCATAAGGAGGTGTGAAAAAATGGCTATGTTGAAAATATGTAGTGAAAATATTAAACATTCTCAAACTTACAAGCGTGTGTGGAAACTGAACAATGCATGCTCATAACACAGTAGTTTTTTTGGAATTTGTTCACCAAATTTGCAACATAGGCTTTTTGGGAGCCCACCTCATGAACTATGGCACTGTTGTTTCATTAATCCATCCCACAAGGTGATTCCGCACAGTGACCACAAAATCACCTTTCGGGACTTATTAATGAAATGACAGTGACTGATTTCATGAGGTGGGGTCCCACGAACTCCATGTTGAAAACATGGAGCCAAAAGTCAAAAAAATGGCCAAGATAGCCACCTAATTTGACCCCCTCCCCATTGATGCCATTGTACAGTTTACCATGATATTCTTTATTTCATGGTCAACTTTGAAGAGTGCAGACGTGTTCCCGCTCCACTGAAGATTGTTATGCTGGGTTCTGGAGGTAAGTATGCGGTGATGGGGGGGTGCAGGGAGGTCAGGCTGCACTGAGGGTGGGTGTTGGTTGGGGGAGGGGGTTGCTCCCAATGCAACGATGGACCATTTTCTTTTTTTTAGGAAGGACATTGTGGGAAGGTTTTCTTTATTTACAGGTGTAACACCAAATTCTGGGCACACTGGGGTGGACTCCCAATGTGCCACCTGTGTGTTTTGGGGAAAATTTCCAAGAGGTTGTGCTCTCCAAAGAAAAGGATGGAATGCACACAGCACATAACAACACAATGTAGACAGCTATTTTGAATTTAATAATGAATTCTATTTGCAGGTTTGTGGAACTGCAATGGGGCATCAATGGCTCCATCATATGCAAATCTTTTCCTAGGGTTATGGGAACTAGAGGCACTCTATGAGCCTAATATTAACCCCTGTACAGAAAATATTATACAGTGGAAGAAATATATTGATGACTGTCTTTGCATATGGAATGGTGACATGGACAGCGCAAAAGACTTCATTCAGTGGCTTAACCAGAATGATTTAAATTTGAGATTTGCAGCAACAATGGACTAGAGGTCTGTGAATTTTTTAGACATCACACTAGAGGGCGACAAAGACAAGGAGTGTATTCACACAAAGGGGTACAGGAAAGATAGTTGTACAAATTCACTGTTAAGGAATGATAGTTCACATCCTGATTAACTAAAAAATTCCATACCATATGGGCAATTGGTTAGAATCAGGAGGAACTGTACGTCTGACAGTGACTATGAACAACAAGCTGAGGAACTTCTGAAAAGGTTCAAAGAAAAAGGCTACTAGGATGCAGTGTTAAATAAAGCACTAATGAAAATAAGGGGAAGAAACAAAGGGATTATTTAAGAAAGGTAAATAGAGAGAACTATATGAGATAAGCCCAATCACATGCTCATTAGAATTTAATGCCAGTACTGGAACAGTAGGAAATATTGTATGGAACAGTATGGATATACTAAAATGTGACCCCAAATTAAGTAGTTCAATCCCTGAAATACCAAGAATAACCTTTAGACGTACAGCAAATCTTCAAGATAAGTTGGTTAATAGCTACTTTTATCAGATAACGGACTCAAAAACGATGTGGTTACCACAAAGACCAATGGGAAACCACAAATGTGGGAATTGTAATTTATGTAAATACATGAATACAGGTAATCATTTATTATTGCCCAATGGTCTTAAAACTGAAGCAAGTGAATTTATTACCTGCATAACCCTTTTTGTGGTGTACATATTATGGTGTACATGTGACCTATACTGTATAGGAAAGACAATCAGATCATTGAAAGAAACCATCCAGGAGCATGTAATGTCCATCATTAATCAGAAAATGGACACCCCCATAGGAAGACACTTTACCACTACACAAAATGATAATAATGTGTTGCATTTTAAGTTTATGGGAGTTGAACATTTGAAAGGAAATCCTAGAGGAGGAAACAGGCCTAATACATTATTGCAAAAGGAAAGTGCTTGGATTTTTAAAACAGACACAGTTGTCTCATCTGGTCTGAATGAGAGATGGGATCCTAAACCTTTTTTTAAGAACACAGATTGCTGAGGTCTTAGAAGGAAAGGTATCACTTTCTTCGGACTTGTCTGGTGTGTGTGGGGAATTACAGTAAATGAACCCCTATTTAGATTTCAATTTAAAATGAAGCTGGTATAAGTTTGTGCATATATTTAATAAATAATGTACATGGGTGTCCTAAACTGATCAATTTTTACTGTATTTCCATAGGTTGCTTAATGGAAACAACCATCTTTCTGGTACAGTTGGCTGTCCTGTATTCATTCAGCATAACTGGGTCCAACTACAATTCCTCTGTATCTATCTCTTCTTCCACAACCGAAATATAGTTATAAAAATACTATAAGTATAATGAGTGATTATAATTTTATTTTGATGTGTTAAAAATGCTTTTTTTTGTCTCTTCTTGCATTGATCCAAGAATGAATTATTAATTCTTAATATTAGGATATTTAATATGGTAAATTAAGAAACATTTATGCACTGTTATTAACACTTATTTATAATATGGTTCTGATTTGAAAGTATGGTGTATCCCTAGTGGCCTAGGGGAACCCCTTGAGAAAAAGGAAATTCCATAATCAGATCATCTTTGTGAGTATAAAATAACATGTTCATTGTAATCTTTAAGCTCTAATGCTTCAATGTCTCCAGACTGCATAAGAATCTAAGGAAGTTCCTTTTTTGTCCCCCCCCCCATATTTTTGTTTTCATGAGCAGTGATTTACAATGTATGTTCATGATTGGGTAATCATTATGTGATGTCACACTTGTGTTTGTACTTAAATGGATGCTGTATATAGTTTTGTATCATGCCCCCTTGAAGGCACTTTTCCAAGGTGCTAGGGGCTCCCACAAGCAGTGCAAATAAATTCAACATTTTGTTGTTATGTGCTGTGTGCATTCTGTCCTTTTCTTTGGAGAGTGCAACCTCTTGGGAATTTGCTACGGTGTGTTTTAGGTTGTCTAACTTGGTTGCAAACCCCTCCATGTGTGAGCACAGTAATTTTGCAACTTGGAACATTTGTGTGTTTTGGGGACAGGGGACTGAAGTTGATGGGGATTTGTCCCCGTTGGCAAAGAAAGCGTGTCTGTGGTGGGGTATGATGTCAAGGGTGATTCAGCAACCCCCTCCTCGGCACACAAAACAAGGGGGAACATTATGCTGACAGGGATTGGGCTCCCCTGTCGACAAATGAACTGGGGAGGGGGCATGCCAAAAGGGGGATTGGGCACCCCCAACATTGGCTTTCTATGGACTGGGAGAGGTGGATGGCGGCAGCCACCACCACGTTTCTTGAAGTGTTTCAGCAGGCAAGGCATGCCTGCAATGACAGGTCACTCCCTCATTGCAGCAGCGAAATTCTTTCAAGTTGGTGGCACGCTTCTGAACTGAAGTCATAGACAGCATGCTCATTCATTGCTGCCTCAGAGACCAGCCTGAAAAAGCAGCGGCACCATTGGTCACAAGACGGCTGCACCTCCACAACCTGCTACTCCACCAAGCTGCCACAACATGTTGCATGTGCTGCGCGCGTAAGACAACATAAAAAGTATAAGTACTTTTTTCTCACATTCCTTGCTTCGCACATGACACAAAGGAACCCAAAAGAAACTGGAGTACAGCTCAAGCAACATTTGATGATATCACAATGTCCTCTGCTGCACTCAAAACAGAGCAATGAAATCAATCAGAAACAAAAATGTTCAAATGCAGAAGCTTTACATTTAAAAAGTTTGCTGCAGATTGGATTACATATCTCATATATCTTAGGTCAGGTATAGTGGAATAAAAATATTTAATCTAAGATCTTATGGCCAGAGGCACTAGGACATGAAAAGGTAAAAAACACTTGTAAGCAGATGGCACCCACGTTTTGGCAGCACATTATGTGCTGCAGCACATGGCATCACTGTAAGGCACTGAACAACCCAAAACTTCCACTTTTCATTTGATTCCATGACTAGGGAAAAAACGCTAATTAGAAAACACAACTTATGACTACACAATGATACCACTAGGGTGATATAAAACAGCCCCTGCAAAAGTTGAACAGTACATTAGTGTAAATAAAAAAAGACCACACCAACACTTGAGTAGGAATACCTTAATGAGGACTGAGAAGACATCACAGATATTTGCATTAATGACACAACAAAGGAATATTTTATGTAAGTAAGTTTATTAGGGAAATGTTTTTATTCGCTTTTTAGCTATTTATATTTTTCACTACTATCCTGCAAATTTTGTTAACAGTAAAATATTTGTATATTAAAAAGGGATAGCTGAGGCCAGCCCGGTGGCACTGAGGGCTGAGGCACTGGACGCCTTACCTCGTACCACACCGGCGACCCAGGTTCGGGAACGAGCACAGGCTGCTGGGGGTTGGCTGGGGAGGAGAAGGATTGAGCACCCAATGGCTGCTCTCCTTCTCTGGGGGGGGGTTACCTGCATGCTCCCACTGCAATAACACCACCTAGGGGAGCCCGGGTGGAAGGTGCAGTAGGAGGGAGTAGCAGCACAGGGATAGGGCGGATGTCAGCAGAGGGGCGGAGCAGAAGGCACATCTCAGCATGCCTCCGTGTTCATTGCCCTCATTACACGCCAGCAACAGGGAACGAACAGAGGAAAATCACCCTCATCTCTCCTAGGTGACGACTCCTCGCTGTGTTCTCAGGTGCATTGGGCAGACTCCGCTGTACCAGTCCACGTCATAGCAACCATGGTTCGGAAGAAGGTAAGTGGGAGAGTGCCTCCTCACCCTACCCGGGGGTTATCCGGGTTCCTAGGTTACTAGACCGTGTACTCTAGGAGCAGACCCAGACGAGGGAGGTAACACAGGTTGAGGTAGTCTGAGACAGTGGAGAGAAGAGGGCAGGAGGAGCATAAATACAGGGTTAAAAAAAAAAGGATAACTCTATCACTAAATCATCCAGTGAAAGATATAAAGTTGAAAAATAAACCTCTTCAGCCAAGGATGATGAATCCAGGAACAGTCAAACAAAAAGATGGGTGATGGCATGGAAGGCAACCTATCCTCCTCTAAAGCATGAAGTACAATTAAATAAAATATCCCCCTGCAGCAAAAGATGGTAAAACAGTGGACTAAAGACAAAAGTATAACTTCAGTTTTTCTAATTGCTAAATTCAAAAAAAAGAAATAAGTAAAAAAAAAATACATCCTGATGATTTAAAAACTAAAGTTTTCAAAAGTGTCATTGGCCTCCTATAACTGGACTTATAAAATGGGTAAAGGAAATGCTGCATCCTGATTGGTCAAGCCTTATGTATTTATAAGACAACAAACCCTGTGGCTGGCACTTTTAATGTCAAGCAGGATGCAGCACAACTCAAATATCCATGCCTGCCAGAAACTTTTGAAAAAACTTTCTGGCAGCCATGTTATTACAGTAGAAATCAATAACACCCAGTTCTTGTCCTAACTTATAAAAAGCATTTTTTACAACTTTGAATACCACCACCCTAACAAGCTAAATATTAATATAATAAAATGATAAATACAGTGATCCCAATTTTCAAAGTGCTCCCTAGACCAACACAAGCTGTGACAAAGAACAACTTGTTCCGGAGCCAAGGGACATGTCAGGGACCCTGCATCTGATTTCACAGTAGGGGAGTCCCAGTGCTGTCAATAAAAGTGCTGCAAAATGCTCTCATGTGCAAAACAAAGGGTGCACTATGTGGATTATAGCAACATGTGGGATGATCATTTGGCATCAGCAGCCATGGCAAGCACACACCAACTGTGTGCTCAGCTGGCTGGCAGGGATCGAGAAGGGCAGGATGGGATGAGTTGGGGGGTGGAGACAGACCCAGGAGGGGATCAGGTCATGGACACCACAGTGACTGGTCTGTGTTGAAAGGCAGTCATATGACTGGAATTTTGGGAGGAAGGACACTGGTGGTACAAACATGCCACCATGGGATGCTGCCAGCCGCTCCACTGGTGACTTGCCAGATGTCTAGGTGCTGTGTGGGAGTCCACTGTCACCCATCCACAACAGCAGAGCACAGGTCCACCTCCCAACAAGCAATGGCTCCAGGGATGGCACTCCTAGCTGGTCTAAATCGTTGTGAGCCATGCACCCTTTGTGGGGATTTGAGAATCCCAAATTAGGGGATGGTGTAGCAGCATCATGGGGCAATCTCCCTTCCACCATGATGCAGCCATGTAGCCACTGCAAGCACAGCATAAGCCTGGCTGGCAAAAGTGGTCCCCCAACTGGTGCAGGCTGTGTTAGAAAATTGGAATAATGCAAGGTGTGGCACAGTGTGCCCCTTGCATCATTTCTGTTTGTCCCAAGCACCTTGTGTCACTCCTGATGCTTTGAAAATTGGGCCCATTGTCTCACCTTGTGCTTATGTTTGTTTTGTTTTTTTCTATTTTGTTGTAGACCAGTATCCATGGTCCCTAATTGAATGACATACCACACTGACTACGTTCTTTTCAGCTCACTCCAGAGCCACCCCCATGCCCCTGCAGGCCTGCTGTTGTAGTCATGCTCTCAACTATCCAACACCCCCGCCACTGAAATGAGAAGACCTGAATATACTGCCAAGAGAAGCCAAAAGCATTTTACAAAAGGGACAAAAAAAATGCTTGATTGAACTACAGTACCTCACTCTTGACCACGATTGTGCCACTGCCACACTCCTCCGGCAAGCAATGCCTGGCACTGATTTGCAGTTCCACTGTGGTGCTTGGTGGGAGACAGAGACAGAGACAGGAGCTGCTGTTGCTGTTTCATCTAAATCAGTTTTCTACAAATTAAAAAAATAAACAGCAGAATGTGATTTAGGGCTGTGCCGAATGTCAAAATACTGTTGGCAGTATATCCTGACATTTGACATATGAAATGTTTTTTGTGGATTAATAACCTGCAGTTAACAGAAATTTGGATTCTTTTTTAAGCAATCTGCAGAATACTATTTCATGGTTTATGTAATCCATGTAAAATTATTCTGCGGTTTACATAGAAATGCTTTTCTGAATTCTTCAGAATTTAAAACAAAATTCCAAAACCATTTTGGAAGAGAAATTGCCACTCCACACCAGTTCTGATCATGGAATTATACATTCTGCACCTCTCTAATCTGATCAATTGAGCACTTTGATCAGGGAAACTGGAAGTTGCTCCACAAACTGGCCACAAAACACCAAACGCTCTTACTCAATGGAGTGACTTACTTTAAATAAAAGGCTTACATCGACAACTGGCTACACTGCTGGTGCTGGGAGGGGAATACACAGACATGGGGAGAGTTAAGGTCATTGGATACTTCTCTGAAACCTGCACAGTACAGACACCCTGTAATGGCAACCAAGCAGTTAAATACCACAAATACAATACTTTTAGTCTAATAAGAGAACTATTTTACATTTTAAATGGACAAAACAAAATTTTGTAAAAAATGTTTTTCCTGATTTTTTTTTGTGTGTTTAAATATTATTTGGTGGGATTTCTTTTATAAATACAGTAAGATACTCTGAAGTGTGGGTAATTGCCTGATAAGAGCACTTCTCAGGTTCTAAAGTCTATTGGTGCAACTGTCTTTGCCCTTATAATGCACCTGGGGCGTGCTCTTATCAGACGACAACCCCCCCCATTGACTCGTATTGCTTATTTATAAAATATCTAATAAAAGTCATAAAAACTATATAACACAAAAACAGCCCAAATAATCAAAAACATAGATTTTTTTAGCTGCTGCTTTTCTACTTTGTGTTTGTTGGATGTTTTGGGAGCCACACAGCTCAAAATCTCTTTCAGCTACCTCTCGATTGTTCTCATCCTAGACGACAGCTTTATTTAGTTGCCACAGAGCTTTTTGATCTTATGTTCCATTTGATGGAAGTGGCAATTGAGCTGCTCAAGTTGCAGACTGATTCTGTTTCTTGCAGAGTGAGTGGTGGACTATGCCCTGGAATCCTTCTCTAACTTTATCCAGTTGTGATTCCGAACTAAAATAATTTCTCTACTTGACTCAGCTGACTTGTTTTACAGCAACTCAGGTCACCTCTGGCAGTAGTGGGAGTATGTGACTGTGTAATGAAAAACAATATATACTCCATTGAAAATATGGTCAGTTTGGCTTACCTCCATTTTCTTGACTCTCTCACTCGCTCGCTTATGCCACCCCCACCCCCCTGCCCTGCTTGGAATGAAAGATTATAAACTTCTGCATTTCTATCATGTTACCAAAAACAACAGAATGATCATAACAGTAGCATAATTATTTATTTATTTGTTTTCTTAGAAATTGGTGACTGATTTAAGAAAAAGCACAATGACGACCCAAGGCTCTGCAGTTACACTTACAAATCATATGAACATAAAAATGTGCCAGCAGATAAAGGCCTAACAGTCTATCTAGTCTGCTCAAGCGTGCAGTTCTCACTATGTTTACAGAAGGAATAGCCCCCTCCACCAATCTCCCCCTTGACCCCTGTTGAATACCACATCCTACCCTTTCTCCCACTACCTACGACCTTCCCCTATATCCTGTTACGACATCTCTTGAAACTGTCCACAACTTTTAGGGATACCACCTCTTCTGGCAACTCACTCCACTTAGTTGCCACCCTCTCAGTGAAAAAGTGCCTACTCATCTCCCTCTTGAACCTTTCCACCACCAGCATTAGGCTGTTTCCCCTAGTGGTTTTGTTTCCACTAAGGCAGAAGAGGCCCTCGATGCTCACCCTATTGACACTTTTAAGATACTTGAAAGTCCCAATCATGAATCCCCTCTTCCCCTCTCCATTCTGTCCTCATGAGAGTATATGTTGAGTCCCTTACCTTGCTGGAACTGGATAATCTTGATTGAACTTCTCTGGACTGTTTCCAGCAGGTTGACATCCTTCTTAAGATAAGGGCACCCATATTGCACGCTGTATTGTGACTATGATCTTGCTAGAGACCTGTACATTGGTAGAATGACCTCCATCATCCTGCTGGTAATTACCCTGGCTATGCCGCTCAGCATTTGATTTGATGTGGCCACAACTTTCCTCTGTCCTAGTTACCTATACACCACTTAACCAGTATTTGGTCCCTGGGTTTTTCCCCCACCAGGAGCATAACTTTACAATATTTAGCATTGCTCTCCAGTTGCCAAATACCAGACCACCTCTCTAGCCTAGCCAGGGCTTCCGTGAGTTCCTGTCTCCCCTGCTTCATATTCAGTCTCCCACAGAGCTTAGAGTTGTTCAAGAAAATTCATATCTTACCAAGCTGCCATCCAAAATGACACTAATGAATATGTTAAAGAACACCAGATTGAGCACAGACCCCTGTGCGATCCCACTGGGCAGAATCCTAGTTTCTGAGAATACCCTTCCAACTACCACCTTTTGGCTTCTGTACTGTAGGCAACTTCTCACCCATCCAACAAGCTTAATCCCCACCCCCCTTCTAGATTCCTTCTCAGTCTCCTGTAAGGTATGCAGCTGAAGACCTTGCTGAGGTTGCGGTACAGAAAATCAACTGCTTGGCCCTTGTCCACTGTCCTGGTGACCCAGTTGAAGAAATCAATTAGGTTAGTCAGGTAGGATCACCCCCATACATACCCATGCTGCCTCATGTAACCTGTAGATAAGTCGCACCCTGAAGGAACAGTAGGTTCCAGGGATTATAGTGAACTTGGGCAGACTGAATGGCCCCTCTGATCTTTTTCTGCCATCATTGTCTATGTTTCTATGTTTCTATGTCCTGGAGCCCATTATCCTCCAGAAAGCTCACCAATCTCTCTATCAAGATGGTCTCCATTAGCATGCCAATTATTGAGGTCGGGCTGACCTGCTTGTAGTTCCATGCTTCATCCTTCAGCCCACTTTTATGAAGAGGCATGTGCAATCCTCCAATCCTGGGGCACAATCCCTGACTCCAAAGAGGTGATAAACAGATCTGTTAGGTGATATGCAACAGCTTCCACCAGTTCCCTTTGGACCCTTGGGTGCATGTTATCTGGCCCTGGAGATTTATCCTCCTTCAGGCACGTATGCCCTTTAGTAACCTGTCAACTTGAATGACACAATCTGTGACTTCTCTCTCCTTGTCCCCTTCCCTCATTCCCTTGTGACACTGGTCCATCCTTCTGTCTAGTGAAGACTAAACAGATGAAAGAAAGAGTACAGAACAAATCAAAAGAAATGTGCAGGAAGTGTATAGAACGAGAAACAAGACAGGCCAAAGCAGACACACATTTTGTACAGAGGAACTGATACAAGTGTCTGCCCGGAACAACAAAGTAGCAATAAAATATTTTCAAGGAAGACAATAATATCTGGAAAAAAAATTAAATGCTAGAAGGTGTGTCACCCTGACTGAAAAAACTGAAGGCCACAAGCAGGGGTACATGTTGTTCAGTGGATGTTGCAATTCATGGCAAGAAGAGTTAAAGTCATTTTCTTTGCTAAACATTTTGGAATACAAATCAAGGTTGAGGCCTTCAGGCCAAGGGATTCATAATCCAATGACAAGTATGTTGCAAAACAACATGATTAAATCTATTTTACCAACAGCTGAAATTAAATTACTTTATTTATACCATGTACTGTAGGTGAGAGACAAGCCTTACAGATAAATGATTTACTGAGTCACTTAGACATCCTAAATGAAGAAAATCATTTATTTCAGTGTTAGGTGGATCAGCTGCATTCATATCCATTTTAGGTTTGTCACAGCGGAATGCTTTACCAGTAGGGAAGCAGCTTGCACAATGTTTAATCACATCAAAATAGCCTCTGTTGCACTCAAAGTAGTGAAATGAAACATATCAGTTAAATATTCATTAAAAACCAATTAAAACTAATTTTAAAGCTATTTAATTAAAAAAGACATTGTATAAACTGGACACAGAATGGTCTGAGTCATGTAGTGAGCTTGAGTAAAGACCTGTTTGTTGCTGAGTGCTTTGGGGACTGTACACTCCATGAAATATTATTGATGTGCTTTTAGTTTTGTTTAAGAATCCACAAAAGCACATGTAGCATGGAGTGGCAGTTAGGAGGGAAGAAACAAACAAACGGATTATCTTTGAAAGGAACACATTCAGGAGGGGATTTCTGACAGGCTAATTCACAGAACACAATCGCTTTGTTTTCCTTAAAATACCAAATTGGAGAGGGCTTTTCTGTCAGGTTAAAATATAATGGATAGCTATTTGGGGCTTTTCCTGTTTAAATGACAGTTTGGGAGGGAATTTATTTGGGTATATAAGCTCACAGTTTCTAGTTTTTTTTTTTTGTTTAAAGATGGAGTCTGGACAAAAGTAGTACATTGCAGAATTAGAATCGGCCCAAATAAATCTCATACCAAAAATCTGGTTTCTACATTACTTTGTTTTAAAGTTATAAGCTATTTTGTAATCCTGATTTAATTCCCTGTTCAAAAAAGCCAGTTTCAGTGAAGATCCACTGATGTCATAACCAGAACTCACCTAGTCCTCACTGTCAGCAACCTTGTAGGTCCTATTTCTCTAAAGTTATAGAAACTGTAGCTGTAGTAATCATTAAAAAAAAGGTGACATGGGGTTGCCTGCAGTGCTTGCATTTCCAGAATGTTCAGATGCATGGTACTGTACTTTAGAATGCATCAGGAGGTGATTTTGGAATTTGGCGCTGAACCAAGATATAAAATGTCAAAGTGGTGCACAATTTTAGAATTTGGGGGGACATGCAATCTCAGCATGTGGCAGGGATGTGCCATTTCACAGTTTGGTCAAACTCTCATTCTCAGAATGCAACACTGACACACATCAAGGAATTAAGTGGGAACTGGCAATTCTGGAATATAGTAAGGATGTACACTGTTGGAATGTGACAAGACACATAATTTCATTTTGAAACTGCTTGTTCTTGCCACATTCCAGAATTGTCACACATCAACATTTCAAAATTGTGCATCATATCCCCACCACAATACTATACTGTGTGTTACAGTCATATTCCAAAATTGTGCATCCCTTCCACATTCCAAAACTGCTCATCCACACCACATTCCAAAGTTGTGTTTCAATGATACATTCTGAAACTGTCACCATCACATTCCAAAACTATGTCCTTGCCACATACCAAAAGTGTGTGTCACCACTGCATTCTGAAACAGTTCATCTCCACCACATTTTGAAACTTCATAACAAAGCCACATTCTGAAACTGTTCATCACTGCCACATTCTGAAATTGCGCATCATTGCCACATTCTGAAATTGTGCATCACAGCCACATTCTGAAACTGAGTGTCACTGCCACATTCTTATTCTGTGCATCACTGCCACATTCCAAATTTGTGCATCACCACCACATTCTGAATTTGTTCATCACCACCACATTCCAAAGTTGTGCATCACCACCACATTCTGAAGTTGTGAGTCTCTACAACATTTTGAAGTTGTGCGTCAATGCCACATTCTGAAATCATGCATCACTACCACATTCTAAAATTGTATGTGACCACCACATTCTGAAACTGTGCATCCCACTGCATTCCAAAACTGTGCATCACCACCGCATTCAGAAACTGTGTGTCACCACCACATTCTAAAACTACCTGCCTGCCACATTCTGAAATTGTGTGCAAACTTGTACATTCCAGTATTGCCTGTTATTGTCACTTTCTGAAAATGTGCATTCCCACCGTATTCCCAAACTGCATATCCCCACCTCATTTTGAAAATGAATGTCACTGTCACATTCAAAAACTACATGTCCATGTTACATTCTAAAATGATGCATTCCTCCGTCATTCTGAAATTGCATGACTACCACACTCTGAAACTGCATCACCACTACATTCTGAGATTCCGTGTCCATGCTGCATTCTGAAATTGAATGTTGCCACCATGATCTGAAATCAGGCATACCAACCACATTTTGAAACTGTGCATCACCACCACATGCCAAATTAATGCATCCAAGAGACATTACAAAATTACATATCCCTGCCACCTTCCACAGCTGTGTCTCATTCATTTCTGTGTGCCTTTCCACATTTTTTTTAACTTTCCTTTTCTCTGCCACATTTTAAAACTATATGACACTACCACATTATGAATTTTGGTATGCCTACCACTTACCAAAATTGTGTATCCCAGCTACTTTCTAAGATTTTGTCACTGCTGTATTCCACAGATGTGGTTTAATTCAGTGGTTAAAATAACACATCTACAGTAACTTCTACTGACCTCCTAGTCCACATAGAATTTAAAATCTGAAACTGTCAGCAATTGCTAATATCTTTAGTTGTGAATTTTATCTTCCATCATGGCAAACACGATGGCATTCAAAAAACTTCAGCCGTAAATGGGAAAATGCTGGTGGAGGCCAGAAAGCAACAGGCGGAACAAACACTGCTAAAGTAGGTAACTACTATGCCAGCAAAGAAGACCTAAAACAGCTGAAAGATCTGATGACTGCTCTTAAGCTAGGTATGGCAGAAGTGAAAACAGTTACCAACACCCTGAGGTCAGAAACAGATTTTTTGTCAGAAAAAATTACCGATTCAGATGGTCAGCTAAAAGAACTGAAAGATGAAATAGCTTTTCTGAGAAACTTAACAGGAGCCCAAACAAAGCAAATTGATTTTCCAATTAACAAAACTGATGACACTGAGAACAGGGGACACAGAAATAATTTAAGAATTCAGGGCATCTCTGAGGGCTGGGAAGGAAATAATATGTCGGGTTTTCTACAAAAACTTATTCCAGAAATGTTTCAGTTTCAGTGGCCATGCCCCTTAGAAATAGAATGGGCCCACAGATCGTTGGGACCTAGACCAAGAGCAGGAGAAAAACCCAGACCAGTAATTGCTTATTTTCTTCATTTTTCAGTCAAAGAGCAGATATTAAAGCTAGCCAAAGAACGAAAGTCTATATTTTTTAATGGGAAAAAATACTTTTCTTTCAGGACTTCTCAGGGGCATTAATGGAGAAAAGAAAATAATTTTATGAAGCGAAGCAGGAGCTGGCTAGAGTTGGGGTACAATATCATTTTAAATATCCAGCAACATTAATCATAAGGGAACTCAATGGAAGTACAGTGTCATGTACTTCAGTGGCAGATGTATGGGAATATGTTCATTTATATCTAGGGCAGAGTAATGAGAATTCAATGGCCACTCAGAACACAAATTATTTTTCAAATGCTGCTCGTGGTATTCATGGTCAAGAGCATTCTGAGCATGCATGAAACATTTTGTCTCGAGAGGACCTTCAGGAACAGAGTCAACAAAGCAGTCCGAAAACCGAACAACCCATAACAACTTAGTTATTTCTCCTTTTCACCTGTCCCCTGCAGTGTCGAAACATAGGCATGATCAATTCAGCAACTGATCTCCATGTATCCAATGTAGAGCGAAACTCTTCAGGAAACAACAATGGATTTCGTTTCAAAAATCACCTAAGAATACTGAAAAATGTGGCCACAGTGGAGACAGTCCTCCCTACTCTGCTGCTGCATCTCTGCCCAGTAATAGTGAATCAGAAATAATTCAAATAGTAACTGATTCTGCTGTCCCTCCTGCAACATCTCCTGCTAGACCTGCACTTGTGGAACTACTTGCTGCCAACTCTGATTCTGTCAGAGCACTTCCTGCAATGTCACAGTTTGAAGAGCAAAGGGCCCCCCCCACGACATGATTTGTTTGCTTCTGAGTCCGAGAAGGGATCGAGAAGAAGAGCTTATGTATGGTGTCTCACCAATGTGGTACTAATAAACTCTATAGCAATTAGGAAAAATGTAAAGTATTCATTTAAAGAGCTGTTTCTTCCTTTTTTTTTTAGATGCTTAATGCACATTCTTTTTAGTCAGATGCTTAAATGAATCAGCCTGTGTTCTGTTAAACAGGCAGGTTGTTTTTTTTTTTTTGAGCTTGTCAGCTGCTTTCCTATTGATTACTAGGAGGAATGCTGAATATTATGTTTGTTGGTGAAGTTTTGAAATTGGTGGGGGCCTGGAGATGCATACTGATGTTAGCAAATTTATTATTAATACTTTTGATATTTTAATATTCACTTCATTGGTACAAATAAATACCCCCTTCATTAGTTCTAGCAGGTATTCAATATAGCCTTAATTACTCAATACGGGCATTGGTATATCTATTTAAGAGAAGGGTCACTTGAGAACACATGGATCATCCTTTCAAGAATATATCTGACTCAACTTCTGGGAATCTTGTCAGGGAGCTAGCAGAGTTTAACTCTCTTTGACAGTTCCCTTTGATATATAGTACTCCTGTCAGAACTATGATCACTATGGGCAGAGTGCTAGGGCGACGTGGGAAGCCAGGTTTGCACTGACAGATCTCATATGGAGAAACTGGTTTCTCTCTGTAGAATACTGCAAGAAATGGGAAGAGGGTCAATTGGATTTGGGAAGCTAGACCCTATTGGCTGATCCCTTGTTAGAAGCAGTAATGTCACTTCTGCATGTTGATAATTAATTAAGAATGCTAGATGGCTCATCCCTCTCCACAGAAGAACCCTTCCTCATGCTTTGCCTGTTTAAATGAAGTAGATGGGTAAACTTGGTACCTACCTCTACTAAATGATGGCTATAGATTATGCTTTAATGAACATGTCACGTTGATAATTTGTGGCAGCATTTCTGGGCTCTCTTGGCTCCCTCCAGTTGAGGCCTATCACCAATCATCATAGTATTAATATTCATGGAAATGGGTTTTTATTTAGAATGAAACAACCATGTAATTTTGTGAATGGGTTATGATACGGAGCTGGGATACACTTAACCTAGTCTCTACTCTTAACGGATTAACTCTCTGCATTGGATTAACAATTCAGCAGATGAGAGTCCCTAAGTAACAATTGCACCCTACTTACTTGCAATTCACACTTTTGTTTAGTATTTCCTTTGCTCCTTCTCTATAGGAACTCAAAAAATCACTTATATTCTCCCTTTTGTGGTTTCTGTTTCAGTAAAAGAATTAACATTACCAAAATATTTGCCTGTTTTTTGATTCATACTGTTAGCCATGTTTCAGGTTTCAGTCTTTTGATTAACACTTTTTCATCTTAATTATTAGTATAGGAAAATGTTATGTTTTGTATGACAGCTGAACCTTCATCTAGATGCTGTTGATAAATTTCTATTGCTGCCATTGTAAATATTCGTATTAACAGCATTAACTAGAACTGTTTTTGGTTTGTCAATCTGTTTAGATAACCAAATTATTATATTTGTGTCACTTTGAGATTGGTGAAATTTAAGAAGTACAGCTGAATACAGAAAATGTTAAGCATAAATCTGATATGATTTAATAGCACAACCTGATGTCAAGTGATCGATCCTAGAGTAGTTAATTATTTACTTACACAATGTGTGCCAATACTTACTTTAAGTATAGCTTGATGTAAATATTAGGAGGTTACTGTTTGCACTTCTTTAAGTATATTTGTGATTACTGGATAAATTATAGGCCTCTAGTTATCACACCAAACACCATGGTTAATTACAAACTGGTATCATGGAATGTTAATTTTTTGGGATCTCCAGTTAAGAGAAAAAAGGTATCAACCTACTTAAATAAAAGTAAAGCAGACATAGCTTTTATTCAAGAAACCCACCTATTACATAAGGAAGCAGAAAAACTTAAGCACATGTGGGTGGGACAGGAAGAATACAGTTGATTTAGCACCAAACAGAGAGGGACATCAATCCTGATAAGACAAGCATTTGTCAATGCCAAATGTTCGCTTGCAGGTATGTTCAGTGGTGTTTGGCATTTATGCAGGCCCCCCTGCCCCAGTTGTATCCATGTCCCTTCAGCATCCATGCCCCAACAGAGTACCTCTCTGCAACTCCTCTTGCATCTGATTAACATTTCAGTCTCATACTTCTTAAGTGTCTGTTTTAGGAACCCTAACACCCTGGTCCAGCTCAAGGTTATGAACCTGTGTGGAAATTGTGCAACGAGCACTCGCAATGCAGTCATTCAGTGGAATTATTTCACCAAATTTTCAACATAGGCATTTTGTCACCTCTACTCATTAACCCTGTCACTATGATTTTCATACTGTGTACCGAACAGTGGTTTCCCACAGCAACCGCACTATTCTGCACCGGAAGTGTGAAAGCACATTTCGGCCAGTATGTGAAAAATGACAGCTGTACTGTTCATAAGGAGGTGTGGGAAAATACAAATGTTGAAAATCTGGAGAGAAAATATTACAAATTCGTGAAGTTATGAGTGAGTGTGGAAACTGCACAATGCACACTCATAAAACACTCATTTTTTTTTGAATTTTTTCAATGAATTTTCAAAATAGGTATTTTAGGATGTCTGCTCATGAACAGTGTCACTGTGATTTTCTTAATCTGTACCAAATATTGATTTCCCACAGTGACCATGCTAATCTATGCCGGAAGTGTGAAAACACATTTCAGACAGGATGTGAAAAATGACAGCTGTAGTGGTCATAAGCAGATGAGGGAAAATGCCAATTTTGAAAATCTGGAATGAAAATATTACAAATTCACAAACTTACAAGTGTGCATAGAAACTGCACAACATAGTCTCATAACACAGCCATTTTATGGACTTCTGTCACCAAATTTTCAACATAGACATTTTAGGACCTCTGCTCATGAACAGTGGCACTGTGATTATCTTACCCTGTAGTGAACACTGATTTCCCACCATTACTGTGCTATTCTGTTCCTGAAGCGCAAAATCACATTTCAGCCAGGATGTGAAAAATGACAGCTGCACTGTTCATAAGGAGGTGTGGAAATATGCAAATGTTGAAAATCTGGAGTGAAAATATTATAAATTCATGAACTTACGAGTGTGCGTGGAAACTGCGCAATGCACACTCGTAAAACAATCATTTTTTTGAATTTTTCACCAAATTTGCAACATAGGCTTTTTGAGAGCCCAACTCATAAACAGTGACACTGTTGTTTCATTACTTGGTACCAAAAGGTGATTCCATGCAGTGACCATGAAATCACCTTTCTGGACCTAATAACAAAATGACAGTGACTGAAGTCATGAGTGGCGTCCCAAGAAATCCATGTTGAAAATTTGGTGAAAAAATTCCCAAAAATGGTTGAGATATCCACCTAAGTGAAAAAAACCCTATTTATGCCATTATACATCTCACTGGCATTTCTTCAGATTGTGGTCGGCTTTGAAGAGTGCAGACATGTTCCTGGTCCACTGAAGATCATTGCGCTGAGCTCCAGAGGTAAGTGTGGGGAGAGGGAGGGTGTGAGGAAGTGGGTGCACAGAGGGTGGGTGTGGGTTGTCAGGGGGGGCAAAGTCTCACCAAGTGCTGACTTTTCCATTAGCAGATTATATCTTTTAACCACTAGAGGGCCTAGTTATAAGCACACTTACCCAATCCAACACAATACAGTTCCTGTCTCATTTCACTTATTGTATGATCAGTCTATCACTATTCATTGGTCTTTGCCCACTCCCTCTTCTACTGATTGATACAGATTTTCCCATTTGCAGCTTATACTCTTCACCTAC
This sequence comes from Neoceratodus forsteri, assembly GCA_016271365.2. Classification (NCBI taxonomy): domain Eukaryota; kingdom Metazoa; phylum Chordata; order Ceratodontiformes; family Ceratodontidae; genus Neoceratodus; species Neoceratodus forsteri. Next base: position 824,172,916 of record CM057459.1, read on the forward strand.
TAGAGGGGTTTTACCCCAACCATGCCAAAGCTGCTCTACATCTCCTTACTCTCTACTACTCCTGGACACTCTTCCTTTACTGCTCAGCTGCTATGGGTACCTACACTCCATTACTAAGTCTGCTCTCCTTCACCCTTTTGGTACAGACCTCACACCAACCAGAGCACCTTTCCTTCACACTAGGCACCTCATCCCCAGACTACCCCACAGTGACTTGGCACTCCCCACCCTCAACATACCCATGACCCCCCAACACCCTCACTCCCTCCACCCTACAAGGCCCAACCTGGACCCAACTCTGCCCTGCCATTCTCACCCTTCACACTTTATCTATCCCATGCACCCTGAATATAAAGTCCTCAGCTGGGTGTCGACCCAAGGGTCTCCATCACCACCGGCCACTAACCAGAATAATTACACTGCTATTATTATAATCTGGTAATGTACACCCAAACCCAGGACCTATGGCTTCCAGCCCTTCTAAACCCTGTACTGCACTGGCCTCTGCTTTGCATCCTTAAACATTTGCAGACTCCTAAAGAAATCTGCTGCCCTCCATTGCTGGGTCATTCAACATCAACCTGACATAACTGCAGTGGTAGAGAGTTGGTTCTCCAAATCCACCCTGACTCTGCTATCACCCTCCCTGGATATATAATCTAGAGGGAAGACTGAGTAGGCAAATGCGGTGGTGGTTGTGCACTACCCGTACAGGACTCTCTTATAGGTCAGGCACTCCCAGCTTCTAAACATGGTTATGGAGCCCAAGCCCTTACCTTATATATCACACCTGACCCTGCCCGAGGCCCTCTCTTCCTCACCATCTCCTATGTACCCCAAGGAATCAAAACCAAGTGGTCCAGTCCCTCATTGACTACCTCACATCTCTCCCTCACAAAGTTGAGCAAGTCATCCTAGGTGATCTCAATGTTAACTGAGTGGCCTCCACTACCTCCCATATAAGGGACTCCTTTGCTTCCCTGGATATGTCCCAGTTAATCACCCAGCCCACCAGATTCAACCATGCTACTGGCACCAGCACTATCCTAGATGTTGTTATATTTAACCACCCCTACAAAATCCAGGATGTCACTGTTCTCCCCAACTCTCTTAGCGATCACTCCCCAGTCCTAAGTCTATGGTCATCCTCCACTCTGAAGCCAGTGTCCCAGGCCATTCTATGCCACCATTTATGCCCCGGCAGCCTCAGAAAATTAAAACAATACCTAGCCCAGCTCAACTGATCCCCTATCCAGTGCACCCCTGACATTGACTCAGCTCTTGATAATTTTACAAATGCCTTCTATAAGGCTTGTGACCTTTTTGGCCCCCTCACCAGAATCCACTCCGGAAAATGCAGTGCCCCATGGATCATCCCACCCCTACTCCGGAGACTTAAAAACAGAGATAATCTCTGGCACACTGCTGTAGAATCTGGAAAGGTGTCTGATAGATAGGCCTACAATGCAGAACGCAATAAGTGCACTTGGGCCATTAGGCGGGCCAAGACAGAGCACTACCAGACCACCTTTGCTTCCACTTGGGGTTCAGCCCAGACCTTCTGGGATAATATGAAATAGCTAAATGGGAAGTCCCACTCCCCCCACCATCTCAGCTCTCCATCAATGGCACCCCCACCACAGATCCACTCCTTATATCTGATTGCCTTAACACTGCTTTCTCTGACCTAAGCTTGGTCCTCCCCAGCAGCTTCTTTGACCCAATCCTCACCTCTCTCCCTCTGGTCCTGCATCACCCACCTTTCTACCTGTGCACCCTATCCCCCCAAGAAGCTAGGCCACACCTGCTAAAAGTCTTAGGCAGCAATAACCCCAACAGTGACCCCCTTGACTCCAGGATCCTCTGTATGGTCTTGGATGAAGTTCTAGTCCTTCTGACTGACCTTCTAAACCAGTCGTTATGCCTGCACCAGTTTCCAAGTGCTTGGAAAACTGCCGAAATCACACTTATACAGAAGAGTGGGGACTGGTCCACCCCCAACAATTACTGGCCGACCTCCATCCTCCCCCTACTCTCTAAAGCCCTTGAAAAAGTGGTGTTGATCCAGCTCTCTGAATACCTAACCAAGTATGACATTATGTGCCTGAGCCACACAGTTTCTGCCCAGGACACAGTAAAACCATGGCTCTCCTAGAATTCTCCCAACATCTGCATGCTGCTCTCAACTCTGGCAGCCTTGCAGGAGCAGTATTCATTGACCTCTCCAAGGCCTTTGACACTGTCTGTCGTCCCCTTCTACAGGACTCTCTCCACCAACTTGGCTTCTCTGGTGGTCCCATTTCCTGGTTCTCTAGCTATCTCTCTGCTAGATCCCAGCATGTCAAGATCAGCAGCTCCCTCTCCAGCACTCTTTCTGTTCACTCCGGGGTCCCTCAGGGCTCCAACCTGGGTCCAATACTTTTTAGCCTCTACCTCAACACCCTCTCCAGCTCACGTACTGGTAAAATGCTCTTCTATGCTGATGATGCAGTCCTCATTGCCTCACATCCCAATCCCATCTCCCTCCAATTATCCTTCCAGCAAGCTTACAACCAAGCCAAAAGGTGGTTCGGTGACCGCAGACTGGTCATTAACCTAAAGAAAACCAAATCAATGCTCCTCTCTCACCACCAAAATAAAGCTAAAAATACCCCCCTCTTGATTATCCCCAGCACTCTGCACCCACTAGAACAAGTGACCACATACAAGTACCTAGGCATCACGTTTGATACTGCCCTCTCCTTTCACACCCACATTAATGCCCTGTCAGCCACTATTAACTTTCGGATTGGCCTACTATACCAGCACAGGGCCTGCCTGCCTCAGGTTGCCCTCAGACTGGCCATCACTTCCTCTGTCTTGTCCCTCGTGGACTATGGCTTGCCCATCTATGCCGCAGCTGACAACACTGCCCTCTCCAAAATCCAACTCTCCATCAATAAGGCCTGTAGGCTCCTGACCAGTGCCCCTAAACAAACTCACATCTGCCTTCTCTATACTACCACCAATCTGCTCAACTCTGAGGAGTGACTGCTCTACCAGACCTGCCTTCTCCTAAGAAATCATTGCTAGGACTCTTCCCCCGGGGGTCTCCACCTCCCTACAGCAGTCATCATCATCATCCATCACCACCCATAGCTCTGTTAAGGCCACTTTCAAGGAGCCCAGAACCAAGACCTCTCTTGCCTAGAGATCCTTCCTCTACTGACCCCCCCACCTGGTTCAACTCCTTCCCTAGCTGCATCTCCAACTTGCCAAAAACTGGCTCCTTCAAAACAGCCCTTAAGAACCATATTTTTAATACCCGCTGTAGTAGGTGCAACTAACCCCCTGTTGTAACCTGTGGTACCTACCTGCCTTGCCCCCTGGATCAATAACGTCCACTGGATAGCTTCTCCCTTCCCCAGACCCACTCCATCCCTACTAGGTCCAAACAGGGATGTAACCTGCTGTCTTCTCTGAGGACCTACTATATCCATGAGTGTAACTCACAATTTTGTAACATTATGTAACCTAAGTAACATACAAGCTACAACATTATGTAACCTAAGTGTATCTATGTTAAATGTTCCTTTTACTGCACCTGTAATGTTATCCTCTGTTTTAATCTGCACTGTAATAACTGTCTTGATGTCTGCCCCCCTGTGATGAGGTGCCTTTGTAAATAAGTCTCTGACTCAAAGGTTGCAAACCCAATTTGTAATGAATAAATAAATGAATAAATGAGGGACCATTTTCTTCTTTCACAGCAATTAAAATAAAAACAAAATGATGGACGGTTTTGGTACACTGGGGTGGGCTCCCAGCATGACATCTATGTGTTTTTTGGGGGGGAACTGGATCCAACAGGGATTGGGCACCCCAGCTGGCATACAGTGTGCATGGGGGGAGGCATGAGCATGCTGGGGCAGGCTCCCAGCATGTCAACTGGTTGTTTGTGAGGGAGGTTGCAGCTGATGAGGGATTGGGCACCCCCGTCAGCCACACAGTGTGCTGGAGGGTGCATGAGCTGAGGTGGATTGGGACCCCCCTCAGCACACAGAGTGGAGGCCGGGAAGAACACAAGGAGGGAAGGGGAGGACATTAGCAGAGGGAGGAAGTGGGAGTGATGTCATACCGAGCTGTGTATGACAGCAGTTCAGCTGACGTCATTATGGTAATTTCACACACACCACTACCGCTGATTGCAGCTGACCTTTTCTTAGAAGTGAAGACCAACACAGCTGATTTGCTGTCATACACAGCTCGGCATGTATTGGTCCAGTAGGGTCCACCGGCTACACCGAGCATTGCATTCACGAGGAAGGTCACACACCTCCAAAAGTCATAATGTTGCAAGATGTTCCTTGCGCATGTGCACAAGCTAACACAAAAAGGAGTGAGCTTCACTAAGCACTCACACACCCTCACTCACCATCACTGAGCAACCGGCGCCTACTTCACAGTGCTAAATTTGTTTCTAATTTCTGGCTCGGTTCCCTTCTGCCCTATCTTGTCTCCTCCCTATCTCCCCCACCAACCCCTGCCCACACCTTCAGGTCTACTGACTGCAGGCTATTAGTAATCCCTCACAGAAGGACCTCTGCAGGCCAATCGTCTTTCTGTTACCTCTCCCTAAACTCTGGAATGACCTGCCTGACCAAATCCACCATTCCTCCTCCAAACACTGTCTATCATCTGCCATCACTAACTTCTTTGCACCCAATTGTACATGCCCTGACCTCCCCCATGCCTGATTCTCTCCTCCCCTTGATCCCCTCCTCACCTTATGTGCCTGACCAGCAGCTTGGCCTTAGCCCAAATGACTGGCTTATGAATTGCCCTAAACAACAGATGCACTAACCCTCTCATAACACTTCTGCTATGTCCCTTCTGATTCTCTGTCAATGTCTTCCCTAGGTCAACCCTCTCATCTTTCCCTGTGTATACTACCCAGACCTGTCACCTCTCCCTGGCCCCAAGCTCAGGCTTCCATTTCTCTCTGCCAACTTGGTACATTATACTTCAAATGAATCTCTAGATAACAGACACTTATGTAAGTATGTATAGTTCTAGATGTGTAATCAAGTATGTTATGCCACCCTCCTTGTAGCACATGTATGTAGTGTCTCCTCATGTAACAAGTTTGTAAAGCCACACTTAACTATGTAACAGTTGTTTGAATTGCTTGACTCCAAGTTCAGCCTATAGATTGTTTTATGTATACCCTACTCCCTTGTACCCCCCCAGGTCACACTGTGAGATGAGCATCTTGTTGTTCAGCATGCCTCTCCTGGTGAAACAGTATCTATAAATAAATAAACAAAAAAATAAACACACAGTGGATATAGAGAGAAGGTACCAAATTCTGTCAGGGAACCTTAAAGGGTGTAATGTGGTGCTGTGTAATATATATGCCCCAACACATACCAAAAGCACTTTCTAAACAAGATTTATCTGGAACTTGCTAAATACACTGAGCATGATATTATTCTTGAAGGAGACTTTAACTTTATTGCAGACCGAATTTTATATAGATCATCTTGTAAAGCTGTGCAACTGGAAACTAAAGCCAGAGTCTCATTCAGAAAAATGCTTAAAGATCTGTCTTTTGCAGATAGTTGGAGACTAGTCCACCCTAAAGGGCGAGGCTATACTTTCTTGTCCAATAGGCACAAGTCTTATAGTAGTATAAACTATTTATTAGTACTTAGTAAACTTGCAAACTCAATTGCAGGAACTGACATAGGTACAATTTATATTTCTGACCATGCCATGATTAGTGTTGACTTTGATTGGAACAACAGGGGAGAGAAAACACATAGATGAAGAATGAATGCACAATTACTTAAAGATAAGAAGTGTGTGAAAATGTTAAAACTCCAGCCAAAGGACTACTTTAACAATAATGATAATGGTACCGTGTCCAAAGTCATATTATGAGAAGCATATAAGACTGTTATTAGAGGGCAAATCATTGCATATGCATCCAGGAAAAAAAGGGAAAAGGAATTGGATAGTAAAGAAACTGAACTTCAAAGACTGGAAACTCTGTCAAAATTCTATAAAACACCTAGCAATGGGTTACTACATAAGATAACATGTGTCATGTTCAAAATGAATTCCTTCTACTCTGCTAAAGCAGAATATGCTTTGTTCAGAGCGAAACAACATTACTGGGAGTCAGGGAATAATCTAGTAAACTGCTGGCAGCTAGACATAAGAAACTGCAACACAAAAACATAATTCCGGGCATCAAAAATACATCAGGGAAAATTGTGACCAGCAACATGGACATTAGCAAAGAATCCCTTGATTTTATATATATATATATATATATATATATATATACTATGTCAGATTGTGACAATTTTGAGCAGATCGATGCCTTCTTAAAGAAATTAGATCTATCTGCCCTCTTGAATCAAGACAAAACAGACTTAGACAGGGACGTAACACAAATGAAAATTGACTGGGCTTTTAATTCGCTTCCCAGTGGTAAGACTCCTGGCATGGATGGTTTACCAGAAGAGTTTTATAAAATATTAGCCACTACTCTGATGCCTCTTTTTCATACTGAGATACAAAGTCTACAAAATGATGAAATGATGAAGTCCTCACATCTTCGATGCAAGAGGCATTTATAACCCTCATTTCTGAAAAGGATAAAGATCCACCTGACTACTTCAGCTACAGACCCATCTCCTTGCTTAATTCAGATTATAAAATCTTAACAAAAATTTTAACATGAAGGGTACAAAGCATTGTCATAGGTTAATTGGCAATGATCAAGTGGGTTTTGTGCAAGGGAGGTCAGGATCAGACTGCCTAAGAAGATTATTTAATCTGATATGGTGGTCAAATAAAAAGAAGGATCATTATGCAATACTTTTCTTGGACATTTTTAAAGCTTCTGTTTCCTTGCAATGGAACTACTTGTTCCAGACCATAAAATAATTTGGCTTTGACCCAACATTTCTTACTTGGATTTAAGTGATTTATAAAACTCCTAAGGCACAATTAATCACAAATGGAACTCTATCTAGCCCTTTCAAGCTACACTGTGGCTCTAGGCAAGGGGTCCCTCTTTCACTGTATCTATTTATTTTGGCTTTTGAACCCTTAATTTGTGCCATAATTAAGGACTCATCCATTTAGGGTATTAGTATGGGTAAAGATGAACATAAATCTCTTGCCTTTGCTGATGATCTACTTGTGGCTGAGAGAAGACCTGCTGAATCTTGTAAGGCACTTCGGAACCTCTTGGATAGATTTGCACAACTATCTAGGCTAGTAATAAACTGGGATAAAATGCAAGTACTAACCAATTGTCTCTCTCCTCGAAACAAAATCAAACTTGAGGAGATACTGAACACTAAATGGATTAAGAAATCCATCTTATACTTGAGCATCAATGTATCTATCAACCTTAATTCAATTACTGAACAAAACGATATCCCTTTTATGAAAGTGATTAGTTTTGATTTGGCAAGATGGGCGATATTAAATCTATCTCTCTCTATGGGGGGGGGGGAATCAATGCAGTCAAAATCATTATAGCCCCTAAACTCTTCTACTTCTTTCAAACCATCCCTATGTTGTTAAGCAGAAGTTATTTTCAGAAATTTGAGAAACTTATTAGAATATTTTTATGGAACAGACTCCCCCCACGGCTGGGAATCAATAAACTAAGGGCCCCTAAGGAGATTGGAGGGGTTGCCCTACCTTGGTGGGAAAGGTATTATCTTGCTTTTGCTTTGAAACAGACCCTGCTGCACTTGTCCAGAAATTCAGCCCATGCTGCTGATGAACCATTGTGGCTACAGATTGAAGGATCTCTGTTAACCCCACATACACTGGTGAACTTTCTATTTCTAAAGAGGCCAGCTTTATAAAATGACAACCCATGCCTAACATTTTCCATTCGGGTTCTCAAAAAACTTAATGCTATTATTAATCCTGATAATGCTCCCCTAGATTTTATGCCTCTATGGTCCAACCCTCTTTTGGGCTTTGGTGGGAAAACTGTTTTTAATAGTATTAGGAGGAAAGTGGGTATTCTTAGAGTGAGGGATATTACAGACCCAAATACTGGCCTGACACTCTCTCTTTCACTGAGATATAAGATAAATTTAAGATTCATAAATCACAATTATATCAGTATATTCAGTTAAGAGATTTACTTAATAGACTAATTCCAGCACATGATTATTGTTTGAAAAAAATGTAGAATGGGTTCAGATCTTTAGGCTTGGGACTCTTAGGAGAAATGTTGGCATCTTGTACAAAGTTATAATTTTTCCTGGCTTCTCTACAACCCCAACCTTAAAAGCAAATGAATTCTGGGAGGAAGAACTTGGTATTTCTATCAGCTTAGAGGATTGGGAAGACACCTGGAAACAGGCATGTCTGAACTATAAAGAGTTACAAGGTAGGTTAATTCAATTCAAAACATTGCATAGATGTTATTATTCATCATTCAAGTTATTTAATATGAATTTAGTAATACATTCTAATTGTTAGTACTGTGGTAAGCCTGGAGCTGGTATTGCTCATGTCCTTTGGTATTGTCCAGCAATTAAAGGACTCTGGTGGGAAACTCACAAGATTGTCAACAAAATATTAAAGTATCCCATTCCATTTTCCCCTGAACTCTATCTATTAGGTATTTTCCCAGAGCACTGTGGTTTAGATTCACAGAAATCAATTTGTTTTTTTTCTTACTTCTCTTACTATTAAAATAATGTTACTAAGGAACTGAAAATCCTCTAAGGTACACTACATAGGAAATTGGTATGAAAACATAATGCTTTTAGCCAACAATGAGCACATTAGTTATAGTATCAATAATAAACTGGATTTGTTCTATAGAATATGGTTACCTTTTCTTAACACAGCTCCATGAGTATTGACAGAATTCTGCTTTAAAAGCTTATCTAATCTGAAGGTCCAAAACATGCTTTACTATGAATGTCTTTTAAATTTATACTAATTGGTGCATGACTTTAAGGGCTTAGATAATATACAGTATGTCATTATTTTTAAACTGCTGTATTCATAATAGGTGACTACAAGTTCAGAAATTATTAATATGTATGTCTTTTGATGGATGCATTTTGAAAATCAATAAAAGATTTATGATAGTAGAAGTAGTGATGATTTTATTCATCTATAGGTGAACAAAGTAGACAATCCCATTGAGTACACAAGTGCTCTCATTTTCAAGGGGCACCTTCTAAAATTCATAACCTGGTTACAGTCTAGGGAAAGAATTTATACAAAACATACCATTGCAAAACACAAAAATACAGTTACACACATACATAATTAATACATTTCCACCTATTAAATCACATTTCACAACCCCCAATTACCTTACTATTAAAAAGTATCCATTTTCCAATGTTATGCAACATTCATGTAATTGAAGAGTACCTGGGAGCTCTTTAAGAGTACCCCGGGAGCTCTTTAGAGTACCCTGGGAGCTCTTTATCATTATGTATAATGTGTTTTATTATGTAAGCTCTTAACCTATTTGATTGTACATCAGTCTCAGAACCTCATTGTGCATGTATGTATGTATGTATGTCTCAGGACCTCCTTGTGAATGAGCTTGCTCAACAGAGTTTTCCTGCAATAAACTTGAACTTGAACTTGACTACTTTGTTTATGATACCACTGCCTAATCATAGACCAACTCACTTTAACACCATAGGATCTTAAATCAACAGGTAAATTATTCAAAATTTTTGGACCCAAATAAAACAATTTTACAGTCCCACGTTTTGTCGTACACTTTGACACTTCAAACTCTACATACTGGGCTGATCTCAGGCCCATAATTGGGTGTTTTATTTTTAAATCTTTAGTAATATAATCAGGTAATTTATTTTCTATATATTTATACATGATCTTAGTTATATATTGATTTCTCCTAATATACAAATGATCCCACCCCACTTCTCTGTACAGCTCACAATGATGTGTAAATCTATGCAACCCTATAATATACCTAGCCATTTTATTATAGATACTACCTGATTTTTTCAAATTGGTCTGATCTGCCCCCTCCCCATAAATTACATCAGCATAGTCAATCACTGGTACTAACATAGTATTTATCACATACAATCTTGTTTACCTTGAACAATTATTTTTTATCCTATATAGTATCCCAAATTGTTGCCCCAATCTTTTGACTAATTTATCTATGTGAAAGGACCACCTACAATTTCTATCCAGCCATAGCCCCAACTACTTATACTCATTTACCAACTGCAATTTAGAACCATATTTCACTATTATTTCTGGAGGGTTTTTTAATATATAGGTCTTTATTTTTTTGCCTGAACAGGATTACCTTGGTTTTAGTAGTATTCCAAACCAATTTATTTTTAACATAATAATTCTATATGTTATGTATGGTAAAAGAAAGAAATCTCATCCCTGCAATATTTCAAAAATTGCACGAATTTTTGTCATTCTAAAGCTGTGTTTGCTGCTGTATTCCAACCACCCCATCACATTCTTAAGTACTGTACCTTGCATCTGCACATTATGGAAATGCATGCCTTAACCCATCCAGTGTCAGCTTTCCTTTTTCAGATGTTTACTACGGCTGTAGTTTAATGTAATGTGTGAGAAATAAGTCGTATAAGGTAGTTTGCAAGAAAAACTAGGCTGTGAGTTCTGATTGTGACATCATCAGTAGCTCTTTACTGAAACTGGATTTTTGAACAGGCATTAAATTTAGTGTTGTAATAGCACTTGCAACATTTAAACAAAGTAACTTAGCGATCTTATGTTTAGCATAAGGTTGATTGATGGTATACTGATACAAATTTTGAATTTATTGATGCCAGAAATTTTGGCCTGAATTCCTCTTCAAATAACAAATTTGGGAGGCAATATTATGGTAAAGAAAACAAAACCCACAGCTGCAGTACATAAAAATGGGAGGAGGAGTAAAGGGCTAAATTGAAGGAAATCAGTCTGTTTTGAGTGTTTGGAGGGTAAATGGTAGATCATAACTGTGAGTAGGGGCAACACCTTGACTACAGTAAGAATATAAAGGGATTAAGAAGTGAATACTGTAGGGGAAAATTAATAACACATGTAAGGTATGGGTATCAATGGGAAAGATATTTAAGTCCAATTAAAAACATAAAGGGAAAGCTCATTAGTAAACTTCCTGGGTATAGTGCCACAGTACTAAAATGAGAAATCAAGAAACAACCCATCTGGGGTAAGGACAAGTTATTTGTCAGGTCATAGAAAGAGTAGATGTGGGCATAATGGGAATGATGTTTTGCATTGGCTGTGGAGCAGAAGTATTTAGGGAGATCTTCTGGAGACTGATGTGCTGCCCCATCTACATGAACCCTCTGGGCTGAGGGAGGAGGTCACTAGATGCCTGGCCAAGTTGGCTGGGACTTAAATGACCCCTCCCCCACCCAGTAGCCTCCAAGGTCACCACTGTTGCCTCAGAAAGTGTAAGGAAGGAGGTGTGGCTGGACTGTGGTGAGCTCCAGGAGGGTGGGGGTCAGGAAAGAGAACAAATTCCTCAGCCATTGCTACTACACAACTCTTTTGCCACTATGGCAGGATGGGACTACCATGATGAGGCACCTGCAGTAGTGTTGAGGGAGGATACTGTGGTCCTTCAGAGCAGAGGCTCCAAGGTATGAGGCAGAGGACCCCAGTAGAAGGACAGAAATTTCTTGTGGGGGACTCAGTTATTACAGGGGTAGTTTTGGTAACACTGCAGGAAGGCAGGAGGGAGGTAAGGTGACTACCTGGTGCCTTGACATGAAAGGATGCAGAGCAGATCCTTAGGATTGCTAAGGTGGCAGAGTAGAAGGGGGAGCTGAATGTCATTGTCCATCTGGGAACAAACAACCTGGCAAGCCTTGCAGAAGGAGTAGTGCAGGATAGGTTTATGGAGCTGTGGAGGGGCCAGAAGCATGTAAAACACACAATGTCCTTCTATGAGGTGCTATTTGTGTACAGTGATGGAGGAGGCCAGGGAACACCATATTATTTTCATCAGTAACTAGTTGAGGGCATGGTGCATGGAAGAGGGGTTTGGCTACATCACTAACTGGTGTCCTTACTGGGAAGATAAAGGCCTGTACAAAGGAGGTAGCCTTTATCTGTCCAACAGGGAAATGGTAGTCCTAAGTGAAAGATTTAAATGCTACAGTACTTTGATTGACATTTCAACTAGTCAAAATGGGAGGCAGAAAAAAACAAGGGAAGCAGTGAATCCACCTACCCAGAAAATGGAATAGTAGAGAGGAAATGCCCTGAGGAAATAAATTCCACAGGGGTAGAGGAGAGTAAGAGCAAGTGGGGAAGGGTTGGGATGGTCAATAGGTGGCTCTAAGGCTGAGGAAAAAAGTAGGGAGGGTGGCAGAGGGATGATAAAAAGAGGAATTACAGTATCAGGAAAAAGAGAAGGGTGAAGGATGGACTCAGGAAGGGAAGGCAGAGCAGGGGCGGGGGGGGACAAAAGGAGTTGAGAGACATGTGCACCAATGACAGGACCATAGGAAACAAAATTCCTGTCCTTGAGGCTACCATTGCAGAGCTGGATGTAGATCTGGTGGCTATGAGAGAATCATGGTGCACTGACAACCAAATCTGGGAGGTGTCGATAAAGATTACAGCATTTTTTCAAAATGTAACCCCTTCAAATGGTGGGAGCTTACTTGGACTCCTGCCACCCCATGGACTACCTGCCATTATCTTTGTGATCACAATGGCCCTAAGTACAGCATCCTGGTGGTGGAAGGGAGGTGAATAATAGTGGCAACATTTAATCATTGTGTGTACCTTTTTCTTTTCCTTGGAAGACTGGCAGTCTTTTCTAAGGGGACCACCTTCAGCTGTAGTGGTGTGCCCAGTTTTCCAACTTTGTCCATTTAAATTTTACTCTGGGTGTAGGCTCCATACAAAACTGAAAAGATCTGGATACAACCCCTCCAATCAGGAAATTCATAACCCAGGTCACTCAACCTCATGAGGCCACTATGCAGGGATAGTAACCATAAGATCCTCAATGACCTGTTACAACTTTGGAGGCACCACTGGGACCTCCTGTTTACCACATGGAGTTAAGTGCAATGAAGAACATTTTGGTTCCCCCAACTCCAACAATAGCACCAGATGCCTTGGCATGTAAAAGTTTGATCACATGGTATGCAGGTGAGGAGTTGGATCCTCTGAAAGCCATATTGCTCCTTGTAGTCCCACAGGGGATTGATATCAGTAGAATTGAAAATGTTCTGTCTGGAGTGAAGTGTCTCAGCAGAGTAGCTGTTCAAGGGCATTCCCTGGATAGCAATATCCAGAGTTTAATGGTATTAGTAGAGTGTTACAATACCATGGATGCCACTAATGTGCCCAATGGACTGATTCCAGACAGACACAGTGCCAGGTAGACAATAGTGATGCATGCCAGTGTGACCACCCTGAAACTAGAAGTCCAACCCATGACTGACAGTACTGCAGAAATATTTTAAAAGTGGTACAAGCTGAAGGGAAAGTCAGCAAGAGAAGTTTGGATGCTGTTAGTTGACCAAAGGAGTATGCCACCTCAATATGTGGGAGCCAGATCTGCCTGTGTTCAACTCATATCTGATTCATAGAGAAGAATGAGAATCTTTTCAAGTGTGAAACCCACTTCTGTTGGAGAAGATGACATAGAAACTTAGATGGACAATGTTGCTCCAGTGAACTATGATTTGTAATGCCTAGATGCCAAGAAAAGAAAACATCATGGAGAAAGCCTCTGAGGTTCTGCATTAGAGACTATTGATTCTTTGAGGTCCCCAGATACAGAAGCTTTAACCCAAGCATATCTGACTGCATTCTAGAAAGTCGTCAGAAGAACAGAATCCAGTGACGAGCTCTTGTGGAAGTTAAAGATGACAAATCAATGAAAATAAGAACCATTCTCCACCTTTCTGAACCACCTAGAAAGGGCTTTGCAAAAAGTACTACGAAAGAGAGGTGTAGCATCCAGAGATTTGAACCAGATGAGACTGGAACATATGTTCAAGGCTGCCTGCCTTTCCACATTACTTTTTTTTTATTCAAGTGTTTATTTTCTCCTTTCGGTGGGCCGCAGCTGCCTTGTCAGCCAACTCTACTGGACTCTGGAGTTGTTCGCGATATTGTGACTCCTTGCATGTCCTGGTAGATCCCTGCAGCCAGTCCAGAGGCTTAATCCTGCCATGGCAGCCAACCATGTTTCCTGGTTTTCTCTCCATTTTTATGCCAGACTGCAGACAGAGAGGTGCATGCTTGTTGAGGCACACATGCACCCTCTTGCCCCAGTAATGGCTCTATCCTTCCACCCCATTGGCCTAGCACCGTGGCTCAGATCCCTCCCCAGAGAGGAGAACTGCCTGATGGCAGCTTAGTCCTGCACTGCACCCTGCCCCATGTGCCAGCCTCTGACAGCCCATGTCAGTCCTGAACACTGGTCACCAGTTTGGCACCTCAACACTCTGTGCCACTGGGATGGCCACCATTTCACATTATTTTTTTGCCAAGTTATGCCAGATTGAGAGTAATGACCACCCTCCATCTCTCAGCGTGCTAATGAGAGAAGTCCAAGAAGCTGAGAAAGAAGAGGAATGATAGGATCCCTAGGTTCCATGTCATAATAGCAATCACAAAAGAGCAGTCGCTGTTACAGTGAGTGTACATCACTGAATAGCAAAAAAGTGATGTACACTCCCCATCAATCCAACAACAGCAACCAGGGGGAAAAAACACACATCTATGTGGGTCCCACTGCACCCCCCCTAAATTACTATTCTCAACTCCAGGGGGATGCATGTCTGGGAGGGGGGAAAACCAGAATGCCAAAAAAAAAAAAAGCAAAGTTCCACACATGGAAAAGAAGCAAAAGAATTATCCCTTCTGAGCCCTGAACCCTGGACCTCCCTCACTGCAGGCAGCCACCCTCTCCACCAAACCAGAATGACAGATCTGCAGCACACACCCAAACCACAGCTCACATACCTCTGTTTCCTGCCTGGAACCTGCTTCCTGCCTGGACCCTTCTCTTCTTGTCCTTCACCTTCCTACTCCTTCACAATTTACTCCCCCTACCTAGTCACTCTAACTGAGCTTGTTACCCTTTCAGGGTAGCTCAAACCACAAGCATGCCAACTGAATCACTCAAAATTGAGTTGCTCAATTTGGGTCGCTATAATAACGTGATAAGGGGTTCCTAACCCATCTCATCAGCTGTTACACAAGTCACAGAAAGTATACCCACTACAGACACTCAAGAACTGAAACAGTTGCTAAAAGAATGCAAAGAAGTGATTTCAAAAGCAAATGTAGCTCCCAGTAGAGGTCAAGATGCCCACCAAAGTCAGCATGTTGCTCCTTAACCAGAATCTCTTTCTAATGGTTATAGGTGTGCAAGCACAGACACCATCTGAAGCGTGTGAATTCTAAAACCAAGTCAGTGAATTGCACAGTTGGGAATCCAAACTAAAGAGATGCAATATGCAATTCATGGCCTGGCACAGGGAGAGAACCTCAGAGCAAGGACAAGCTGCAGTCAGCATCCCTGTCAGAGTCCCAAATGCATAACTGCCAAAACAAAGTAATCAAGACTGGAGAGCACCCAGTCCATGTCAGTACAAAGATGGCATGTTCTGCTACAACTGTGGAAAAGATGGACACCTGCAGAAAAGAGCGTTGGTCACAGGAAGATCTGTGGAGAGTCACCACTAAACTTGCTTAACAGAATCCAGAAGCATGAAAACTTCCCAAGGGTCCAGTAAAGGACCATAATGGAGTTCCATCTACTAGATGCTCCAAACCTTTTGTAAAAACCTCAGCAGCCAATTCCATATCACCAGGACCTGTTTTTACTGTGATTGTACGTTGTGATGTTTGAAACCCAGTGTCTTATTCAAAGTATGTTCCTCTTATTTTGTAAACCTGCTGTTATACACCTGTCTTGTACAAGGATCTCCTTGTGAATGAGCTTGCTCAATGGAGTTTTCCTACAATAAACTTGAATTGAATTGAATAGTCAAACCACAATGAAAAACTTGACCAGAGCACCTTGATAAGTTAATTGGTCCATCAATGGAAACAACCATTACAATCACTGGTGTGTCAGCCCAAGCTGTCCAAAACAGTGCCTCCCAAAACATCATCATTTTCAAGTGCTGATACAATAAACATCTAGCTAAGAAATGTTAGCTATAACCATAGGAAGGTCTGAACACGTGGGGACCAAGTGATAAGTCCTACCTCTACCTCTACCTTGGTTACTTGAAAGTCTGGATTTCTTTTCCATCAACAGCAGCTGGAGATGGTGATGCAGGTGAAACTTTGGCAGTGGACTTCCAACAGTCAGGAATGTTCAACAATATGCATATCCTCATTGGACGAATGTACATATATCTGGATGCCTACACCAACATTGTCAAGAGCAAGAGTTGTGACAGAACAGAAGAGAACTGCAAAGGCACAGACTGGTAATGAATATTTCCCAGTAGCAGATGTAGAAGAGACTAGATGACAAATAAAATCCTGTTGGCATTATCTGATGCCAAGAAGCCAAAGAGCTTATATTACCCACTAATGCAGAGTGTAGCATCAGCAAAGTGAAGAGAATGAAACAAGACATGAAGAACCAGATCCTGATGATAGATGCCCCTGAAGAGGATGGATTGCCAGAAGGACTGCTGGTCAAACTGACTATGCTGTCTGTGAGACAATATGATCATTTCACAATTTTAATGGTAAGGGCTTGTTCAAACATTTGTAGAATAGCTAGTGATTCCCTGAAAGAGGCCTGTATAGTAGAAATTAAAGCTAATAGGAAAATAAAATGGGATACTGATTTGGATGATCAAGTAACAAATACAATAAAAAAAGAATTAGTAGACCAAACTTGGAAGACTGACCTATCACTCACTTGTGAGGAAATGTGGCAATACAGTATGGATCATTATTACTTGATCCAGGGAAAGAAATACAAGAAGCAAGTTATTAAAAAGAAAGCCCAACAAGTTAAAAATACATAGTTTGATCAAGAGTGCAGAAAGCAAAAAACTATTTTAACCGCTGGAGTAAAGAAAATCAGGAAAGCAAAAGACAGATAGTGGTTTGATAATTTAAATCAGAAAAGGAAAAAATATAAAAATTATCTACAACAAAAAGAAAGGCCCAGTTTCACCATGACAAATTGACCGAAATTTTGAAGGTAATCTATAACAGAGACGACAAATCTTTTTGGACACTGGTTGCCAAGGGGACGGCTCAACATGAGCATACATTAGATACTTATATACCAGAAAATAAATGGCTAGTCTTCTACTAAAAAACATTTTATGAAGACTCTGAATAGGTGAGGTTAAATAACTATTCTGACAATACTGGCATTCAAACTATTAGCATAACTAGACAAGAAGTATATTTTACAATCAAAGCACTTAAACCCAACAAAGCTCCAGGTCTGGACCTTATGCCCCCAGAAATATACATATCCAATGTTTCCTACTGGGCAGATCTTTTTGTTGTCATTTTTAAGAAATGCATTATAGATAATTACATACTCTATTCCTGGAAGGGTGCCATAATGGGCTGGAAGTATAGCCTAGAGGTTAGAGTAACAAGTTGTGGATGAGCTTGGTACATTTAGCAGACTAGCCATGGGCTTGAGTCTCACAACTTCCACTTGACTACTGAATGACTCTGAGCAAGTCACTTGACTGCCCAGTGCTCCCAGGTTGCCCCTGAAAACAGGCACTTGTGCCTAGTGGGCCTTAACCGGTTACCAAAGACTGAAATAAATACAATAAAAATATTTCTACTGATACACAAGAAAGGTAAATTGACTGATTCACTGATGTATAGACCAATTAGCCTTTTACACGTTAGTCAAATAAAAAAAATATATTATTAAAAAACATAATTTTGAAATAAAGATCACAGGTGGTTTAAGTGAAGCCCATGAGTGGTTTAGAAAAGAGTACAATACAATAGACAACTGTTTTGTGCTGCTGCATCCATTGGAGAAGTTTGTTAGCCCATGAAAACAAAGATAATTTGTGGTATATGTAGACTTCAATACCACTTTTGACACTGTGTCTAAGAATTTATTGTGGAACATAATGCTACAATGAGATATTGACATCAAACTTAACTAACACTAAGTAACATGTATGTCAACACATGGGCCAAGGTGAGAACTGGGCAGAATTATAATCAATTAAAGTAAATAGAGGTGTTAGACAATGGTTCGTCTCGGCACCAATGTTTGTACATCAACCAACTTTTGGAAGATATGATTTGTTTGCAATATGATTTCCCTAAAATATTAAATAGGGCATATACTTGTTTCACTATCCAAGAAAGTTCTACAAAGAAAACTAAACTTACTGAACCAAATTTCCAAAAACCTGAATGTAAAAATAAATAAGTCCAAATCACAAGTAGTAATGGCAAAATGGGGAAAATGGAAAATAGGGGCTAAAACACTAAATACTGTGAATAACTACATGTATTTAGATGTAATATACTCATAGGGCCGGATATTCAGGCTGCGTCAGGCAGGGGTGCAAGCCTGGGCACAGTGCAACTGGGATGTGCCAGGGCATGGCCTGGGTGATATTCAATGGTGCTGCGCCATGGCTCAGCACCGTTGAATATGGCACCATGGCCAACCACATTGTGCATGGTGTAGTGGCACTGTGCCAGTGCAAATGGCAAGTGAGGAGCAGGGGGATGTGCCATGCATGTGCGGTTGAACTAGACACAGGAACCAAGATAGTCAGCGGTGGGTTTGCAAATGGGGCCATTATGCATGCAAGATGCAAATGGAGCCATTCACAAGTCATTATGGCCCCATTTGCATGCAGGTGCACCAATCCCCGGCGACTTGTGCCTGGCGCCCTGCCAGGCTGCAGCCATTGGGGAATGATGCCCCTGCTCCTTGGTGGCAATGCACCCCAATGCCCAGTCACGGGCTTTGTAAAACTAAATGTATCCCTGGTGGTCCAGTGGACCTGCTCCCCAGTCTGATTGTGTGCTTATTAAAACTAAATATATCCCTGGTGGTCCAGTGGACCTGCTCCCAAGCCAGATCGGGGGCTTCATAAAGAATATATCCCTGGTGGTCCAGAGTACCCCTCACCCACCCACTCAGACACACCACGCCACTCCCCTGGTCAGTGGTGGGCAGCAACTCCCACCTGCAAGACACCCAGCTGCCCACTGACTGACAGCATAAATCAGACTGTACACCAATTGGTCCACAGCATGGGCCAATGGTTTCTGAATATCTGTACTACACAGTCTGATATGTGAGATAGATTCCATTCACATATTGGGACTGTATGATGCAGAATGCACACCCATTGCCCATGCTGTGGACCAATGGGTGTACAGCCGTACTGAGCGCTGTCAGTCGGTGGGCAGCTGGGCGGCTTGCAGATGGGGAGCTGCCACCTGCCACTGGCCAGTGGCAGCAGGGTGGTGGGTCTGAGTGGGCGGGTGGGGAGGAGGATTCCACTGGACCAACAGGGATATATTCCTTTATGAACCCATGATTGGGCTTGGGAGTGGGTCCACTGGACCACCAGGGATACGTTTTGTTTTAATAAACCTGTGATCAGGTTGGGAAGCAGGTCCACTGAACCACCAGGGATACAGTTAGTCTTGTAAAGCCTGTGATTGGGATGGGAGAGCAGATCCACTGGACCACCAGGGAGATTTGCTTTCAATTAAGCCCACAAGTGGGTGGGGGGTGACGATGATGGACCATGGCTCTGGATTTCAGGTGGCCACCCACAGCTGGCAGTTGCTGTGTTGTGCCCTGCAATATGGCAACTCACCTGTGGGTGGCCAGGCCTTGCTCCTTTTTTTCAGTGGATCTTTGCTCTGCCTCTGTGTGGCACATGGCAGGTGTGCATATCCCTTTAAAAGACTTTCCAGCAGAGTTAATTATCCTTGCAATGCTGAAATATGTCAGGGGAGAAGTGTCACTGGTCGCCATGATGATCACCTTGCTTTGGCAAGGAATGATGACACAAGCTTTGGTGTCATGTGACTTCTCTCCCTGACATAAAGAGGCCTAGTCAGCCAAGCAGCCAGTGCTGCCAGTCTGCCTTCAGAACTCAAATGAGTAAGTCAGAGATTTTTGTCTGTAATACTTATACTTAGAAATGCACCTGGTCATAGGATTTATTTAGTTACAGCAAAATGATTATTAAATCAGTGAATGAAAAGTTTTAGACAATGAAGTGAATTGTATTATTTAGTAACATTTTGAGGAGAATGTATATCTGATAAGCTAAAAAGGAAAACTAGGGGAAACAAATGAAGCTTTGCATGTAACTACATCAGATGCCAGAAGCACATGGCACTAGAGAACTGATTTAGGTTTGTTTTGTGCACACATGGTTTAAATAAGTTAAATCTGAACTTCAAAGGAAATGAAAGAACTTTATTACATGAATTACTAAACTTTTAAGGAACTTGAGTAGAGGTGGATTGAAATATAAAAAAAATGGGTTGGTTTATAAACACATGATTTAACACTTATGTAGGTAAATAAAAGAGTAATTGCTTTTTTGTTCTCAACCCCCTCCCCAGTTTCCCCTGGTGCACATTGCCTAATAGACATGAGGCATGAAGAAAACATGTTAAAAAGCAAAGTACCATATAAAAAGGTGAATATTTATAATTGAGTGCATGAACATATAAGAAATACTGCATAATGTGTGCAAATAACTGTAAAGAAGCACTTAAATTAACAACTGATGTTCTTTATTATAACTTATTTTCCTCTTTTTGTCCGCTTTTATTTATTTATTTAATTATCAGTTAAATGGTTGAAGAAAAATATCTGAAACCAAAAGTAGAATAAATAAAAAGGTGAATATTGAGAACTTAAACTATATATGATAAAGTAGCATTGTTTGGTGCAATTTGGAGTATGTAGTATTTGACCTACGTGTTTTATTTATTTTTAAAGTGAATACATACAGGAGGCAACTCTTAAGGAGGCTTGGCAGATGTTTGGCTTTTGCTGACATTGTTAAAAAGTAAGGCAATTAATTTTTCATGCATTTATATTGGTGGCATCTAGTTGGGCAAAATGTACAAGAATTTTATGACTGTTAATGAATGTAAAGGATAACCAGGTGGTTAAAATATCATTTTGGTTTTAATATTGCTTTAATAATTACAATAGAAAGATGATACACCCAGTCATTTTTGACTAGCATGGTCTAATATGGAAAGATATTAAAAATTGAAAATTAAAAAATTGAATATTATTTTAAAATGTGAAATATAGTAAATGTTTGTTTATATATCTTTTTACAGTTCCCCAGAAGAAGCCTAATACTAGGCGAAACGTTGGGACTTTATAAATAAAAATAACGAACTTTAAAAAGACTTTGTGTGTAGTAGCATTCATTGCTCGAGCAGGCCAGAATTTTGTTGTTGGATTTTAATGTACCAGAAACTTGGTGAGCTCCACCAGATACCTTACTGAATCGTTTGTACAAGACTGGTGATTTCCCTTGGCACACAAACTTTTTGCACTGATTTTTAAGTTAAGCAACCTAGGGGTTGCATTTTAACATAAATAGTACTATTTTGGGGAGTTTTAATTCATGGAGTGTTCTGTGACCTTTGCACTACTTCCTGGTTCACGCCTGTTGGCACGTGCGAAGACACCCCCAAAGACACATGCATCTGTGCATGTTTGGCATGTTTTGTATGTTAGGTGTTTCTCAAGGGTATATTAGTTGTTACATGGGAAATAAGGTAAGATTATCCCCTAATACTGAGTGTAGGCCTTGAGGCACTGGTGTTTACATGACTAGGTAATTGGTGTATGTAAGGTAAAACTAAAAATTACACTTTGTGATTAGTGCTCTAGATTTGGGTAGCTATGTTTACATGGTATATGTTTTATAGTAATCTTCATACTAGCAGTGCTATGGAGGATATAATTGAAACAATGAAGAGGAGAGTAGGAGTGAAATGTACTTCTTGTAGTATGTATGATATCCCACTGGATGACAAACCCAGCAGTTTGTTTATGTGTTCAAAATGTCTGGATAATTCTGACATGGCTTATGCAATAGTAGAGTTCAATAAAAGATTTATAGAATTGGAACAAAGCAAGAAAGACATGGCTAATCGATATCAGATTAGGGTAGAAGCCCTGTCAACAGAAAGTGATAAAAGCTCTTTAAGTATTCAATTAAATAAATCTAAATTACACTATGACTCCAACATAACCTGTCTAAACCAAAATACTGGGAATAAAAAAAGAAATGGAGAGGAAGAAGAATCTAATAATACTGAAGATTTATGGTACCAGGTTCAATATTCAAAAATACCAAAACATAAAAAAGGTAGAAAAGCAAATCAGTTTATAATAGCAGTACACAATTCATTTGATCCACTTATCCAGGAGGAAACACTGAATGAGTGTGAGGGCACAATGGTTAATGTTACTGTGCAGCCTTTGGAATCAGTAAATTTGTCTCAAAATAGTGAACTTAATAGCCATAACTTAAATAATAGTGCATATTGCTCATCAGAAGAACCTTTAATAATGTTAGAACCATCTCAAACCACCATGATAGCTACCACTATGGATCTAATAAAAGATGGAACTAATGAGCTACTTACTAGTTGTATGGAAATGGAATAAATACTACGAAGTAAAACACAAATCTATGTTTTGGGAGACTCACTCATGAAGGGACTAGACAGAGCTATCTGCAGTAAAGACAAAGAGAATATGACCATGTCATGTTTTAGGGGTGCCAAAATATCTGATATTACAAAAATGACTGGAAACATACTTAGCCAAGGGAACGAGAAAAACCTGGTAATAGTACATGCTGGTGTCAATAATATATTTCAGCAACATAAATAACAGATTAAACAGGAATTTGTCTATCTGACAAATAAAGTAGTGGACATAGGGTGCAAATTTGCCTTCTCAGAAATCCTACCAGTGCCAAAAGCCACTTACCAGCAAACATGCAAGATAAAATATATCAATAACTGGCTAAGACAATGTTGTGTAAAGCAGGAAGTTGGATGTGTTACACATTGTGAGGAATTCATAAATGATGGCTACCTGTTTTGCAAGGGTGGCTTACATCTAAGCAAACAGGAAGTCTGCATTTGGGTCAACACTTAAATGAATATATATATATATATATATATATATATATATATACTCATTTAAACTGAAATGCTGCCGGGAGGGTGCCATCTCTGGCAGTCCTAATGTAATACCATCTGTCCCACAAATATGCAATAACCAAGTTAGTAACAAAAAGGTAACAAAAGGTAAAAGAAAATAAGAACAGAAGTAAAAATAAGCTGGTAAATGATGTGGAAATAAATTCAATTAAGTATAGACACAATACAAACTCTGGAAAACTGTACAGCCACAATGCATTGAAAACATTATTGATAAATGCAAGAAGCTTAACTAGCAAGATGGATGAACTACAGTATATTTTAAAATCAAGAAATATTGATATATGTGGTATCTCAGAGACATGATTCACAGAAAATGACTGGAATACAAATATACCTGGATATACTACATTCTTAAAAAACTGAAAATATAAAAAAGGTAGTGGCATTACATTATATATATATCTGAAAGACTCAAGAGTTATCAAATATGTCTAGCAGCCACAAGCATTGAAATCTTGTGGGTAAGAATAAAATTAGTCACTAGTTCTATGACAATTTGGTTTAGACTATCGATTCCCTAATTTAGGCCCAGACTAATATCTTCTGTTTATTGAACAATTAGAAAATATGGAGGGTAAAGATAATATTATATTAATGAGGGATTTTAATCTTCCAAGTATAAATTGGTCAATCCTTGAGGCTAGAGGACTATTTGAAAGATGTTTTTTTAGAAACAACCTTCCCACTTGGCCTGGAACAATTGGTTACACAACCCACTAGGCAGAATAATATCTTAGACTTACTATTTACAAATATTACAGATATAGTGCTACCTCAATAATATTACCACCCCTCAGTGATAGTGACCATAACATGCTCGAATGTAATATACAAAGACAATTCAATAATAACAAAGGTATTACAAAAATCAAAAATGATCATAAAGCTGATTATAAAAGTATTAAAACTTCTCTGGCATAGAGAAAATGGAATGATGAACTCAAAATCTAAATCTTGAACAGTTATGGGAAAAATTAATACTACACTTGAACACTGTATAGACAAGTGAGTTTCTGTGCGCTTCAAATACAATAATAATAAACAAAGAATTCCACTTTGGTGGAACAATGAAATTAGGTACACAATAAATAAGAAGCAGAGAGCCTATTGTAAATATATAAAAAAAAACATAAAACTGCTGATTGGAATAGATTCAAGCTGTTAGTTAAAAAAAACTAAACAACTCATCCGAAGAGCAAAACAAAGGTTAGAAATACAATTAGCAGTAAATGGAAAGGATAATAAGAAA
Organism: Neoceratodus forsteri; assembly: GCA_016271365.2. Taxonomy (NCBI): domain Eukaryota; kingdom Metazoa; phylum Chordata; order Ceratodontiformes; family Ceratodontidae; genus Neoceratodus; species Neoceratodus forsteri. The sequence goes on from CM057459.1 coordinate 824,197,427, forward strand.
ATATTCTCTAATTATATAGGATCACTTAAAGTGAATCAAAGTGGAATTGGTCCTTTAAAAACTAATGATAAGATAATCAGCGATGAAAATGAGATGGCAGAAGAACTTAACTCATACTATACAAATGTTTTTAAACCAAAGGAAGACATTGATATACCTGTAAAAAAACAGTACTAACCTGCCGATATTATTCTTAGAACAGAATATTATTGATGCCATTAGTCTAATATAAGTAAGTTCATCACCTTGACTGGATGGCATCAATCCAAAGTTAGTAAAGGAACTGTCTAAAGAACTTTCAAGGCCCCTTATGGTTTTATTTAATACTTCCATTAAAGAGGGAAACGTGTTACAATCATGGGGGATGCTAATATCACTCCCATTCCAAAAGGAGGTAATAAACAAGTAATATGCAACTATAGGCACACTAGTCTCACATCCTTAATAGGTAAATTACTCAAAAGACTTATACAACATAAAATAGCTGATGATATTAACAGCATGGGTTCCACCGATATTTCACAGCATAACTTTACACCTGGCAGATCATGCTTACCTAATCTCATTAATTTTTTTGAGCCTATTAGTGATGCATTTGAAAATGGACTCCCTGTTGATGTGGTATTTTTAGACTATGCAAAAGCATTTGATACAGTTTCCCATAAAATCCTAATACAGCAACTTGTTAAAATAAATTTAGATATAAAAATTATCAAATGTATAGCCTCGTCGCTGTATAATAGACAACAGAGGGTAGTTATCCGAGGCCAAGAGTCAAAATGGAGTGCAGTTACAAGTGGAGTGTCACAGGGTTCTGTACTAGGCCCAATTCTATTTAACATATTTGTCCCCAGTATACAGACTACAGATGATGGCTGGTTAAATAAATATGCAGACCACTTGAAATTAGGATTTGTTGTGAACATTGCTAAGTCTGTAGCTTCACTACAAGATAACCTAAATAAACTCGGTAATTGGGCAACAGATAAAAAAAATGAGCTTTAATGATCTTAAGTGTAAGGTCATGCATATGGGGAGGAATAATAACAAGGCCAAATATGTGATGAGCAATATACAGCTATCAGTAACATCAGAAGAAAAAGATCTGGGTGTTATTATATCTGACAATTTAAAATTGAACACCCATACAAATAAAATGGTAAAATAATGCTATAGCATATTAGGCTGTATTCATAAACACATACAAAGTAGAAAGCCTGAGATTATTTTTCCCCTGTATGCTGGCCTGGTATGACCAAACCTGGACTACTGTGCACCTTTTTGCACTCCAACATCAATAGGTTGCCAAAGAATGATTGAAAGGGTTCAGCGCAAGACCACTAGGAAAATTAATAATATGACTAACAAGGATTATGATGACAGACTGAGATCACTTCAGTTATGACCTCTAGAATATAGATCCCTACAAGGAGATTTAATTTATATCTTCAAAGCTTTTCAGAAAGAATCTATGTTGGATACTGTTTGTCTAGAAAGACAAACAACGTACAATAACACATGATCACACAATCTTAGGTTAAAAACCTCTGTGTGTAAAACAATAAAACGGTAGAGATTCTTCACTCAAAGGGTTCCACCTATCTGGAACTCACTTCCCAGTGATATTGTTATGAGTGACAATGTAAAACAATTTAAAAAACAATTGGATCTTTATATGGGTGATAAGAAATTTAGTTACTACAGTTAATTATAATGGTGGTGAGTTCTCATGGACTTTGGCCTTTTGAACTCGTATCTATCTATGAATCTAAAAAATAAGAATTCTAATGGGAAACAGACTCCTAGATGGATGAATAAAAACATAAAACGTTTAATAAATATAAAAAATAAAAAACATCATAACTACCTAAAGAATAGGACACCTTCTAATTGGGAATCCTATTTAAAATCAAGTAGGAAGTGTAAATTAATCATCCGTAGAGCCATATCTAGATGGGAAATGAAATTGGCAACAACAGCTAGTAAGTCTAACTCCAAACAATTTTACTCTTATATAAACTCCCTCAGGAAAAGTCCAAGTGTGGTGGGGCCTCATACAACAGAAAACATACTTATCCATGATCCAAAAGCCATGGCTGATGAATTTCATAATGAATTTTGTAAAGTTTTCTCTGCATCAGAAGTTCAGTCACCTGTACCTATGATTTCACCATCAGATACTTTTATCACATTCTCCATTGAGTCTATTCTTAAAAAACTACACTTAGTAAACGGTAAATTTTGTTCAGGCCCAGACAATATAGCAGGGCATTTACTTTACCTATTATCTAAACATATTGCCTTTCCACTCAAACTTTTATGCGACCTTTTTTACAATATAATTTTATCCCTTGTGAATGGAAAGAGGCGTTTGTGGTACCAATACATAAGAAGGGATCAAAACATCTATGGGAAAATTATCAGCCAATTAGTTTAACTTCATCCATATGTAAGGTGTTAGAAAGTCTACTAAAGGATATTATTGCCCCTATTATTGATGCATCTGATTTGGAACAACATGACTTTAAGAAGGGTAGTTGCTGTCTGACAAATTTGCTCTGCTTTTATGAACATTTTAGTTCTTGTTTGGATAACCGGTTAGCCTGTGACATTGTCTTTATTGATTTCAGTAAAGCTTTTGACACCATGCCACACTGGGTTTTAATTCAAAAACTCACAGGTCTTGGCATTAATAGTCATATAATTACATGGATTCATAATTGGCTTTTAAACAGAACTCAAAAGGTGATGATTAATGGGGCATTTTCTAACTCTGGTAAAGTTTTAAGTGGTGTTCCACAAAGCTCGGTTCTCGGCCCCTGTCTTTTTTTAGGCTTTTATATCTGATTTAACTCATTCCTGCCTTTCATTTACAATTAAATATGCAGATGATGTGAAGATCGGAGGACCATGTTCTAATTTAGACCAAATTTCTTGTATTCAGCATGATCTTGATATTATTAGTACCTGGGTTAATAAATGGGGCATGAAGTTAAACTCCACAAAATGCAAAGTAATGCATTTGGGTTCTAATAATTTAAATTTCCAGTATATTCTGGATGATTTACCACTGTGTGCCACTAATGATGAGAAGGATTTGGGTATAAACATTTCAGATGACTTAACATATTTCAAGCATATGCATTCGGTTATTAGTACATCTAATAAAATTATTTGGTCTATTTTGAGTAATATTAGATCTCGAGATCAGGAGGTGTTGTTACCCCTTTTTATGTCCTATGCCCGTCCTCATCTTGAATATGCTTCACAGTTGTGGTGTCCTTTTAAAAAATCAGATAGTCACTCTCTTGAAAGGGTTCAGCGAAAATACACTAAAAAAATATCTAGTCTCGAATCCTCATCTTATGAGTTTAGGTTGGATACATTGAAACTAATGCCTCTTACCATCAGATGCATTGGAAGGGACCTTCTCCTCCTATATGACATTATTCATGACCCCTATATCATGACTGAGTTAGGATTTTATTTTAAGTAATCAATACATAATACTAGAGGTCATGTCCTCCAGTTAACTGGTAAATCTTTTAAACACAATAATCGTAAGTTTTTCTTTTCTGTAAGAACTATTGGGCCTTGGAATAGACTTCCATCTGATGTAGTAACAAGTAATACTGAAGAGATTTTTAAACATTGTCTCAACATGCTAATTATGTCTGGGTATGACTTAACATTCTACTCTATGGCCTAGCATAGGAGCATTATGGGCTTTGGCCTACTAGCTCTTTCTTCTAACCTTAGTATGAATCTATGAAAAGGATCACCCAGGAGGTCACAATTAGGCATAAGACTTTCTTAAGGTATGTGAGCAAATTGTGGAAGGCATGGGGTGTACTGTATAATGAGAATCATGAGATGAAGAGGATTATTCAAAGGATCACCAAAAAAAACTAAAATCTTGCACATATACTTCTGCTCGGTCTTCACAGTGGAAGGGGGTGGGGACAGAGCAGCATACATTAAGAGACACTGGTGGGAGGAAGGGGACACAAGTACATTTACAGATGAGAGAGTCCACCAGGGATTAGAATCTTTAAAGGAAAACAAGGCAATGGGACCAGACAGGATCCACCCAAGGGTACTCAAGCAACAAAGCATGGTACTAGCTGCCCCACTGGCAACACTATTCAGCACCACATTGGAAGCAGGGGTAGTTCCAGAGGTAGGCTGATGTGGTCCTTCTCCGCAACAGCAACAGCAGGAAGGAGGCCAGCAATTGCAGACCAGTCAGTCTCACAACACTGATGGAGAAATTAATGAAGGCCCTGATGAAGGAGAGACTGATGGAGTACCTGGAGGGAAATGGGATGCAGGACAATCAGCAGCACAGCTTCATGGGTAGAGGTCATGCAAAATTAATCTCATTGATCTCTTTGACTGGGTAACAAGACAGGTTGGTCAGGGGATTGCTGTGGATGTGACCTATCAGGATTTCAGTAGGGCCTTTTGACACTGTACCACACAGTAGGCTAATAAAGAAAGTTATCCAGCTGGGGGTTGGGGAGAATATGGAGAGCTAAATATCTAACTGGTTGAAAGATAAGAGGCAGAGGGTAATGGTAAAGGGAAGTCACTTGAAGGATGAGAGAGTGACCTGTGGAGTACACAGTGATTGGTGCTGGATACTGTTCTCTTCAATGTCTTCAGAAGTTACATTGCTGAGGAACTGGAAGGGAAGGTTTGTCTTTCTGCAGATGATGCAAATATTTTCAGCAGGGTGGATACCCAGGAGATGGTGTAGAGAATGCAAAAGGATCTGGGGAAACCTGAGGAGTGGCCTAGGGTGCGCAGCTGGGTTTCTTTGCCAAAAAGTGCAAAGTCATTCACTGGGTGAGAGTAAACCTGGTGGTTCTGTATAAGACGGGGGGGGGATACTTACAATTACCACGCGAGAGAGGGACCTTGAGGTAATCATATCTGATGATCTCAAGGTGGCATGACAGGGGAGTAGGCAAGGCTAGTTGGATTGTGGGGTGTATAGGGAGGGGGATTTCTAGCAGAAGAAGGGAACTGGTGTTGCTTCTTTACTGCTCACTTGTGAGACCCCCCCACCTGGATTCTTCCATGTCCAGTTCTAGCGGCCACACTTCTGCAAGAACATTGGCAGGGTGGAAGTGGTCCAGAGGAGGGCTACTGAAATGGTGTTGTGGTTGTATAGAAAACCATATGATGAGAGGCTGCAGGAGATCAACATGTACTCCTGGGAAAGAGAAGAGCTAGAGGTGACATGATTGAGACCTATAAATACCTCAAAGGGTGAATAAGATGCAGGACAGGAGTCTCTTTCACAGGAGGAACACCAGAACATGGGGACATATAAGAAGATTCTGAGGAAGTTTAAGAGAGATGTGAGGAAATACTTCTTTGCAGAAAGAGAGGTGGATGCTTAGTGCAGCCTGCCACAAGAGGAGGTATGGGTGAAGATAGTGGGGAGCTTCACACATGAGAGGAATGAGCACATGGGTATAATAAGTAGAGGTAAGGAAGGAGGGAGGGAGGGACAGCTGTGACAAAATAGGGTCCAAGGTGTAGTAATAAGCAGGGGAAATAGGGAAGATTACATGGGCCTAGTGGTCCTTTTCTGCCAACAAATTCTTTCTTTGTTTCTATATGGTATACTTATTTTGATGATTTGTTTTTAATCTATCAATAATAGTAAAATAAATGACATTTACCATTACTTGTGGGGGGGGCAGGACATTCATAACTCCTCCTTGGCTCTGCCACTCATGAGCTATTGTCCTAGCCCCTCACTCATGAAGCTAAATTGCATATTTTAGTACAAATATTGTTCATCACATGCATCATTGATGTATTTCATAAATGACATATCTGAAATCTGTGGGTCACATCCTAAACACCTTTCCCCAACCGCTATATCCACACATAACTACAAAGAGTGGCACCAGATGTTGATGGGCCACCTCTTTCTCTTCACTCTGACTCTCGCGCTTCTAATTTCTGAACAGTTGCCACTGACATAAAAGAGTTGGATGGCATAAACCTGACACTAGTAATGATTACTGCTTAATACTGGACAATTATTCAAATAGAAAATTATATGACACACAAAGTGACATTATTTTCAAGTAGCAGAGCTGCCAGGGGAAAACTTGGAGGTGCTCTTTCGTGGCATATACTAGACATGAAGACATGGTGCCACATTGTACTGCCAAAGTTACAGTACTCAGGTGGACTGTGAAGTGGTCACAGGTTTTTCTACGTACCATATATACTTGAGTATAAGTCGGATTTTTGGGAGTTAAAATTGATGGGTAAAAATGCCACCAAACTATATGCGAGACATAGCAAGCAGCCAAAAATGTTAGTGCCCTTTCAAACCTAATACTTGTGCTGCCTGTGATAATGACACATAATGATTAACACCTGACTAGCAGGCCGAGTAATGATTAACACCTAATTGACATCTCTATTGCCTCTGTCAGCTGCATGCATTGTCATTCAATTAATGACTTATCCAGTAATTGTGAGCTGCTTTTTTATATAAATGTAGTTACCAGCATCAGTTCATTTTTCTGCCCGATTTAACAATGCAGTCACTCAAAAGGAAATGATGAGTGTGCGAAGCAGATTTTAAGTTAAAAGTTGTAAGTTTTGCTGAAACTCATTTTAATGCTGCGGCTTAGAGGTAGTTTAATGTTGACGAGACATTAATCCGGGACTGGAAAAGAAAAAAAAGATGCCCTACTGAGTGTTGACAGGACAGTAAAGCAATACACTTAAATTCATCACCTGTTTCACCTATTTGAAGAGGAACTAAGAGCTTGAGTCATGGAGTTAAGGCAGCATGGCTATATTGTTACTCACATGGCAATCCGGCTGCATGCACCAACACTTGCTAAAAACAAGGGTATGCATCCACTGACCACTTCAAAGTCTCTGCGGGATGGTGCACCAGATTCATGCGGTGACATGTCTGACATTAAGGCAGAAGACACACATCGTCCAGAAACTCCCAGCAGATGTGCACAAAAAGGTGGATAGCTTCCATGCATTCATTATTAATGAAAGAAAGCAGCATGAGTATTCCATGATTGCTATACACAATATGGATGAAATTGTAGTCAGCTTTAATCTCTTGTCCAACTGGACTATGCATGTTAAAAGGGGAGAAAACAGTAACAGTTTGTACATGTGGTGCTGAAAAGTTGCACTTCACAGTGGTACTTGCATGTCTTGCCAATGGAACCAAATTAAATCCAATGGTTGTATTTAAGAGGAAAACACTTCTGAAGGAAAAAATGCCTTATAACATACTTGTGGATGTCCATCCAAAAGGCTGGATGGATGAAACTCTTGTTAACAAATGGGTTAATGAGCTAAGGGCAAACTGACCAGATCCACTGTTAAATAAAAAAAGTCTTCTAGTTTGGGACATGTTCCGCTGCCACCTGGTTGAATCAGTAAAACAAAATCTGTGCCACAAATGTACTCAACAAGCTGTTATTCCTGCCAGTTGTACATCACTCCTGCAGCCCCTTGATGATAGTCACAAAAAGCTCTTTAAAGCAAACATGTAGGAACTCTGGTGAAACTGGATGATGGCTGGACATAAAAGAGTTCACAGTGGGGGGAATTAAAAAAACAAATAAAAAATCAAGCTACAGCCTAGTCTGCCAGTGGGTCTGGGATACCTGGGATGCAATTCCAACTCAGACAGTTATAAAGCCTTTTAAAAATGTGGCATATACAATCGAATGGACAGAGCTGAGGACGACATACTGTACGATGACATGATGAATGAACATGGTGCCTCCACTTATCCCCCTACCTCGATTGACCCCACTGAGGATGACTTAGTGATACCAAAAATTGATGATATGTATGATGATATACCTTCATCAGAGTCACAGTTGCACTTGTGTTCAACTTGGATGAGGAGGGTGAGGATGAGGAGTTTTGGGGGTTTTGAGTGGCTTCTGATTCTGACCATACTTTTTGTTAGGGAGATCTATTTCTCCCAGCCCCCCGACACAAACCCACAACACCAAATACTTCCTGAGCACATCCAGAATGTTGAGGACTGCACTGATGTTATGCCTCCAATGAACGGTCTGTTGACATACTGCATGTGCAATATCTGATCAATTGACTATATGTATTTGATTGCCCTCATATTTGTTTTATCGCATCCCGCATATCTGATGCACTTTTTTATGTGCAATATGTGAGCAGGTAATTGATTTTACTGCTTGATTACTGCAACATTTACTGATTTTTAAATGAATTATGAATAAAAACAAATTCATTTGTACATTCAGTTTTTATTTCATTTACAATTTGAGTACACTTCTCAAATGGTGCTTTCATCTGAATTCTAGCCTAAAGTATGCACCTGACTTATATGCAGGTCAATGGATGAGGAAGCATTTCATAGTGTGCATATTGGTACCTCGATTTATAAGTGGACAGACTTATATGCAAGTATATATGGTACATAGATGGTTAACGGTGGACACTGGCCATTATGGATGACTGAAATGGGGAAGCAGATGGGAGAAAAACAATAAAAAACAAGAGGGCATACAACCAAGCATCAACAAGGTCCTAAACCATCAAGCCACACTGCATGGATTGATTGGGCATGGTTTTGCTAATAGATGGGAGTGAGGTAGCCTCTGTGGAGCACACAGCCAGGCAGTTGCAGTGCTGACAGCAGTTAAAACACATGTAGTCACAATGTACCAGCCAACATCATCCCATTATCTCTGTCTTTAGTGCATCACTACAGAATATTCATATACTGTACATAATTTTCTTAAAATATTGGAAGGTTTCATGTACATTATACAAAGGGTTTCTGAGCAAGTACTTCCGAATTGCCTGTCAGAGCTACAATTTTAATAATTGAAAATGTAAGGTAAAGGTAATTAATATGTAGACTATAAATTAATCCTAAACAACATGCAGGTCTATTTTACACTAACCATTTCTCATGCCATTACAATACAGCATTACAAAAGGTATATTAATGTTCACTCTATCACACTATGTGGCGTGTAAATTTAGTCATGTTGTGCTCAGCTATGCCTTCTTTACTTCTTTACAGAAAGGAGGATGCATGCTCCCCACATTGGTGGTGCAGACAAAAATGGTGGAGGAATGCAAAAATCTATGGGATTGACATAAGGATACCCTAGAGGCAGGGATGAAAGGGTAAGTCACAGATCATCTATGGTCTGCAGCATAAGTAACAGGTAGGAAATATGGGCAGACTAGATGGGCCAGGTGGTCCTTATCTGCTGACAACTTCTATGTACCTATGTATGTATCTATGTTATGCCACATTATGCTACTAGAACATGATTAGCATAACATTAACATAACCCTGGTAGTGACTTTTTGCTTGCTGATGAACCAAAGACTTATGTTTTGTGACAGACTCCTGCAGCAGTTCTATGGTGTTTCCATTCATGGGGTGATCACCCCCCCCCCCCGACTCAATCATGTGGCACTCTCAGCATTGTTTGTCATCCCATTTGTGCTTCAGTTGTTCATAGGTACAGGATGGTCTCTCTCCACTCTGTTTACTTGCACAACAATATACCATAACTCTAAATCTACCCTTGCTCCACAAAACTGTTCTCAAAAAAAGTTTACCTGCATTCTTTGTGACCTCTTCATTTAGGAGTCTCATCTCCTTTACAGAAAATGGTGCTGCTCAAATCTTACAGGCCATGACCTGCATGCCCTCATGCTCAGCACCTCTATAAAGTCAGCAAGCTGCCTCAAAGTGTGAGACTGTTTTCCCCCTCTCCCTCACACAACTCAGAGTCAGATGTAAAAGTGAACTTTACACATGATCCAAAACAGCAAAATAGAGATCCTCAAATTAACTAGTGTTTCCTAGATTAAATAGATCTTCATTGGAGAGCCATAGAACTATATTCCAGGGCTTTATAACTCCATTACTAAAATGCACACATGGATTGTGAATATGTAATTGAGGTAATCCATGGCAAAGAAAACCAGTAAAGTGCTAACACACAATCACAATCTGAGGTTATACTTCATTCAGTCAATGTAATCAGTAGAATTTGGACATTCCTTTAAAGTAAGCTACTGGCCATCAATATATCTTTATGCACCACCAGGTACTGAAGGTGTAGCAGGGCCATTGGGAAGCAAGTGGGTGCACTGTCAAATAAATTCACCCTGTTGAGTGCACGGAAATTAAATGAAAGGCTCAAAGAATAACTATCTGCAGAACAGATGCGTATTGGCAGAAAACTGTTCTGCCATAGAGCAGTATAACCATATTTCTGTACTTTGTCAGTGTATTATTAAAACACCCATGTGGATTATGAATCTGAAATTCAAGGAATCCATAGAAAGGAAACTGGCTGCCAAGACATCTACAGGCCATCAAGACATCTTTATGCACCATCAGGTACTGTAGGTGGTCAGGGCCTTAATGAAGCAAGTGGGTACATTTTCAATTAAATTCACATTATTAAGTACATGGAAATTGCGTGCAATTTTCAACAAATGGCAGCACTGTTTCCCAATTCACACATTTTAAAAATGGAAATTCTTAAAAACCTTCAATTGCAGTAAGTAATGCCACTAGTGGTGCATGTAAAAAAATATTTTTCATTTAATATACACCTGAAAGTACAACATCCCAATACAATTTATGCTATGTGCACTATGCTGACACCTGGGAATGACATCACTGAATTTGTACTGCCTGTGCTTAAGATGTAGGACCTCCCTTTGGATAAGGCACTCATACATAATGACATTCTACTTTGCTAATTCACTACATTTAACTGCAGTTTTAGATATGTAGGCAAGTGAAAATCATTCTGCAGTGTGCAGTTTGTGATGGGTGAAATGTCTAGTACTTTTGAGGAATGGCATGAAATTACCAATTTCATATTTCTAGATTTTTTTATCAAAATTGTGCTTAAATCCTCTGTAATTTTGCATTTTACCCCCCTGAAATGTATATTTTTTTTCAAAATTGTCCATTTTAAAAAATGACAGTTACAGCACTGTATGCATACTGTGCTTCAATTCCCAGTGCTGGACTCCCTTATGCATAGGTCACTTGTACTGCTACTGCTTAATCACAAACAATAAATAATGTTTTCCTTTAAATATACAGTAGCTTGTAAAACTTGCCTCTAAAATCCCTGCTGGCAATATTGAAATATGATGAAGTTCAGGGCTGCTGCATGAAAATTACAGCACTGCTACAATCTATGCTGCAGTACATGATGCAGGACCATCTTATAAGTAGGCACTTTTTCTTATACTATCTGATCACAAGATAAACACTGTTTACCTTTTTAGTATGCAGCTACTACCGGGTTACTCATTTAATAGTGCAGTCGAAACCGTTGTGGTCAAAAAGAGTGCTGCACAGACCTCCCAGAAGCATTTGATTGAAAACCATGCTAAAGTAAAATAAACAAACTCCAAACCACACACACTGTTTTGAACAAGTGGGTTTCGACGGCATAAGTATTGCTGCACAAACTTGATGGTATACCTCTACTACCAAAATTTTCCTATACAATCGCTGATGTGCTATTTTTAAATGGTGAATTTCAGTGCTGATGCTTGGGAATCATAACACTGCATTTGTAAAACACTGCAACACATTATACATGACTCCCTTATAAGCAGCTGATTTTACTGCTACTGGTGTGTCATGAAAAACAATGTGTCCCTTTAATATCCCTTTAACCTGCTGCAAAGCCCAGAGCAAGAAGGCTAGGGCTAAGAAACTGAGCTGGTTGAGCAAGGAGGTCATGGAAAAGGTAAGGAGGAAAAGAGCTGCCTTTAGGAAGTACAAGAAAACAGGGAGGGGTGGAGGACAGGGAGGAGCACTTGACAGAATCGAAGGAGGTGACAAGGGCAGTAAGGGAAGCCAAAGCATCTACAGAACCCAGGCTGGCACAAGGTATTAAGAAGGGGGAGAAGGACTTCTTTAAGTACATCAGGGAGAAAAGGAGCTATAAGGACCACATAGTAAGGATTAGGAAAGAGGGGGGTTGGGTGAAAGCAGGGGAGTATAAGGCAGAAGCACTAAATGAGTACTTCTGCTCAGTATTTACTAAAGAGAAGAGGGGTGGCACCCAAGGTGGGAGAATGGCAGAAACAGGGGAAGAGGTGACAGATGGAAATCATGGAGGCAGAGTTCGAGAGGGTTTGAAGGCACTGAGGGTGGACAAGGTGCCAAGCCCTGATGGCATCCACCCAGGATACTGAAGGAGCTGGCAGAGGTCCTTGCAGGACCTTTGGCAGACCTATTTAATGCCTCACTACATCTGGGGTGTACCTCAGGACTGGAGGATGGCTCATGTGGTGCCTCTCCACAAGAGTGTCCCAAGGATGAACCCAGAAAACTACAGACCAGTGAGCCCTACATCCATCGTGGGGTAAGCTAATGGAGACTATCCTGAAGGAGAGGCTGGTGGCCCTCCTAGAGGCCCAAGGACTAAAGGACAGCAGATAGCATGGCTTCATATGTGGCAGATCCTGCCAAACCAACCTGGTGGAGTTCTATGACTGGGTAACTAGGCAACTGGACAGGGGCCATGCAGTGAATGTCCTGTATATGGACTTCAGTAAGGCATTCGACTCGGTGCCACATGGAAGGCTGGGAAGGAAGTTAGTAGGCACTGGGGCAGGTGCAAAGCTGGTGAGATGGGTAGGAAACTGGCCTCAGGGAAGGCAACAGAGAGTGGTGGTGGTGGGTGGGGAGCTCTCACACCCAAGGGCAGTGATGAGCGGTGTTCCACAGGGCTCGGTGCTGGGACCAGTGTTGTTTGGCATATTCATTGCAGACATATCATGGGACATCAAGAGCAAGATCAGTCTGTTTGCTGATGATACCAAGGTAGGCGCAGTGGTGGATGACCTAGGGGGATGGCAGGGGTTGCAGGATGATCTGGCAAAGCTTGAAACCTGGTCAGACACCTGGCAACTGGGGTTTAATGCCAAAAAGTGCAAGGTGCTGCATTTTGGGATGAAGAACCCAAGGAGGAGTTACCAGCTGGGGGGAGTGCAGCTAGCCCAGACAGAGGAGGAGAAGAATCTGGGGGTTGCTCATTACAGGGTCAATGAACAACTCGGCACAATGTAGGAAGGCAGCTGCAAAGGCCAACAAAATGCTGGGTTGTATTGCAAGGGGTATTTCCTTGAGGAGGGAGGAGGTGATTCTGCCACTGTATTGGTCATTGGTTAGACCACACCTGGAGTACTGCTTGCAGTACTGGTGACCGTATCTGAAGAGGGACATTAAGTTACTGGAGGGGGTGCAGCACAGGATGACAAAGATGATCAAGGGGTTGGGGGACTTATCATACGAGAGGAGGTTGAGGGAGTTGAACATGTACTCACTGGAGGAGAGAAGGGACGGGGTGACATGATTGAAACCTTTAAATACATGAAAGGAATAGATAAGACAGGTACAGAGGGGCTGTTCAAAGTAAGGGAGGGGAGGGCCACCAGGGGCCATGATATGAGACTGGAGGGAGGAAGGTTCAGAAGGGAGATGAGGAGACACTTTTTTACAGAGAAGGTGGTGGCTGGGTGGAATGCGTTACCTGCAGAAGTGGTATCTAGTAGAACAGTGCACTGCTTCAAAAAGGGATGGGACAGGACAAGGGGAGGGTTAATGAAGGGGAAGGGTGGAAGGGAGGGGAAGCTGCAGAATAAGGGGTGCTAGCTGCACATTCGAGCAGACTTGATAGACCTCTAGGCCTTTATCTGCTGGCAAATTTCGTATGTTCGTATATACAGATGTTAGCACAATCCTGCTATACAATTTCTGCTAACTGTACTACTGTATGGCAGATTTCAATGCTGATGCATGAGAATTTCTGCATTGCACATGTACCATGCTGTGACTTATAACTCAGGACTACCTTATTTACCTACACCAAATTTTAAAGCTGAGAAAAAAGCATACCTTTCTTGACAACTTTGCTATGACAAGATTAAAACTTCCTAAATATACTCTATGAACTGAAGGCACTGCAAAATTAACAATACAAAAGAATTGCTCCAGATTGTAGTTCTGCAGGTCTAACCATTGTGACTGCTTTCAAAAATGTATAAAGATGGTTGACCAGTTCTGGAGAATACTTAGTGTAAGCCAAGCAGTAAAAACTCTATCACAATTTCAAAAAAGCTCTATTTAGTAACATTTTACTAGCATTCTTATGCGAATGCTGTGCACTTTTGAAAGTGCACATTTTTAAAAGCCTGAGGGCCAGATATTCAAACCATTGCACCTAGAGCAAAACTGTAGTGCTGGAATAGCACCGGATTTGTGCGTGGCTGCAATATTCAAAAGTCCTATTAGTGCCGGCGCTGTGTGGTAGCGCCGATGCTAATATATAATGGTATGCAGGGGCAGGGTTAGGGGAGCACCCAGGAATGACAGCAGCACAACATATTCAAAGATATAGCACTGCGCTACAGTCATTAGCCCAACCTGTAGCGCAGCACTAGATACCGCCAAAATAAAGCTGGTGGTAATGCGGCGGTGCCCCCCCCACATTGTGGACCCCAGTAGCCGTGGTAGTACAGTAATCTCCCAGGTAGTCCCATGGCCCACCACCCCCTGCAGGAATCACGACCCTGTTTGCAATAAAATTAATCATTTCCCTGGTAGTCTAGTGGTCCTCCCACCCCCCCACATGAATCCCGACCCGTTCACAATAAAAGTAATCATCAGTTCCCTGGTAGTCTGGTGGTCACCACCCCCTGCATGACTCCTAACCCATTCACAATAAAATAAAATTAATTTCCTGGTAGTCTAGTGGTCCCCACCCCATGCATGAATCCTGGCCCATTCGCAATAAAATATAATTAATTTCCCTGGTAGTCTAGTGGTCCCCACCCCTGCATGACTCCGACCCGTTCACTATAAAAGTAAAATTAATTTCCCCTGGTAGTCTAGTGGTTCCCCACCCCCCTGCATGAATCCTGACCCTGAGCACCATACAAAAAGACTGTTCCCTAGTAGTCTAGTGGTCCCCCCACCTGGCAGTGTTGCCCCCACTCAGCCTAGGAACAATTCATGAACAGAGTCGGCACTGGCTCAAGCCTCCTCTCACCACCATGGCCGGCCGCTGACTGAGGTACGAATGAGCTTCATTCATACCTCAGTCGGTGGCCGGCCATGGTGGTGAGAGGATGGATGAGCCGGTCACCAACTCTGTTCATAGATTGTTTCTGGGCTAAGCAGGGGCATCACTGCCGGGTGAGGAAACCACTAGACTACCAGGGAACAGTCTGTTCTTTACAGTGCATGAGGTTGGGTATTCATGCTGATGAGTGGGAGGACCATTAGACTACTGGGGAAATTACTTTTAATTTTAATGCAAATGGGTCGAGATTGATGCAGGTGGGTGGGGAGGGGATCACTAGACTACCAGGGAAATGAATTTTACTTTTATTATGAATGGGT
Source organism: Neoceratodus forsteri (assembly GCA_016271365.2). NCBI lineage: Eukaryota > Metazoa > Chordata > Ceratodontiformes > Ceratodontidae > Neoceratodus > Neoceratodus forsteri. The sequence goes on from CM057459.1 coordinate 824,212,896, forward strand.
CGGGGTCATGAAGGGGGGTGGGGGACCACTTGACTACCAGGGAAATTAATCTTAATTCTATTGTGAATGGGTCTGAAGTCATGTGGGGGGGTGAGGGACCACTAGACTACCATGAAATGAAGTTTACTTTTATTGTGAATGGGTTGAAGTTGTGCAGGGGGTGCGGGGACCACTTGACTATCAGGAAAATTAATATTAATTCTATTGTGAATGAGTTGGGAGTCATGCAGGCTGAGGGACCACTAGTATACCAGGGAAATGAAGTTTACTTTTATTGTGAATGGGTAGGGAGTAGTGCGGGGGGACCGCTTGACTACTAGGAAATTAATCTTAATTCTATTGTGAATGGGTCATGAGTCATGCAGTGGAGTTGGGGAACAACTAAACTACTAGGGAAATGAAGTCTGAATTTATTGTGAATGGGCCAGGAGTCATGCTGGGGGGTTGGGGTGACCACTGGACAACCAAAGTCACTTGTGTGTATGCACCCATACCTCCTAACTGTCCCTGCTTTTCAGAGAGGTCCCTGATTTAGCTTCCACATGTTCCTCTGTCCCTCATACAATGTGTGTTTATGTGACAGAACAGCATAACTCTCAACTGTCCTTGAAATTCACCTCAAATGTTTACTCTGTCCCTCCTAAAATGTGTGTTCCCATGACTAAACAGTGGGGATTGTAAGAAAAAAACCTATGTCAATCAATAAAGTTGCAGACTTCTTATTCTTCAGGAAATACATTCTGCACCGAGTCCCTTATTCTGCCAGTTTCCTGAGTGGATATCATTAATTTTGAAACTATGTCTCTGGATTTGGGCCTTTGTCCCTAATTTGTTTAAGCCTTGTCCCCGATTCAGGAGTCAAGTGGTTGTGAGGTATGTATGCACTGACTGTGCCTGGCAGCACACATCTCCTGCTGCTTCTGGCCTGTACTTCTATTCTGACCAACAGGGGATGCTGTGGGTATGCCTTGGCTTGCAGCATCCAGCCTGTACTTCCATTCTGACCAAAAGGGGGAGTTTTGTGCTCCATGCAGTAGCACTGGGAAAACTGCATGGTAATGCATGCTAAGCAGCACTTAATGAGATGCAAATGTACCTGTTTGCCCACAGATTACCTAAGTAGGCTCATTTGCATGGGAGCTTTGAATATAGCTCCTGTTTGTCTTGGGCTAACCAGTTTGCACTGGGCTAATGTGTTAGCACTGTGCACTAAAGTTAGTCCCTGGCAAACCTCACTTCAGCATAACACAGTTCTGCAGTGTGTGGCTTACATTGTTGTTTGCAGTAGATGTCAGACATCTCTGTGCAATCACACACAATGTTCTTCACCTGCAACACTGGCTTTCTCCAGCGTCTAATGAGCAGCAGTAGCAGTGTGCTCTTCTCTGTTGCTATATTCAGTGCTGTCTTATTCCTGAGCTATTTTTGCCCTTCACTCCTGGCCCTGTTTGCCCGGCTTCCTTTGCTTGCTATATTCAGCTGGTTTTGCACTGGGCTATTCCTTTTGAATATAGCTTGCTTTTTGCTCCGAGCTAAGTTTTCCCACTAGGCAGTGCTAATTTAGCCCAAAGATAAAGTTTTGAATATCTGGCCCTGAATGTGTTAAATTGTGCAATCTTATTTATTTTGTGTAAAAAGCCATGCTCACACAATGCCTTCCATATTACAAAATTACATGTATGACATCTTCAGCACCCTTCATCTTGAACAAATCCAATGAGAATAATAATAGCACTTTGGACCTGGTGTCCACTTTGAACTACATATTGGACATTTATGTGTCAGGAAAAAAGGGAAAGATCTACATATGTTACATTGACTTAAATCTGCCCTTGACTCTGTACATAAAAGTCTTCTGTGGGAAATCCTCAAAAAACTAGGAATGGATAACCATCTATTGTCAATGTTGAGACTATTTCATTCCAATACTACAGAACAAATTAAACATAGTATGGATGACGCATTAACAGAAGAAATATTCAAATAATCCAGAGTAAAGCAAGGATGTCTGCTGGCCCCCATTCTTTTCAATATTTACATTGAAACACTGATACATGGTTTAAACGACATTGAAACATTCCCAACCCATATAAATAATGAAAAAATAAGTTCAATGATGTATGCAGATCATGCAATATTACTATCCCAAACACCTTTAGGGCTCAAAAGAGGTCTCACTAACATTATGAATAAATTGATAGACCTAGATTTAGAACTAAATATAGGAAAAAAAAACATAATTGCATTCAGAAGCAAAACAAGAGATCTTAAAACGTGGATTATAATTGGAAAGATATTTGAGGAGGTGAAAGTGTATAAATATTTGGGGGTTATATTTAAAAAAATCACACATGGAAGATCCATTTAGGTGAAATAAAAGATAAGGCATTTAAAACACAAAGGCAATTGGGCTATTCGCCTGTACATTTGCTAATAATTCATTTTTTGCATTAAAATCTGCTTTTGAAACAAAGACAGTAAGTCAAACCCTATATGGATGTGAGATATGGAGGCAAAGTTTAAATACAAAAAATAATAATATAGAAGCTCCCTGAATTTACCTTGAGATTGCCCAACATCTTACTGTATCTTAGATTGGAAGCAGGCATGGCATCTTTAGAAACAAGGATCCTTGTAAGATCCACTAAATTTTGGGGACATATAGTAAAAATGGAAAACAAATAACTTCCAAAAATGTGCAGGAATTAATTTACAAAAAATAAACATCTTGGAATGTGCGGGTAGTGTTGGTTTAATATATTAAATGTTAAACTGAAGAAGATGGGATTAGAGGACCTTTGGTCTAGAAAAGCTAACATAGACCCTGAACTTTATTTAAGCGAAGCAGCACAAAGAATACATGATACTGCTAACCAGAAAGATATTGAGAAAATGCATTACATCGATAGTCAAGATCTATATCTACGAATACAGATAAATTAAGGGGAAGAAAAAAATACTAGTTTTATGCAAGAACAAAAGTCATAGAAACTTATTGAGTAACCTTATATTAAGTTCAATATGTGGTTATCAAACTTGACAAAGTGAAAATTATGGTAGGATTATATGTGCATGTTCTGTTGGTAGTACACCTTTCATGGTTCATATGCTACTTGAATGTAATATGTTAAGGGATGAGAGAGCTAAATGGATTATGTCCCAATTGATCAGTAAAACAAATCTTAATAGTATGGAAAAGTGTGTTTTATTTTTGTTAAAAATGGAACAGATTAAAGCAATGAATGGCCTGGCAAAATTTCTATTAGCTGCACAAAGGCACTTTAGGGGAACTTTATGATAATATACAGTAAGAATATAATTAGAAAAATAGTGCAATACAGGAATGTGTTCTTTTAAACATTTTGAGTATGATGTATTATATGTATTGTATTAATATTATAATTTCTACACTGTATAAATAATGGAATGTGATAAATTCTGTGGAATATTAAACATTTTTGTAATAAACTTGACTTGACAATAAGAATGCAAATTGTGTTTGCACGTACAGAGTGTGATGTGGAAAACTGCACTTTTAAAAATACTGTGCTCAATTGTCAAATTGCAAAAAAATGTGAGGAATGATGGAATTTTGTAAAATAAAAATGACAAAATAGAGTTTCCCAGTTTCACCCAGCACTGTGCACAGTGTGTGAGCCTGCACAGCCAGCTAAAGTAGGAGCAGGGTTGAGTGAGGTATGTTGACTGTGAAACAACGCAGAAAGAAGCGGCTCAATAAGTAAAAAGACGGAGCCATACACAATTGAAAAATACTCACAACACTGTAGACTCGGAGAGGCTGCACTGTCCCATCCCTCAAAGGATGAATCCATTCAGATGTACAGTAGTAGGATAAAATTAAGAAGTTTAATTCAGCACCAACATACAGTTCCAAATGTGCCTATCCCCACAAAAGGAGTCAAACATTTTTGTGTGGCACCCACTCTTTCTCAAGACTTAGGTGACATTAGGAAATACCCATCTTAAGTACATGTATTTGTTAAAGTGACAGTGTAAGAAATACATTTACAAACACTCAAGTGTGATAATGACAATATATGGAGAATCAATTGCACTTGTGAAAAAAATATATAAGATAAAACCAGTTTCATCTTAACAAAGTGCAAGTGCAGATAAACATATGCTGCCCAATTGATGGAAAAAAAAATCCAAAAATTCCTAATCACCACTAGCAGGCATAGATAAGGAGTATGTGTACAGTGTAAAAAATCAACTATATGGTTTAATAATAATTATATAAATCTGAGGTAATTGATGCCTTATAGTGAGTTGTTTTTTTTAAAAGGATTTTTATTAATTCAAAACACTTAATTTTACAACATATAATATTAATGTTTAAAAGTTTCTCGACAAATGGAAACTGTACTGAGATATCTACTCCTATTCCTAACTTTAAAATATTACAAATATTTATTAACCATTTTTTTAAGAGCTAAGTGATTTTATCACCTAAGAGATTTTGTCAGCTAAGAGTTTTAATTAGTTAATGTCTAAGTGAACACTATATATTAATATTAATGGTGCAGGATTGCACATATATGTATGGAAGGCACCGATCAATAAAGTTCAAAAAAGTACAATAAAGTACACTAAAGTACAATACAGTATAATGCAATGAAGGCTAAACTCATTATTTCTCAAAACAGCATATATGGAAGTTTAAGGACTCCATGGGGCTAGCTATGAAGTCAATTATTGTGCAGAAAGTACCAGATTAGAAATAAAGGGCACAAAAAAGAGTCATAAATAAGGTGAAAATTGAAAAAACTCATTTAATCCAGGAGATTCATAAGATTTGAAACAATGTTGCCACTGTGTCTTTGTTTCAGTTTTTTTGTCTAAATCCCACCTCTGATGTTAAAAGACAATTGTTCTATCATCTGGAATACAAAAGTATGATGTTCCACATATGTGTTCGCACATTATGCAAGAGCACTTCTATCATCAAGTTTCAAAATGCTCCTAATGTGCTGACCAATTCTATTTTTAAATTTCTGAGTAGATTTTCCTCCATAAAAGCACTGGCACCTTTTGCAAGAAACCAAGTGCACTATATTAGTAGTGTTGCAGTCACAATAATCCTGATAGTTTAAAGAAATACCTGATACTGGATGTTCAAAAGTATCTGCGACTTTGATGTATTTATGTAACCCCCCACCAGCCCTTATTCAACCAGTAGGCACACCTCCCATAGACTAGGGGAAAAGAGAGGGATGGGGGTTACATTGATTTGCCACCATTAGACAAGGTGGGATATGCCAGATAGAGTAGACATTATAAAAAAACACAAACCAAGTGCAGCTACTACCTGGCACACACTCGGCTGGGACCAATACCATGGCCAGAACCCAGGTCCCAGGGAAAAAAAACATTTGCTCAGGGCTTTGCTAGGTTTACACTTCTGGACAGAGGTACCCAAGCAATTCCACTCACAGGAAGAAATAACATAAATATCCAAACCAGGCTGGGATTCTAAAGTGTGGCTTTATTCCATAACACAGTAGGAACAACACAAAGCGACGATGGACCCCCACAAGGGTTACACACACTGTAAATGCAGACATCTGATATAAAGAACACCAAATTCCCATATTGTATAGGATGATGGGAGAATTTATGGACTAGCCACCTGTAGAACACACACATCTTCCTGGAAATCGCACACATGGCCAGTACTTGGTCACTTCCCATATGGCATAGGATATGGTGTGGCGCATAGACTACAACAGAGCACTACAGGCTCCAAATTCACAGAAACCACATACATGGTGTAAACTGGAGAAAACCCACTCACTGGGGTAGAACTGGAGAAAACCCACTCACTGGAGTAGAACTGAGAAAACCCACTCACTGGGGTAGAACTTTTTTCAGGCATTGGCCACATGCACTGACAGAAAAGAACAAAGGTACCCTACAGAACTTGGCATGCTAAACTGGTCACTCCAGATGGGGGGGTCTCTCACCTTTTGTTTCAAGTTCATACTTGGCCATCCCTCTGGTAAATACACCTCACACTGTACCAGAATTGATGATGCTGTCTAGAAATGTATTTCACACTTAACATCCTCACAGGACACCACAGGGGTGTCAAAGTTAAAAGTTCTGTTCACTTAGACAGTCACATACTGGACTCCACAAAGGACAACCAACTTTTAAAACTGTTTAGGGTGACAGGGTCCCACTGTCAGAGAATCCACCCTTAAAATGCAGGTAACCACTGAACAGTTTCACACAAAACAAAAGTACTCACAGAATATGTACACAAGGCAGCTTCACCAAATGTCCTGGTGGGATCAAGGGGATTGCCCCTAACATCTTGACTACCTGCTCCATCCCTTCTGGGATGAAACACAGAAAATTCCTTATAGTTGGTTTCCACCACTTCACACAAGCTGGAAAATTTCTGAACTACTCTAGGGTGAGAAAGAAAACACACTGCAGCTGTGAATCACAGCTGCTGCTGAATCTGCAACTACACTCCACAGACTCCAGCCACCAACTACTACAGAATTCTATCTCCCTGTCTCACAACAGCTGACAGTGGCTTATGCTGCAGTGAGAGTTCTAAATGACATCACCCCTCCAGCTCTCAGCTGAGACTGACAACAGAGGGAGAGACAGAGTGAAAGCCATTTACTAGAAAATCACTAGCTGCCTTCCCTGCCCACCACTAATTCTAATTGGATTCTTGTAACCCCTGGGAACAAGGAGGTTATACCCACCCTTAGCCAGGTAAATTGCTGTCTGCAGTCATTCTCTTATCTGCACTAGACCATCCTACCCTATGTGCTGCATATGGGGAGGAAGCGCTACCTTCTCCCCTACCATGTGCTAGGCACAGGCAGACAACACAAAGGGTCCAGAGGCCATTGGCTGATGCATCAGCCTCTACTCTATGATCTTACTATGGATAATCAGTGGCTCTGGGGGAACTACCCAAAACATGCCCTAATAGACCAGAACTGAAGCCTCTCCAGCCGGTCGGGACCACAGCCTGCCTATGCCCCTAGCCCTCTAGAGAAAACCTATCAATCCAAACTACCCACACAGGGGAACCTCCCCCCAACCCAGGGTACCTGCAAACCAAAAACACCACAGAGCAATAACACTATATAGAGCATTAAACTCCTGCATCCCCCACACATACACCTGTGGAAGAAAACAACAATTGTTAACACATGTTAACTACTGCACAATTCTAAAACACTCTGAAGGACAGGAGAACTCGGATGAGTTCCCAAATCCTCTTCTGGTCTTCTCTTCTTTCTTTGTCAGGAACACCTGAAAGAGAAAGCACAACAACAACACCTCAAATCTGCATACTACAGTGCTACAACCCCTTCATTAAACACTAAAGAATCTCAAAAATATTTCATAGAAAAATATGAAAGTAGAAAACACTGACATTATACACAATACACTTTTTGGGGCATGGAATGCCCTAAAAGTCTCATCTAGTGACAGAATGTTATTGCCTGAAGGCAAGGTCCATGAAAGAGTCTCTCCTGGGCCAGAGCCCACTGAAACACAGTTCTTGAAGCACTGTAGGCCAAAAGGGAGAGTCTTTGTGGACAGTTCAAACAGTTTGTAAAGTCTGCCAGGTGTGGGATGTGTATTACAAAGTCAGTTAGATCATTGAAAAAGATTGGACTTACCAGTCCCTTGAAAATCGAACAAACAGGATCACCTATTTCTCCAGCCAAAGACTCTCCCCCTCTGGCAGCATCATTTGGATACAGCTGGGCTGACATCCTCCAGAAAACAGGTGATGAATCAGGAAAACAGCTGTTTTGAGATCATCTGGAAGTCCAGGCGATGAAACTAGACAGGCATACTGCTGGGCTAATGAATCTTGGACTCACTTTGGATCCTGGAACACCAGTCTGGCAGAATATATGAATATGGCAACTGCTGAATGGCAGACACTTCACTACCACTGCTCTGCTTCCCTCAGGGTAGGCATGAGCATTTTCCCAGTGAGTGGCACCATTAAGGATAGTGCCACTCTGGGTCAGGTGCAAGAACTATGACCCCATCTGGACATTCACAGTTGATGTTGTGGAATGTCTCATTCCCTGCTTTGTCCACAAATCATACAGTGTCCATAAAAAATGCCCTGCCCAATTTCCAGAATTTCAGTCTATCACTGATAACTCTGTTTCTGACACAAGGGGTCGCACCTGGATGCAGATTCATTCTTGTTTCTTCCAATAGCCAGGATTGCCTGTTCTACTCAATTTCCTCCCAGAGTCTACAAAGAAAGGTAGGAAAGGACCTCCCATATATGACGTTGGCCCTCCTACAAACCAGTCTCTCTTCCTTACTACTCTTCATAAGTACATGGCCCTCAGCACTGCTTGGGGGTGGCCAGTCCTGGTTCATCCAGTGCCACATACTTTAAGAATGAAAGAACTTGTCCCCAACTATCTCTGCAGGCAGGGCAGTGGAGTCTCCAACTTTTCTCTCTGGCTCCTCCAAGGCAAGAGTTTGAGACTGCAGACTGGGACCCTCAACATGAAGATACATATCCTCGTCCTCCTCTCCCTCACTTAGGACCTGGGCCTACTTGTCCTAACTCCCAAGACAGTCCACTCCTCACTGGGCATGGAGGTAGACACCTCCCAATCCAAAGTTTCTCGAACTTCATCCTCCCCAACTAGACTAGGACCCTCTATCCATGGGACCACAGATCCTTCCTCCACACCGTCCATACGAGACACAGGTGAAGAAGCATAACAAGATGTCTGCCCTTGCAGTAAATCCACACTCTCTTCCTTTGTGCCACACTCTATGGGGCATCCACCAACAGGTTCAACCTGGTGCTGTGGGATGCTGCATGCAAGGTTTCCTACTTTGGTGCATGTGGGAGCCAGATGATTTCTAGATGCCTTGGACAGACCATACTTCACTAGGCAACCTGAACAATGAGGAATTAAAAACATCCCTTCTAGCCTTGAAGCACATCAAGCATACACTCACAGGGTAGTTGGGTATTACAACATGTGGAGGCAACCCTTCCCCATAGAAAACTTGTTCTATTTCCTTTAGTTTGGCAACCTCCTCTGCTATCATACCTCGGGCATGATCCAGGTAGCAGGATGTTCCTGAAGCCATGTCTGCAAATTAAACACATGAAAGTCTGTTGTTACTATTTGTTCATGATACGCTGAACAGCCACTTAAAATGGCTCCCTGTAGCTGTGTTTACATTTACTGCCCCACCCTGTAATGGCACCGACAGCGGCAGCACTTCCTCTGGCATCAAAATCTCTCTCTGTCTCAAATGAACTGCACATCTGACCTTTCTGCTACTGATTTCTGCTCAGACTGTAAAGGACTGCACTGCTTTAACACTTCTCAGTGCATTCATATGATTTTTTGCAGGACTTTACAATAAGCACACAAATCAACTATTTAGACATGCTTAAAGTCACTGCAAGCCACAGTATTTCTTTATAAGATTGCCTGTTTGTTGCAGCCTAAATACAATTCACAGTCTCTCACTTTCTTAGAACATCATACTGTTGCTGAATGCATTATAAATGCTCACAGTTTATTCATCAGAATTTTTGTTTGTTGCGTTTGGTGCTATTACAACTCACAGTCCTTCTCTGCAAAACAATCTCACTGTTCACACATAGATCCAGCATGGCTTTTAAAATCACAGCACAGTTTGAGCTTAGTTATTCAGAATGGTACTCACTGAATCGGTAGCTGGCTTGCTCCGATGGAAATTTCTTGGCCTTTAGCTGATCCTTGAAGGCCTCTGAGTTGAAAACAGGCTGCTGATCCCGATGATTGTTACTACAAACGCCACGCTCACTTCCCAGTCGGTCGGATAATGGGTTGAGCCCAATTTTGAAAAGAAAAGGTCTGTATTTACAGATTTAGAATGTTTACAGTCCCCTCAATGATTTCTTCTTGCTGACCAGCTCACACACCTCTTGCTGTCTCCTTCTCAAACACTGGACTGTACTCCGAAGCTAGCAAGGGGGCAGGACTGATTGCAGCCTCACCAATCACTCAATGCCATGCAAATGAGCCTCTCTTTCTCTTCTCATGATCTTCCTCCATGGCAATTGTTGAGCAGGGCAAAATGTTAACTGCAAACTAAACTTTTTTTCTTGGCTGAAATTTAACAGCAGGAGAGCAGTTTTTGAGCATTTCATTACTCTGGAGTTGGCTATTTCTTTAGTGATTCCTCCAATTCACACACAAAGAACATGAAACTTACAGGGCACATTTATCTCTCTGTTTTCCAAAGTCCACATTACTTTTGGCACTTAAAACTTGAAATTTTAAAAGTTCTGTAGTATTCTTGATGCAGGACAAGGGCATACACCTCTGACTTTACAGTTTTCTGGTAATGATAGCACAAACACACAGCAGCACTTGAAAAGCAGGCCCAAAGTGGCCCATGTGGATGGCACTATCCTAGGCAGATCCTTTTGTGCAAAGCTTAAAGTTTTGGGCTACCACACTGCCAGAGAGACAAAACACTAGCCATACCCCAAGAAAACTATCCACTGTTTTCTCCCCAAAATAAAAACATTGTCAGATGAGCACACATTTTTGTAACCCCACCGGCCCCCCATTTAACCAGCAGCCACACCTCCCATAGTCTAGGGGAAAAGAGAGGGGTTGGGGTTACATTGATTTGCCACCATTAGACAAGGTGGGATATGTCAGATAGAGTAGACATTATAAAAAAAAAAGTGCAGCTACTACCTGGCACACACCTGGCTGGGACCAATACCATGGCCAGAACCCAGGTCCCAGGGAGAAAACATTTGCTCAGGCTATAATAGGTTTGCACTTCTGGACAGGGGTACCGAAGTAATTCCATTCACTGGACGCAATAACATAAATGTCCAAACTAGGCTGGGATTCTAGAGTGTGGCTTTATTCCATAACACAGTTGGAACAACACAAAATGAAGATGGCCCCCCAAGGGTTACACACACAGCAAATGCAGACATCTGAGGTACAGAACACCAAAATTCCCATATTGCATGGGATGATGGGAGAGCCTGTGGACTAGCCACCTGTAGAACACTCACATCTTCCTGGAAATGGCACACATGGCCTGTACTTGGTCACTTCTCATATGGCGTAGGATAAGGTGTGACACACAGACCACAAAAGAGCACTACAGGATCCAAACTCGCAGAACCCACATACATGGAATAAACTGGAGAAAACCCACTCACTGGGGTAGAACTGGAGAAAATCCACTCACTGTGGTAAAACTTCCCTCAGGCATTGGCCACATGCACTGACAGAAAAGAACAAAGGTACCCTACAGTACCTGGAGTGCTAAACTGGTCACTCCAGATGGGGGTCTCCCACCTTTTGTTTCCAAGTTTATACTCGGCCATCCCTCTGGAAAATACACCTCACACTGTATCAAAATTGAAGATGCGATCTAGATATATATTTCACACTTAACATCCTCACAGGACACCACAGGGGTGGCTAAGGTAAAAGTTATGTTCACTTGGACACTTACATACTGTCACATAAAACTGTTCAGGGTGGCAGGGTCCCTCTTTCAGAGAATTCACCCTTAAAATTCAGGTACCAACTGGGCAGTTTCACACAAAACAAAAGTGCTCACAGAAGATTTACACACGCCAGCTTCACCAAATGTCCTGGTGGGATCAAGAGGATTGCCCCTAACATCCTGGCTGCCTGCTCCATCCCTTCTGGGATGAAACACAGAAAATCCCTGAGTTGGTTTCCACCACTTCACACAAGCTGGAAAATTTCTGAACTACTCTAGGGTGAGAAAGAAAACACACTGCAGCTCTGTATCACAGCTGCTGCTGGATCTGCAACTACACTCCACAGACTCCAGCCATCAACTTCTACAGAATTATATCTCCCTCTCTCACAACAGCTGGCAGTGGCTTATGCTGCTGTGAGAGTTCTAAATGACGTCACCCCTCCAGCTCTCAACTGAGACTGACAACAGAGGGAGAGACAGAGTGAAATCCATTTACTAGAAAATCACTAGCTGCCTCCTCTGCCTACTTCTAATTCTAATGGGATTCTTGTAACCCCTGGGAACAAGAGGGTTACATTTACAAAAAGCAGAGTTAAGGCATTTAAAGGTGTCTTGGGGTAAATTGTCATTTTTCAAATTTGTATAATCCCAGTACATACTGTTAACTAAGATGTCCCTTAAACTGACTGTGAATGCTGCAGAGGGACTTGTGAAGGATTTATTTGACAAATATATTTTTTCCTGATTACTATTGTTGTACAGGGTACAGAAATTGACCTTTGTTTTATGTTATTATCTTCCTGTGTTTTTGCAGGCTTTGCCTGCAAAATGAGGAAGACTTAGTACAGCAGGGAGGAGACTGGAGTGTTTGCCACATGAGTTAAGGCATAAGATTAATGTTTATAGATATTACTTTGAAATAGACACTAATTAAATTATGAGGACTCATACCAAAATTCAGAAACAGTGTAAACAATTATTTTATTTAAAGTGTAAACAATTATTTTGTAAAAAAAAAAGTGACCGTCATGATATTTTTCATGTCAATATTAAAAGAATGTATTGATATACTGTATCATTATAGAAAAAGTATATTGATACCACGTATTTGATAAAAAAAAGCACACTAGACATACATTATGCTGGCACAGTAGTGCTAGTATAGTTAGGGTTGAGTTACTGGTTCTATGTCAAACTTTAACTTTGCACCTAATAGCTTTGGAAGCATTTGACAATATTTGCTGAAATTCTGCATGTGTTATCTAATACACAAGTTTTAAATGTGTGAAAAGTTTAAGGGTGGCTTCTTGTGTGTTTTCTGAGATCTGCATATGTCATTTTCCTGTAGACATCTAATTTTTTTTCCTATACTTAACCTGGGTTTTTGGTTTTGCTCTCACTTACAGCTTACACAGAATGGAATTTTCTTCCCAAAACATTCAGAGTAGATGTGTACTGTACCAGAGTCAAGCCTTTGGAAGGTTTTATTAAAAAAAAATATTAAATGGTTTCAGAGTTATAAGAATTAAAAAAAAATTCAGTTCTGAACATTCTCAGTAGGGTTTTTTGGATGACATTTTGATAACCCAAAAAAACTTCATGTTGCAGACCATTTTTGTTTTCTCATCACTTGCTTCTCACAGCAGGAAAAAAAAACTCTTTTATGTCATGATGGCCACCATCTTTCCCCCACTCCTCCCAATCTAAAAAACAGAAAACAAATTAAAACTGTGTAATAAAAAAACAAAAACACCCAAACCTAGCTAAACAGGAAATGTTTAGCGGGATTCTGGTGTTTGTTTTTTAAAACAATGACCAGAAGTACCATTTCTGGGTATCCTAAAATCCAGGTTACCTAGTTTAGTGAGAGGAGCCATTGGCCCATGTTCTTTGAATGGGAACAGCAGGATTTTTTTGAATGCTGAAGCTGCAGCTGCAGTCATGTTGCCAGCTTCAGTTAAAATAGTGAGCTGGTGACCCACTCATCTCCCTGTCTCTATCCTCTCTCTCTGTTCTTCTGTTTATTTGTCTGTCTGTCTGTCTGTCTATCTATCTATCAAGCTGTATCTCTGTCTACCTGTTTTGTAACTCTCAGCCCAAAAGCTACAAGGCAAGAAAACCAATAAATCAATTTGCCCTCCCCCAAAAAACCTGCTTTTCCCTCTCATGCACAAGTCCTATAGGGTGGCCTCACAGTCATGCTGAGCAAATGCTGAGTAGTGTGCAAAGTGTTTATTACATAGTGCTTAGAGGCTAATCTTTTTCGTGTTCTAGTAAACAATCTATTGTGAGCAAACTGCAATGTGCTCCTCATTTCCCTGGAGAGCAAATGTGCTGCCTATAGGAATCAATCCTCACAGCTATTTCCCAGTGGTGGGGGGGGTAGTAGGCTGAAGACTGACATGCTCAACGCATTCTCTCAGGATCTGCTCCAGAGCTGCTAGCTTGCAGCTATATTCTAAGACAGCTGTTGTTTCTACACCCCCAACAGCCCCTTTCTGCCCAACCCCCCCAGTTCCATCCCACAGAATTGCTGGGATTTACCTTATGCCCAGCCCAGGATCGGTGCCTGCGGGGAGTCGGGCGTCATCCTGCCACCAGGGATTTTTCTCCTTTTTGGCCCTTTGCACCTGCATACCTTGCAATGGGTGCAGCAGCTGTCTCCACCTCTTCAGAGGCAACCAAGCACCCTGGGTGCAGGCTAGCCCCCCTAAGTTGTGCCATTCACAGCACAGACCCCCCACTCTGAGGAAGGAGAGCTGTAATGCTCAATCCTTGCCTCCCCCACTGGCTCCCAAGCGACCTGAGTCTATTCCCAAACTCAGGTCACCAGCGTGGCACAAGGTGTGGCGTCCAGCACCTCAACCCTCAGTGCCACTGGGCCAGCCTGCAGCTATATTCTAATAAGCTGTTTGCATTAAGGGTAGAGGCCATATCCCTGAACAAGTACAACAGCAGGCATTTAGCCTGGTTACAGTTTAACAACTAAAATGTATTTGTTCTAAACAATATTTTCCTGGGAGAATTGCTTGGTCATGAATCATGTTCATTAAATAGATCAGTGCATTACCACATGTGGTGCGTACTGACATCGGTTGTCATTTAAACCTTTTTATTAAGCAGACCAGTGTGCCCACTGCCAGTACGCCCCCCTCACTTCCCTCTAGGTCTCCCAACCCCCAATACAACTGCTTTTGTTAGCAAACCAGGGTGCCACCCTGGTATGCCTCTTTTGATCCCCCTTCCAGGTCACCTACCCCCATTCCCAAATGTGTACATGGTGGCATCAGGGTACCCTCCCCCGGTGCTGATGAACAGTAACCGGAAACTGGTATGGTATGTGACTACCCCCTACAATAAAGACACCTGTCCATTGATTTTCTTTTTACCTGTAAAAAAATTAAAATGTTCTTTCCCGATCTAACCCTATGTATGATCCCCTACCCACCCCACCCCAATGTCTCCCATAGCATCCAATACTCTGCACCCCCAGCACACTTCCACACCCTCACTAAACTGAACATGTCACACAGCATAGATCCACTCTCTGATCAAAAACACATCTTGCTGCTGGAACCAGTGACTGCAATATGAAAAAATAAGGTAAGTCCTGTTTGATGTATTTTAATGGGGTTTGAACTTTGATCCATAACTTTCTCCTTTTTTTATATTTCTACTCCAAATTTTCAATGTGACCTTTTTGGGACTCCACCTTATGACCAATGGTGGTGGAATTATTGAAATCTGGCCCAAAAGGTGATTTCATGTTTGCTTTGTGAAATCACCCTTTGGGCAAGATTTGAAAAATATCTCCACACATGCACATGAGATGGGGTCATAAGAAGGCTACATTGAAAATTTGAGGTCAACATAGTTTAAAATGATAAAGTTATGAGTGTTCATTGAAATTATACTACACTCACTCGTAACTTTGGCAATTTTCAGCATGTTGACCTCACATTTTCAACACAGCCATTTTTTCACACCATCTCTTATGAATGTGACAGCTGTCATTTTTCAAATCCATGCCAAAATGTGTCTTCACATTGTGGTGCAGAATGAGATGTTTTGGCTGGAATCTGAAAGGTTTCACCTACTGGGTTAATGAGGTGGGGAAATAAGAAGGCTGTGCTGAAAATTTGGTGAACAAATATGGTAAAATGTCCTGGTTAAGAGTGAACATTGCAGTATTTCAACATTCACATATGACTTTGTTAATTTTCAGTATCTTAACTCCAAACTTTCAACATAAACAACAAAGCGGGTAAGGGAAATAAAGAAAAGAATGTTTTGTACTGATAGAGGGGGAAGAGGGGAGACTTGTGGGAGTGTTTGGTATCTTGCATCTGGAAGGGTGGGGGTCGCTGGTGGGCAATGACAGCAATGGGTAGGGTGGTAGGCTGCAACAACTGCGGTGCACCAATCTTTCTAAAAATTGCCTGGAGTGTGGGAGGATGTTTAGTGTGCAACCACATAGAAAGACTTAGAAAGGAGATCGAGGATCTGCAGGAAGAACTAAGACAGACAAGGCAGATTGGGGGGGGTTAGCCCAATACTGGAGGGAGGAAGAAGGGGAGATGAGGGAGGGCGATTTAAGCCAACAGTGGTGAGGAGAGGGTCAGAAGAAGGGAAGCAGAGACAAAGAGGCCCAAGTCAGGAAGAACGCTTGCCGGGGAAACCAGGTCAGGAGACAAAAGACAAATGGAAGGAGGAGATAGGGACTTGTGAGGGGAGGTGAAGAAGTGGTAAAAGTCGTGGAGTGGAAAGGAGAGAACAGGTTACTATGAAGAGAGAGGGAGCGGGCATTTGTGAAGGGTCTCCAGAAAATAGTTTTGCACTGCTAGAAAAGAAGAAGGTAGAGGAGGGAAATGGTGAAATTAGAGGAATAATTGATAAATGCCTGGACCAAACTGGAGCGAGGGGGAAGTTCTGCTGGGAGAATTGCAACAGGGGCAAAAGGGGGAATAATGTGCAGGAGGAAGAAGAGCTGGAAATGAGAGAGGGAGATGAATGGAAACAAGCAGGGAGTAAGAGTGGTGGAATCTTAGTGCTGGGGGACTCAATACTAAGAGGAGTCAGGTGGGGTAGCAAGGGGGAGAGGCATAGTCGCATTTGGGTGGAGGCCATACCACGAATGACAGTGGAAAGGGTGGGACAATCTGTTCTGAAATATGTTAGAAGGGGTAGGGACAAGCCTCATTTAATTATACATCTTGGGACAAATGACCTGGCTGACAAGACAGTAGATATAGTCCAGAAGAGGTTTGAGAAACTAGCACAATTATATGAGGAGGCAGGAAGATCAGTAACTTTTTTAGAGATACTTCCGGTGCCCAAGGCAAACACAACAAGAAAGCTGAGAATAGAGGAATTTAATGGATGGCTAAGAACCTGGTGTTGTGCTAAAGGGTATGGGCTGTTGGGGGGGTGGGACCTGGGAGGACAGTAGTCTCTATGCCAAGGACAGACTACACTTGAGTGAGGAGGGAAAGAAAGTGCTGAAACAGAGGATGGAGGAGTACATAGAGGAAGTTGGGAATTTAAACTAGGAGTGGGGGGTGGCAATTGGGCAAAAGATATGCAGAGACCACAGGTTGGGAAACCATGTGAGCTTACACCCCCAACAGTGACAAAGGACAAATGGCAAGTACTATTGGTGATGCTAGGAAAGGAGGGCAGGATGGGAGGGGAGGAAGGGAGGAAGGTGGTTACCCTTAATGCTAGTAGCCTTGGGAGGAAAACTGCAGAGTTACAGGTGCTCATGGCAGAGGGAGAGGTGAACATTGCAACCATCACAGAAACATGGGCCACTCAATACAATGACTGGGACCTGTCTGTACCAGGGTACATGTTATTTTGTAGGGACAGGGTGATTGGGAAAAGAGGGGGTGTTGCACTATATGTGAAGGAAGGACTGAAGTGTGTAAGGAAGGAAGGGGAGGAGGGTAGTACAGATTCACTTTGGATGCAAATCCAGGATTCCAAGAATAGGATTCTTAGAATGGGAGTGGTGTACAGGCCACCATTTTAGATGGAGGAGTTGGACAGGGAACTAGTGGGACAGATCAGGAGGACCTGCGAAAAGGGTAGTGTGGTGATTGTAGGGGACTTCAACATGCCAGGAGTGGACTGGAATACCCCAACAAACAGGAACAGAAGGGAGCAGGTACTGCTGGATGCCTTCCAGGACAGCTTCTTGCTGCAAATGGTTAGTGAACCAACCAGGTTAGGGAATACCCTTGACCGTGTGCTGGCAAATTGGAACTTTGTGAAAGAACTTACAATGGAGGAACCACTGTCAGGGAGTGACCACCACTCAGTATGGCTCACATTGGATATGGGCAAGGAAGGAGTGGAATCTGGCACAAAAGTGCTGGACTTCAGAAGGGCCAACATTGGGAGGATGGGAGAAGTGGTAAAAGGGTACTTGGCCAGAATTCAATCTAGTATGGACACTAACCAGAGGTGGGAGCTCATAAAGCTAGGGAAAGTGGAGGCAAACAAAACCTGCTGCAAAGCCCAGAGCAAGAAGACTAGGGCTAAGAAACTGAGCAGGTTGAGCAAGGAGGTCATGGAAAAGGTAAGGAAGAAAAGAGCTGCCTTTAGGAAGTACAAGAAAACAGGGAGGGGGGAGGACAGGTAGGAGTACTGGACAGAATCGAGAAAGGTGACAAGGGCAGTAAGGGGAGCCAAAGCATCTACAGAACTCAGGCTGGCACAAGGCGTTAAGAAGGGGGAGAAGGACTGTTTAGAAGTCGTCAGGGAAAATGAGCTGTGGGACCACACAGTAAGGGTGGAAGGAGGGGGTTGGGTGGAAGCAGGGTGCGATAAGGCAGAAGCACTAAATGAGTACTTCTGCTCAGTATTTACTAAAGAGAAGAGGGGGGTGACACACAAGGGGGGAGAAATGGCAGAAACAGGAGGGGAAGGGATGACAGATGAAGAAATCATGGAGGGCAGAGTTTGAGAGGGTTTGAAGCCACTGAGGGTGGACAAGGTGCCAGGACCAGATGGCATCCACCCCAGGGTACTGAAGGAGCTGGCAGAGGTCCTTGCAGAACCTTTATCAGACCTATTTAATGCCTCATTACATTCGGGGTGTGTACCTCAGGACTGGAGGAAGCAGTATGGTACAGTGGGTTAAGGCTCTGAGCTGCAAATCTGGAGACCTGGGTTTGAATCCCACAGCCCCCTAGGTGCATACTGTGTGACCCTGAGCAAGTCACTTAACTTTCTTGTGCTCCCAGGTTGCACCTGCAAACAAGCTTTCAGCTTAGTGTGTCTCACCTGGTAAAAATAATTGGTAAATAATTGGAGGATGGCTCATGTGGTGCCCTTCCACAAGAGTGGCCCCAAGGATGAACCGGGAAACTACAGACCAGTGAGCCTCACATCCATCATGGGTAAGCTAATGGAGACTATCCTGAAGGAGAGGCTGGTGGCCCTCTTAGAGGCCAAAGGACTGCAGGACAGCAGACAGCATGGCTTCATACGTGGCAGATCCTGCCAAACCAACCTGGTGGAGTTCTATGACTGGGTAACTAGGCAACTGGACAGGGGTCATGCAGTGGATGTCCTGTATATGGACTTCAGTAAGGCATTCGACTCGGTGCCACATGGAAGGATGGGAAGGAAGTTAGTAGGCACAGGGGCGGTTGCAAAGCTGGTGAGATGAGTAAGAAACTGGGCTCAGGGAAGGCAACAGAGGGTGGTGATGGATGGGGAGCTCTCACACCCAAGGGCAGTGACAAGCGATGTTCCACAGGGCTCGGTGTTGGGACCAGTGTTGTTTGGGATATCCATTGCAGACATATCATGGGACATCAAGAGCAAGATCAGTCTGTTTGCTGATGATACCAAGGTAGGCGCAGTGGTGGATGATCTAGGGAGATGACAGGGGTTGCAGGATGATCTGGCAAAGCTTGAAACCTGGTCAGACACCTGGCAACTGGGGTTTAATGCCAAAAAGTGCAAGGTGCTGCATTTTGGGATGAAGAACCCAAGGAGAAGTTACCAACTGGAGGTAGTGCAGCTAGCCCAGACAGAGGAGGAGAAGGATCTGGGGGTGCTCATTACAGG